>JAPPVO010000059.1:141612720-142812720 GCA_030407325.1 Camellia japonica | reverse complement strand
ACACCACTCAACACAGACCCAACACACCACAGCCATCCCTCACGGCTAGCACACTACACACACAGTCGAGGCACATGCACACATGCAAACCTATGCAACACCCACGGGCTGGCCCTCTCTCTCCTCTCTCTAAACACACACCGTCATGGTTCTCTTGGCATAGCCGATCTACACGCAGCACTCTCCTATGATACACACACAGTCGAGGCACATAGCATACACACGATGCATGGAGGGAGAGACCCAGCTCTCTCTCTCTAAGACTCCATACACACACTCATCCGGGTTAGAGGAGACACACATGCAAAGACACACCCAGACTCTCTCTCGGCACCGGATCTCTCTCTCTCCCTCCCTCACAGTCACACAGACACCCAGGATGCTCACCTCTCACACACCCACGGGAGACCAAACATAGCTCTCTAACCTATCACACCCAGCACCCCATATACAGCAGCAACACACTCACGGCTGGGTCTCTCTCTCTTCACCAAGTCCACCCGTGGGCTTTGTGAAATTCTGGGTGGGCTTTGTGGAATTCTGAGAACATTGGTGAAGTGGACCTTGGCATTATATTATTTCGTGGGTTTCTTGTTGTTGGCCCAAGGTTGATTATGGTTTTTCAGCCGGGCTCATTGAGTTTTAGACAGATTTCATATTCCTATAAATTTGGTGAGCCCATAAATTTCTATTTAGCCATGATCATGATGCAGCGGACCATTTATAGTCGATCTCCTCATGTTGATTGATGGTGATTCTCATATGATTCTATATGAGGTTGTGCTCGAGCCATCTCTCCCAAGAAGTAGATGGTGCCAGTGAGTTACTGAGTTGAAGTTCTTTATTTTATTTTTTATTTTTTGAGTGTTGTGAGGTTTTATTTTATTTTATTTTTCTCTCCTCTCTCCCTCATTCGGATCTGTAATAATTCAAGTATTGTAATAATTCCCCCACCCCGCTTCTTTCTATCCCATTCTTTTATCGCTTTCCCTAACTGTGTGTATGTATATATCTGACATGTCATGCATATCCCTGCTTTACATCCATGATCCATGCATAAGATTTGGCAAAATTTGCATCTTTATGCTTCAATTGATTATCCCATGATTATGTGTGCTATCAGATGTTTTGAGATGATTCACATGCCATATTCTAGAAGCCAAATCTTTAGTGCATCTCATGAGTGAATTGCATTAGGATTTTGTATATAAGATCATGCATATTTTACTAACTTTTGTTTTGTAGTCGTCGAGGGACGTCGGTCAATCTGTGAGTTTTTATGCTTTAGCATCTCATTTGTGTGTGATTTTCTTATTATGTTTAGCATCCTACCATGTGGCTATTTGATTAAATGATAAACTGTTTGAATGCCTGTGGATGAAGGCTTGTTGTTTAAATTGGAATAATTCAATAAATGTACGTTTTAAGTCCACTTTGTAGTGGCAAATTCACAAACTTTAAGCCCACTTTGTCAAGTGGCAAATTCAAACCCTTTTTGGAAAACAAACATGAAATTGAATTGTTCCAATTTGAGCAAACTAGTCTATACTTGTATGCTTCACATAGTAAATTTTAGGATTTATTCAATAATCAGAACATGAACATATAAAGAAAATAAAAAGTCATATCATGGTTAGTAGAGGCCGATCTTTTGATCGGGTGAGCGGGGGTGCTCATTATTGACCTTCCCCTCTCATACCTAAGGTTCCGAGCCAAGCATCCTTGGTTACGACGAACAGTGGCCTTGGCACCGAGTCATGGGTTTCCTAATTTCCCAAAATATTAGGTGGCGACTCTGAGATCTGATGACGCAGTCCATTTTTGACAAATTTGCAATAAAATGGATTTTCAATAAAAGTTGCCAAATCTGGACTCTCGTCTACGTTTCACATTGCACTCGTGAAACTTGAGATCAAAGAGATCTCGGGAGTCCGAACTGTTTAACGCGCACGGGTACCCCCCGGGCATGTTACACACACACCCAGGTCGACCATGGTACACCCTTGCTGGCACCTTGTAACATCTCGGTAGGCAGCCGCACACCTAGGCCTAAAAGACCACACCTCGGCCAAAAGATGTGGGACCTTGGCCAAGACCTCCTGGGTTCACCCAGCTAGGTCATTTTAGCATAGATCATCTCTGTGCATCCCTTTCGAGACCTGGTTGATACCCAGCATGTTTTCCCTAGAAGAAAAACAGTGTTTTGACTCCCAGCATGTTTTCCCTAAAAGAAAGAACAGTGTTTTAACTCCCAGCACATGTTTTGCTTTGTCTTGACTTGGTTTTGAAAAGAAATGTCGGATCTTTTCCCTCATGTAAAGCTTGTTTTGAAAGTGCATTTCATAACCATCTTTGAGCATTCCTTCTTGTCTTCTTGAAGTGCATTCAGTGGATTTTTATTATGTATTTGTAGGTCTTGGATTCTTGCCTTAATCCCTACACCCAAAGAGCTATGTGAGTGGTATTTTTAATAAAGCTATGTTACAATGTTTTGATAAAAGCTTTGCCTTGTTTCATTTTGGAAAAGTATTTGTTCAAGTATGAATGATTATCCACTAGTTTTTGTATCAAGTGTTATGTTTGTTTTAATGACATTCTTGGAAGGTTCTTTCGTGCTAGGGGACGTTAAGCCTATGTAGCACTTTTGTTTGAGATATCTCTTTTGCCACCGACGGTCTTGTACGGGTGGGTTTGTCTAATCGATTTCGGGTTGGCCACTGACGGTCGTGAACGGGAGTGCTTCGATTCCAAGACGATTATTCCCTTGTTTTGCCACCGACGGTTTTCCGAGTGGGTTGTCTAACTAATACCGGGTCGGCCACCGACGGTCGTGAACGGGTGTGCTTCGATTCCGGGACGGTTATTTCCTTGTTTTGTCCGGAATGTCATCCCTTGTATTATGTAGATGTTATTAAACATCTAAGAAGCTTTGAAAGAATTTGATTAATGAACTTAGTTCATCCCATATTGTTTTGATAAAGATCTCGGATATTTATTCATTCAAACCTTTATTAATTATATCATTCACTGAGTATCCAAGCTCACCCTCCCCTTTATATATATGTAGGTGACGAACAAGAAGGCGGTGACGCCTAGATGTTATTTGCAAGTTGTTTTGGATTCATGTTTTGCTAGTAACTTGAAGATTATGCTTCTTAGCTTTGTATTTCATGTCTTTGGTATATGTCGGCTTGAGAAGCCTTTCGATCAAGATGTAACATGTACTTTATTTTATTTGTATCCAAGTTGTAAACCATGTTAAAATGTATGTCATTTCATTTAATCTATGCACAGCTCTTATGGACTAATTAGATTTAAATTTATTGCTTCCGCACATGTAGGCCCCATATGTATACTCTGTTGTGTGAATCCTTGTAAGTTAGCCTTTGGTAATCTCGGATTACTGGCTATCACGGCACCATTCTACTAGGGATGGAATGGGATCGTGACAGATGTCGTCCACAAAGACGACCACGAAGCGGTCTAAGAATTCTCAAAAAAATCGATTCATCAAATCCATAAAGGAAGCGAGTGCATTAGTCAAACCAAAAGGCATTATAAGGAATTCATAGTGACCATAACGCGTGCGAAAGGCTGTTTTTTGGATGTCCTCCTCCCGGACTCTCAACTGATGGTACCCCGACCTCAAGTCTATCTTTGAAAAGCAGCGAGACCCTCTAAGTTGGTCAAACAAATCATGTATTCTGGGTAGAGGTAACTTGTTCTTAACGGTAACCCGGCTCAACTTGCGGTAATCAATACATAACCGCAATGACCTATCCTTCTTCTTCGTAAAAAGAGTCGGTGCTCCCCAAGGCGATGTACTAGGGTGAATGAAGCCGTTATCTAAAAGCTCTTGGAGTTGAATCTTCAACTCATGTAATTCAGCAGGTGCAAATCTATACGACACCATGGAAATCAGTGTCGTGCCAGGCACTAAGTCAATGGAGAACTGGATCTCTCGGTGGGGTGGCAAACTAGTTAGATCCTCGGGAAAGACATTCGGGTATTCACAAACTATCCTTGGCAATTCAACACGGGCCCCGTCACCCTCACTATCCAAGAGAGTTACAAGAAGGCAACTAAGCTTGCTCCTACTATGAGGGTCAAAACCTGGTGACGAGACCCTATCAACCCAGTCCCCCAGAAAATAAAAATAGTCACCGCTCAAGATGCACACAGTAGCTCTCTGACGATAACAATCAATCATAGCTCAATACGAAGATAACTAATCCATGCCTAAGATGACATCAAAACCCAACATGTCTAAAAACAAAAAGGCGAATGGAAGTCGATGCCCGGTGACCTCTATCTCGTAACTGCGACATCCTCGGTCTAAGTCAACTGTATCCCCGACTGGTGACTCTGCCTTGAGCGGAGACACTAACTGTGCCACCTCTAAACCCAATGCACAAGCAAATGCAATAGATATAAATGAATGAGACACAAAAGTATCTATCAACACATTAGCCAAAGAAGTACACACAACAAAAATGCCTCTCACAACTAAGGATCCTGGTAACTGCTCTGGTGCAATAACTACATACACATGCCCCTGTGGCATCTGTTCAACCTGTTCGTCTCTCGGAGCATAGGCATGCTGCACTGATTGAGCTGAAGCAACTCCCTGATTAGCTCAGAAAGCCTGAACTGAATGAGCCTACTGTTGGCTCTGCGCCTACCTCGACCCTGATGCTCCTCCCAACTGCAGGAGAGCTCTCCTCATATGCCCTAACTAACCACACTGAAAACAAGTAAGTCATTGCCCTCTATTCTAAGACTGACTCTAAGATCAGTTAGGTGGTGGTGGTGGTAACGTCTGCTACCCTCCTCCCTTCTATGGGCAGGAAAAGGCCTTGTAACCCGGTTGGCCACACTTGAAACATGAGAAATTGCCCGGTGCGCTCTTCCCCAGGCTCGCACTAGGCAAAGAAAAGGTAGATCTAAACTATTGTGACTGAGATTGGGATGAAAAGGTTCCCCTATTCTTCTTACTGTGTCTAAAATCTCCCTGTGACTCTTGGCCCCTAGACTTTGAACTTCAAATTCTTTCCTCCTCAGCTTGTACCGTAATCTCCACATGTGCCACCGCCTCCACAAGGCGGTCATAGTTTCGGATCATGTTTCTGGCAACCTTGAACAAAATCTTAGTTCTCAACCTCTTTTCAAATTCTATGCAACGGCGTTCCTCCATTGCCACCAACTCCGGTGCAAACCGAGACAAATTAGAAAGGCCACCTCGAACTCGGCCACGAATAGGTTAAGTTGTTTGAGGTCTGAAACTTCTACCTCAGTCTCTCCCTAGCAGTGGGAGGTAGATACTTATCTTGGAAAACAACCACAAAGGCTTCCATGTCGGTTCCACTCTACCCTTGGCGTACTTCCACCACTGGCCCGCATCCCCTTAAGGTAGTAACTCACTAGAGTCACCCTTAGCTCGTTATCTTCAATGTGAAGCATCTCAAATGTCTTCACCGTTTGCTCGAGCCACTCATCCGCTTTCTTGGGCTCAGGCCACTATGGAACTCATCCGATTTGGCCCACAAAAACTCTCTAGTGAGACAACTCGCCCTTGTCTCCACGGCGTTCTCTCTGGCTTGGTTCTCCGCCCTTAACATATTCATCGATTCCCTCAAAGCCCCCGCCATTTCTCGGGCTAGGGCCCCCATTGCGGCTTGGCCCGCTTGTCCTGGAATTTTCGCTTGCCTTACTTGCTCGGCCACATTAGCTTGGCCTGCTTGCTCGGTCGCTTTGGCTTGGCCGAACCCTTCCTTTTGTACAGGAACCTTATGGATCGGTACTTCATGTATACCTCGGCGAAACCTACCGCGCCTTCCGTCTCTACCACCACGGGCTTAACCCCTTCCTGACATCCTAATTGAGGGACAAAAGGAACAATTTAGCACATGAACTCATATGTGCTCGCAACTTGCCTCACACGTTCGACCACAACAATTCTATAAATTCTCTACCATACAAACAATTTAATTTCATTCCACATAAGCACTTAGTCATGTAAGCACATACGGATTATTCTTTTGTGATGAAATTTTATCCGCGAAAAACTAAGAATTCTTAGTAGAACGAGTATTGATCAAGTACCCTTCTAATTAGACGTCAAGGAATTTAATAGGCGCAAACAATATCCCAAAGGTCTAATCCCATACCCATCTAGTCATATAAACATATTATCGCATAGCCACAAAATATGCAATATCTCCTAATTGTGCAAAATGAACCCATTGTGGCAAAACAACCACTCCCCGTGAGTCCCAATTCAAAATCGGTAGCTCTGATCCCAAGTTGTAACGCCCCAAAAAAAAAATTACATAATGATAACCCAACCACCACTATTCCATATAATAAACTGGAAATGAATCCCCAATATATATGCAGTACACATTCATGAGGTTTGTACAAAATAGTTCCACATACAAATATACATTCAACGATTCCTAGTACATGAATCTATAGCATATAGAACTTTTAATCAAAAATAAGCAAATGCCCTTAAGGGCTACAAATTCCAGGGCTTAAGCCTGGTTACACAAAAAAAATTGCTCGGAACC
Organism: Camellia japonica; assembly: GCA_030407325.1. NCBI lineage: Eukaryota > Viridiplantae > Streptophyta > Magnoliopsida > Ericales > Theaceae > Camellia > Camellia japonica. The sequence goes on along the minus strand of JAPPVO010000059.1, from coordinate 142,806,151 downwards.
ATACAAGTATAGCCCTTGGCTAGCAAAATATACACAAAACAAAACAAGAGCATTGTGCTCTCAGCATATACATCCACGCCCTAGTTTGGCGGATTCACCACGTCTTTTCCTGCACCAAGATCTCACAGGGTGAGCATAAAGCCCAGTAGAAAATTCTTAACAAAGTATATACATTTTATACAATTGTCATGAAATGAAATGCACATGCCATGCTATGTCTTTGAAAAATATTCGCATCTTTATTCTTTTAAAGAAAAATCTACATACACAATGATATTGAAACTTTAACAATTTCATAGTTTTACATCAAATCCAAGGGGCGGTAAATACGGCTCAGGTAATCCCTAGGTTAGTGTCTGCAAGTAGGCATAACTAGCACTACCAATCCCCCACTTTACCGATAGCTAACCAGAAGGCACATGGTACCTACTCTGCGCATGTTTTCGGTCTTTCACCTTGGACACTTAGGCCAACTTAAACAATTTCATCTACACCCCTTATCCAGACTTACCAACGTATTTATCCCAAAACAAATCAATGAAGATCTCATTTCACAAACATTTCCCTTTTCAAATGCAAACTTTCATTTTCTTTATACCAAAACTTGGAATAACAAAATGGATTGAAATGCCAATGCAACAATTACCCTTGTAATGCAACAATTATCCATGCAATGCAACATTCTTACATTGACAATACTTCCATACAATTGTTCCATTCGTGATCACAATTTCCATTTCCCTTTCCAATGAAATTCACAAGATCACCATATATCCATATAAACCCATTAAGAGCAATAAAATTTTCACATTCAAGTATTCTCAACAAATTAATCATTTCATGATTATGTCACATTTTTTCTTTTAACAACAATTCCCAATCAACAAACCCTCTTACACTAAGAAATTCCACATTTCAACATTCATCAATATCATAACATCACCATATTTCTCAAAAGAAAATCTCTAATTTTCTAGGGTTTCCATAAATGAGGTTTCCTTCTCATAAAAATTTTATTATCTCAAGAAAACATTTTCCAATAACAACATAACTCAAAATCTCAAGATTTCATATAGAACATTTTGGAAACCCACATCTTAAAAAATAAAAAAATAATAAATAATAAAATCATATTCAATTTATGAGTTAAAAATAAAGTTTCCATACTTCCCAAAATTTGTTCTAAATCAATATAGTCTTGCAAAAATGTATATATAACTCTAAGAAAATCCATACCTTAAATTTGAAGAAAAATGAGATGAAACCCCCAAAATCAACGGTGTGGGAACTTGATCTCCACCGCACACAACGAAGCCCTCGAGAAGTTATCCAACTTTGATCAAAGGACTAGGGTCAAAATGTTAATGGTTTTGGAGAAATCAAGGATTTAAACTAGTTGGGAGAAGATATGTAGAGAGAATGAGGAGAAATGGGTTTGTAGAGAGAGAGAGATGTACAAAAAGTGGTATACACACAGCCCAAGAAGGAAAGAAAAAGCAGATTTTTAGATTCAGCGGAGTCCCGCACATGCGGCACCCATCCCCGTACATGTGGCGCCTCGCCCGCACCTCCTTCAGCAATATTTTACAGTAGCCAAACCCAAAAATCCCTCCCTCACTGCACGTGCGGCCTCCCTTCCTGCACGTGCGGCCCTTCTCCCCCACATGCAGCTTTCAACCCCCGCACATGCGGTCCTGTTTCCAAACAAAAAATTCAGCAATTCAACTCTAGACACCTCGGATCCAACGTCGCACCCCCCGAAGCAAGTGAAACTCATAATCGAAGTAAATAAGAACAAGAATTTTGAGATTAAGTTTTCAAAAACAACGAACCTAACGGTTAACAAAACTTCGCATTAAAACCCTACACTATAACAGAGTAAATCCGATCATAACTCAAAGGAAACAAGACGAAAAGCATACCCGGTCATCACATAACTCATATTTAATTTAAAATTTAAGAATTTTAAGAGAATTGTTTAAATTTAACTTTAGTCTTATATAATTTCAAAATATAAATCAAAATTTTTATTTTTTTTATATTTTAAAGCTAAAAATCACAAGTATCGTGTGAAAAAATTTCAAAAATTTAGGCAATTAAATATTTACAACCAGTTTATTGATTAAAAAGGAAATTTCACATATATATATATCAGAAAAAATTTAATGTGTTGTGCATATTTTTATGCAACGTCTAAATATATATGTCTCATGCTTAAAATTAGATTTGATTTTAACTTATCTTTTATTAGATAGTTATTTTATACATGAATATATCAAACTATTCCCCTAATGGTTTCAACTTTAAATATATAAATTTATAAATTTTAATCAATATGTATAAACATGTACACATTTCTTATTTTACTATAAAAATTAAGAGTTATGCATTTACTAATTTAATAAACAATAATGACTTGGACCCCCTTTTTTTTCCACCCCTTGACCCCCTCTTCACCTGATTGGCCACTTTTTCTTTTTTTTTTTTTTTTTTTTTCCTTCTCCTCCAATTACTGGCTCAATTGGTCCATGAGTTGAGTATAGACTAATGACAATTTTTTAATGATTAGATTAGGATCAAGTGGGTGTAAAGATCTATCATATTTTTAATGTCAAGCCCAATTTTAATTCCAGAATCCAATTCTTGTATGTTTTTATTTGAGAATTATAACCTAATGTAAAGTATAATTTTTATGCTTTAAGTTTTATAAAATAAACAAGGGATAATTAATACACTAACAAATATGATTTATTATATCAACTCTAACATAGGATAAATTAAATTACAAAACTCATAAGATAAAATATATTTATATTTAATTGTAAATATAGTTTTTTAATTTAACTTATTTTTGTTTAATACCAATTAAATTATGACATGTATTTCTTATTAAGAACTTAAAATGCATTAAATGACATAACAATAAAAAAAAAAATTATGTAAGTCGTGAAAATAGTTAAAATTTAATTCATTTTAAAATAAATAAGATCAGTAGCTAATTCTATTATTATGATTTCATAGATAAAACAAAACAAAGAACAATAATCATAAAAATCACTACAAAAATTCCTGAAAGTAAGAGGCATTTTTCGTTCATTTATTTATTTATTTATTAGTATTTACATATACAACGCATACAAAATTATTCATTATTTTATAGAAGTTGAGTTCGAATTTATTTGAGAATCTATGCCAACTCAACCAATCTATTATCAATTAATGATTAATTAGAATTTCAATAGGTAAACAATGGGATGAAAGGTGGAAACAACGTTAGATTAGAGAAGAGAGGTTGCTTTGGTGGGAGTAGAAAGTCGACTTGGGGGAAAAAGTAATTGTGCATACCGGATTCCACACTAGATGAAAGTGGATCGGGGCTCAAGGATTGAGGTTCCTGCCACAAGAAGCACCGTAAGAGCTGCCCGGCCGGGGTTGGCCGGATAACCCCTCCGGTGTAGGAATCAGTGATTGGAGAAGACGTGTAGAGAATTGAGTTTGTAAGTAAGTGGGGTTCAGCTTGGAACAGTTCAGTTACCTTCAATGTGAAGTTAGGGTAGTTTATATAGAACTCCTTGCTTGCTTCCCAAGATGGTTTCATGGGGCTTTGGTGCTGCCAAGTTTCCCTTTAGCATGGCCCCAGGTGGGGGACTATAGACACCCCATTTTTGACCGACCTTAAGACTCAAACGTCGTCGTTTGAGCGCTTGATGATTGTGCATGTGTGTGCTCGTTTCGAGTTTTCGGGGTTTTTGGCTGAGTGCCTTGCCTCCGGGCCTCTGAACTCTTTGTGTTTTGGCTTGGTTTGTAGACCAAACCTTGTTTTCCCTTCCCTGGAGAGAGAGAGAGGTCTGTAGACCACTTTTTGTGGTCGTATACCACTTTTCCCTCTTGTAGGCTAGTTTCCAGTTTCCGGAGCCTTCAGCCGAGTGCCTTGTCTTACTTCCTTTTTGGTTTGGTTTTGAACCAAACCTTGTTTTCCCTTCCCTGGAGGGAGAGAGAGGTCTGTAGACCACTTTTTGTGGTCGTAGACCACTTTTCCCTCTTGTAGGCTAGTTTCCGGTTTCCGGAGCCTTCGGCCGAGCGCCTTGTCTTGCTTCCTTTTTGGTTTGGTTTTGAACCAAACCTTGTTTTCCCTTCTCTGGAGAGAGAGAGAGAGAGAGAGAGAGATGTCTCGTAGACCACTTTTTGTGGTCGTAGACCACTTTTCTTTCCTATAGGCTAGTTTTCGATTTCCAGAGCCTTCGGCCGCGCGCCTTATCTCGGGACCGCTTACCGTTCTCCTTTTGGCCTGGTTTTCGAACCATGCCTTGTTGCCTTGGTCTAGAGGGACACAGAGGTCTTGGAGACCATTTTTTTGTGGTCATAGACCACTTTTCCCTCGTAGACCACTTTTGGTGCCCCTAGACTAGTTTTCGAGGCTTCCGGTTGCGCGCCCCGACCCCCGAACTCTTGTCTTGCATCCTTTTTGGTTTGTTTTTGGCACAAACCTTGTTTTCCTTGCTTAGAGGGTGGAATGAGGGTTGGAGACCAGTTTCTCTCCCTGAAAACCACTTTTCTTCCCCGCCAGCCATTTTTCTTCCCTATAGACCACTTTTGGTGGTCTACAAGTGGTTTGCAGTTGGAAAAAGTGGTCTCCCACCATGCCACCACCTTGCTTTCCTGGTGCAGACCACCTCTCCCTCCTGGGAGACCACTTTTCTTTCTGGGAGACCAATTTCACTGGTCAGCCGACCAGTGTAAGTAGCTGGCCGACCACTTCAAGTGGTCGGCAGCTTTCCTGCATCTTTTTGAAAATATTTTGGTGCCAGCTGTGACAGCTGGTGAGCACAGAAACCATCCTCCATACACGTGTATGGAGGGATTGCATCTAGCTTCAAGCTTGTTCAACAAGCTTGAGGCTTGTTTTTCTATAAAAGGGAGGCCCTCTCTCCCTTCTCCAAGTTCAGAAAAAGTGGCTGAGAACTATACATATATTCTATCTCTATAATTCCTCATTTCTTTCATTTTTGTGCTCAAAAGTGTAGTTTCTTCACACTTTTTCACACAAACACATAGTGAAACACCATACTCTTGGAGCTGAGGCACTTAGAAGCTGGTTTTGGTGTTTTTGGATTGGTTTGAGCTCAGAAAAGTTGCTGGAGTTGCAGCTTTGAAGTGGTTCTGCAAGGATGAGTCAACTAGCCCTTTAAAGCTTTATTTTGATTAAGCTTTTGGACCTATTTGCATGCTTATTTTGACTTGACTTTCTACTGCAAAAATTTCAGTTTTTTAAGGCTTAACATGTTTGTTTAAGGCCTTGTTGGTGTTGGGGGTGGTCTACCCCCTCTTGTGCCTTGTTTGGCCTTGTTTTTGTGCTATCCTTTTAAGCTATTGGGACCACCTCTTTTTGGCCTTCTCGCCACTGAAACTCAAAGGAATTTCAGTGATGGAAAGAGTGTTTTGAGGTCCCAAATAGGAGAGGGTCATCCCCTCTCCTTGTATCTTGGATGCTTGCCTTGTATGCCTCATGTTTGAGCATGTTTATCTAGAATATGTTGGCCCCATCTCAGCCTATTTTTGACCTTATTTCAGTGTGGCATACCTCTATTTTTGGTTGTCTTGGTCATCCCTTGCATGCATTATACACTTGTGGTGTAAATTTTGCAAACTAGTCTTATATGCTTATATTGATAGCTCATCCTTCTAGCATGTTTTGGTTCTATCTCAGCAAGTTTTTGGTGTTGTTTTAGCATACCTTAACTCTGTTTTAGGTTGGTTTGATAGCATCTTGCATGCGTTGCTTGTTCTGCTTGTTGCCGATCAACCAAGTACGAAGGTCTTGAGGAGGGTATTCAGTCTGTTGGCTAACCGTCATCTGCCTCTTAGCCCTTCTCCGGCGTGACCCACGGGTGTGGTTGCTCGCCACCTCACTCTGTACCGGGATAGGCTGGCTTTGTTGCCCAGACTCATTTCTGGGGAACTTCTTCACTGGTGGCTCTCTGGATGAGCTCCTCCGTCGCAAGCGAGAGGGCTCTGCTTCAATCTTCTTTTCTGTTAGATCACCAAGCACCCTTTTAAGTTGCACTTTCAGCTCCTGTATCTCCATCCCCATGGAATCTATGATTCGATCTCTGTAATCCTTTTCCAGAAGAAAGTGATGAGAAGAACCTCCAGCGAAGGGTAATCGATGCTCGACGGATTCAGGGGTCCGGTTATTGTTTCCAGTTTGTTCTTCTAGGACTGTTGGGAGTGCCAAGCCTTTGTCCTTTGTCTTCTCCGTCTGTGGAGTATGTGTCGAAGATGGGATGTCCTTAATCCCCATCGCCGGAACTAAGTGCAGAGCTTAGAGATGAAGTGTTCCACATTCACTGCACCAATTGTGCGTACCGAATTCCGCACTAGATGAAAGTGGATCGGGGCTCCACGCTCAGTTGGACTATCCGAGGATTGAGGTTCCTGCCACAAGAAGCACCGTAAGAGCTGCCCGGCCGGGGTTGGCCGGATAACCCCTCCGGTGTGGGAATCAATGATCGGAGAAGAAGTGTAGAGAATTGAGTTTGTAAGTAAGTGGGGTTCAGCTTGGAACAGTTCAATTACCTTCAATGTGAAGTTAGGGTAGTTTATATAGAACTCCTTGCTTGCTTCCCAAGATGGTTTCATGGGACTTTGGTGCTGCCAAGTTTCCCTTTAGCATGGCCCCAGGTGGGGGACCATCTGGTAGTTGTCAAGAGGTGCCTATACTCATTGTTGTCATGCTGATAACAAACCACATTCCTTTGGTTTAACTGCTTCCGTGATTCTAGGTGTTGGGGACCAACTGAGGTGGCAACTTGCACATGCATATCCTCATGGCTTCTACGTTTCTCTGTGAGGTTCCCTCAGCTCGACACCTTCGTGCCCCAGCTCGACTCTAGACGAGGCTTCTGTTGGGATGGGCTGGCCCGTTCGGATATTTTGTGTATAGGCTAGGCCTACTTTGGTTCTGATGATAGGTTCGACACATCTGTTCAACCCATAGAATGTGTCCTTCAGCTCGGCCCTAACCCAGTATCGCAGCTGGGCTGGTCTTTCCACTACGAGTTGGGCTTAGTTGGGTTGCCCACATGCTCATCTGACCCATTTGGATTTATGCTTGGGTAATTGGACCGGCCCAAGGCTTGGGTCCGACCCATTTCTTATTTACCCCTTTCAGTAATGAAGGAAAGTTAAAAGTAGTGATGGTTGCATAACAGAGGTATTTTAAATAAGAGTTGATGTGGTCAAAAGAGCAAAGATGAAAATTGAAGAAATGATTGTTGGTAAAAATAATCAAAATATAATTCATTCTAAAATAAATAAGATCAGTAACTAATTTCATTGTTGTGATTTTATAGATAAAAAATAAATAAATAAATAAAGAACAATAATCATAAAAAAGCACTACAAAAATTCCTAAAATTAAAGCATTTTTTGTTCATTTTTTATTTATTAGTATTTATATAGACAATGCATATACAATTATTCATTATTTTATACGAGTCGAGTTCAAATTTATTTGAGAATCCATGCTAACTCAACCAATCTATTATCAATTAATAGTTAATCAGAATTTTAATGGCTAAACAATAGGATGAAGGGTGGAGATAACGTTAGATTAGAGAAGAGAGGTGACAGGTGAGAGTAAAAGTAGACTTGAGAAAAAGGTAAGGAATGAAAGTTAAAAGTAGTGGTGGTTGCATAGTAGAGGTGCTTAAATAAGAATCGATGTGGTCAAAAGAACGGAGATAAAAATTAAGAGATGATTGTTGGTGAAGGGTGGAGACTTAATAAGAATTATCACGGGAATTAATATCATGCTCTTCATAAAAAGGGATAGTTGACAAATCTATAAATCACTGTATAATCTAGTTGTATGTAAAATTATTTGATAAGAAGGACCACTCACAAAATTTTTAACCACTTATTTTAAATCATAAAATCCTGTATATGCTAATTATGAGAGACAAGAATTGCAGACTTGGTCACTCTTTCTAAGACATTGGTTTTTTTGGGTGAATATCTAAGACACTCTGACTATACTTATCTTGGCTATCTTAAGACGGTCTATCGGAATGTAATTGCACTTTCATTCTCTCGAAAAACATACTTCTTTTTTACCAAGGAGCTCTGGCGGCTCGCCTTTGATATTTGATGCAACGGTGATAAACGTGCATTAAGGATTTTTCGGCAATATATATATATATATATATTATTTAGCAAAATAAAAATTTGTTAGGCCAATTTTTAAATTTTGGGTTGGCAATTTAGTGGTGGCCCACGTGAGAGTCAATTCTTTACTTTATTACTACAACCCAATACAACAGTGCACCTTATAAAATAAAGACTTTTCAATGTGATATAAAGATAAGCTCATATATTCTGAAATAGATACGCACTAGGGAGTTGTTTGGGATGGCCTAAATAAATATACTTTTTGTCTTTTTATAAAAAGATGTACAAAAAAGTAGAGAGGTGATGTGATGAAAAAAAAATAAAAAGATGAATTATTTTTGGGTTGCGAAATTTAGCCTAACAATCTATAAATCTATATTGGGCTCACTAGTTCATAAACAGACATACTAATACAATAATTACCATCATATATTTTACCCACTAAGTTGGGCAAAGTATTCTATTGCCTTTCACTTGTAAAAAGAAATGAATTTTTTATATGAATTTTTAATTTATTAAGTCATTATAAGTCTTTAATTTATATTAAAAACATCATGATGTGAATTTTTACAGTCATTAATCATAAAAGAGAGAAGAAGAGAAAACTTCAATTACATGCATCATTTGGATGACAATTATACAAAGTCCAAATAGATAGTAATGGATAGAAGTTGGGCTCAACAGTGGATCGGAGCCCCGTAAGGTTCGATTGTCCTAAATTTTTAAGCCCATCCATAGATAGTGATTGGGCCTTGATCCATCATCCCATAAACATGGGCCCAATCCCAGTTTTTCCGCGTGACAGTGCCCTTTTATTTTTTAAGGATAATTATCAGAGAGTTTTATGGACCCAACTTATTTGTGGGTATTTTAAAAAGTGAGTTAAAAGTCACTTTTTAACTTTTAATTCATTTCATCTCTCACAAAAAAAAGTCAAAAAACTAAAAAAAAGTGATAAATTTATCAAAGTGATAAATAATTATGACATTTTGATTTTTGTTCGTAAATTTTGATTTATTTTTTGTTTGCTTGTGTTTGTTTCGTTTGTATTGAAATATAATGTATGAAGTGCAAATGATTGAATTGTATTTTTTAAAGATATTTTTATAATTATAAATTTATCATTAAAAGTTGAAGCAAGACTTATCAATAAATAAATTCAACATATAAGATCAGCTCCTAAATATTTTTTTTCAACACCCCCATGATAATCCAATTCAAGGTTTTCTATGCAGACTATTTTGATTACCCAAAAAAAAAACATTGGCACTTTAGATATGACTTGGAGATCATTTGTGATGAAAATATAAATTCCTTATATTAAACTTTTATATAAATATAAATTAACCTTTTATATATCATATATAAATATAAATTTTTTATGATGAAAATATCATTTTTCAAATTAAACGTGATGAATAGTTTAACTTAAAATGGTGGAAAATTAGTTGCAACAGTGTATACATAAACTAACCAATTGGTCAATGCCATTATTGTCATTTGGGTCGTTATGGTATTGGTATTCTTGAGCATGCTTGGCCCTTAACCCTAAAATTGACCTTCACTTGACCTGATGACATTTTGTGGTATTTTGGAAAGATGGTAAAAAGTAACTTTTTTGCTTTTAACCAAGCTTTTTTAGAGTGATTTGGGAAGTTGGTAAAAAGCTACTTTTTTTTTTAATTAATATTTATTTATGGTGTCACATCACACTAAAATGACTAAAATAACCTCACCAAACTTTAAAAAATTACATTTTACCCAAACCCACAAGATATAAACATTGAGGGTACTTATGTAATTTTACAACCTACTTTTGCCACTTTCCAAATGAGCAAAAAAACGCAACCTTGCGTTTTGCTCTAGCAGTAAAAAGCTGCGTTTTGCTCTTATCCCAAAAGAGCCCTTTATTGAGTTCCAAGAAATTTCCAATCTATCTAATCCAAATCCAACATTACCATATTCCATGATGTTGATTTTTCGCTGTTCCAGACATTCATATGATTGTGGCAAAGAAATAAGTCTTTGTGGCAAAGAAATAAGTCAATGTGGGTTGTTCTAAATTTCTTTGTCCTCCATTCTTTGTTCAAATTTGAAAATAATGACATAAACCAAGTGGACTATCTCAGAAAAATGCACTTAATGACATTTCTATTGAGATTATCCAACTCCCACATCACATCACCAAACAATCAATTAAAGAAAATGATTAATAAATAAAAATAATAATTTATAAAATTTATATATAATGATATAATAGTCGTATTTTTATAATTATATGTTATGATGACTTGATTATTTTGACTTAAAATAAAGATCATAAAAAATTGTATTATTTTGCATTGAAATTTTTTAATTCTTAATATAATATATCTATATGTATAGTTCTTGAAGTGGTGGTATAAAATCAAGCTTTTAGTCATTGAATCTTTTGACTAACAAAATTAGGTAGCAAAATGCCAACTAAATTTGACAAAATAAAACCAATGCCAGTTTCTTAGTCACCTTCCTCGTATACCTAAACCGCCCACATTTGCTTCATTCAAGTCGCCCAAATATAGCGATGGGCTAAAGGTACGAATGACCTTTTTGATAGGTGACTTGTAATGGGGAACATCTTTTCATAGGTTTCGTCTGAAGAGTGAGTTGGTTTTTTATTTTTGGTTTTTTAATTTTTTTTTAGAGAAAAGTATAATGATTACATATTAGATGTGATGTTTTGTTTATTGTGACTTAGGGTGGGTTTGGGAAGTGGGTTGGCTTTTTGACTTTTTGGCTTTTTTAGCCTGGGCTTAAAAGCTTGGTTTGGGAAGGGTTTTTTGGCTTTTTGACTTTTTTGAGTTTTTTTGTGAGAGAAGAGTGTAATGATTATGGGTTGGATGTGATGTTTTGTTTTTTTGGGGCTAAAATAGCCTGTTTTGTCTTTTGTGACTATTTTAGCCCCAACCCACTTGATTTTTTGTGACTAAAATAGTCACAAACTATCTTCCCAAACGGTGCCCATAACTTGGGAAATGAGTTTGGAAAGTGAGCATTAAGACTTTTTTTTCTTTTTTTCAGTGGTGTTATATACATTAATTAGTAGGGGTGAGCAGCGGATATACCGATCCGTCAAAACCAACCGAACCGAACCGATCCGCCACATTTTGGACGGATGCGTGATGATGAGCAGACGGTTGCAGATTGATTTTCTCTAATCCGCCAATCTGGCGGACGGATGGCGGATTTCAGATTCCTTTGGCCGCAACCGAACCGCCAAACCACGAGCACCCCTAGTAATTTATAAGACTTTATGTTTTCAGTTTGTTTAAATATTCTGTTTATATTTTCAATTAAAAAAGAATTTAAATATTCTGTTGAAAAAAAGTTTTCAACTTGAATATCTTTTTTGAATTAAAAAAATAAACATATTATTTATCTATATTTTTTGGTTTTTAAATCTATCTCTAAAAATAATAAATAGAAAATATGATATATGCTGGTTGGTTTTTGTTTTCAAAAAAAGATATAGATGTAACAATACAGAAACATACAATTTCTACTACTGCTCTGTTTATGGTTTTGGTGGTTTGAATTATTTTTATATTTTAAGAACCACATATTGTAATACTTTATGTGGATGAGGCATGCTGTGATTATGATATTCTAAAGTTTCAAACTTTCTTGCTTTGGATGAGGCATGCAGTGATTGTAATATTTTTTTAAGTCATTGACTGTAATACTTTCTTCTTCTTCTTCTTCTTCTTTTTTTTTTTTTTGAGGAAGTGTACAAGTTGAATTATGCTGAAAATTTATAAAATTTTAAACCGCCAAACCGATTCGCATCCATCCGCCAAACCGCCAATCCGCTCAATCCACATCCGCTAGATTGGCGAACAGATGCAGATTGATTTTCTCCAATCCGCCAATCTGGCGGACGGATAGCGGATTGAAGGTTCCGTGGCCGCAACCGACCCGCGCCCACCCCTATTAATTAGTGTACCAACATATGTTATGACATTATTATTAGTCTCACTCATTATAAAAACTATAAATATTCAAAATCTCTAAAATTATATTATATCATCTGTTAATAAACTAATTAATATATCAATTAGTACATATAACATTATTCATAAAATTTATCAGTTTCTAAAGCTGAAATATGAATGTGTACTTCATTAAAGCATGCAAAACTAATTATAATTTTTAAAATCTCTAATATTTTTGCTAAAATTTTATTATTTTTTATGCATCCCTAAGTGGTGTTAGGTAACGTGAACCTTGAGATGTACTTAATTTTAATTTCTTGATAACAAGTAATGATATTTTTTGATATTTTATATTTTTGGTTTTTAATAATATATATTTATATTTGAAATATTGCATCTCTTTGAATTATATTATAACTCTTTTTAATTATAGTGTAGTTGCAATAATCTTCAATGTAATCCTACTCTAAATGAATCACGTTATGTGTTCTCATATGCTTGTTGTTGTATGCTTGGTTTAAATTCTTATTTTATTTTTGTTTGTATTTCATATCTCAACCATGGTTTTAAAAATCGGACTGGACCGGCCAGGCCAGTTCAACCGGTTGAACCGCCGACCGGTTCCGGTCCAGGTACACCCACTAAACCGGTCATAGTGGAAAACCGGCATGTTTTGAGAGAATCGGAAAAATCGGCAGTTGAACTGCCGAACCGGTTGATCCGGTTTCGGTTCATCGGGTTGATAAAATGATTTTTTTGTATTTTTTTATTCTTTCTTTCTTTTCTCTTTCTTTCTTATTTTATATATATATATATATATTTATATATTATATATATATAATAAAAATTTAATTGAAAACTCTCTTTTAAGGGTCTCCTCTTGTAAGGAATCTCATTGAGAGTTTAAAATTATTGTGAAAGCTTCTATCTATTTATAAGAAAAAAATTCTTTCAAAAAACTAAAAAAATCTATGTGGGATTCAATCAAATTTATTGGAGGGAAACTTAAAATTTTGATATCCCTTCAAAATTTTTCCTCTTCTTTCAATCAAATTATTTAAATTAAAATCATATGGAGAGAATATTGAATATTTGATTTTTTCTTCCAAAATTAAAATTAATAATATTTTTAAATATATTTTTATATTTTTTAATAAAAAAAGTATTAAGAGAAATATTTAAGATTATTAAAATTTTTAATTTATAATTTTATTACTTATATTTTTATTTAAATATAATTTTAATATATTTATGACGTCACGATTTAATTCCGGTTCAACTCGACAGTTAAACTGATAACCCATTTATCTAATCATTTTTTCAGTTCACTCACCGATCTAATTTTTAATACATTGATCTCAACAATCACGATTAAATATATCAGTGGCTAAAAAGTGAATACGGACAAAGAATATCAACATATATGCATAGTGCTTTTGGGTTGACCTACATAGGAGATGAAAAAAAGGTCACGTTTATTTAGTTTTATAAGACATAATAGGTTAAAATACAATAGTATTGAATGAGAAAATTATTAGTATAATAGTATTAGGTCAAAAATGTAAGATAAAATATATTTATTTATACATCACTGAATTAGTAATATTATAAATAATAATAATATATATAATTAATATTTTTAATTTTTAATATTTTTTTAATATTATAATTATTATTTTTTGTTTAAAAAAATATAATTTTACTTAAAAATCATTTATTCCCTCACTTAATTTCTAATTTTAATCCTACCATAGCTTTGTTAGTCCTACCACATGTGGGGATCACTAGTCTAAGTGGATAGTTAATCTCTTGACTTATATCTCTAATCAAACATTCTTTAAATAGGTTTCACAAATTATTAGCCTAATTCTAGAAAGAGCCAAACAAACATAATGTAAGAATAAAATTTACAGTAATGATACGTAGCTCGAAAATTTCCAAGCTCGAATTTATCCTGAATCTAAAACGACGTCGTTTTAAACGGTAGTTTCGTTTTACGAGAGGGTTATTTAATGAAAATTATCTTACCGGTAAGAGAATTTTAATATATCTTACCGGTGAGAGAATCCAAAATGACATCGTTTTAAACGGTAGTTTCGTTTTACGAGGGGGTTATTTAATGAAAATTATCTTACCGGTAAGAAAATTTTAATATATCTTACCGGTAAGAGAATCCAAAACGACGTCGTTTTAGATAGTCGGGAGATTCAGAGAAGAAAGATTCGGGGAACAAAACATTATTGTAAAATTTATCCACTCATATGTTGCAGCCTCTTAAAGTGAACCTAATGATGTAATAAAATTGTCATCATCAAACACATTGGAAATAAAGATAAATGTGGATGACTATTGAGAAAATGCAGGGGAAAAAAAAGAGAGAGAAGCACCACAAAAGGTTTTAGGACCACCTATGACCTGTATGTCATTTGCCCTAACCAAACACATTGAGAATTTAACCAAAGCTTGAGTGGAAGTCTTTAGTTCAATGTATCAACTAAGATATGAAGGAGACTTGCATTTTCCAGTTAATTCTAGTTCCATTTGAAGTTCACTACTCAACAATCTTTTTCTCCGCCCTTCATTTTTTTCAATGAAATCAACCTTTTGGACCACGTTATAGTGGATGTCTGTCAACGGATTGAATATAACTTTAAATCCCTCTGATGTATCCAATTTTGTTTGACAAAATCCAATTTGATTATCTAATTACATCAGAATCAATTTATTTTAATTTTAAACAGAACAGATTAAGATAAATCCTATCCAATCTAATTATTTATTAAATACCGAAACTAATCTTATGTGTAATAAAAGTGTAATGTGTTTTGTATGTTTAATCCAGTATAATATACCAAAAAGGTTCATATATATTAATTATGTATATCTAGTAAAAATGGGTGTAAATACATTATAATGTAATATATATATATATATGTGGAACGGATTGAATTTATAGATTGGAAGTAGTCATCATCAAATTTGTTAAATTATAGTTCGATGAATGGCTAATCAAATCATATTGTGAATAATTTGATTCATTGACAATAATGAAAATGTAACTTAAGCCTACTTTGAAAAGTAGGTTAAAAATTGATTTTTAAATATTTTTAAAAAATATATAAAAAAATAAAGAGATAGTATAAATAAAAAATTTAAAAATAACTTTTAATTATGTTGCCAAAATAAGCCTTAAAATTAAAATAACCTGATGTAATGGATATGCTGTGTACCTTGTCAGGTTCCTTAAGGAATGAATCAAATGATATCCCCCAATTAATCAAGAAAATAATGAGCAAAAGAAAAAGTACTAGTACCAAAATGAATCTTGTAGTACAGGAATGGGATTGAAATTAAACCCATGTTAGTACAAGAATAAATATCTACCTGCACTGTTTCTTTTCATTGCTTTTTTGTCATTTGTGTATTGTTTTTTTACATGGCAAAAAGTATGAGTATCCTTTTAAATTACAAGGCCCTTTTTTCCAAGAAATAGACTGTTTTCAATTACAATGACATGGTATTAACGCTGTGTTTAGTTAGAAAATTTAGAAATTAATTTAAAAATAAAAATAAATAAATAAATAAAATATATTTATATTTTACCTAATTTCACACATATATTTTTTTTTTTTTCTAAATTTCTTCCTAAATCTCTCAATAAAACACAGTATAAGAAATTTAATATTGATAGTGTTTGCAAATATTATAAACACAACTTCATAGAATAAATGGGGAAAGTGTTTGCATGTTGCATTTGGTAAGAAAACAGAAAAGAAAACAAAAAAATTTGCACCAAAAAAAAAAAAAGGAAAAAGGAATAATATACTTGGTATACACAAGTTTTCTAGATAAATAAAATAAAAATCAATAAAACATGTTTGAGGGAGTAAAGTTGTTAAACAAACCAAACTACTTTCGCTCTATTCGTGTTTGATTCGTTAAAAATTTGTTCAAGATTAGCTTGTTATATAAATAAACTAAACTTGAACACATTTTAATACTCGTTAAGTTTTCAAGTCAAGTTTAAAGAACATACTATTCGACTCTATAAACTTATATGTATTATAAATAAATCAAATTATTCAAACTCGACTCATGTTTAGATCATCAAAAACTTGTTCAAGATTGACTTGTTATGTAAATAAATTAATCTTAAACACATTTTGAAACTCATTAAATTTTTTAAATTAAAACTTAAAAAATAAGTAACAAGAATAATTCATACAATTATAAAAATTATTTTTATATAACTTTTAACCAACATTCATTGTCACTTCAACCCATCCACTTACATGAATCAAAATTTGATAGTACATTGTGAGGTGCTTTACTCGCCACCTCCCAATCTCCCATCTTTTTCTCGAGAAAATTTGTAAAATGAAATATCAACTTTAACATCACAAAAAAATAAAACATAGGGTGTTAAATGTCAAAACCCAATAATTTGTCCAAATGACAAACAAGAATAACCGAAAAGAGGGGGGGGGGGCAAACAAAATGATCTTTACTAGAATCACAAATAAAGACGAATCAAAAAAATCTTTTTCCATTCCCTCTACGTACCTTTCCTCTCTCTTTCTTTCTTTATTTTTTCTCTCTTTCTCTCTGTTAATGCAGGGACAGAGCAGCTAAAGCCAAATCTCCCATCAATTCATATAAAGAAACAGAGCATCCTTTAAAAAGGAATCCTCCAATCTTACCAAAGTTCATCCACACAAAAAGCAACCCCCATTATAATCAATATCATATATCCCCAAAATTCCATTTATTATGTAGTTTGGGTCACCCCCACAAATCCATTTGGGCTCACTACTTGTTTTGTCTTTTTTATAATTTAAGAAAAGAAAATTGAAACTACATGATTTATTATGAGTCCAGTTTCTTTTTTAATTTGGAGGGAATACTAAACCATATCGTATAAAAAAGTTTGAAATTATGTATATGTATCCAATCAATGATATTTTATAGAGTTGGCACACAATTAATATAAAATTAACGACAAATACGATAATTACTCATGTAGATTAACCGGATCCCTTTGATGAACCAGTACATTCAAATTTTTTTAGATACTTAATAATTAATCCAAAAAATAATAATAAAACTAAATCAATAATTATTGTGTTTTTATCACATTTATCTTGAAAAAAAATAAAGTTGTTCATGAAGACAAATGTAAAAAATTCATATAATCACAATTATCAAATCAATATAATTTTTTCATAAATAATCTAAAACCTAAAAAATAACACACCAAATCATCACTTGTGGTGCGCCACAAACGGGCATGGGACCAGTCTTTTGGCCTAACTGAGGAAAAACAAAACCCTGTCATTAAATTAGCAATGAAGTAAAATGTTTTTTTAAAAAAATTATAAATTAATTATGATAAAATTATATCATTATAATTATTAAATTATATTTTCATTTTGAAAAATATTTAAAACCCAAAAAGAAAAAGAACAAACAAACAAACAAACAAACTCTCACACCCACAATCATGCGCTAACTTTTAATTTATTACACATTCAATAATGTAGGATCCAATTATCTTATCACCTCATTATGAATAAATTGATAGATCTAAAATAGTGAACCTCTAACATTGCTCTTTGATTTTTTATTATAAATAATCTAAACTCATAATTATAAAAGTGAATCCAATAATTGAATTGGCCCGAGGTAGGCCCAGTAAAACAATATGGTCCAATCCACTAATATAGTGGTTAAAGACCATTATACCCTTCTTAATACGCTAACTAGTTGGTCATCAAAAGCTAAAGCTTTTCTTTGGTGCCCATGGTTTTGCATTCCAAAATTCTGTTAGGCCACGTTTGTTTGGCGGATTAGGTTGGATGGGATTGTTAGTGAAGGGATTGTTAGTGAAGGGATTGTTAATGTGTGGATTGTTAGTGAGAGGATTAAGTAAAAGTGTGTTTGTTTTGATGATAGTGTGGGAGATAATTAGTGATGGGATTGTTAAATTATTTTTATATAAAATAAATAAATAAATTATTTCTATATTAAAAAAATTAAAACAAATATTAAAGTAAATAAGTGCACTTGGTAAAAAAAAATGAAATTAAAAAACAATTTTTTTTATAAAATAGACTCAATCCCCTCACTATTTTCCTAATCCCACCTAAAATTCACCCAAGCTAATCCCCCTACAGGGGGGATTACTAAGCCCCCTTCACTGCTAATCCTATCACATTGTAGTGTAAACAAACAAGGGTTTGGTGGGTCCCACGGATTGCTAATCCAATCCCCCCTCCCAAAGAGCCAAACAAACGTGGCCTTACTATTTTCTTTATAAAAATATTTTA
Source organism: Camellia japonica (assembly GCA_030407325.1). NCBI lineage: Eukaryota > Viridiplantae > Streptophyta > Magnoliopsida > Ericales > Theaceae > Camellia > Camellia japonica. The sequence continues at coordinate 142,787,685 of JAPPVO010000059.1, read as the reverse complement.
AAAAATAGAATAAAAAAAACCAAACACAAAAACAAAAAGTTCACTTGAAAACAACATTGCATACACACACACACACACACAAACCCCTTTTAAAGGGATATTCGAATTCAAATACACATGATTTGCAATCCCTATCCCAAACCGTTATAGAAAATACTATAGGCCAAAAGTATAACCCACCCGACATGGAAAATAAAAGAAAAAGTAAGGCTCTGTTTGGCTGATAAAAGGATATCTTAAAAGCCACATCCATCCGTTTACAAAAAGTGGGGGAGATATTCCCTTTACAACACCAACCCAACAAACCCCAAAAATTATTGAGAAAAATATTTGTTTTCATTTTTCTCTTTTCCAACCGCCTCCACCCTTCAAAATTGTCACTAATCTAATTTTATAATATAAACAGAAAAATATATACATATATATATATATATACATATATATTTTCCTTTTCTAGGTTCTAAGCTAGCTCTCCATATCATAAGGCTAGAACTCTCTGGGATCAACAAAAATGGACGGTCCAGGTGGTGACTTAGTCCAGTCACCCACAGACCCGTCACTGTAGTCTTCCCCAAGTCTCTTGATGCACCATAGATCCTCGGCGCACGATAGCACCTTCCAGTGTGGGATCCCTAACCTGAGCGGATCGTGACTTGACACCTCTGTCGCCACCACACCACACCCATACTCTTTAGCCAAATTATGTGCGAAGCCAAACAAGGCCTTAGCGTACTTCACAGAAAGTGGGCCTTCACCGCCTAGCCCATACAAAAAGTGAAGCCCAAAGGGCCGAAACACCTCCGGCACCGACGGTAGATGGAGCCACGGCAAGGCCCCGTCCACTAACCTCGTTGTCTTCGCAAAGCCTTTTCTCACGCGCGACGCGCCTCGGACCTCAAGCCGAAACACGTCCTTACAGTTCCACACACTGAGTACAGCCCACGACTCGGGGGGGTTAGCCAGGAACGAGTCCGAACCCGGCCACGACTCAGCTGAGTAAGCACCGCGAGGGACAGCGACAAAGGTACCGAGAGTGAGCTTGTTGTTGAGGACTGAATCAATGTCACGGGGGAAGAACTCAGTGGTGGAGAATCGGCGTCGGTAGAGGGTTTCGGCGTCGGAAAGGGTCAGTTTGAGGACGGTGACTCGGTGGCTGACTCGGACTTGGTGAGCGAACACCGGGTTGACTAGGATCGATGGCGTACGGAACTTGGAATAGCCGCATTTGTCGGTGAAGAGCTTAACGGATGGTATGTTGTCGTTTTCTGTGGCCATGTATGAGTACTCGGCTCCATTTTCTCTGAACCAATCTTCTATTCTCCGAACCAGCTTCAATCCTATTCCCATTCGCCTACAAAATAAAAATGAGTAAAATAATTCAATAATTACCTTTTTTTTAGCGAAATTCTCTTTCCATGATTGGGTAATTGGATATGCATTATTATTATATTATATTATACTACTACAACTAAAGAGAATGGGGGAGGAGAGAGAATGATGATATACCTGTGAGAGGGAGGGACTCGGAGGCCTAAGATGTAGGCGACTTTGGTGTAGATAGGGAGGGGTTTGGAGGGATCGTGGCCGTTCTTTCCATTTCTGGAGAATTTCTTGCCGCATGTAACGGTCTTGATGCATCCTCTAATCATTCCAACTATTTCTCTCTCTTCTTTATCTTCTTCTTTTTCAGTATTACCAACCATCACAGTCTCAGCTACCTGATCAACATAGACAAACATGTTTGAGTGTACATATATATATATATATATGGTTATGGTTATATAATTCTGTCAGTTTGTATATAATTAGTATATGACCAAACGAATGAAAAAACTGGTACTACTACTACTACTACCCCACTCAATATATATAAAAACTGTTCAAGCAAAAAGTTTCAAAAAAAAAAAAAGAAGAGAGAGAACAGAGGGAGTTTGGTACCAGCATGAGATAGGCGGGAGAGTGGCGGACCCTGCAAATTGGGTCACCCAAGAGGTCGGTGAAGAGAGAGAGCTTCCCACTGGGTCCAACCTCGCACTTCCTCTCCACCTCCTCTATTCCGCCGCAATCTTTTAATCCATCATACTCCCTCACCACCACCACCGCCACCGCCACCTCACCGCCACCACACTCCACCATCTTCTTCTATACTAACAAGAACTAAAAACACCCAAATTAAAAAAACACACTACTATCGACTTGTTTTGATCATCCACTGAAACTGGTCTTATATAGAAGCAATTTCAGGGCCTAGCAAAAGGATATTTCAAGCAAAGCAATGAAAAAAGTCAATGAAATTTGAGAAACTGAAGGAAAGAAAAGAAAAGAAAAGAAAAACTGAAAGGGCTGTTAAGCTTCTGAGGCCGTTTTCTTAGGGAAGTAGTGAGTAGTTCATCATTTGCTATAAGTCTGAAGTAGTGGTCTCTAATGCGAGCCTTTAAATACCTGATTTTGGGCTTCTTTTTTTTTTAAAAAAAAAATTTAATTAAATTAAATTAATCTTTTTATTATTTAGGTTAATATATTTTTTATTTATTTAAAGGTCCATCTTTTCTCTGTATCACTTTTTTACAATAGGACTAGTGTGTAATTAATTAATAATTAATAATGATTCAGGGAAAAGTAGAGGAAGATGCAGAGAAATGGCGGCTGTGGCTGCGGCGCAGTCTTGTGAGTGTGGGGGTGGTAGTGGTGGGTGTGGTTGATGTTTTCTTTCTCTCTCTAAAAATATTTAATCATTAATTTCCGCAGAAGGAGGCGTCGCTATCATGACCCCATTTGTAATCATTACTACATTTCCTTCCGTCGATATACTATATATGTATATATATTTGCTATTACATTACCATCTTCCCATATATATGCATCATCTATCATCATTATAATCATAGCCATGAATATGTATATATATTTGCTATTACATTACCATCTTCCCATATATATGCATCATCTATCATCATTATAATCATAGCCATGTCACTTCATGTTTATACATGAATGTTTTGGAAGGGTGATTAAACGTTGACTTTTTTAAATTTTATTTTAAAAATTATATATAAGAGATAATTTGATTTAAAATAGATTAAAAATTAAAAAATTATTTTAATTCACTTCTCAAAAGAAGCTACAGTTACCCTCCCTCTCTGGTTTGAGAATGAATTATTTTAATAATTTTTTAATTTTTATAAAATAATATATTAAAATATAAAGAGAATAATAAAAAATTTTATTATAATTTTTGACTATTTTACTAAAATGTTAATCCCCAAACGAAGCCTTATGCATTTTAATTCCCAAAAAAAAAAAATTTCTAGAAATTCTATAAAATTTATCAAAAAATTGACATAACACTCACATAAATACAAACTTATTTGTAGGACTTTTGTGGATCCTACATCTAAAAACTTAAAATTTTCAAATGAATTATTAAATGGGGGCTTTTTTTCTAGTTTGTTGTTTGGCCCATGGGATTCACCATGGGTCTCATTTTGATTATTTTGTAAGATTTATGTGGATCCTACGTTTAAAAAGTTAAAAATTCTAAATGAATTATCAAACAGAAGGTAACTCTTTGATGAAGAAGCAAAACCAGATAACAAAGGAAATAGAAAGCAAAAATATCTACATTTGATATTTAGTTCATTACAGATTTGTATGATCAAGTTTACTATTTATACACAAAATATCTAACTGATATCTAACTAATATCTAACTGATATCGAACTGCATTGGAGCTTGTTATAAAAGAATTAATATGATATAGCAGCTCTATTGTATTGTGATGCAACTATAAGCCTAGTTGAACACCTTTTATATCTGTCTGCAGAACTAGCCTCAATATGCCCACCAGTCATAGCTACAACTACAACTGCAGCAACCTGGGACTTGGCCCCTGCTTCTTTAGACCCAGTAGAGTTATCAGTCCCCCTCAAGCTAAAGGGTGAAGGATCAACCAAAAGCTTTGACTGTAAGAAGAGAAACTGAGCCACAGGTAAGGATTTGGTAAAGATACCAGCAAGTTGGTCGGAAGAAAAAACATGCCAGATGAGCAACTGCTTGGCTGAGACCTGCTCGCGAACAAAATGATAATCAATTTCTATATGCTTGGTCCGAGCATGGAAAACTGGATTAGAGGCCAGAGAGAGAGCAGATAAATTGTCACACCACAACACAGGTACAGAGGAAGGAAAAATATGCATATCACGAAGAAGCATTTGAAGCTAAGACACCTCTGCACTGGATTGAGCCATAGACCTATATTCAGTTTCTGTGGAGGATCTAGCCACTATGTGCTGTTTCTTAGTAGCCCAAGACACCAAATTAGAGCCCAAAAAGATGCAAAAACCAGTAGTAGATCGTCTGTCAGTAGGACTACCAGCCCAATCAGCATCTGAGAACACATGAACATCAAAAGAACTAGGAGAGAAGGATAAGCCATGATGTAAAGTGCCTTTGACAAATCCGAGAATCCTTTTGACAACACCAAAATCCTCCTGAGTGGGATTATGCATATGCTAACATGCTTGGTTGAGCAAAAGCCAAATCAGGCCTAGTGATGGTTAAATACTGTAGACCTCCAACAAGACTTCATAGAGAGCAAGATTAGAGCAAGGAACAGAAGAATGAGAAGAAGAAGATAAAGCTTTAACAGAAAAAAAAAAAAAAAAAAAAAAAAAAAAAGAAGAAGAAGAAGAAGAGAGAGAGAGAGAAGAAGCAAGCTTACAGTTAGACATGCCAGCTCTATGAAGAAGAGTAGAAACATAATGAGATTGTGATAAAAGAAGTACCAATAGAATAAGAGGAAATGGAGATGCCTATGAAATAAGAGAGAGATCCCAATTCTTTAAGGGTTTTAGCTTTGTGTAACTAAGAAATGAGAGACTAAATATGAGAGGGATAATTGCCTGTAACAAAAATATCATCAACATAGATTAAGAGATATGTTATAGAAGAAGCAGAAGCTTGAACAAAGAGAGAATAATCACAATGACTATTGACAAAACCCAAAATAAGAAGAAATGAGGAAAAAGTAGAAAACTAAGCTCTTGGTGCTTACTTGAGACCATAAAGAGCTTCGTGAAGCTTGCAAACATAAGTGGGAAATTGAGAGTCTTCAAACCCTGGAGGTTGAGCCATAAAAACATCCTTTTCAAGCTTGCCATAGAGAAAAGCATTAGACACATCAAGTTGTTGGATAGGCCAATTATGATGAAGAGCAATACACAAGAACACCCTGATTGTGGGCTGTTTAGCAACAGGACTAAAGGTATCCAAGAAATCAATTCCAACCTCTTGATTATAACCTTTGGCAACAAGCCTAGATTTGTATCTAGCAATATTGTCATTGGAGTCCTTTTCAATGCGAAAGATCCATTTGCAACCCACCATATGTTGATGAGCTGGAAGAGGAACCAGTGTCCAGGTGTATTGATTTCGAAGAGCTTGAAACACCTCTTGCATAGACTGAAACCAGTGAGGACTATGAAGAGCAAGTTTGTAAGAAGAAGGTTCAGAAGTAAGAAGAGAAGCAGAAAGACAAGCAGCTTTAGACCTAGTAATCATAGGATGAGAATTGAGAAAAGGTTGAGAATGAGGTAAGATAGGAATAGTCAAATGAATACCAAGAGGAGAATGAGAAATAGGAGAAGACAGACTGTAGACACCCCATTTTTTACCGTCCTCAAGACTTGGACGTCACCGTTTGAACACTCGGTGATCATCCATGTTCATGTTCGTCTTGAGTTCTCGGAGGTTTCGGTCGCGCGCCTTGCCTCAAGACCTCTCGACTTGTTTGCTTTGTGCCTGGTTATGCACCAAACACTTGTGTTTTTGCTTCTGAGGGCAGGGAATGGCTTGTTGGCCATCCCCACACCTCACCGGCCTTGGCTTGAGGCTGGTCGACAATGGTTTTGGTCGGCCGGCCATTTTTGTTGGCCAATCGACCACATTTTCCAGCCGACCCCTTTCCATCTGCTTTTGACAGATATTTTATGCCAGCTGTCACATCTGGCATCCACATTACACCCCCTCCATATACGTGTATGGAGGGATTTACACCTTGTGTTAGCTTCTCTTAGAAGCTTAGGAATTGGATTTCTATAAGAGGGGAGGCCCTCCTCCCTTCTCACAGGTTCTGAAAATTAGGGTTAAAGAGTTGTATCTATCTATCTCTATATCTCCCTCTCTTCACTCATTTGTGTGTGTATTTATGGCCTAAAGTGACTTTTGTTCACACTATTGCACACAAACACCTAGTGTTACACCATCCTTGGTTGCTGAGGCTCTAAGGAGTTGTTTTCAGAGTTCTTGGGCTGGTTTTAATCCAAGGAAGGTGCTGAAGTGGTGTTCTTAAAGAGGTTCTTCAAGGGTAAGAAACTACCCTCTTTATTTCCCATTTTTGCACAAGATTTTAGTCTATCTTGCATCTATTTTTAAGCTTAACTTATAACTGATAAAAGTTCTGTTTTTAAGTGCTTAAAATAGTTGTTTAAGATCTCTTTAGTGTTTGGGGTTGTTTACCCCCTCTTCGGCCTTGTTTAGCCTCTTTTTGTGCCCTTCTTTGTGAGCTCCAAGACCACCTTGTATTGGCCTTCTCACCACTGGTGTTTTGAGGTCCTAAGAAGGAGAGGGTCATCCCCTCTCCTTGTTGTCTTCAATACTTGTCATATTTGCCTCATATGTGAGCACCTTTTTTAAGTTCATGTTGGCCATGTCTTAGCTGGTATTTATGGTTGTTTTGCCATGGTATACCTCTGTTTTAAGTTGGTTTAGACATGCCATGTATGCTTCATACACTTGCCTTGTAATCCCATGATTTGGCCTTAACATGCATCATGTTGTAACATGTGTTTTTAGCATGAATTTGGCTCAGCTCCATGAAGCTTCTAGCTTTGTTTTAGCATGCTAGAGGTCTTTTTTTGGTTGTTTTGGTCGTCCATGACTTGCTTTGTATAGCTACCATGCAAACTAGCTTATAGGCTTCGGGTGTTGAATCCTCTAGCATACTTAATTTGGATCATTTCAGTGGTTTGGCATCACTTAGAATGTCATTTCAGTCCATATAGTATGCTCGAATACTTGCATTTATCACCTATTCCATGCCTTGGATAGTTTGTGTTTTATGCCTCATGAATGTGTCATTGCGTATGCCATCATGCTTAGGTATTTGGGATGACATCTAAGTGGGTTTTTGGGCTCATTTTCACATATCATAACTCTGTTTTGGGTCGCTTAAATCATGCCATGTTTGGTTGTATTAGGTGTAGTGCAACACCTCTTTGATTGCCTTGCATGCTTCATGTTTTTGCCCCTTTGTTTTGGCTTGTTTGGCCTTGGTCATTGCATGTTTTAGGCTTATTTTGCCATGAATTAGAACTGTTTTGGGTTATGCTTGTCATATGCTCTTTGTTTTGTGTAGCATTGGTTCAATTCCCTTGCCTAGTTTTAAGCCTTAAGCCTTAATCATGCATGCTTGGCTTGTTTATGTGATTTAGCATCACTCTTAGCACCATTTCAGAGCATGTAATGTTGTCACATTTGCATGCTTTCTATTCCTTTGAAGTGTTCTTAAAAGTTTTCCTTTTATGCTTAAGTGTTAGGCCAATTGGCATGCATGTTTGTATGTACTCTTGTCTTCATTTCCATAGCATTTTGACCACTGATTTGGGCCTATTTGAGAGCTGCCCATTTTGGTTTAAGACTACCCTCGCATGTTGTTACATGCTTGCCTTGTATGTTGTTACATACTGTAGACACCCTATTTTTGACCGACCTTAAGACTCAGACGTCACCAACTGAGCGCTCGGTGATAGTGCTTATTGTGCTCGTTCAGCTGCGAGCCTTGCCTCTAGACCTCCAGGCTCTTTTGTGCTCTGCCTCGGTTTGCGAGCCGAGTCCCGCTTTCTCTGTTTTCTCTTCCCGAAGGGAGGGAGAGGTCTCGTAGACCGTCTCTCAGTGGCCGTAGGCTACGTTTCGTGGTCGTAGGCCATTTTTCCCGTTTGGAGCCCGGTTTCCGATTTTTCGGAGCCGTCGGCCGTGTGCCTCAGTTCGGGACCGCTTAACCACCTCCATTTGCTCCGGTTTTTGGCATACACCTTGTTGCTTCCCTTTTGAGGGACACTGTGGCCGAGAGACCAACTTCATGGTCGAACGCCACCTCCGGTGCTTAATAGTCAGTTTTCGGGGCCCCGAGCCGCGCGTTTCGGTCCCCGAACCTCCGTTTTGCATCCGCCTTGGTTCATTTTTGGCAGAGACCTTATTTTCATTGTTAGGAAACTTGTAGGAGGGTGGGAGACCAGCATTTTTTCTGAAAAACCAGCTTTCTTCTTTTTCTCTCTCCGAAAGCTGGTTTTTCTGACAAAAAGCTGGTTTTTCTTACTTTTGAGCCACAATTTCTGATTTTTCATACCACCATTGTGATCTACACACCTGGGAGGCCACCAATATGGGTAGGCTGACCAGTAATGCTTCCTGACCCTTTTGAACCCTTCTAAAAAGCTGGTTTTTCTCTCTCCTGGGTCACTTTTTCTGGTTTTTGACCATACAGCTGTGTTGCACTCATCTGGGAGGCCACCTTTCTGGGGTGGCCGACCAGCAATTCTTGTTGACCCTTTTGACCCCTGGTCGGCCGACCAGGGGAGGTGGTCGGCGGGCCACCTTGGCCTTTTGAACCTGGTCAGCTAGGTTTGTCTCTTCAGGTGCATTCCAGTTGTGCCAGCTGTTTTGCACCAGATCCACTGCCCGAGGGTTTGTCCTTGTTTTTGGTCCATTTTAGGTGGTTTTTACCCCATTTTCTTGGTTTCAAGGTGGTTTGGCCCCTTTGGTCAAACTTCTTGAGGAAGCTTGACCCTTTTGGTTTAGCTTCCCCAAGAAACTTGACCCCTTTGGTCAAGCTTCTTTTAGAAGCTTTGAGCCCCCTCTCTTGGCTTCTCCAAGAAGCCTCATCTCCTTCCCTCTATATAAACAACCCTCAACCGCCATTTGCAAGGGTTAGAAAAAACCAGCTGGAGCATTTTGCATACAATCCTCCATATCTCTCTCATTCAAGCCTCAAAACACCCTTGTCCTTGCACCATTTACACACCAACTCATAGGCTACCACCTCCATCATCCATTCCAATACCTTGGAGGTCATTTGCCGAGGTTGAAAGCTCACCAACTTGATCCAGAAGCTGCTGGAGGTCGGCTCTATAAGGGTAAGTCCTCATTTTCCCTTTTCTAGCCTTATTTTGCTTCATATCTTAGCCCCTTTTTCTTGCATTTTTGGGCTCCGAGCTAAACTGTAAAGTATCTTATTTTGAGCCCCTCTTCAACTTTGTTGAAGGGATCTTTGCTATTTGAGGCCATCTACTGCCCCTTATCCTCTATCTCTCTTTTAGGGCTATTTTTGCATGATATATTAGCCTTGTTTGTGAACATTTTTGGACCTCAACCTAAACTGAAAAAAGTCTTTTTTTGACATCCTCTTCAAGTTTGGTTAAGGTCCCATTTCTGTTTGGGGTCATCTTCCCCCTATGCATGCTTCATCTCTTCATGATTAGGGCTATGCATTAGAGCTCTTGCATTGGCCATGGCTTGGCCTCTTAGCCACTGAATTTTCAGTGGCTTAGATGTATTCTTGAAGGCCAAAATCAGAGGGGGGTGACCCCCTCTCTCCTTGTCTTGTTTGGTGGTCTTGTTGGCCTTCCAAAGGGACCCCTTTTTGCATGCTTTGAAGTTATGTTTCAGGCCTTGTTCTAAGGGTTTTGAGGTCTGCCTTAGCTCTTTTTGAGGCCCTTTTGGTCATATTTTATATCTATGATGCATGTGTAGAGCAATCTCATTCAAGGCCTTTCAAAGAGGCCTTTCTTTGCATGTTTCCGAGACTGATTCCAGGGCCTATTTGGTGGGTTTTAGGGCTTTCATAACCCATTTCCAGAGTTGGTTTAGTCTTACTAAGTGTCTATTTTGTATGTGCTTAATAACCCCTTGCATGGCCCTCTAAAGGAACTAATCATTTTTGCATGCGTTGGTTGCATTTCAGAGGTTATTTGGGCATATTTTGACATGTTTTGTTCATTGATTTTTGCTGGTTTGATGAGTTCTCATACGCTTCATATACATGTCATGTAAACCATGTTTGCTAGTCAAAGTTGCATGCTATTTTAGTCCATCATGCTAGCATCTTTTGATCATGCCTTGAACTAGAAATGTTCATGTTTTGGGACTGCCTTGGCTCTGTCTTTGTGCTTCATAATCAAATAATGCATGCTTTGTATAGCTATAAGTCAATACATGTGCCTAGTTTTGAGTTTCGGAGCTCATTTCATGCATCGGGTGCCATGTTTCCATGTTTCGGGACCTTTTAGCATCATGTTTCAGTGCTGGAATTTACATATTCATATGCCATGTTTCATCCTCGCCATGCTTTGGTAGAGTGGCACTCGATGCCTTAGGTTCGGTCCTTGGTATTTGTGCATGTGTGCACGCATTTCGGTTGTCTCATTTTCATCTTATGGCCGCTGATGTGAGTGTGGCTGAGGTCCACTCATATTGGTGTAAGCCCATATTGCATTGTGTATGCCATCTTAGTCCATAGCATTGTGTATGCTAGGTTGTATGTTAGAACATTGTGTACGCCATGTTATATCGAGCATTGTGTATGCCAGTTCACAGCATTGCGTATGCTAGGTTGTATGTTAGTCGCATTCATGCATGTCATGCATATTGCATCGTGTTTGGGATAGGAGTTAGCCCAAGCACGGGAAACGAGGGACGTTTCGTACTCCGAGTGACGGAACGTGTCTCAATTCCCGGTCACCGACACTCCGGATTAACCATGATGGAGTCTCGGTCTTGTTGTGTTTTCATGTGCATTCATTTCATATCGAGTTGTGCAAATCGACTCCTTGGCCATCATGCATCGAGATGCGTGATTGATGGCACGAGGATCGAGGCGAGCATACATATGTGAAAATACTTTGCCATGCCCCTTTCTTGCTCTCTGTTGCAGTAAATCAAGGATCAACAGCCTTTTGGAGCTTCGCACAACATTCCGGCATTAATTGCAAACAGAGGCGAATTGGGGCATCGCACTGGATTTCCGCGCAAGGCAACTCAAGCATGCATCATTCATCATCCGGAACAGAGCTGAGGCGGCCCATGGGCTTGCATGCTAATTTACTGCTTTCCTAGTTAATGTGTTAATTAATTAGGGTTTTGTACTTATTCGGACTGTACTATTTATTCGGACCCTCCGAGCGAGGGCAACTTTGTAATAAGTGTGCATGTGTGTGATGTATGTCTTTCAACCCCACGTCTTTCTCCCTTTTTTACCAGCTTATGATGGTTAGATTAGGGCATGTTTCGATTAGCATACTTATGATAGCATGTTTGCATCATTCATTTGTATTGCACGCACCGGGCTCGGCACATTATACTAACTGCATTTGTATTTCAATTCCAAATTGAATACGTGTTAGCTGTAGCATCATCATATGCCATTTTAGAATAGCCGAGCCCATTGTAGTTGCATTTTTGCGTGTGTTGCATTAGGCATTTCTGTATAGTTAGGATCATGCATGATTTCTAATTAGCTTCTGTTTTGGCTTGGAGTACTCGGTAAGCTTTTATGTTTTAGCATCCTTGCATGTGTGTGAGTGACTGCCATGATAGCATGCTTGCCATGAGGCTAACTACTTATGTGATATATCTGCCTGGATGCCTGTGGATGAAGGTTGGATTATCTGGATTGGAACAATTCATTGATTGCGAGTTTTAAGCCCACTAGATAGTGGCAAAATCATGTTTTCTAAGCCCACCTGAGGGTGGCAAATCCACATTTTAGCCTACTTGCGAGTAGCAAACTGTTTTCAAAACAAACATGAGATGTTTCGTTCCAATTCAAGCGATCCAGTCTATACTTGTATGTTGTGCGCATCACATAGTAAATCTAGGCTAATAACCGGAATAAGAACGCATAATGTTTTCAAAACTAGATATCATGGTTAGTAGAGGCCGATCTTTGATCGGGCGAGCGGGGGTGCTTACGAAGTGACCTTCCCCAATCGTACCCAAGTTCCCAAACCGAGGCAACTTTGGTGATGACGGACGCGTGACCTTAGGCAACGAGTCAGGGTTTCCTAAATTTTCCCAAAATAAAATATTTAGGTGGCGACTCTGTATCTGGCAAAGCAGTCCATGTTTGGCACTTCTTTCAAAAAAATCTATTTTCAAAAATGATTTGCCGGATTTGGATTCTTTGATGATTCATCGGTCTTGCATTGCACTCTGCGAGATTAGATACAGGACCGTGACATTGAGTCCTGAACTGTAGTGAGCCCATATGAACAAAACGAGATTTCCCTCCCGGGACGTTCGGGGATGTCTACACATACTTGGCCTTTTTCATGTTGTTGCATGCCTATTACATTGTATACTTGTATGCTTGTGTCACTTTGTTAAGTTCACCATGCATGTATTACGTTGGTCTAAATATGCTTGCTTCACATGTTGTTACATACCTTGCATATTTGCATGTTTAAGTTGCATTTTGTATCCTTGTTAGCTTGCATTTTGCCATATGTTTGACATGTTGTTACATGTTTGCATGTTTGCATGTTTGCTCACATGCTCATGTTGCATTGGTTTGCTTGCATGTTTAACTTGCATATTTGCATCCCTTGTCTCTTGATCAATCATGATAGAGGTTAGGATCTATTGTGTGTTTGTGTGCATTTCATTTGACATTGAAGTTGCACACTTGACCTCTTTGATCATCATGCATTGGAATGCGTGATCGATGATCCGAGGGTCGAAGATTACACTCCCTTGAGTTCATAACATGATAGGGAAGGTAGTCGTGCGTACATTGCTTTGAAAATGCATTGCCATGCTCTGTTTGTCCTTTGCTGCAGTAAAACATTATTCTGCAGGAAGAGATGGTCGGTCGGCCATTTTCAGTGCCGGCCGGCCACACATTCATGGCCAAGAGCCAAATTTGTGGCCGATGACCAGTTTACCATGGCTGGTGACCTCATCTCTTGGTCAGTGACCTCCCACAGTGTTCAGGGAGTAGTTCAGAAGCAACCTTGGGATTTGTGCAGTCTTCAGAGATGCAGAGCAGTGTAAACAGAGGCAGCATGAGTATGGTAGTGGATTTCCGAGCGGAGCCAAGCATGCACGCACTCATCCCTCTTCCCGAGGCCCCTTTACTGCTTTCAGTAGCTTAATTAATTTGTTAAATTAGTTAAATGTTGTGTAACAATTAGTTAGCTTGTTAGTTAATTAATTTGTATTATTCTTTCGGTCCCTCCGTCGAGAGGGTGAATTGTGTAATAAGCGTGCGTGTGTGTGATGCATGTCTTCCAACCTCCACTTCTTTCTCCCTTTTACTTAACCGCTTACGATGGTCAGTTCTAGGGCACGTTTCAATTAGCATCTATATTCTATGCATGTTTGCATTCATTCATTTGTATTGTATACACCGGGCTCGGCCTATCATACTAATTGCATAGTACTTCAATTCCAACTTGAATACGTGTATCGAGTTGTCGCATTTCACATGCCATTTTTAGATTAGCCGAGCCTATTCTAGTTGCATTTTTGCGATGCATTAGCCATTTTAACATGAACTAGGATCATGCATGATTCCTAACTAGTTTCTTGTTTTGCCTCAGAGTACTAGGTAAGCTTTTTATGCTTTAGCATCTTGCATGAGTGTGAGTGTTGCCATGATAGCATGCTTACCATGAGGCTATGTGCTTATGTGATATAACTGCCTGAATGCCTGTGGGTGAAGGTTGGATTGCTTGAATTGGAATAATTCATCGAAATCCATGTTTTAGCCTACTTGCGAGTAGCAAAATTCAAAACCATTTCCAAACAAACGGATATGCGATGCTTTGTTCCAAATTAGGCGATCTAGTTTATACTTGTGTGTTGTGCGCATCACCTAGTAATTCTAGCTAATTAACCGGAATAAGAGCACACAATGTTTTCAAAACAAGATATCATGGTTAGTAGAGGCCGATCTTTGATCGGGCGAGCGGGGGTGCTCATAGCTGACCTTCCCCAATCATACCCAAGTTCCCGAACCGAGGCAACTTTGGTGATGACGGACACATGGCCTTAGGCAACGAGTCAAGGTTTCCTAAATTTTCCCAAAACAAAATATTTAGGTGGCGACTCTGTATCTGGCAAAACAGTCCATGTTTGGCACTTCTTTCTACAAATCTGTTTTTCAAAACGATTTGTCGGATTTGGACTCTTTGGTGATTTATCGGTCTCGCATTGCACTTTGCGGGATTAGATTCAGAACCGTGACATTTGAGTCCTGAACTGTAGTGAGCCCAAATGAACAAAATGGGATTCCCTCCCGGGACGTTCGGGGACGTCTGCATAGACTAGCAGGTACAGAAGATTCAGAAGCAAAAGAGCTAGCTGAGGAAGAACTGGCTAAAATCTAAGAAGGAGAAGAAGAAGAATCAGATGAAGAATAGACAGAAGGAAAAGAACCCCAGAAAAAATCTTTGGTAGCAGCCTTAGAAGAAATGAGAGCTGTAAAAGTAAAAGAAGCAAAAGGAAAAGAATATCATCAAACACAACATGTCTAGAAACATACACAGTACCAGTGAGAGGATCCAAACACCTGTATCCTTTGTAACTAGAATGATAACCAAGAAATACACACTCTTTAAATCGAGGTTGAAGTTTGGGAGAGGTATAAGGCCTTAACCAGAGGTAAGACTTGCAGCCAAAAACATTGAGAAAAGCATAATCAGGAGGTGTATGGAAGAGGAGTTCTAATGGACTAAGATGGCCTAGTTTAGGACTAGTCATTCTATTAATCAAACAAGTTGCTGTAGCAAGAGCTTCAAACCAGTACTTGAGAGGTACAAAAGATTGATCAAGCAAAGCAATAGTTGTTTCAATTAGGTAACGATGCTTTCTCTCAGCCACTCCATTTTGAGAAGGAGTATAAGGATAGCTCATTTGATGAACAATACCAACCTGCTTCCGAAAATTCTAAAATGGACCACTAGTATATTCACTCCCACTATCAGTTCTGAAAACTTGTAAGGAGGTAGAGAACTATCTTTCAGCATAGGCCTTAAATTCAACAAACTTGGAAAACACTTCACTCTTATAGGATAGAGGAGTCAAGTAAAGTTACTAAAGTCATCAATAATGACAACATAGTAAGTATAAGAGGCATTAGTATGAGCAAATGGACCCCAAACATCAGAGTGAATTAAAGCAAGAGGTGCAGGGGTTTTATTATTTGACAAAACAAAAGGAAGTCTATGACTTTTCGATACACAACACTAATGACAAGAAGAATTACACTCTTTATGAGAGAATGAAAAACCACATTTATTTACAATATTATAAAAAACAGCAGTAGAAGGATGCCCTAGTCTCTTATGCCAAAGATGAGCAAGAAAGCTAGTTCCAGAGAAAGCTTTAGGAAATGTGGAGGCAGGAGACAGTAACTGATATAATCCATTGTGATGATGACCTCTACAAAGTACCTTGTTACTGAGTTTGTCCTGAACAACAAAGGACTTATCATCAAATGTAACAGTACAATTATTATCAGAGGTGAGTTGATGCACGGATAACAGATTAGAAGAAATTTGAGAAACATAAAGCATATTATTAAGCTTAAAAGTAAAATCAGGTGTGGGCAAGATACCAGTGCCAGAGTTGTGGATAGGAAGAGTGTTTCCATCTCCAATCAATACTTGATCCTGACCTTGATAAGGTTGGTACAGATGCAGGTTACTCAAATCATTAGTGAGATGAAAAGTAGATCTGGAATCAACATACCATGGAGTAGAGAAAGTAGAAGGCATAGAGGAAAAAGTAGATTAAAAGCTCTAAGTGTTACAGAACAAAGACCCATAGTGTAGGATGGAAATACTAGTTGAAAATTTGTATTCATTCTATGTCTACATTCCAAGGCTGAATGAATGTTCTTGCCACAAATTTGACAAACCAAACCATAGCTTTGTGGTCTACCACCACCTCTTCTACCTCTTCTGTAATTGGTGTATCTGCCTCCTCTAGGCTGGAAATTTTGACCACGACCACTTCTGTTATATGAATAATTTCGAGTAGAGTTGGTACTACCATAAACATTTTGTGATGATCCACTAGAAGAAGTAGATGAACTGGTTAGAGAACCACTAGTAGTAGCATTAAATGCTACTGTGAGATTTGAAGAAGCTCCTTGTTTATGACTTTGTTCAACATGAATTGCTTCTGAACAAAACAAAGCACACAACTCATCCATAATTAGAACTTCAGATTTAGCACGTATAGTTGTTTTGAAAGCATTGTACTCATCAGGTAGTCGATTAAGAACAAGAAGAATAAGATCTTCATCACAAATAGGAGATGAAGCTAGGGCTAGTTGATCAAAAAGATCCTTGACTTCTTGAAAATATTCTTCCATGGATCTTGTTTTCTCATAAACAGTATTCAATTTATTTTTGAGCTGATGAATATGAGAACGCGAAAGAGATGTAAACCTTTTTTCAAGTGCAAACCATAGATCCTTACAGTGCTTCAAATGAAGTACTGAAAAGAAAATTGAAGATATGAGTGTGGCTATTATGCAGCTAAGAAAACATGAATCTGTAAGCTTCCATTTCAGAAATTCAGGATTAGCGACTATTTGATTATTTGCATCCAAGATTGTAGTAGATGGACGCACAGATGATCCATCAAGAAATCCAAAAAGCTTAGTAGCTTCAAAGAAATTTTGAATTTGTGTTCTCCAGATAGAATAATTTCCAGACTCAAGCTTTACTGTGATCAACGAATTTAAATTTGCAACTAGTAGAAGAACATTAGAAGGCAATGAAGCCTTCTCAGATTGGATCGCCATTGTTGCTCGTGAGAGCTCAGACTTGATGCTCTGATACCATGATGAAGAAGCAGAACCAGAGAACAAAGGAAATAGAAAGAGAAAATATCTATATTTGATATTTAGTTCATTACAGATTTGTATGATCAAGTTTATTATTTATACACAAAATATCTAACTAATATCTAACTAATATCTAACTGATATCTAACTGCATTGGAGCTTGTTATAAAAGAATTAATATGATGTAGCAACTCTATTGTATTGTGATGCGCCTGCAAGCTCAGTTAAACACCATTTATATCTGTCTGCAGAACTAGCCTCAGCATACCCACCAGTCGTAGCTACAGTTGCAGCAACTTGGGACTTGGCGTCTACTTCTTTAGACCCAATAGAGTTATCACTCTTCTCCAATTTGCTGTTTGGGCCCATGGGATCCACCATGGGTTCTATTTTGGTTATTTTGTAAGACTTATGTGGGTCTTAAATCTAAAAAGCTAAAAATTCCAAATGAATTATCAAATAGGAGGCAGCTCTTCTTCAGTTTGTTGTTTGGGCCCATGAGATCCACTATGGATCTCATTTTGGTTATTTTGTAAGATTTATGCAGGTCCTACATCTAAAAAGCTAAAAATTCCAAATGAATTATCAAATAAGAGGCTTCTCTTCTTCAGTTTGCTATTTGGGCTCATAGGATCCACTATGGGCTCCATTTTGGTTATTTTGTAGGACTAATGTGGGTCTTACATCTAAAAAGCTAAAAATTCCAAATAAATTATCAAATAGGAGGCAACTCTTCTCCCGTTTGCTGTTTGGTGGACCCATGGGATCTACCATGGACCCCATTTTAGTTATTTTGTAGGACGCATGCAGGTCCTACATCTAAAAAGCTAAAAATTCCAAATGAATTATCAAATAGGAGGACACCCTTTTCCCGTTTGCTGTTTGGGCCCATGAGATCCACTATTGATCCCATTTTGGTTATTTTGTAGGATTTATGTGGGTCCTACATCTAAAAAGCTAAAAATTCTAAATGAATTATCAAATAGGAGGCAGCTCTTCTTCAATTTGCTGTTTGGGCCCATGGGATCCACTATGGATCTCATTTTGATTATTTTGTAAGACTTATGCAGGTCCTATATCTAAAAAGTTAAAGATTTTAAATAATTATCAAATAGGAGACAACTCTTCTTCAGTTTGCTATTTTGGCTCATAGGATCCACCATGGGTCCTTTTTTGGTTATTTTGTAGGACTTATGCGGGTCTTACATCTAAAAAGCTAAAAATTCCAAATGAATTATCAAATAGGAGGCAGCTCTTCTCTCGTTTGTTGTTTGGGCCCACAGGATCCACTATAGGTCCCATTTTGATTATTTTATAGGACTTATGTAGGTCTTACATCTAAAAAGCAAAAAAATCCAAATGAATTATCAAATATGAGACAACTCTTCTCCTATTTGCTAGTTGGGTCCACGAGATCCACTATGGGTTCCATTTTAGTAATTCAAATCATTAATTTTGTCAGTCATTTTGTGTGTTTTATATGTACAAAAAAATTAAGTTGATCTGATAATTATAACCTATTTAATTTATAACTTTTGTTACTAAAAAAATAGATGATTTATTTTTAAAAATATAATTGTCATTTATTTTTATAGTGACAAACGCGATAAAATGAACAAATTATGATCATTGAATTGACTTAATTTTTTGTATAAATGATATACATAAAATGTCCTGACAAAAATGAACAGATTAAATTATCAAAATAGAACCTGTGATAGACTCTACGGGCCCAAATAGTGACTTCCAAATTGTAGACGATAAGGAATCCACCTCCTATCAAATATTCTATATAGTACTTATATGGGTATGAGTCTCATGTAGTGTGGGTCCTATACTATGTGAATACTGTGTAAACTATTTGATAATTTGTTTAGAGTCCCTACCATCTTCCTACGCCAATGTGAATATTGTATTAAATTTTGTATAATTTTTTCAAATCCTTTTGGATGAGAATTATTGGTTGTTCCCAAAAACTATGGAACATGATTTACAAGTAAGGATATATAGGACCCAACCCCCCCCCCCCCAAAAAAAAAAAAAACAAATATGATACATAATAATGTGAAATTTTGTACTTTTTTTCTTTTCAAAACATAATGTTCGCTATTTTGATCATAATTTACAACGATGTCATTATTATATCATTTTAATAAATAAATTATGTACAAAAATTTTAATAATTTAGCATTTTTTTTTTTTAATTTAGGAGATGGTTCAAATCAATGACATAGTAAAAAAAAATTACCATTAAAATATGATGACTCACTTAGTAATAAGAATACAATTGTTCAACAAATATAATATTTTACATTAATAATTTTCTTAAATAATTTTACAATAAAAATGATTCCAACCATTGAAAATAAACCATGTCATAGATCCATTGAGGTCCAATAAGAGAATCACAATTATTTAATTCAAATAATATCATAGTGGCATAACAATATGATGAGTAGCAATAACTATCTGTAAAAAAATTATTTTTTTAAAACTTAAAATTTGTGAATAAAATTCATTTTAATGTGCTCACAATATAATTTTAAATCTAGATGACATATTTAAATTTTAAAAAAAATTAAGAAATGAATTCTGTCCAATTCAAGAAGCATTCTTGGACTCAAATGATTGAAATTAATTTTGTAATACTTATTAAGGAGAACATGAATATAAAAAATAAAGATAATTATATATCAATAGTGTATAATTAGATTAATTTTTTATACAATTTGATTATTTTAATGGAAAATGTCTCGTAGCTCAAATTTTGTGGCTCAAAAGTGACTTATGTTCTTCTGTACTCAAAACGACGTCGTTTTGGCCATTTGAGCCACAAAATTTAAGTTACGTAGCATTGTCGTATTTTAATTTACTAAAGCCAACAACACCTCTCAAATTTGCGTCCAATTAAAAAATATTTTTAATTGCATAAAATTAATTTCTATTTTTTAACAAGTAACATTGCACTTCATTAAAGAAAATTGTTTGATAATCTAATTTTTATTTCGGAACCGCTACAGAGCTCGAAAGAGCTTGGCTCGAATTGGCTCGAGGGGTCAAAACGACGTCGTTTTGACCCCTTTTTTTTTTTTTTTTTTTCTTTTCTTTTTCTGATGTTTCAACTCCATCTTCTTCTCTATATCTTTTTTTTTTTTGCAGATCAACGAAGACCAGGTGCAGAAGAACGAAGGAGGAAGGAGGAAGGAGGAAGGAGGAGGAGGAGGAGGAGGAGAGGAGGAGGAGGAGGGAGGGGAGGGGGCCATAAATCGGCTGGAGGAGGAGGCGGGGCGAGGCGGTGGCGGTGGTGAGGCGACGAACGACGGAGGAGGAAGCAGAGGCGGAGGCCGGGGCGGGGAGCTGCGACGACGCCGGGGAGGCAGACGACCCACGGCGGCTGGGCGGCGAGGCAGACGACCCTCTCCCTCCCTTCTCTTCTCTCCCTCCCTTCCTCCTCTCCTCTTCCCTCTTCCTCTTTCCTCTCCCTCCCTTCCTCCTCTGTTTTTTCGAGCCGTTTTCGAGCTCCTATTTTCGAGCTACGGATCTTTTTCCGGCGGCGAGGCAGACGACCCTCTCCCTCCCTTCTCTTCTCTCCCTCCCTTCCTCCTCTCCTCTTCCCTCTTCCTCTTTCCTCTCCCTCCCTTCCTCCTCTGTTTTTTCGAGCCGTTTTCGAGCTCCTATTTTCGAGCTACGGATCTTTTTCCTTTTTATTTTCTCCGAGTTTCCCTGTTGTTGAGGTTTTAATAACAGACGTTTGAAACTGGCAACGTGGCGAAACGGTACCGTCAGTCCGGCCACTAAAACGCATTGAATTTAAGGCCGTTGATTTCCTGACAAGTCGCAGGCAAAATCGCTGAATGAATGAAAACTGTACCACTACTACTAATAATAGCGTGTCTTTTTGGATGATGATTGGTCATATCATTATCAATAATTATCCACACATCTTAAATGAATCAGATCTTAAATGAACGGTCATGATTCCATGACTCTGTAGATCATCCTATTAGAATGGCCAGGATGAGCCTATGATTCTCGTTTGGAAGAACTAAAAGGTTGGTTTGGGGCGTGGGGTTGATTTTTTAATTTAGGGTTAAAAAATTTTGTTTGGAATAAGTTTATTTGTTTTTTTAATTTTTATAAAAGAAAAAATAAAATGATTATAATTTAGATGTGATATTTTGTCTTATTAATTTTTTAACACTTTTTTTTTTTATAGCTAAAATAGTATAAAAAAATTAGACTTTTTGGCATGCCAAACGAAGGCTAAGTTGTAAAGAAAAATTATAAACACATAAAATGTGTAAGTGTATTTGTGTTAGGGTGCAAATGAAATATTGTAAAAATGTAGATGTCATCTGTATATTTCGTGTGTTGCTAATTTTTTTTCTCAACTATCACCCACATATGGTTCCTCATTTTCTTTACGGTAGCATTGTGATCCTCTAGTGTAAGTGAAATTTCATTTTGTTTAATTTTAATTTTAATAATTTTACATTTTACATTTTTATATTTTAGGATAAATTACAAACATCTCTGAGATTTACTTAAATTATAAATTACTCTTATGGTTCTAAAAATTACATTCTGTCCTTAACATTTCTAATTTCATAACAAATATATCCTTTTATTAATAAATCATCAAGTTAATTAACAACTTTTAATGATGTTAAAATTTTATTTTAATTAATAATTCAAATAATTTTATTTATAGGAGAATAGTTAATTTTTTTTTTCAATTGATTATGTTAAAGAAAAAATTATGATAGAGAGGTATTTCTAATTTTTTAAATCACATGGAACAATTCGTATTTTAAGCAAATCTTAGGAGATGTATTTGTAATTTATCCTTAATTTTATTATAATGTACTCTTTTTGTTATTTATTATTAAAATTTTGAATGAAAAAAGTTAAATTCAAAAATAACAAGACGAAAGTGAAATTTAAAAGAAAGTTTCTGTGGTTACTTCTGAATTTCTCTTTAGTCCATATTGTAGGAGTAATAAAAATAAAAATATAAGATTTAAATTGCTTAAATTAAAATTATAGAAACTAAAGTAACTTCACTTAAATACTAATGATATAATTCATGCTTTTCTTTAAATATGGTGCAGTATTACAATCCAATAGTCCCCTCAAGCCATTAAGTTTGCTTGCAATTATTATACCGTCCTAGAATATGATGCAAGCAAGGACGAAATTAGAATTTATCTTCAAGAGAGTCAAAATATAAGTAAAATTTTTTTGTCTATTGGATATAAACTATCATGTAATGGTTAGATAATTAATAGAATCGTAAATCTGACTAAGAAATCGGCAATTGGATTTATCCCTCTCATCTAGTGTATCCAAAATATAAATTTTTAGATTTTTCTACAATAAAAAATGAGAAATATACTACTGAATGCTAAATTAATACATAAAAAATAAAGCTAGGATTGGACCTTGACAAAAATTACAAATAATTATTTCTTTCTTCATACATTTCAACTCAATCATTTATCAAAGTTGAAGTTAGTATTCTTCTAAAAATTGAAAGTCTATTGTAATTGACTCTAGATTAAGATTTTAATTAATTTCTTTTACAATGTACACAAACAAATATTCTATGAGAAAATCATCCTGTATTTTGCTTCAAAACTTATTTTTGACAATATTCATATAGGTGAGGGTTTTTTTTTTTTTTTTTTTTCCCTCTTTCCCTTTAAGAAATAATATAATATCAATATAATTATAAGTATACAAAATGAGGACAGGGGCCAAATGAAGTGGATTGGTCTTATTTTCGATGAGCAGTTTATATAAATTGTGGCCTGAGGGAGGGGCCATGTGTGATACACAGGAGAAACTATGTTAGTTAGTGTAATAATGTATCAAAGACTTCTGGTCAAAGTAAGGGGGCCATGGCTCTTTATTGTCTTTAGGTCCGTCTCTGCATGTGGGCTATGTTTGTTTAGTTTTATAAGATGGAAAGGGTTGAAAGTACGGTGAGATTGAATAAGGATATTAATGTTGTGGTGGTATTAAATTATAGGTGTATGATAAAGAGTATTTATTTGTACACCATCAGATTAGTAATACTATAAATAGTATTAATATATAAAGTTAATGTCATTTTTCATCAAACATATTAAAAAGTCATTAATTGTTAATTTTCAGCGACAATTTAAAAATTGTCACAAAATATTTCACTAATTATAAATTTTAGCGACAGTTTTAAAAAAGCGTTACAAAAAAGTCACTAATTTTCAATTTTCAACGACAGTTAAAAAATTTGTCATAAAAAATCACTAATTGTAAGTTTTAGTGATAATTTATAAAAATTATAACAAAAAAAGTCACTAATTATTAATTTTTAGTGATATATGTAAAAAATATCACAAAGAATTATTTTTAGCGACGATTTTACTTCGACTTATTTTCAATAGGACTTGATGAAAATTAAGTCAAATTATTAGGATCTATTGATAGTTTATCTTATTTTTTAATTTTTAGTATTTTTTTTAATATTATAATTTTTTTTGGTACTAAAAAAATATAAATTTTGCTTAAAAAATATTTAAAAACTCACTAATCCTATAGTCAATTTCTAATCCCAATCCCATCATAGGATTAGTAGTCCTATGAATGGGGGAATTACTAGTCAAAAGCGATAGCTAATCCATTCATTCATGTGCTCAACCAAACATTTTATTAGTGGATTTCATGAACTATTAATCTAATCTCTCTCCCCAAATAGCCGGACAAACATGCCTAGTATTGTACTTATGATGTCACATTTAATAGCATAACAAAAAATGAGTGTTTTATTAATATGTATTACGATTTTTCATTAATTAAGAGAATCACGAATAATATCATATCACATAATATTATAAAACTATTCAATAATTCTCTTATTTAAAACAAATGATAGTTAGCTTTCAAAAATTATTCAGGGCCTATACTATCATGTCGCGAATACATTTCAATCATTTATTTATATGAGTTGTATGTAGGCCCACACAGGAAAAAAGAAAAAAGAAAAAAAATATCATTTATTTATATGAGTTGTATGTGGACCCAACACAAATGAATGAGTTAAATGTATTTAGGACACAACGGTACCAAATAATCACTCATTTAGAAAAGAATAGAAAATGGTGAAAAATTATAAATAAATTTTTTTAGCATGAATTTTGTTAAATAAAAATTTGACAATAAAATTATTTTGATGAGAATATATTTTTTTTTTTTTGTCTTTTTTGTAATAAATTAAAATTCAAGTTTTATTGATATTAATTGCACAAGAAATTTATTTTTCTTGCATTTTCTTACCAATCTCATGATAAATAATTATAAGAAATTTTTAAAATTTTTATCCTTCTTGGACTTTTCATTATCCTAACCAATGTCAACATTTGTGGTATTTTTTCAAGCTCTCACATTGAAAGTGCAGATGGTTAAAAATGGAATTAGAATAACTTCACTGTATATATATACATATATATATATATATATATATTTCAAAATACTAGTATTAATTCAAAAGTAAATCACAAAATAAAACATGTTTGTGTGCCTGAAATCTACATTTTTTGTGTGTTATGCTTATTTTCACTTTTCAAAAAACACTTTTCAGAAAATTCTACTTTCTTATTTTTCATATTTTTTTGTTTTTACTGAATTTTTTTAACATTTTAAGCAATTTTTTTACTTTTTAGACACACCTAACATAAATACACCTAAAAAGTAAAAAAATTGTAAAAAAAATCTTTTAAAAATTCACTAAATACCAAAAATACAAAAAAAATACAAGAATTCAGTACATTTTTTATATTTTTATGTATTTATTAATTTTTTAAAACATTTTTTCACAATTTTTTTACTTTTTAGATACATCTAAGTAATGTGCATCTAAAAAAGTAAAAAAAATGTTTAAAATTTAAAAAATATTCACTAAAAACAAAAAAAAAAAAACACGAAAACCAAAAAATTCAATTTTCAAAAAACTCAAACCAAACACACTCAAATGCATGAATGCTTCTAATTTTTGTCTTTTTCATACAAAATCAATGTTTTATAATATCCACATCCTTTTATTCTCTTTTTCTTGATCAATGACTCAAATACTGATAATCATCTCTAAATCATATATAGGTGAATGCAAATTACACAACTTTTTTTTGTGAAAAAAAAAAAATCTAAAGACGCATAAAAATATATAAAAAAAAAATTAGCTCAAAATTTACAGTTCTGCTATCAACGAAAAACCAAACACTAAATAGAATAATACATAATACACAAGAATAAATACTATTTTATAAAATTTATTAATAAGTTTAATTCTTTAAAAATTTATTTATTTATTCTATATTAATAAAAAATTTATAGAAGACAGACAAAGAATCCCATGCCGAATGGCCGTGGTTCCACACACTCCTCCTTGTGTATATTTTATTTTGTAATTTATGTATCAAATGACAAAATTGTTTGTTGGTGGTTTGCGTATGTGTATTGCTCACGAATCTTTGTCCTCATTTTGCCTGTCCTTGGTGGTTCCAAATCACTTTATTTTATTCTTTCAAATTTTATAATATATGAGTCTCACTTAATCAAATTCTATGATAATGAAATGATTTGAGACCGCTGGATAACGGAGATGTGACCAAGAATTGGTGTTGCATGTCAACATAGTGACTTTTTTCCAATTTTATTTTTTGATGTAAATTTTTCATTAAAAGCTTTTTTTTCCTTTTTTTGGAAAATAAGAAATTTAGTTCCATCACTTGAGGATGATTTATCAAAACTCTTTCCTTTTTTTTCAACTCTCTTTGAATTTATTCATATTATAACAAGCAGGGGCGGAGCTAACATGGGCCCAGGGAGGTCACGTGCTCCCCCGGGTTTTGGAGATTTTTTTATTTTTTTTATTTTTTAAGCAAACATAAAGAAAATATTTTAAATAAAAAAATTTATAAAAATATTATTTTAAATGTCAATGATATTTTTAAAATAATAAGAATAATAATTGTCATTTTGATTGAAAATAAAGTGATTACGATATTATTATCTATAAAAATTCCAATATAATAGTAATGTTTATCACTATTGACATGCAAACATAATTAATCTTAATGAAAATATAGAATTTATTGAATTGTTAGTTACATTTGACATGTATCGTTCATTCTCCATGTGTTTTTTTACTATTGGTTAGTGATATCACATGTTAATAATGACGTAGTATAACTATTATATTGAATTTTTACACATATTTTGTATAAAAAATTACTTTATCATTATATAATTTATTTTAAAACTTTATATCCATGACTTTTTTTAATATTGTCCATGATACACTAATTACAAATAATATTTAGCTTATTTGGTTCTAGTTTTCAAAAAACAGTTTTCAAAAAATTTTACATTTTTATTTTCCATATTTTAATGTTTTCAATAAATTTTTTAAATATTTTAAGCAATTTTTTTTAATTTTTAAACACACATAACATAAATATACCTAAAAAGTATAATATTTGTGAAAAAAATCTTTAAAAAATACACTAATTACCAAAAAATATAAAAATAATATGAAAATTTAGTACATTTTTCGTATTTTTGTATATTTATTAATTTTTAAAATATTTTTTCACAAATATTTTACTATTTAGATACATATCTAAGTAATGTGCATCTAAAAAAGTAAAAAAATTATTTAAAATTTAAAAAATATTCACTAAAACCAAAAAAATACGAAAAATAAAATACTTCGTTTTCAGAAAACTGAATTCAGAAAACTAAAACCAAACACACTGATTATTATTATTATTATTATTTTATCTTTCTTGAAGTTAATGGTAAAAATTTATGTGAAATATTTTTATAAAAATTTTTAATAGTGTAATTAATAAGTGCCCCCTCTGATTTAATTTCTTGGCTCTGCCACTGATAACAAGGGTACAAAATTATTGCATGTTTCATGCAATTTTCTCAAGCTGAAACTTAATAATCAAAAGAATAAATTTAAAAAATCCCTTGTTTTGTTTTTAGAAAATTATTATTTTTAATTTAATTAAACTATTCTTACATCATAAAAAATTGTATCAAATACTTGACACAATTCTTAGAATAATATATATGTATATATAAACAACTCTAGTAAATTGCTCGAAACAACGCATGCGTTGCATGGCAGCTGATTTTTTTCAAAAAAAAAAAAAATTAGAAACTTCTTTGCAATGAGTCCAATTGGAAATGAATATGACTTGCATGGCGAATTGGCGACCCATGAATATGACAGTCACTAAAAACAAATTTTAAGTATAATTTATAATGTAAATGCAATGCATATTACCTCCCTCAACAGTACAAGTTGATTAAACAAAGACACGACTCAAAATAAACAAATAAATAAGTAGTGATATATAAATTAATAAAAAAAATTATTAACTGACGTGGGATCTATCATATTATTGTAGTGAGTTGTTTCCAATTTTAAAATTTTATTATCGCATGTCACAATAATTTTGTCGTATAAATAGGTTGCTTATGATTTTTTATTTTTTATTTTTTTGGAATTTTAAGCAACATCATTTGTTACTGTGTGTGTCAATTTCCGACCACACTTAAGTACTCAGCTGGAGAACACCGGCAGAATAGATTAAGCCCGAACGACTCCGGCGATGGTTCGTCTACCCGGGGGCACTCCAACGATCAAATCAGTAAAATATCTCTCAAAGATAACCAATAATGCTTAACTCACTAGACAAAGCATAAAAAGCATACCTTAAACCCATGGGGGTGCCTCACTTTTATAGCCAACACAATCCTAGTCCCAATAGAAGCTTAGCTTTAATGGACTTAGGATTACTGCTAATCTTGGACTCTCAATAGGATTAGGATAAATTCTCTAAGAGTCTTATCTTTACCCATGCTGAAGTCTTCTCCCATTCTAGGACTCTTGTCCCTTATCCGCTTATTCCGGATTCCGGTATCTTCGCAGATAACCTCGACTTAGCCGAGATCACCTCGGCGTCATGAACAAGACACGTGGCACCTCGGCTGATACGTCGGCGTCACCTTGGCCACGTGTTGGTACTCAGAAAATATATCCCCACAGTTACAATGCTTACAAAAAGTAATTTAAATAAACTTTAAAAAAGTAATTACCTTGAAATTGAGGAATAATTACTTTTAAATTATGTTTATAACAAACTAATATATACAATTATTTATTATTTTTCTTTAATTTTTAAATAAAGTCTGTGGTGTTTTTATCTTGTTTTATATGTCGCTCTCCGTGTTTAATTGAATTGAACAATAAAACCGTTTCGACAATGATTGAGTATTTAAGAAACAGGACACGTCACCATTAGAGTTTATGAATTAACAAATTACTTTTTTAATATTATTTTTTCTTGCATGTAAACAAAACTTTGTGTACGTAACTCAATATGGGTATGTGTGGGGCATGACAACCATTTCATATTTACTTCAATTTATCAATAAATAATTTGCTTTGAAAGTAACCTTTTAAAATTGTTGAAAATTTAATAAAAAAATAAAACACTTTGTGATGAAGGGAATTGAAAGGAAATGATGAGAACACTAATTCTAAAACTCATGAAGTTTCCCTAGTGGCATGGTAATTGAAAGGAAATGTTGAAAAGTCCATTTTTTGTGTGTTAAGAATATGCGTTGAAAAGTTATCGATAGCCGGCAACCAATAGTGACAATTGATGATGGTGAGTTTAATAGATAAATGACATTGAATAAAAAGGTGAATAGATATATAAAACGTGTACATATAGTTAAACATTTAAATAAATAGTTGGACAAATATATAATACGCGTACAGATAGGTGGCATTTAAACAAATAAGTAAGTTTTGAATAAATAGGTGTTCTTTTAAATATATAATGTAGTTTAGTCCAACAGTTTGAGAAATATAGCTATGATTGTAAAATATAAATTAAAAAATATAGATATATTTATGCAATAATTTAACGTATTATGTATATAGGGCGGGTGTTGTATTGGGTCGTGTTCGTATCAGAATTATCTCAACACTAATCTGACTCGTTTATTATTTCGTGTTATCACGTCATGTCATTTTTAGTCTATATCCGGTTCGTGTCGCGTTAACGTGTCATATTAAAAAAATTTAACTACTAATTAAAAATATCAAATGTATGAAAAAATTTTAAAAATTTCTTCACAAGTGAAATTTAATGAAACTAATCTTTATTAAATGAAATTATTTATAAAAATATTTGATTTCAACTTAATTTTATTTTCTTAATTTATAAAAATTATATTTTATTATTATATTTTTTACTAGATTAACTTAAATAATAGACCAAAAAAATACATTAATTTCAATTGAAAGTAAAAATAAAATCTATATTAAACTTAAAATTGTATTTTACATACTTTTTAATAAATTGGATGTAATTACTTAAGAGATTAAAAAATGTCATGATACTCTTTAGTGAAAATAATATTAAAATGTGTAATTAATTCTTCATTATATGGATTATCCGTATCAATTTCGTAATATACAGATTTGATACTAACTTGACCTATTTAGTATTTGTATTATCGAATCGTATCATGTAAGTGTTCATACACTACAACAAAATGCACATTTGGCGACTAAAATTAGCGACTAAAAAAAATTTAGTCACCAAAAGTTGGGGAATTGGCGACTAATAATTTTTTTAGTCGGCAGAAGTAAAACATTTAGCTACTAATTTTTTTTAGTCGGCGTATATTGATTATTGGCGACTAAAAAAAATTAAAAATTCTAGAATTGGCGACAAAAAAAAAATTTAGTCGCCGTATATTGAGTTTTGGCTACTAAAAGCATTTAGTTGCCGAATGGAAAATAAAAATAAAAAAAATTTATCTTTGGCGACCAAACTTTGGTCGCCAAAAACTTAGTTTTAGCGACAAAAATTTTTTTAGTCACCATATATTGAATTTTTGGCTACTAAAATTATTTCGTCGCCGAATGGAAATATAAAAAATTATTATTTATCTTTAGCGACCAAAAGTTTGGTCGCCAAAACCTTATTTTCAGCGACCAAAAACTATTTTAGTCACCAAAAATCAAAAATTTTTGAAGCCAAACATTTCAAATTTTGGAGGGATTTTATAAAATGAATTGGCGACTAAAAATATTTAGTCGGTAATCGTGTAATATATATATATATATTTGGTTCCCAGACAACAAACCAGCGCCTCCGTCTCTCACTCTTCAACGTTTCTCTCTACTTCTCCCTCTACCTCTGCCTCTGCCTCTCCGCTGCTCTTCTCCCCTCCTTCTCTCACCACCGCTCCTCCTTACTGTCGCCGACAACTGGAGCACCGATTGAAAGCTCTCTCTCTCTCTGTGCAGTTCGCATGTTAACCCAAAATCTAGGTTGGTGATTAGATCTTCTTCTACACCATTTTTCTGGGTATCGATAGAACCATCACTGTTTTTCTTCATTGAAATCGTTTCCTGTATATAATCCAGAAGATAGTGTAGATCTGGTCACCTTGAATACCCATGGGAATCTCGATGAGCAGATTGCACAGCTCATGTAGTTTAAACCCTTGTCCGAGCTTGAGGTACCTCTCTCTCTCTCTCTCTCTCAAAGTCTCCATTTTGAAAGCTCTCTCTTTCTTTCCACTTTCCAGGAAAATTTCCAGAATCATCCTCACACCCCTCTTTGTTTCGTCCTCTTCTAGTCTTCTTTGTGTGTATATATATATCCATATATATAAATCAAAACCCATTAAAATCTAATGGCTCGTTGCCCCCCATGAATTGTTGGTTTGGGAAGTTGTTATGGCTTTTCAATTTGTGTTTTTTTTTTCTTGCCTTCAAACTGTTTGATAAATGTCTCTTAGGCTTCTCAAAAATCTAATCTACTTACCTGAGCAGTGCTTGTGTCCTTGCATTGAATTGTTATGGTAATGTGGCTCAAGTTGAGGGTTAGGATTAAATGTTTCACTAAAATAGACTATTTTTTGAATGGTCATTACTCTGGTATGACTTCTCATTTCTGCTCTATATAATTATTTTGTACTTGGTTTGAGAATAAAATGAGAAAAGTTGAATGATGGCCTTTTGCCAATTGTTGGAAGGTCAAGTTGAACTTGACAGCATAGGTTATGTGTTGGTGAAGGAGGGTAGTGCAGAAACTTCCGTTGAAGGTGTATTTGCAGCTGGAGATGTACAGGTAACTATTTCAAAACTTGATTAATTTTTGCTTCTATTATATGTTTTATGAAACTCTCCATCTGCTTCTATTCTATGTATTATGAAACTTTCCAGGTTCATTATGTGTCACTTACTCTGCTTCTTATGCACTTCAAAATGGATACGTTTACCTATTTTCGTATTGATACTCCATCAGTACAGGTGTAGAACAAGTTAGCTTTGCCTGCTGCAGGGACACTTGCCCAATTCATATATTTGATTGAAGAGATGATTAAAATCCTAGTTTGATAAGAATTTTCATGATACTCTTTGGGTTTTGTAATGTAACTAGTTGCTCTAAAAGCTTAACTTAAAAAAAAAAAAAAAAAAAAAGAAGTTAATTAAAATGATATTTTTGGCAACTAAACAATTAGTAACCAAAAATAGAGTTAAATATTTTTCACGACTAAATAGTTAGTAGTTAAAAAAAGAATTAAATGGAAACAAATCTTTTGGTGACTAAACATTTAGTAGCCATTTAAAAAAAAGACTTTAGGCGACTAATGACTTAGTAGCCAAAAAAAAATTAAGTTTTGGCGACAAAAATTTTAGTAGCTGAAAATGTGATGTTAAATTTAATTGTAAGCTTTTGACGACTAAAAAATTAGTCACCAATTTAGCCTTTCAGCGACTAAAGTTTTTTTTGTCGCCAATACCTTTACTTTGGGCGACTACTTGTTTAGTTGCCAATTTAGGACTTTCGGCGACTAAAATTTTTTCAGTCGCCAATACCTTCGCCGACCATCTTTCCGCGACCAAGTTGGTGACCAAACTATTTAGTTGGGAAACCTTTTGGCGACTAAAAATGTAATTTCTTGTACTGATATTAAAAAATAATCAATCTTAACCACTAATTTCATGTATAATGGTATGTTAAATTCTCACTTTTAGACAGCTTCATGGATACAAGTTATTGGACTGCTAGCGGCGGGGGAAGGGGGGGTGGGTGCTTGGGGGGAATTGCCGTACATTTGATGGGTCCATTGGAAAATTCCATGAAGCCTCACCCTGCTTGATTGGAAATGCTTGTCCAAAAGAAATTTTTGTACAAAAAAATTTATACTAAAATAATGTGTTAGAGGCATTTTGATAATTAAGAACATGTCAACGGAATCTTTGTTTTGAATGATAAGCTCAAAATTCAAGTCAAATCAATACATAAAACCTTTTTTTGTATATATTTTTATTTATATATTATAATTTTGATGATTGATTAAAATAGTTTAAAAAAATTTAAAAAAAAATTAATTATTCTTTTTATTTTCTATTCATATTTTTGTAAAAAGATTTAAATAGTCAATTTTCAAAATAGGCCTTAATTTACTTTCATATATAAGAAAAAAAAAAAAAAAAAAAAAAAAGAGTTTTATTGCCAATTAAGATTACATGTACAGAAAAAATGCCCAAATATATGTTATTTGGTTAAAATTCATTAATATTGTGATGAGAACCGCACTTAGGACAATACTGGTTATTTGGCTAATTTTATTTAAACTTTGCTATACATTTTTCTACACACATATATTTGAAATTTTATTTTATTTTTCCCAACTAATTTCAATTTGAAATGCCGAGTATCCCAAAAAATATTAAGCAGAATGTTTATAATTTAGATCTATGATGTAAATTTAAATTTAGTATGATACAAGTCACACTTAAAATAAATATTTACATATTTTAAAGGTCAAATTATATCCATGGATTGCTTCTTATGTCAATTTGATTATTATAATCTCCGTTGTGTCAATGTTGCCATTCAATTTTTCACATTGTGTAAATTTAATCATTAAAAAAATTGATAAAAATTAAAGATAAAATGATTCATTTAAAAGGAAATGGACCATTTCGAATTGAATGTTAACATCTCAATCACTTAGAAAAAAGCAAAGTACTAATTTTTTTATTTTTTTTTTGTTACACAATGTACTTGTTTGTTCCTTGATTTTAATTCAATTTATAAAGAAACGTTATTAGTTTAACTAACTTGACACAACATAAAAATCCATTAATAAAATTGATAAAATTAAAACAACAGCAATTAAATTGATATAAGAAGCAAAATGTAAAAACTATTGAAGTAATCCATTTTAAATCTTAAACACTATTTTAATTATTATTTTTATTATTATTATTTTATTTTTGCATAGGTAGCATTATTCCATTTCGACTCCACTCCGATTGGAAACTTGCAATTATCAAACAGTATCAGCAATAAAGTTTAGTAGCATCATGACACAGATTTATTTTTATTTTTATTTTTTTTGGTAAAGGAAATGAGTTTGGACTTCGTGAGACTAATTCAAATCTCACAACGATAATAAAACTGAATAATAATATTGAAAGAAACTACATTGAAAGAAACGGGGTTGAAAACTACTTGCCTTGCCACATCATTATTCATTGAATATCATATTTAGAAGAGTACATTTTTGTCCTCTAAACAAAAATATTAATAAATTATAGGATGAAGTATTAATAAATTTTAAAATATGATTCTTTGACCTGCTTAATTTTTTATTTTTTTATTTTTCTTATGAAATCAAAGGTACCATTAATATGAAAATTATATAAAAGGATAGTCACTAACATATTTGGGTTTAATTTTTTAGGAATAAAAGTGAGTTTCTTCAAATATAAAATTTACACATTTAGGCAATCCGCACTACAGAGGTTTTTGAATTCTTCCTCCTTCTAGAACAAATCTCACATTACGAATAAAAACGTAATACTCTAATATAACACACTAAAAAACTCTTTAGAGCACGTTTGTTACGATGAAATGAATTACAATGGAATGTCTATTCTAGTTTTGCATTCCATTTTTTTTGTTTGATACATCTTATTTAAGTGGGAATAATCCTTC
The DNA here is from genome assembly GCA_030407325.1 of Camellia japonica. Lineage (NCBI taxonomy): Eukaryota > Viridiplantae > Streptophyta > Magnoliopsida > Ericales > Theaceae > Camellia > Camellia japonica. The sequence continues at coordinate 142,753,686 of JAPPVO010000059.1, read as the reverse complement.
CATTGAAATGGCTATTCCAACAAAATGTGGGAATGTCTAATCCTTACTATAAAATTTTATTATTATTTTTTTTTTGTTAGTACTTAAAAAAAATATTATTATTTAACTACTACCACCACCATTCCGTTCTCCTACCACCCATTCAACTACCTTATCACCACCGCCACCGCCACCACTATCACCGCCACAACCACCACCACGGTCGCTGCCACAACCACCACAGCACCATATTACCACCACTATACTACCGATGTTGCCACTATTACTACTACCACTATTGTTGGTCGTCGCAATTGCCACCGCCACCACCACCACTATCGCAACCACAATACTACCTTACCACCCCTACTAAGGCCCAACAATCTACGACCATCATCCTACTATAATTACTATCACAACCACCGATGTTGTCACCACCACTACAACTAACACCATCACTTTCACAACTATTAATATTATCATGATTTATATAAAATTTTAATTTATTTGTTACTAGATTGTTAAAAAATAATAATAATAATTTATTCTATTCTATGAATTTAATAGGTATAACCAAATATGAGGATGAGAATTATAATTCTATTCTTATGTCATTCTATGTTGGCAACCAAATAATGGAATGAGAATGAACATTACATTCAATTCAACCCTATATTCTATTCTCACTCTCATTCTATTCTCACTTTATTTCATTCCATCCCACCAAACATGCTCTTAGTGTACTTTTTTCAAACGTAACAACGTAACACTCCAAAAAAATTCCTTAATATATTTTTCTCAAACGTAACACTCCAATGTAACCACTACAACATATAAGAGTTTTAGAGATCAATTTTTTTAGTCACTAAAAGTGAAAATTTTGTTGCAAAAGACATTTAGGGATCAATTTTATCGTCAAGAAAATAGTCGCTAAAAAGTCATCTCAAAAAGTCAAAAACAAGGCTTTTAGCGATAAAATTTTGAAACTGTCACTAATAAATAGACTTTTAGGGACAAAATAATTTGTTCTCAAAATGGTTTATTTTTTTAGATAAAAAATTTGGTCCCAAAATGATAATAATTCATCACTAATGTCCAATTTTCTTTGCTAAAAATATAATGACGACACTTTTTGTAACAAAAATATTTTGTCCCTAAGTTTTAGTCTCTAAAACCTTAATTTTTTGTAGTGAACACACAAAAACTTCTTAGTATATTTTTCTCAAACGTAACACTCATATCATTATAATCCCAAATGTAACACTCCAATGTAACACAAAAAAATACTGAAAAATTCCTTAGTGTACTTTTTTTAAACGCAATACTCACAGCTTGAAATTATACATTTGTTCAACACTTACTAAGGAATTTTTGTACTCCTTTTGAAATGGTTTGAAGAATTCCACATTTTTTGGAACGTTATATTAGAGTATTAGGTTTTGAAAAAGTATATTGAGAAGTTTTTTTTGTGTGTTACATTGTGGTGTTACACTAAAAAATTTTTGGAGTATTATATTAGAGTGTTACGGTTGAAAAAAAAAAAAACACACACTAAGGAGCTTTTTTAGAATATTACATTAGAGTGTTGCGTTTAAGTATTAGATTGGAGTATTACTGTTTGAAATTATACGTTTACCCAAAGTTTATTAATGAATTTTTGTATTCATTTTAAAATGTTTGAAAAATCCCTCCTTTTGGGATGTTTAAAAAATTTCATATTTCAAGTCATTTTTGTACTTTTTTTGAAATATTTTTCAAATAAAAAAGATTTCCATATAAAAATTCAACCTAAATTTGATCCTCATAAATTGTGTATATTACCTTTCTAGCACAAAAAAAGAAAAAAATAGTAATAGAAATAAAGGTATAACCATAAATTCAATTTCTAAATAAGATATTAAGGGGTTGTTTGGGGTGTCCTAAATAAGTGTACTTTTTATCTTTTTGGACTAAAAAATTGAGGTTGAAAATATGGATGTTTGGGTTAACTTTTTGACTTTTTATGGAAAAATGTGTAATAAAAAATTGTAAAAATTGATTTGTAGGGAAAAATTCGAATTGAGAGTTGTGCAGCCGTAATTGTTGACTTTTGGTGAATAGTGTTAACTTTTTAACTTTTGAGTAACTTTTTGACTTTTTTGCTTTTTTACAAGCTCCCAAACTTGGCCTAAATTTATATTTTCAAAATTAATGGGGCTAATTGATCTATAAAAAAATTCTTGAGACTAAACGGATTATCATTCTTGAAAATGAGATTTATAAATAAATTATTCTAAATTATATGCAGACGAATGTATTCTTTCACCTAAACAACTTAATTTACTTTTTTTTTATTTTTCAAATTATTTTACACTATTGAATTCTTGTGTGAACCATATGGCATCGGGTGACAACCCGCGCAAGGCACAAGCATGGCATCTTTTTGTTTTGTTTTTTTTTTTTTTTAAGGTTTTCAGAAACAATAATAAAGATAATTTTAAAAATATACATAGTTCTAATGTCATTTTTATTTTTGTTAAAAATAATTTTCAAAAATAATTTGTCAAAATAGTCGAATTTGGGGTGGGAGTTCTGGCCTGCCTCTAGATTGGATTGGAGAGTGTAGTTCGGACTTGTGAGGCTCACAACCGATTCCGTTTGATAATTAAAATCGTTCATTTTATAAAACCATTTGTATTTATCATTCACAAAAAAATTAAGTTAATCTGAAAATCATGACTAATTCAATTTATTATATTTGTCTTAAAAGAAAGAGTAATGCTACGTCGCTCGAAACCAGTCCTCCCCCGGAATCCCCCTAAAGGCAAAAACGACGTCGTTTTTGCTCGTTTTTGCCTTTTTTTTTTTTTTTTGGTTGAATCAGAAACGAAGAAAAAGAAGAAGAAGGAAGGAAGGAAGGAAGAAGAAGAGGAAGGAGAGAAGGAAGGAGAGGTGGACTGGAGGGGCCATCAACTAGGGGCGGAGTCACGGTCGAGAGCTGCTGCAACGAGTTGCGATCGGCCCATGCTCGGCCGAGCTGCGACGGAGAGCTGCGATCGGCCGACGATCGGTCGAGCTGCTGCGACGGCCGAGCTTCTCTCCCTCTCTCTCTCTGTTTCCCTCTCTCCTCTCCTCTCTCTTTCTCCCTCTCTCTCTCTCTTGCCTTCACCCTATTTTCCCCCTCTTTTCCCTCTGTTTCCATTTTCGGGGGATTCGGGGGGAGCTCATTCGAGCTCCCAAGCTTTATCCTAAAAGAAAATAGATGAAAAATTAGATTGGAGGGAAGGCCAACAACAAAATATGTTTTACAGTGCAATGACAAAAACAAGACACCAAAAAAAAAAGGTGAAGATGTGATAAATAACAAAGATGGTGACAAATAGTATTGACTTCGAAAGTAATGCCATGAGAATTATAGCTACGACGGTAGTAACAATGGTGGTGGTGGTGGATTATACCGTCACTTTTTTATTTAATGAGAGAAGAATTAAGGAATAAAGAGCTAGTAATATAAAAAGGAAAATTGACCAGATTGGTCAAAATAGAGGTAGCATATTATGTAATATATTCTTCAACTATGGAAAAAATTGGGAAGTAGAATAAATTAAAGTGACAAATGAAATAAAGCAAGTCATGAGAAGATTCTTGCTTATCATTAATCTATGCTTTTTTCCTTAAGGCAATCTTAAAATGACCATATTATTCTTTGTATAGACCATTGTTGAACCTCCTTTAGATAGGGAGTCAAACTAGAATATTTGAAATGATTTCATGGTAATTTAAATTTCAAGATCATATGATAATTTATTGACTAACTTTAGTTGAGAATTACTCTAGGAGAGAATGGTATCTCCCCCTTGAAAATATGGGTTGGAATCTTAATTATGACATATTAAACTTTGATAGGATCAAAACAAGCAAGATAATCATAATTGAGCACATGATTTGTGTTACATTTTTGGTTCCTCAATGTCCAAGTTTCATAACGTTTCTTCATCGGTCAATGATGATCAAAGAAAAATCTGACGCCTATTCAATGTGAGGTGTTCAAACATAGTCAATTAACTAATGAGTTAAAACAGGATCATAACGTTGTCATGAAAAAATATAATAAAAATGGTCATGAAAGATTCTTTACATTTGGATTATACATACAATAAATATCATATACTAATCAAAAAATAAAAAAATTTCATAATATATTTTATGATATTTTTTTTAATGATCGCTAATAGTATTCTTTTGAAAGTCTCTAACTAACAATGCTCGACACATTTATTGTCACGTCACTATTCTAAAAGAAATTATTATCCACGTCAAAAAGGAACATGAGTCTTCCACACGGATCTATCCACAAGTTTTACCTAGATGAAAAGGAGATGGAGAGAGAAACATATGGAGACAATTTTTTAGGGATGATCATGGTAGAGATCTTGTTCCCTTGTTCATAAACTATGTTATAGTCCGTACGATATACAAAATTATTAGGTGTTTGGCATGTATTAAAAAAATATATTTCTTTTGTATATATATACTTTTTTAGATTACATCAATCAATAACTCATCTCTACTTTTCTATTCATTTTTTTTTATTTTTTTGCATATTTTTTTTTTTATAAAAAATCAAAAAATATATTTATTTAAAATATCTCAAACTATTCCTTAACGAGCATTTTTTGAGACGAAACACAACTAAACATTGCAGGGCGGGTCCAAACAAGAGGTCCTGAAATTGTCATGCAATGTCTCTTCTTGGATATCACGTGACAAAACTATGGGGCGGAAGGGACGAAGATGGTGTCCCCAACAAAAAAAAAAAAAATGGCAACCCTAGTATTATAATTTTATGGGGAAATTGCATCGGAGTTTGGAAGAAATTGTTGTGTAGGCAACATGTTTGATAATTGTCTTGCTCATTGGGGATGACGAAATAAAATGTCGTGCAAATCGCATCTTTATTTTTTTTTTATACGAAATCGCATATTTATTTCGACATCTTGCTCGCTATCAAATGGCATATTTATTTTTTATACTGATTTTTTTTTAATTTAAAAAAAATTATAGTTGTGAGTTTTATTCGATTAGACTGATTGGAAAAAATTAAAAAATAATTAAAAATTTTGAAAAAAATCTAGAAAGGATTTTAAAAAAAACAAAAATAGTTGCATTTTTTTGCTTTTTTTGTGGGGGGGATTTTTTTTTTAAATTTACTTTTTTTTTATTTGTTTACACAATATAGACTAGAAAAAAACAATTTAAAAAGACATAGTTTTGAAAAAAGAGCACTAAAGAAAAAAAAAATTTGGAAAAAAAAATGTGATTTTTTTTAGATGTATGCCAAACACCCTCTTAGTAGCTTTGGAATATCAGTTTTGGTATTGTTTACATGGTGCTATCAATTAATGATGCAATGAAAAAAAAATTATAAGCTGGATAATGTTGATTCATTTTGTTCGTAAGTTGAGATTTTTCTTTATCCCATGAATAGGAACAAAAGCACACCTCACATACTAAGGAAAAAAAAAAAAGGAAGAAGAAGAAGAAGAAAAGAAAAAAGTGTTACCTAGCCTAACTCACATTTGTTAAGAAGTTAAAGAGAGAGAAATGATGTTGGGATTTTTTTGTAACCCATGAACGAGAACGAGAACGAGAACAAGAACGAGAATACAGAGAAAAAATTACACAAAAATTTACGTGATTTGACACATTTTTACCAACATGGCTGAAAAAAATTCACTCCTTCCTTTCTATATTCCTATGTTTTCACACACTATAATTTTACAAGTTCCTCATATATATATATATATATATATATATGTAGATAGATAGATAGATAGATAAACCATAAAAATCATAATCTCATATAATTTCTGGGCCTGTTTGGTAACGTTTATGTTTTCAGTTTATATTTACAAAAAATTTATAAACTGGTTTTTGTTTATTTTTAGAAAAACATAAACTACAAACGCGTTTGGTTTAGACAAAATGTTTAAAAAAATTTAAAAACATAAAAAATAGTGAAAAATGGCAAGTGGTGGCGGGTGGTGGGTGGAGACGAGTGGTGGCAGTGGAAGACGGTGGTAGAAAATGATAGCGGGTGGTGGTGGCGGAAGACGGTGGTGGAAAATGGTAGCGAGTGGGTGGTGGGGGTGGCGGGTGGTGGGTGGGGGGTGGCGGGTGGTGGTGGTGGTGGCAGGTGGGTGGCAGATGGCGGGTGGTGGTGGTGGTGGCGGGTGGTGGTGTTGGGTGAGTGGGTGACGGTGACGGTGGCAGGTGGTGGGTGGTAGTGAGTGGGTGGCGGGTGGTGGTGGTGGTGGCGGGTGGGTGGCAGGTGGCTGGTGGTGACAGGTGGGTGGTGAGTGCTGGTGGCGGGTAGGTGGCAAGCGGTGGATGGTAGTGGCGGGTGGTGGTGGTGGCGGTAGTGGTGGTGGTGGCGGCGGCGAGGGGTGGGTGGTGGTGGCAGGTGGGTGGTGATGGCAGGTGGGTGGTGAGTGGTGGTAGCAGGTGGTGGTGGGGGTGGGGGTGGATGGTAGGTGGTGGTAACGGAAGACAGTGGTGGAAAATGGTGGCGGGTGGTGGCTAGTGTTGGGTGGTAAAAAAAAAAATTAAAAACTCAAAACGTAAACTCATTTTTTGTGTTTTCATTTTTTGGCTAAATTTATAAACTGAGACTATTAATTTATAAATCAAAACTTTACCAAACAAGTTTTTATTTGAATTTTTTTAATTTTTATAAATATAAATTAAAAACTGAAAACGTAAGTATTACCAAACAGTATCAATCTGTTTTGTATTTTTTTCATTTGTCAAAACATTAAATAATAAATAATATCATATGTATTTCAAGACTACTTGAGAACTTTCCAGGGTCTTTAATAGAGGTTTAAAATAATGATTTAGGCAGTTGGAAAGTAGGGTTTGTGAGCAATTTGACCCCAAAAGATTAGTAGAATTAGTGGGTGGTTTGGTGTGGCTCGAGAAATGATAAAAAAACAAAAGGGTGAGTTAAGCTCTCTCAATTTATTTACACGAATATGAATATATATATATATATATATATGTATGTATAGAAAAAGAGAGAAATTTTATAAGTGACACATATTTTGGATTGTATATCATATGTCCTAGTTATAATGTTTATAACATTTAGTTATGATTTATTGTGATTGTTAGGTATAATTTAGTTATGACTAATTATAGTATTAGTTATAACTCATTGTGATATTAATTATAATTTATTATTGGTTATACCTTATTTTTGTTTGATATCCGAGTGTCCGGGCCAGCTTTCGTGCACCTCGACTAATTTCGGGGTCCTAAAGTTAACGATCGGACAAACCTCTAGTGGCCCTAAGGTATGACTCGAACTCGAAACCTGTGGATTTTATCCTTTAAGTTTTACCGCTCAACCACTTACCTTGGGATTTATTATTGGTTATACCTTAGTATTTGGCTATGACTCATTATTAATTTTTTAACCATTAGTTATGACATTTATGATTATCAACACCATAAATGTCATAACTTGCATAAGATACACACCAAAAAAAAATAGGTATGATAGCATTTTTTTTTAACTGAAATGTAGTGGCATAAGTTTATACATAGCAAATGCTAGAATTAATATTGATGTCACAAAATTTATATTTTTTAAAAATACCTTTTAGGAACAGTTACCATTATAACCATAAGAATAATGATTGAGAGCTCGAAAATCTCTCCCCCTAATCCCCCTAATGCCCAAAACGACGTCGTTTTGGGCATTAGGGTTTTTTTTTTTTTTTTTTTTTTTTCTTTTTTTCCTTCGATTTTCAGTCGCCTCTCCTTCGATTTTCAGAGGGAGAGAAAGAGAAGAGAGAAAGAGGAGAGAAGGAGAGAGGAGAAAGAGAGAGGAGGAGAGCTCCGATCGTCTCACCGCCCGCCGTCGTCGCCTCGCCTCCCGCCGTCGTCGTCTCACCGCCCACCGTCGTCGCAGCAGCAGCAGCAGCAGCTCCAGCTCCGCCTCCGCCTCCGCCGCCTCCGCCTCCTCCTCCCCTGTTATTAGAGCCCCCTCCAGTCCTCCTCCTCCTCCTCCTTCCTCTTCCTCCTCCTCCTCCTCCTCCTCTCCCCTCCCCCTCCTCTCCTCTCCTTCCTCCTGATTTCTGGTTCTGAAACAAAAAAAAAAAAAAAAAAAAAAAAAATACAAAAACGTTGCCGTTTTCGATTCGGGGAATTCGAGCTACGTAGCTTTCGAGCTACGTAGCATCACTGATAACCATAAATACTTTTCTATAACTACACATCTCCTTCTCCTCACCAATATGTAAGTTCGTTCCATTAAGGCCTCGTTTAGGAACAGATTATTTTAGTAACTGTTTGATTTTTTACGAAAAGATGTATAGAAAAATAAAAAAGTAATGGAATAACTTTTAGTAACTTTTTGACTTTTTGACTAAAATAACCGCTCCCCAAACGAGGCCTAAGTGCTTGTAATAAACAAAGGTGGTCTAGTGAGATGGGTCTTTTGTCTGGCAAAGCTTATAGATAGGCTCTATAACTGTAAACGAATCGAATCGAGCCAAGCCGAGTCGAGTCGAGTTTTGCTGAGCTCGAGCTCGGCTCGTTTATTGAGCTCGAGCTCAGTTCGGCTCGTTAAGATTAATGAAACTCGAGTTCAGCTCGGCTCGATAATTTTTTTTAATATTATTTATATTATTTAATATATAAATAATGTATTTATATTATTATTTAATATATAAATAATATATTTATTATATAATTTAAATAAAGATAAACGAGCCGAGCTGACTCAAGCTTGAGCTCAACTCGTATATTAAACGAATCGAACCGAGTCGAACCCTTAACGAACTGAATCGAATTAGTTCATGAATAATTCGATTCATTTACAACCTTAATAGTGTCTGGTCCAGAAGGGGATTGAAGATGTATTATATATACAAATAAATAATTACGAATCTAAAGAGTCCATGGACTCTACTATACAGACCATTGTTTCCTTCTCGTTACATGAATTTCGGGTCGACATAATCAATAGGTTGACCGTTTACTACTATTAACGACCTACCACTAGACCTATGGTATGATTGACAATTATCTTCTTCTTTCCTCGAAAATGTTATTGTTGTATTAAACTAAAGTTGTCCTTTCGTTCAAAAAAAACTAAAGTTGTCCTTAAATAAAATAGTAATATTAGAGGTATAGGTTTATTCAATCCGAGAAAGTTGTCTTTAAGAAAGTCATTAGAAAATTTGTGAGAAAATGAAATTAAGGGTTGGATAGAAAATTGACTATTTTAATACTTTTAAAAAATTTTATAAAAAAGTATGTATGTGATATAATAAATTTTTAACCTTTTAACTAGAACAATCTATTTACAAACAAGATTTATTCTAAGAATGGTCCAAAGTCATGTTAAGTTTGAATTTATGTCACACATATTATATTTTTACAATTTCTTGAGATAATTTTTTACTAAAAAGTCATATTGTAGAGTTGTACGCACTGAGATAATGTTAAAATAGTTATAATTTGAACTCATTTATGTCTCTCCTTTTTTCTTTTTCTTTTTTTACACTTTTTTGTCATATGATAAGATGCTTAGCGATTAGTAAATTGTATAACAACAGAAAGTCACAATTGGTCCATCAACTTGAATTCTCAATCTCTTATCTTCTCATTGTCAGTTACATAAACTATTAGGCCAAAGTACCTTGTCCTATAAAAAAAGAAACGAAATTATATATAACATCTATATATTATATAAGGAAAATAAAATTTTTAGAGAGAAATCTTCTAAGAGTTTTAAACCTTCATTCTAAAATTATTGAATTTTATTAATTTTAAATAATTTAAAAAGTTCTCATTTACTAATTTCTATTTACCTTTTATTTTACAATTGTACATTGAGGAAAAAAAAGTGAATGTTTCACTTACATAAAGTGAATCATATATTCCCATTTATAAAAGCAAAATGAGATTTTTAGTGAGAAGCTTAATTTTTTTTATTTTCTTAATTTTAAACAATTAAAAAAATCTCCATTGGCCAACTTCCATTTAACTTTTATGTAACAATCCCACATAAAGGTTTTAATTTTAAAAATAATTTTGTATGAGGTTTTGAAACTCTCATAATATCTCTCCTTAAAAGTATTTATTTGTAAAATATATAGATATATTAATAATCTCAATGTCATTTTTATTGCTCAATACAAAAATTATGAGATAATTATGATAATTTTAAATTTATATTTAAAACTTATAAATCATAGGATAGATTATATAATTTTAAATTTATATTGTGTCAATGTTAAATTTAAATTAATAGATTGCTTTCCATATTTAGTGTCAGTTTAAATTTTAATAAAATAAAATTTAAAAGTTTTAATTAATTAATTTTTGTGTAAGCTGGTTAATCTTTTGATCTAACTGATTAAACTAAATTGTTTTTAATTTGAATGATTTGCTGATTTAACCATGATTTTAGCCGTTTTACCAAAATATATTGATTAGATTTGTTTGATTCGAAATAAATTAAAGAACTGAGATTACTTTATTAGAAATAAATTTTTCACCGAAACAATTGTTAATTTTTATTTTACAATCTCACATCGAGAAAAGAAAGAAAAAGTGAGTTGTTTCACTTATTAAGTGAATCTTATAAAGGGTTTTGAGGGAGAAGCCTTCTAGAAACTTCAAACCCTCATTCTAAAATTATTGAATTTTCTTAATTTTAAACAATTAAGAAAATTCTCATTGGCTAGCTTTCATTTACCTTTTATTTTACAATCCCACATTGGAAAAAAAAAAAAAAAAAGGTGAATTGTTTCACTTACATGAAGTGAATCTTATGCTCCCATTTATATAAAAAAAAATTAAGAAAATTCTCATTGGCTAGTTTCCATTTAATTTTTATTTTACAATCTCACATCGAAAAAAGAAAAAAAAAAGTAAATTGTTTCACTTACATAAAGTGAATCTTATGTTCCCATTTATAAGCAAAAGTAGATTTTTAGTGAGAAACCTTATTATCAATATCTCATACTAATTTTTTTAATTTTAAATAATTAAAAAAATCCCGTTTGACTAGCTTTCATTTAACTTTTATTTTACTATTCCACGTCGAAATTTTGATTTTAAAAATAATTTTGTATAAGATTTTGAAACTCTCATAATATCTCTCCTTAAAAATATTCTTTTGTAAAATATATAAATATATTAATAATCTCAATTAACTCTTACTGCCCCTTAATACAAAAATTATGAGATAAATATGATAATTTTAAATTTGTATTTAAAAATTATAAATTATGGGATAAATTATTATAATTTTAAATTTATATTGTGTCAATTTTAAATTTAAAGTAATAGATTGCTTTCCATATTTAGTGAGAGTTTAAATTTTAATAAAATAAAATTTAAAAATTTTAATTAATTAATTTTTGTGTAAGCTGGTTGGTCTTTTAACCTAACTGATTAAGTTAAACCATTTTTAGTTTGAATGATTTGCTGGTTTAACTGTGATTTTAGCGGTTTTACATGTTACAATAATTCTTTCTTACTCATTAAGTTTTTAAAATTTCTTTCATTATTTTCCTTTCAAAAACCAATATGACAACTTTTTAAAATTCATATATTTTTATTCTAAAATAATGAAATATTATAATTATGTCATTTTTTTTTATAACAAAGCATAATTTTAATTATTAATTGTCAATACAACAATTTTAATCTATCTATACTATATGTTATAGTAAAGGAACATTTAAAACAAAACTCTTAAATTTATATATAAAATTTTATTTATAAAAGACAAAATATAAAACAATTAAATATAATTATTATATTTTTAATAAATAATATATTATTTTATCTCATACATAGTACGAGTGATATACTAGTTACTTTTTATTTAAAATGAAATATTCGTATTACATCACATCATTTTTATATATCATTATTGTTTTTTCCAAATAATGTATGAGTCATGAGATGCCCTCTTGGAAGTGAAGAGGGGACAATTCATAGATAGATAGTAAGGGGTTGAATGGATGTGGTTAGAGGGTTGAGTTGGGGGGACGTATTTGGGAAGGGCTGAGGTCCTGAGGAGGAGCTGACATTTCTCTTTCTCTCTCTCTCTTTGTTGTGTTTGTATTTTTGTTTTTTTGTTTTTGTTTTGTTTTTGGTTTTTTGTATGCTAAGTGTCCGACACTAGGGTGAGGCCCTGGCTTAACCATATCCCCAAGATCATGCAACCATGTCTCCTCCTCCTCCTCCTCCTCCGTCAAACTTGCCCTTGCCCATTCTCTCTCTCTCTGATTTTGTATATGACCATTCATAATAGCATTAGCTTTTGACTAGATTCAACATGCATGATTGGAAAATCACAACCATGCATCAATGTACTGTACAATGTACATGGTTCAACTTTGTATCATTTTGGTTCGACCAACTCTGAGCTTGACCTGGTTTTCTTGTTGCATTTTTTATCATATATGTCCAAACCATTTTATATATCTGCACAACAGCATGGATTTGAAGTTGTATAAACTAACTTAGAATGCAAGTGTAATATCTTGTAGTGTGAAACCTAGAACAGTAATGTTAGAAATACTAAAACCCATATCAACTCAGGTACAAAATTTGTCCTATACATTTTTATTAATGTAATTTCGTTGTACTACTTGTATTTATTAACATTGAAAAACAGAGTATGTTTGGTTTGAGTTTTAGAGATGAGTTTTAGAAAAAAATTTCCAAAAAATTGTTTGGTTTGAGATTTTTCTCAAAAAATTTTCAAAATTACTTTCTCTCTCTTACACATCAATCAATCACTTTTTCTCTCACATATATCTATTCAATTACAATAAAATATCAAATCATCCCAAACTCCCAAACTCCGAAACTACTTTCAAAATATACAACCAAACAAACTAAAAAAATTTCTAAAACAACTCTCTTAAATTTTTTTCAAAAATAACTCTCGCAAAAACAAACCAAACAAGCCCATAAAGATCTATCTACCTAAAAAGTCAGAAAGTGACAAATGTCTTCCCAAAAATCTTTTAAATTTCTCCCTAAATTCCATTATGTAGTAATGGAGTCTTGTGTTGAAAGGACTTCCGATTCAAACACCTATATATTTTTTAGATTTAGTAATGTGTAAAAGAGGTGATTGACAAATTATTAGAGAAAATATAAGAGACAGTCATATTAAATATTTTAATAAATTGTTATATCATTGAATTTAAAAATTAAGTCTAACTTTTGGTTAAAATAAAGCTACTGTTTCAGATATTGATGATAACTTAATCTACTATACTACCCAGATATACTAGACACTATATTTACATACATAGCTAAATTACAAGTTGCTTTATTTTAAAAAAAATTAAAAATAAAATCTTAAATTTTTTTTATTTATTTTTCACTTTTAACCCTTGAAATATCTAATTCTTCCCATTTTGAGCTAATATTCAATGCTTATCTATAAAATTCACAAAAAATATCATATCAACGGCACATCGCAGCGAGTAAGGATCTTTTAGAGTGATTTTTTTTAGAGTGATAAGTTTTTATTTATTTTTATTTTTTAGATAGATGGCAATACGTAAGGATTGCAAAAGGAAGCAACATCAGAATTAGCAATTGTCATCAACGGATCTGGTAACTCCTCCCTCCTGACTTGCTAATTGAGTGATGAGGTTAGGCTCTTAGGCCCGTTTGTTTTAGGATTAAATAGATGGGAGGAGATTATGATGGAAGTGGGGTTGTTTAGTGTTGTGTTTATTTGTAGAGTTGGGGAGGGGATTAGGATGAAGGAGGTGACATAGATGGAGGTTAGAAGGGGGATTGAGATGGAGGAGGTAGAGATGGTATTAGAAAAATAGTGAGGGAATTAGAATTTTTTTTTTTATTTTTTATATATTGAGAATTTTTTTTAAATATTAATGTTTAATTTTTTATATTTTTTTATTTGTTTTATTATTTTATACAAAAAATAATTTAACAATTCCTACACTAACAACTATCATCAAAACAAACACAATTTTACTTAATCTCCTCACTATGAATCCCCTCCACTCTACCTCTGAAAACAAATGAAGCCTTAGAATTGAAAGGTGAAATGATTATTATACTCTTAACTTTGGTAGAATTAAATATCCATCATTCAAAAAATTACTCTAAGACCATTTAAGAAAAATCACTGGATCCTCACTCCGTAGCAACATTCTAAATCCAAATATATATTTATATTTATTTAGATTAGCCCTTTAAGAATAATATCTTATTTATTTAGATTAGCCCTTTAAGAATAATATCTTTATCACTTTAACCCTTAAAATGTAAAAAAGAAGAAAAAAAAATCTTTATTTACTTCAAAAATTAGAGAAATGTTTTTTGTGCTAATTATTTCAAAAAGTTACAAAAAGGGATCATCAAATCCTGGTATTGGCATGGATAATATGAACTTTGCAAGAGTAGGTAAAAAAATTTGGTACGATAATTTAAGTAGCAAGTAATTGTTTTTTTGAGGTCAATAATGTAATAACCCTCACCACTGATTACCGATTTCTTACTGAATACTGATAAACTGAGACTGATTATGATAAGTAATGAATCAACTGAAATACTGAATTAATTGACTGAAATCTGAAACTGATTGATTGAGTACATCTATTTGAATTGCATGTCTATCTGTTGCCCGTTTCATTATCTGTTTATGTCTTTATGATCGAACTGCTAATTGAAGGCCTTATTGGCGGCCGAATCCAAAATTGATTGAAGTTCTATGGTCGTTAGAATTAATGCGATCTTATGGTGTAATTATCTAAAATGCGATTTGGTATGATTAAGTTAGAATAAAATAAGCTAAATGAAACAAGTTGCCTTATTTACGGAATTGCCATTGTTAGTGGGCCATGTAGATATACACATTTGAGCCTTGTACACTTGAATCAAATCTTTTTCTCAGCTCATTTTGAGAGCACAACCGGCCATAGAGAGAGAGAGAAAAGGAGAGTTGAAGTGTTCTTGTAAATTGCTTGGTAATTGAAGGAATTGGAACATAGGTTGCAAATTAAGCTTCCTCACCTTGTAATTGAAGACCTAGGTAAGGAATTTAACCTCTCATTGTTGTGTTTAAGCTTGTTCATGCCTAGTTCTTGCATCCTTAGTGATTTGAGCCTTGAATTAGTCCATATATGTCAAATTGGAGCCTAACTCATGCATGCATGCCTTTAATTTGAAGTTTTGAAGTTGTCCTTCATGATATGGCACATGCATGTTCATAATTTTGCAATAGTCCATGTTTTCAACTTGTTTTTGGAACAATTGGCTCTCTAGAGCATCAAATTGGAGCTTTGAAATGATTTGAATTCTTGCATGTTTGCATGTTCTTCATGTTCATGAAGATAGGTTTGAATTTGGATTTAATTGACTCACCCTTGGGCTTTGATTTCACAAGTTGAGCTTTGAAACTTGTTGTATATTGAGCTTCGATGTGTTTTCCAGAATTTGGGCCCAAGAGGTCGAGTTTTGAGCTTAGGAATGCTTGGTTTGAGCTTGGGAGGCAAATCTGGAAATTTCAGAATTTGGCTTCTACGCTCGAGCGACCACCGTTTACTTTGAGCACCGCTTGAGCGAAGGAATGGTGGCTCGAGCGTAAATTTCAAGCTCTCAGAATCTTGGTGCACGCAGACGCACGCTCGAGCGAGAGAACCTACGCTCGAGCGAGGATTGTGTCTTACGTTCGAGCGAGCATCGAGCGGAGTTTTTCAACATCCAGCACTTTTTGCATTTTTGCAGACCGCTCGAGCGAGGAAGTCCACGCTCGAGCGACCCTACTGTTTTGACAAGCTCGCTCGAGCGAAGAAAGCCACGCTCGAGCGAGACCCCTATTTTCTGAAAATTTTGTAAAGTCTTTCTAAGTGCATCTTTGCATCCTCATTCCATCCTAAGTATTCTTAGGCCTAGTTTAAGGCATCTTATTGAGGATATAGATGTAGAACACACCGAGGCAAATTAGGGATTAAGTTATTATCTTTCCCAACTGTGTAGCTTAATGTGTGTTCAATCTGTAAACTGTGTAGGGTTGGCTTTCCGAGAAGACGCTCTAGTTCACTGTAGCCCAGAACTCTATGAGTAACAATTGTGTAAAGATATGTTCAAATGATTATCTTCTGAATACTGAACTGAACTGTTTACTGAACTGATATTGTTTACTGAATGAATGTATGTCCTATATTCTGAACTGTACTGTGGCATCCTTAGCACCTATTGTTTACTCTTACTGTTACAGAGATCTCTGTCGGTTCCCTCGTGGAACCACTACTGTTTACTGATTGATGGCCATCATTACTGCTCGGTCTTTTAAGACCTACTGTTTACCGTTATGCTAATGGATGTACCACATATGACTGTTTACTGCACTGAACAACTGATATACTGATTTAAGGAACTGTTTTCACTACTGTAAGGACATTCATTCTAAACCTCTTTACGCATTATGTTATTCACTGGCCTTTAGCTCACTGCTCATATATATATGTAGGTGTACAGGCACCGGACCAATGCTAGAAGCGTCGGGGTAAACTCCAGTTTTGTCAAGCCAACCACTGTGCCTCACTGCGAGGTTCCGAGCCTGCCAAGCTAAGGCTTAGGGGTGTTTTTATTTCCCCGTCTGTCTCTGTACCGTTTTGTATTACTGTATAGACTGTGTTGTACTGTTTAGTAGGGATTAAGTCCCTGTACTGAATGATTGTAAATATTGTGCATAACTGTTCTGTACTGAAGGTTTATATATATGAAAAATCTTTTTGCATACAGACTGTCGCAGCTCATTGGACATTGTTTATTTTCTGTATTGGCTTCCGCCAAGCCCCTGTACTCTGTATTATTGTATTACTGTCAAGTAGGCCTTCGGTAATCTCGGATTACTGACCGGTTACGGTGCTAAACCCATAGGGGCGGGTTTGGGTCGTGACAGAGTGGTATCAGAGCGATACTTAACCACGAGTTATACTGCACACACATGTCCAAATGAGCTATAGAGTGTCCTAGAAAAGCGATTAGGGCATTACATGAGCATGATAAGTGTGTGGTTATGACATGACTGAATGTATGCTAATGTGTTAAACTGTTTAAGTATGCAACTGTTTATGTTTATAATTGTTATAACTGCTTATAGTGAAATGGATAATGCAAATGAATCTGAGTCCTCATCCACTGAGGCAAGAATGGCAAGAATGGAAAGAATGATGGAACTGATAACTGCAAGATTAGAGCAACAACAGAATCAACAGCCCCCACCTCCTCCTCCGGCTGTACCGGAACAGAATGTGAATGTACAGAATGTAAATGTTAATGATTCAACAAGATGAAACCGCCATCCTTTCAGGGAGGCCTTAAACCGTTGAAAGCTGAAGCTTGGGTACTTGAGACTGAAAAGTTATTTGAGGTGTTTCCGTGCTCGGAGGCAAATAAGGTATTGTTAGCTACCTTCACCTTGCAAGAAGAGGCCAGAAGGTGGTGGATGCTGGTCCGTGACACCAACACTGTAGTGACTTGGGCTCAGTTTAAGGAGTCCTTCTTTGAAAAGCATTTCCCCCAGTGTGTCAGGGACAGGAAAGTGACTGAATTTGAACAACTGAGACAGGGCACCATGTCCGTTGCTGAATATGAAACAAAGTTCACCGAGCTTACTAGATATGCACCGCATATGGTGGACATTGACTACAAGAAGACCAGAAAATTTGAAGGCGGCCTTAATGTGGCAATACTCGACAGAATAAGTGTTTTAAAGCTACCGACCTATGTAGGTGTTCTTGACCGAGCATTGATGGCTGAGTCGAACATCGAAGCAGTGAAACAATCTGAATCACCAGCGTCTGAATGGCGTGGTAAAAGGCAGAATTTTAAGTTCAAGAAAGGCAAGAACAACCCGCTGAACAAAAAGCAAAATACAGGGTCAACGACTACTTCTAGTCAAGGAAACCATTCCTTTCCGCCCTGTTCCGAATGTGGTAAGAACCATAAGGGAGTTTGTTATAAAATTTCTGGTGCTTGTTACAGGTGTGGCAAGGTGGGCCACATGGTTAAAGATTGCCCTTCCACTGCTCCGGGCAATAGTAAAGCTGCAGGCAGCGCCGCGGCATCAACTGTTGCACCGAAACTGAACCCCAAAGCTACCGGGAAAGAGCACATAAGGCAGGGCCGAGTGTTCGCCCTAGTACCGGGAGATGTGCAAAATACCGAGACCGTTGTGTCAGGTATCCTCTCTATTTGTACTCAAAATGCATATGTACTGATTGATTCGGGGTCTACACACTCATACGTATCGCATGCTTTTTCACGAAAATTGAATAGACCCTTAGAACCCACGAACTATCTGTTAGCTGTATCATCACCTATTGGGGGATCCATGACATGTGCATATATGTATCCTGCTTGTGAGATTATTGTTGGGGATATGCATATGTTTATTGATTTACTGCCATTGAACATTGATCATTTCGATGTAATATTGGGGATGGACTGGTTACAAAAATATCATGCTACCATTGACTGTGTAACAAAGCAAGTTGTTTTCCGTCCACCTGGTTTACCCGAATTCGTGTTTAATGGGGTTGGAGTAGTACCTCCTCCGTATTTGATTTCATCTGTGAAAGCCGTTAAATTGATTAGAAATGAGTGTAAAGGATATCTGTGTTCTGTGTTGACTGTACCTACTGATGATAATATTAAAACTGATGTGAACTGTATTCCTATAGTCAGAGAATTCCCAGATGTATTTCTAGATGATCTGCTAGGGGATTTGATTGACAGGGAGATTGAATTCACCGTTGATGTGATTCCGGGAACGCAGCCTGTATCAAAAGCTCCTTACCGAATGGCTCCAATTGAATTGAAAGAATTGAAAGTGCAACTGCAAGAACTGCTAGACAAGAAGTTTATCAGGCCTAGTATTTCACCGTGGGGCGCACCCGTCTTGTTTGTGAAAAAGAAAGATGGCTCGCTGAGACTGTGTATTGATTACCGCGAACTGAACAAGGTAACTGTGAAAAATAAATACCCATGCCGCGTATTAATGATTTATTTGATCAGTTACAGGGTGCTCAAGTGTTTTCCAAGATTGATCTCAGATCGGGGTACCATCAACTGAAAGTTAAACAAGAAGACATTGATAAAACTGCTTTTAGAACGAGGTATGGACATTACGAATTTTTAGTTATGCCTTTTGGAGTTACCAATGCACCTGCAGCATTTATGGACCTCATGAATAGAATCTTTAAACCGTACCTTGATGACTTTATTGTGGTATTCATTGATGACATATTGATTTACTCCAAAAGTATAGAAGAACATGAATATCATCTGAGACTTGCCCTGCAGACCCTAAAAGAACAGAAACTGTATGCTAAACTGTCTAAATGTGAGTTTTGGCTTGATCATGTTATGTTTTGGGGGCATGTTGTTAGCAAAGATGGAATTTATGTTGATCCGCAGAAAATTAAAGCTGTAGTGAACTGGCCTAGACCAACAAATGTGACAGAAGTCCGAAACTTTTTGGGATTGGCTGGATATTACAGAAGATTTGTCAAAGATTTCTCCAAAATTACCTTACCATTGACTCAACTGACACAGAAGGGGATATCGTTTGACTGAACTGACCAAAGGGAATCAGCGTTCCAAGAGTTGAAAACTCGATTGGTGACTGCACCGGTTCTTACCTTACCTTCAGGTACGGATGGTTATACTGTATTTAGTGATGCTTCTCATAAGGGTTTGGGGTGTGTTTTAATGCAGAATAGGAGAGTAATTGCTTATGCTTCCCGACAACTGAGACCGCATGAAAAGAACTACCCAACCCATGATCTGGAACTTGCTGCAGTGGTATTTGCGTTGAAAATCTGGCGTCACTATCTGTATGGGGCAACATGTGAAGTTTATACCGACCATAAGAGTCTGAAATATTTCTTCACACAGAAAGAACTGAACATGAGACAGCGGAGATGGCTAGAACTGATTAAAGACTATGACCTACAGATTTTGTATCATCCAGGAAAAGCCAACACCGTTGCCGATGCATTGAGTCGAAAATCGATCAGGAACATCAGCGACCCGCAGGCTTCCTGCAACTCTTACCCATACCGGAGTGGAAATGGGAGCGTATCACGATGGATTTTATCGTTGGATTGCCTCGCTCTAGAAAAGGTATGGATTCAATTTGGGTTATTGTTGATAGACTGACCAAATCTGCTCACTTCTTACCTGTCAAGACAATTTATAATGCGGACAAACTGGCTATACTCTATATTGATGAAATTGTTAGACTGCATGGAGTGCCTGTGTCTATAGTTTCTGACAGGGATTCGAAGTTTACATCGAGGTTCTGGCAAAGCCTACAGACTGCACTGGGTACTAAATTGAGACTAAGTAGTGCCTATCATCCTCAGACAGATGGCCAGTCAGAGAGGACCATCCAAACTCTGGAGGATTTATTGAGAATGTATGTCCTTAATTTTCAGGGAAACTGGGAAAGTCATTTGCCATTGGCTGAATTCGCCTACAATAACAGCTTTCATTCAAGTATTGGTATAGCGCCTTTCGAGGCATTGTATGGCAGAAAATGTAGATCTCCGATTTGCTGGGCAGAAGTTGGAGATGGGCCTTTGCTTGGGCCCGAGATTGTATATGAAACGACTGAGAAGGTGAAACTGATTCAACAGAGACTGAAAACTGCACAAAGCAGACAGAAAAGTTATGCAGATGTCAGAAGATGGGATAGAGAGTATGAAGTGGGAGATCACGTTTTTGTAAAAGTGACACCAATAAAAGGCCAGACTCGTTTTGGAGTCAAAGGCAAGTTAGCGCCGAGATATGTCGGGCCGTATGAGATTATTGAGAAAATCAATCCGGTGGCGTATCAAGTTACGCTTCCTCCTGAAATGGAGCATATGCATAACGTCTTCCACATTTCGATGCTGAGAGATTATCTCCGGGATCCTTTCCATGTGATTGAGCCTACTCGGGTAGTGTTGAGTGATGACTACACTTACAAGGAATGGCCTATACAGATTGTAAATAGACGGATCAAGAAATTGAGAAACAAAGAGATCCCGTTAGTGAAGGTTGACTGGCAAAACCATGGTGGCGTGTATGCCACTTGGGAAATGGAAGATGACATGGCTAAAAGATATCTTGAACTGTTTCCACTGAACCCTGTTTCTCCCAGAATGAAGGTAACTCGAGTTTAAAGGACTAAACTCTTTTTAAGGAGGGGAGACTGTAATAACCCTCACCACTGATTACCGATTTCTTACCGAATACTGATAAACTGAGACTGATTATGATAAGTAATGAATCAACTGAAATACTGAATTAATTGACTGAAATCTGAAACTGATTGATTGAGTGCATCTATTTGAATTGCATGTCTATCTGTTGCCCGTTTCATTATCTGTTTATGTCTTTATGATCGAACTGCTAATTGAAGACCTTATCGGCGGGCGAATCCAAAATTGATTGAAGTTCTATGGTTGTTAGAATTAATGCGATTTTATGGTGTAATTATCTGAAATGCGATTTGGTATGATTAAGTTAGAATAAAATAAGCTAAATGAAACAAGTTGCCTTATTTACGGAATTGCCATTGTTAGTGGGCCATGTAGATATACACATTTGAGCCTTGTACACTTGAATCAAATCTTTTCCTCAGCTCATTTTGAGAGCACAACCGACCATAGAGAGAGAGAGAAAAAAAAATGAGAGTTGAAGTGTTCTTGTAAATTGCTTGGTAATTGAAGAAATTGGAACATAGGTTGCAAATTAAGCTTCCTCACCTTGTAATTGAAGACCTAGGTAAGGAATTTAACCTCTCATTGTTGTGTTTAAGCTTGTTCATGCCTAGTTCTTGCATCCTTAGTTATTTGAGCCTTGAATTAGTCCATATATGTCAAATTGGAGCCTAACTCATGCATGCATGCCTTTAATTTGAAGTTTTGAAGTTATCCTTCATGATATGGCACATGCATGTTCATAATTTTGCAATAGTCCATGTTTTCAACTTGTTTTTGGAACAATTGGCTCTCTAGAACATCAAATTGGAGCTTTGAAATGATTTAAATTCTTGCATGTTTGCACGTTCTTCATGTTCATGAAGATGGGTTTGAATTTGGATTTAATTGACTCACCCTTGGGCTTTGATTTTACAAGTTGAGCTTTGAAACTTGTTGTATATTGAGTTTAGATGTGTTTTCCAGAATTTAGGCCTAAGAAGTCGAGTTTTGAGCTTAGGAATGCTTGGTTTGAGCTTGGGAAGCAAATCTGGAAATTCCAGAATTTGGCTTCTACGCTCGAGCGACCACCGTTTACTTTGAGCACCGCTTGAGCGAAGGAATGGTGGCTCGAGCGTAAATTTCAAGCTCTCAGAATCTTGGTGCACGCAGACGCACGCTCGAGCGAGAGAACCTACGCTCGAGCGAGGATTGTGTCTTACGCTCGAGCGAGCGTCGAGCGAGCATCGAACGGAGTTTTTCAACATCCAGCACTTTTTGCATTTTTGCAGACCGCTCGAGCAAGGAAGTCCACGCTCAAGCGACCCTACTGTTTTGACAAGCTCGCTCGAGCGAAGAAAGCCACGCTCGAGCGAGACCCCTGTTTTCTGAAAATTTTGTAAAGTCTTTCTAAGTGCATCTTTGCATCCTCATTCCATCCTAGGCATTCTTAGGCCTAGTTTAAGGCATCTTATTGAGGATATAGATGTAGAACACACCGAGGCAAATTAGAGATTAAGTTATTATCTTTCCCAACTGTGTAGCTTAATGTGTGTTCAATCTGTAAACTGTGTAGGGTTGGCTTTCCGAGAAGACGCTCTAGTTCACTGTAGCCCAGAACTCTGTGAGTAACAATTGTGTAAAGATATGTTCAAATGATTATCTTCTGAATACTGAACTGAACTGTTTACTGAACTGATATTGTTTACTGAATGAATGTATGTCCTATATTCTGAACTGTACTATGGCATCCTTAGCACCTACTGTTTACTGTTACTGTTACAGAGATCTCTGTCGGTTCCCTCGTGGAACCACTACTGTTTACTGATTGATGGCCATCATTACTGCTCGGTCTTTTAAGACCTACTGTTTACCGTTATGCTAATGGATGTACCACATATGACTATTTACTGCACTGAACAACTAATATACTGATTTAAGGAACTGTTTTCACTACTGTAAGGACATTCATTCTAAACCTCTTTACGCATTATGTTATTCACTGGGCTTTAGCTCACTGCTCATATATATATGTAGGTGTACAGGCACCGGACCAATGCTAGAAGCGTCGGGGTAAACTCCAGTTTTGTCAAGCCAACCATTGTGCCTCACTGCGAGGTTCCGAGCCTGCCAAGCTAAGGCTTAGGGGTGTTTTTATTTCCCCGTCTGTCTCTGTACCATTTTGTATTACTGTATAGACTGTGTTGTACTGTTTAGTAGGGATTAAGTCCCTGTACTGAATGATTGTAAATATTGTGCATAACCGTTCTGTACTGAAGGTTTATATATATGAAAAATCTTTTTGCATACAGACTGTCGCAGCTCATTGGACATTGTTTATTTTCTGTATTGGCTTCCGCCAAGCCCCTGTACTCTGTATTATTGTATTACTGTCAAGTAGGTCTTCGGTAATCTCGGATTACTGACCGGTTACGGTGCTAAACCCATAGAGGCGGGTTTGGGTCGTAACAAATAAGTAGTCAGTTATTGTTAATTGACACAAAAAAGGTTTTTGAGTTTCTAGAATAAATAATTATATATATTTTTTAAGAAGTTAAAATGATTAAAATATCATTAGCCATTAAAACTTTGATGCAATTTTAACGCCTTGACTTTTTTAATTTTAACTTACACCCCAGCACAAAATGAATTGCACTTTATATTTTTATAATTTTTTTTTTCTATTTTACTGTGTTGTGATTCTTCTAATATATATTGTTTTTATTGACTGAAAAAAAAAAAGGGGGACTAATGTAAAAAATATATATTACTTGCGTTTGGATGGACGTTGGGCATTGATCCAAAGTGGAAAAAATAAGAAGTGAGGAAAAAAAATTGAAAAAATAGCAAATATATGGAACGGTTATAAAATAATTGTACTATAAATGAAAAAAAAAATATTTGGTGTAACTCTGACACACAATAAGAGTTGCATTAAGCACATAAATGAATTTGTATCATGCACACAGGAGAGTTGCACTATCATGAAGATGCAATTTTTATTTTTTTTTTTACTGCTCCACTAAAATGCAAATTTTTCAAAAAATTAAGTGCCAAAATAAATTTTAAAATTAAGAAAAATTAATAAAAAGTCAATTTTTATGAATATATAAGGCATTAGTTTCAATGATTGATTTGTTTTGATTATAAAAATATAATTAACAAAATCTATTAATGAAAAAATTTAAATCATTGCTTTAAAGGATATATTGCTTTTAAATTTATTTTTATTTTTTTTGGTCTCTACTTTCTCTCTTAATTTTCACACATTACTACAATCACCGCTCACTGTCGTCACTACTCGCCATAGTTGACTCGTCATAAACGTCGCCGGCGACGGTGGACATTTGGACAAATAGGCAAGGGCGTGAACAGATAAATTGACAGATAGAAAGATATGTAAGAATAATATGATTTTTTCAAATTGTTGTTATCTTTTTGGAAAAAAAAAAAAAAAAAGAATTTGAAACAATTGTCTCAAAAGTTTTGCATCCCAAAAATTAAGTTAGCCCTACATATAAATATTGGGGTTGTAAACAGTTCGATTTGGTTGGGATTAATAGAAAATTTAGCAGCAGATCGAACTTTTCAATTTTGTTAGTTGAGAAATCGAAACAAATTATGTGATATAGTTTGATTATAGATTTTGTTGGTTTTGTGTCAAGAAAATTTAAAAGTATTTGAGAAGGGAGTTTACACCAAGCAAACGGACCGAGCTAACTGTGACTTGGGCCTTGCCTTGGTTACGCGATCGAGTTGGCATAGCCAAAGGTAGTTTGGCCGAGGTTCTAGATCATGCAGCTAAGTTAGCCCAAGGTCTGAAAGTTGGACCGGGCTAAGCAGAGCTAGGTGAAACGATGGTCCAAGGCTGAGCAAGGTCAGCGAGAACGAACGGAGTTGGACAAACCGAGCTAGTTATTGAACTCGACCCTAAAGGTCGGCTGAAATTGAGGCTGAAACTGACCGGGCTATGCCTAGCTCAGTGGAAATTGCCAGGTGGTCTAATTAGAGTGCGAGAAAAGAAACCCGCCAATGGTGTGCGTCAATACCATTTGGCAGTTTGGCCAATGTTGTTTGGCTGTATTGACGGGTACACGTGTAAAGAATAGAGAGGGCAGTACAGCCACGCGTCCAGGAAATGACGAGCAGAATAGCGTGCAGAGGCTATATAGACTGATTGGCGCCTCCATACAACAGGTCTAAATTTCTAGCTACCCAGAGCTCTATCTCTTTTTGGTCTTCTCTCTTTTTCTCTCTTTTTCTCTCTTTAAAAGGGTGCTAACTTGATTGTCGGAGGAGTTTTCCGGCATCACATCCGCCAGGCAGCTCACCGTCGTTGTGTTCTCAGGTTATTCGGAGTGAAACAAAGCTTGGACACGAGAAGTATGGACAGCGACGAATATTTACTACCCGTACAATTGGTGTCGTTTGTGGAAAGCTTCGACAAACAAAACCTTGTCCTCCAAACTCGTCTGATCATCTTTCATGGGGAACAACAATGAAACTCCGCTGTCCGTCGTCAACGGCATCACCCCAGAGTCATTCCGAAGAAGAAACGGATCACCCGCCATTCAGAACATGGCAGGCCTGGAGACTTCATCTAGAGGGCTCTCCAGAGATGCGCAAAATAAGCGCACCAGGAGCACCGATCACTCTCAGAGTCCAGACGAACACCAGCGGCGAAGAGAGTCGCATGCTCAACGCCTGAAGCACAAGACCAAGACGCTATTATCCGGAAGATAGCGGCGGAGATTGAGGCACTAAAGCGATAAGTCAAAGAGAATGGTGTTGCTGGAGTGGGAAACCACAATGAGCGTACTCAACCCCGTCGCTCAGGCAACCAAAACTAGCGAAGGAAGCCTTCCCTTTCAATCACCAGGAGCTATGGGATTGGTGACTCTGACCCGCTGGTGAAGAAGTCGTGCGTACGAGATAGTAGCTACCGTCCCTCACGTCTGTCGACAACGTCGAGATACGCTTACTCCGCCCGTTCGGAGGAATTGAGGGACGTCTTGGAAGAACGAATGCGCCAGCAGGAGGCGCAAAGGGTGCCAGCACTGCAACGGCTGTCCCACGGAGGTCGCACCAGTGAAAAAGTCGTAATGCCGCCTCCACGCCCAGCTATACATGTTCCTTTGGACAGAGACTTGGCGAGGCTAAGTGCCACCCCTTTCTCCCTCAAGATAGAGACCACGCCGCTCCCTGTGGGCTTTCACTAGCCCAAGTTTACGCTCTATGACGGAAAGACCGATCTGTACATGCACGTAAGCCACTTTCGGCAGGTTATGGCTAGGCACAGGCGAAATGATGCGCTTATGTGCCTTATTTTTCCATCGAGTTTAGGCGAGTTGAGCCTGAAATTGTTCGAGAAGTTGCCAAAGAAAAGTATCGAGAGGTAGCAGCAATTGGGGGAGGCATTCGTGACACAATACCAAAACACTCAAAGAAGTCGACCACTTTTTATGAATCAAGATGGAAATAGGCGACTCCTTGAAGGCGTACAATGCCAAGTATTGGGAGACATTCAATGAGATTCTTGATTGCCCGACGAACCTAGTAATCACCTAATATAAGCGTGGTCTTCCAGTCGGACATAGACTGAGAGACTTGCTCACAATGAATCAACCGTTGGCCATGGAACTGCTCATGTAACACATTAATGAGCACATTCGAGTTGAAGATGATGCAGCCACAACTACTGTGAGTCATGGAAAAGATTCAAGCAGTCGGATAAGAGGATGGCCATTCAAATAACCATGGAAGAGATCTAGGGAGTTCGATTTTGGAAGACGTCAGTAAGAAGGCCGAGGAAAATGGGCATAAAACTCGCAAAATATAAATGGCCGATCTATTTCCAGAACGTCGTATGAAGTTTTATTCTTAGTTTTACTTTTGTAACCCTTTCTACTATTGACGTAATGAAACAAGTAGATCATTTTTTGAGAAGTGGTGTATTTTCATCCCACCAAGCAGATTTAGCGCGGTCCAAGGGACAACTAACGATCATTTTGATGGAAAGATCAAAATTCCTTGTCAGACGGGTTTTGCTCGGCGAGAGGTTTGTTGATGGTTTTGTTTAACTTTGGAATTCTTTACTAGACGGATTTTGCTCTCGGCAAGAGGTTTGTTGATGGTTTTGATCAACTTAGGAATTCCTCACCGGGCGAATTTTGCTCGGCAAGAGGGTTGTTGATGGTCTTGCCGAGCTGACCTAGCTCGCCGACTTTGGAATTCCTTGCTGGGCGGATTTTACTCGACAAGAGGTTTGTTGATGGTTTTGATCAACTTTGGAATTCCTTGTCGGGCGAATTTTGCTTGGCAAGAGGGTTGTTGATGGTCTTGCCGAGCTTACCTAACTCGCCAACTTTGGAAGTCCTTGCTGGGCGGATTTTGCTCGACAAGAGGTTTGTTAATAGTTTTGATTAACTTTGGAATTCCTTGCGGGGTGGATTTTGCTCAGCAAAAGGGTTGATGGTTTTGATCAACTTCAGAATTCCTTGCCAAGCTGATTTTTGCTTGCCAAGAAACAAGTTGCCGAGCTGACTTTGCTAGCAACGTTGAAATTTCTTATTGAGCTGATTTTGCTCGCCAAGAAGCAAGTTACCGAGCTGACCTAGCTCGCCAACTTTGGAGTTCCTTATCGAGTTGATTTTTGCTCGCCAAGAAACAAGTTGCCGAGTTTACTTGCCAGCTTTGGAGTTCCTTGCAGAACTGAGTTTGCTCGCCAAGAAGTAAGTTGCCGAGCTGACCTTGCTTGCCAACTTTGGAGTTCTTATCGAGCTGGCTTTGCTCGCCAAGAAGCAAGTTGTTGAGCTGACCTTGCTCGCCAACTTTGAAATTCTTTGCCGAGCTGATTTTGCTCACCAAGAAGCAAGTTGCCAAACTGACCTTGATTGCCAACTTTGAAGTTCCTTGTCGAGCTGATTTTACTCACCGAGAAGCAATTGTCAAACTAACTTTGCTTGCCAACGTTGAAATTCCTTGCCGAGCTGACCTCGCTCGCCAACTTTGAAGTTTCTTGCCGAGATGATTTTGCTCGCCAACTTTGAAGTTCCTAAACCGAGCTAAGGTTGAGTAATCCCATTCATGTTACAACATAAGGGATTTAAGACCAATGACCGAGCAAAGCGAACCACCAAGCAAAGTGTCTAGCCCGGCCTAGTAATGTAATTCCTGTCACACAAATGCGGACGGAATTAAGGGGCAATTGAGAGAGGAGTTTACGCCAAGCAAACGGGCCGAGCTAGTTGTGACCTGGGTCTTGCTATTAGATTACGCGATCGAGTTAGCATAGCTGAGGGCAGTTTGGCCGAGGTTCTAGATCATGCAGCTAAGTTAGCCCAAGGTCCGAAAGTTGGACCGGGCTAAGTCGAGCTAGGTGAAACGATAGTCCAAGGCCGAGCAAGGTCAACGGGAACAAACGGAGTTAGACTACCGAGCTAGTTATTGAGCTCAACCTTCAAGGTTGGCCGAAATTGAGGCTGGAACTAACTGGGCTATGCCTAGCTCGGTAAAAATTGCCAAGTGGTCTAATTGGAGTGCGAGAAGAGAAACCCGCCAATGGTGTACGTCAATACCGTGTGGCAGTTTGGCCAATGTTGTTTGGCGGTATTAACGGGTACACGTGTAAAGAATAGAGATGGCAGTACAGCCACACGTCCAAAAAAGGACGAGCAGAGTAGCGCGCACAGAGGCTATATAAACTGAGCGGTGCCTCCATACAACAGGTCTGAATTTTTGGTTACCCAAAGCTCTATCTCTCTTTAGTCTTCTCTCTCTAAAAGGTTGCTAACTTGATCGTCGGAGGGGCTTTTCGGCATCACACCCACCGAGCAGCTCACCGTCGTTGTATTCTCAGGTTATTCGGAGTGGAGTAAAGCTTGAACACGAGAAATACAAACAACGATGAATATTTTCTCCTCGTACAGTATTTTTATAAAAATTTATAAAAACTCATAGTGAGAATAAATACCTTTCTTCCTATTTATTTAATTACAAAACAAATGTTTTAGATACTTAAGTTTTAATACTAAAAAAATTAAAATATAAAAATATTTAAATATAATATTTTGATCATTTCAATTTATATTGGTATAAAAAATTTTGAAATAAATAAATTATAAATTATAAAAAAAAATAGACTAAAGATTAAAATTGTGATGAATAGAGAGATGTTGCACCTCTAAAGGATATGAATGAGAGAGAGACAAAATAATACAGAAACAGAAAGCATGGGGCACTTGCTCGCTGAAGAGGGAGGATAAGAACAAATTCAGAAACTCCATCAACATCACATCATCACATCATGTATGATTCATCTTCCTAATTCTTTTGTAAATGCTTTAATATGCCCATCCCATTATGGATGTGAAGTTTGCAACATCCATTCATAAACCACTCAACTGCAATTTATACGACCATCTCCAATTATTATTTAAGCGTATTTTGAGAAGTAGGTTGAAAGTCTCTTCTTAATTTTTAATCTACTTTTTTTTTTATTAAAAGTTTAAAAAAAATTAAAAGTTAAAAAGTAATTTTTAATTATTTTTCTAAAACACCCCTTAGATTTGTTATTAAATTTAAATTTGATGAATTTTTTTTTTCCTACTCTAATAGTTCTATCAAATAAGTATTAAATTTAAAATTTTATTTTTCTTTCATCAAACTGGGAATCAATGTGTCTTTCATCAAATCACTGTTCATAATTGTTTCCAGATGTCCTCCGGATGATCACTTTAAGGTAAAAATTTATAAAAAAAATTACACTAGCTAATCGATCACCCAGTCATCCGCCTCAAGGCAAAAAAAGAAAAAGAAAAATATACATTGACCAGTCGACCAGCCAAAAATTCTCCCGATCGCCTACCCCGGTCGATCGATATTCTAATAAAATTTCAAAATCTTTCATTGAAATACTTAATATCAAAATAAACTTTTATTCAAATTTTTTTAAAAAAAATTAATACACCATTAAAGATGATATGTCAAGTTTTATGTGATAAATTACTAATACATTTAACTCAAAATGGCATGGCAACTTGATAGGCATAAATTTTAAGAATTCAAGTTTCACTCTTTATGGAAAAGGTATTCAGACCACGGCATATATGGATGGTAGCATTATTTTTTTAGGTCTAAATAAATTGTATCTAATGTTAAGAGGGTGGGTTTAAATTTTTGTTGTCTAGACTTACCGTTATATAGTTCCGTGGTTCTACTATATAACTTCACTTTGGAGTTTTAGCTCCTTAAGGTCTAGCTTCAGAAATCACCCCTATGTAATTAAAACTTTTTTAATTACTAATACATTTTTTTAAAATTAAAAAATACATTTCATTTCTTTAACTTTTAATCATATAACAAATAGTTCTATTAGTTAATCAATTATTAAATCAAATTGACATGAGTAATATTTTTTTGGATTAATTACCGAAAAGTCCTATCTACATATTTAGTAGTAGCTTAGGTCCTGTCAAAAAGTTTTTAAACTAATAAGTCTCATTTACAGGTAACACCAAAACTGAGAATGTTCTCAATTTTCAAAACAGAGAATGATTTCAGTATATAATTATCAAAACTAAGAATTTTTTCAATTTTTTTTCTAATATGAACTGAGAATATTATCAGTTTGAAGAAATTTCTCAATTTTTTTATGATTAAAATTGAGAATATTATAAACTGAGAATGTTCTCAATTTCAAATCAAAATGTATAAGAATCAATAAGTGCTAACAATAAAGTTAAATTTAATTCCTGGGACGCCATCCATGCCCTTCTTCTGTTTCTATTCATCATCCACTGTTTTCCCCTCATTTGCATCATCATCTTCCATATTCACATCATCATTCTTATCCAAACCCTCCATTCTCTCTCCTTCCTCCTCCACAACACGATTCTATTTGTCGCCTCTTCCTTGGAATCCACCACCGTTCCCTCAACCTCCTCCATTGAATTTGTGATAATTTCTTGGTTGATTTGTTGTGCGGTGGCCTCTTTGTCTTCTTCTTCAATCTCCGGTTCAGATGATAATTCAGCTTCTTGTTGGGTTTCCAATTATTTTCCAATTCCAACACAACTGTGTTGTTTTGATCGTCGAGACTCAATTCAATGTCTGCTTGTTTCGATTTACTTGCCCTCGCCAACGTCAGTTTCTTGCCAGGCGCCATTCTCTCTCTCTCTCTCTCTATGGACTTTGTCCTCTCTTTCTATGAAGGATATGTTTATTGAGCTCACTGCGTGTTTGGATATTAATTATAAAATCTATTAAAAATTAATGGGACTTAAAGGAGTAAATAATTTTATTTAGGACTTAATGAATTATAAGTTCACAAAATGGGATTTGTATGTAAATACCCCTATTTTTTTTCTAGAAATACTTATATTAATATCTTACTTTCTTTATTTTTCATTTTCAATAAATGAATAGCACTATTTTAGGGGCGTTTTGGGAACTTGAAAAAAAAAACAAGCTTTCTGAATTTTTAGTTTTTTTATACAAAAAAGTCACAAAAGCCAGCTTTTTTAGCCAAAAAAATCACCAAAAAGTAAAAAAAGCTAAAAAGTCGATTTTTTTACCAACTTTCCAAAACATCACTTTGTCCAATCTTCGCACTACTCTCTTCCACTCTCGATCAATACATTATCATTATTATTTACAAACATTTGATGTATCGTCAAAGAAAGTTGAAGAATATTGTAGTGATGTAGAGAAAGAGATTTGATTGTGCGTGGATAAAAATAGGACAGTAGGACAATTTTGTTTTTGTCTTAGAAGGTATTTGAGTAATTTTATTTTTTTCTATTAAATTAATTGTAAAAAAAATTCTAAAACATGGATATTTATAATTTCTAGAATGTAATGAGCCAATTTATATTTTTGACAAACCTATTAATATATGTGAGTAGGGAAAGTTGGATATGAGTTAATTTTATAATATTAACAATCAAACTATTAACAAAAATGAGATGATATGATATATTATGTATTATATTTACATGTGGTAAGAATTAAAAGATATAAGATGAGAAATTATAAAATCAAAAGAAATATTAAATATAAAATTTTACTTATATTATATTTAAAAAAATTAAATTATAAATTATATTTATAGAAATATAGTAAATAATTATAATTGGAATGGGGATAGGAATGGGGATGGGAAAGGTAAAACCCTAGGGCGAGTTGGGGATGTAATAAGGGAAAAATTACCATCCCTAATTGGAATTTCATCTCCTTGACTCTAATTTTTTTTATCAATGAATGAAGTTTTGTTTGTTTCGACGTAAATTTTTTTATATAAAAATATATTTTTTTTGTAAATTAATTTTACACATAAAAATATTTTTGGTTGTGCTTTTTGATGTTTGATTGATACTTGAAATAAAAATATTTTATTGACCAAAAGAGAAATTTTAATTCAATGTAGTGTCATTTATAATTTTTTAGCATGCTAAGATATTTATTTAAGGGTTAAATATGTTGAAAATGTAGTAAATAAGAGTTGATTTTGTAAAAACTAGCTTACGAAATTTTTAAAAGTAGATAATTTTTTTTAAAATGATGGAAAAATATTTTCCTTGAAAAACAATAGAAAATGAGTAAAATATTTTTGACAACAACATTTTAGTTCAAAACAAACAAAGCAAAAATGTCATTTTTTGTACCCAAAAATAAATAAATAAATATACACTTTAAATACATTTAAGATTTTAAAATATATATAATAAATCTTTAAAAGTTTAACATTATTATATCAACTTCTCTTTTAATAAGGTTAAAACAAATATGATAAAGGGAGATAGTGCGTAAGCGGGGAAATGAATAATAAAATATATATTTTAATGTAAAAAAATGAGAATATTAATTTTGAATTCATACGGCTAATGAAAGACTGGTGAATAAATAATAACATATCATGTGAATTAAATTTTTTTTTTTTAAAAACATAGTATAATTTTGTTAATAGTCAAATACAGCTAATGAAAGACTGGTGAATAAATAATAACATATCATGTGAATTAAATTTTTTTTTTTAAAAAAACATACTATAATTTTGTTAATAGTCAAATAGTGTAGGGAAAATCACATTTCAAGTGCCATTTTTTTATATAAGAAAAATTGTAAACCAGTAAAAAAAAAAAATTATCCATTTTAATAATTAGCATTATAAGTATTTTTTTATAATTTTATAAATATTTTGTAAAAAAATTATTGATCTGCAATTTTTTCTAGTAGTGTAAATGAAAAAGTGTGTGAATATGAATAGAGTGTAAAAACCCCAATATGGGGTTGGACGCCAAATGTCGCATTAGTTAAGGGTGAGAATTTGTGACACGACACGATAATATGATTTGAATTATACATAAAATTAGTAGTTGATTATTTTCTGACACGAACACGTATATAACACGACCCGATAGCATGAATATTAAACAGGTCAAGTTAGTAACAAATTTATATAATATGAAATTGATACGGATAACCTGTTTAATGAAAAATTAGTTATATATATCTTAATATTATTTTCACTAAAGAGTTCCATGATATTTTTTAATCTCTTACGTAATTATATTCAATTTATTAAAAAATATGTAAAATATCATTTTAAATTTAATATAAGTTTTGTTTTTGCTTTTTACTGAATTTGTGTGTTCTTGTCTATTATTTGAGTTAATTTAATAAAAATATAATTTTTATAAATTAAGAAATTAAAATTAAATTGAAATTAAATATTTTTATAAATAATTTCATTTAATAGAGATTAGCTTTATTATATTTAACTTGTGATGAAATTTTTAAATTTTTTTCAGAGATTTGATATTTTTAATTAATAGCGAAATTTTTGACATAATACGTTAATACGACACAAACTGAACACAAATTAAAAATAACACGATACCATAATACAAAATAATAAATAAATCGAATTAATGTCAAGATAATTCTAACATCAGAAATGATTTTTCTCCACAAATTTGTCCCTCCGAACAGTTCAAAATTTAGAAGAGAAAGAGAAAGAGAGAGAGAGAAAGAGAAGAGAGGGGAAGAGGAGGACATGGCAGCTGCGACAGCCCTCCGCCCGCCGTCGCCTCCGCCCGATCGTCGCTCGCCATCGCCTCGTCGCAGCCCCGCCGTCGCCTCCGCCTCTACCCCCTACCTCTGCCCCTTATCTCTACTTCCAGCCCGATTTTGTTGGCCCCTCTAGTTTTTCTTCTCCTTCTTCTTCCTCCTTCTCTTCTTCTGATTTTCTTCTTCTGAAAAAAAAAAATAAAAAACAAAAAAAAACAAAATCAAAACGACGAAACAACGTCGTTTTTTAATTTAAGGAGATTCGAGATCCTCTTTTTTGAGCGGCCAATCACTTATGTCCTAACATAAACCTAAAATCACATAACACAAATATAATCGAAGACGACATGACTCGACAGGAGACGCAGCCCTACCATTAATATTACCAAGCTGAAGTTGGATTTCTTACGTCCAAAACTTGTTTCCCTAATTTTATTTTTATTATTATTTTATTATTATTATTATTATTTTAAAGACCATGATGTGTTGTAGCTGGTCCCCAGTTGCTACTATTGGAGGGGGGACCACCACAGCTTTTAGCAGTGTACAGCTGTCAATTTTACAAACTGGTAATTAATTAATTAGATAATTTAAAATTTGTGTTATTTTAATCTTTAATTTTTTAATTATAAAATGTATTTTATCTTAAATTTTAAATTTTATTTCAAATAAAAAAAATTAAAAATATTTTCTTTGCGAACGGTCTATTTTAAGAGTAAAATCGTCATATAACTTATTTTTTTATTGATTAACTTGTATGTTATTTAAAATGCAATAGATTTTTTTAATTAATAATGTTGAAATTTTTTTTGTTATAAAGTTTTATTTAATTTAATTTTCAGAATCTATTTTTTTAAAAACAAATCTAAGAAATTAAAATTTAAATTAGTGAAAAAAATTTAAAACACATTATTTTTTATATAATTTAATCTTTTGGGAGGGTAAAAATAATTTTTTTTATTTTTGTTAAATTAGTTTATATTTTTTCAAAAGTCAAACATGACGATAATTTTGATATCGTTATTAAACTAATCTATTAAATCAAAAAATTCAAAATTAAAAAATTTTATATATTAAACTTATCGATTATACATTAAAAACCTAATAACTATCCATTATGTAATAATCACCCAAAAATATTTGTTAACAACAAATACAACCATTTATTATATGATGACCATCCAAAAATAACAACAAAAGTCACCATCATCATCCAAATATATACTACTGAAAATTAATTTGGTAAAAAAATAAAAAATAAAATAAAAAGATTTATTATTTTTATATAATTTTATTTTTGGTAGGTAGAAATGATTTTTAAAAATTCAAAAATAATTTTTTGACTTTTATTTTTGTTAAATTAGTTCATATTTTATCAAATTGACAACTTTATTTTTAAAATATAGTAACAATGTTTTTAATTATCTTTATTTAAAATGAGATTCAAAATTTAATATCAAATATATCATAATTAAAAGATCAAAAATTAAAATAATATAAATTTTAAACTATAAAGATCGTTAGTTTAATTGCCCTTATTAATTTTTAGTACTCTTTTGTTTGGGGGGACACAATCTCTCAAGAATCCCTTTTAATCTTTTGTGGATTTTGAGACACCAGTTGAGGACTAGAAGAAGTTCATTTTGGATCTGATAAATTAAATTATTTAATTTTTAGTAATAGCTCATTAAAATATTTACATAAAAATTAAAATAATTAAATATTAATAATTATATATTTAAATTATATTGTATTATAAAAAAAAATCGATAACTGCTATTAAATTATAATTGTCATTGTTTTTTAAAAAATAAATATGAATAAAACATACAATTGTCAAAATTTGATCATCTTAATTTTTTATATAAATATTTTACTAAACGAGTATTAAAAAGTGAATAATTAAGATTACTGAAATCGGCTCTAAAAAAGGCCCAAATATTTAGGGCCCAGACACTCTTTCAAGTAAAATGACCAATTTGAGATAATTCAATCCTATAAATATCAATTAAGAAAGATTAATATTACAAGATAATTCAATCCTATAAATATCAGTTAAGGTAAGAGAGATTGATAATTCAATCCTATAAATACCAATTTGAGTATGCTTTTCAAGTAATCATCACGAGCCATAAAAAACAAATATTTCCGGTTGTCTTTAATTGGAAAAATTATATGCCAACGATTTTTTAAAAAATTAATTACAAATTTCTTCAAAAGTTTATCACTTTTCATTTTAATATTTTAAAATTTAATATTGATTTATATATATATACACTGAAGTGTAATTTCGTTTTTTCTTAATTTGCTGTTCGTTATAGATATTCATAATTTATTCTGTAGGATTCGTAAGTCCAATTTTCAAAATTTTTGTCACTTTAAAGAGATTTTTCATCATTAAAAAAAAGAGCTTTTTTGATAAATCCACTTTCTAAGAGTTTTATTCCATCCAACTCATATTCTTTTTGACTATTTTATTAGGTCCTATTTGAAATAAGAAGACCAAAATACCATTTTCATCTACTTATGTTTCATTTAGTTCACATTATTTTCTTATGTTTCAATAAGTTCTATGGGTGACATAATTACCAAAATACCCCTAATGTGAATGTTCACACCGTCAATGTGAATGTTCATATCGTCAATGTGTAGGGGCCCGGCCCATGTCGATCCTCGTGGGTGTCTGGAAAAAATTCGAGTCAGGCCGGGGCGGGCCCGGCCCATTAACAATGTAAATATTCACATTGACATGTTAACATTCACATTAATAGGAGTGTAAAATTGGCCCGCGTCTCGTGGCGGCGCGAAACCCGCCTGCGGCCCGGGGCGGGCCCGGCCTGGCCCGACCCATTGACAATGTGAATATTCACATTGACATGTTAACATTCACATTGATAGGAGTGTAAAATTAGCCCGCGCCTCGTGGTTGCCTGAAACTCGCCCATGGCCCGTGGGTGGCCCGAAGCGGGCCCTGCCCGACCTGTTGACAATGTGAATATTCACATTGACATGTTAACATTCACATTGATAAGAGTATAAAATTGGCCAGCGGCCTAGGGCTGGCCCGACCCGGCCCGGCCAATTGACAATATGAATATTCACATTGACATGTTAACATTCACATTGATAGGAGTGTAAAATTAGCCCGTGTCTCGTGGCTGCTCGAAACCCATCCACGGCCCGTGGGCGGCCTGGGGCGAGCCTGGCCATTTTTTTTTAATTTTTTTTAATTTTTTCTACCAAAATTTTGTTATTTTCCACAAAAAAAGACACTAGGCCTCGGCGCGGGCCGGCCGGGCCAAGCTTCAAAGTGATGGCCCAAGCCCTAGCCTAGGGTCTCGGACTAAGCTCAAGCCTGGGCCCAAACGAGCCTTTCTTGGGCCGGGTCGGGCCGGCCCACGGGCCAAAAAATTAGGCCCAGGCCCTAGCCCTGGCACAAGGGTATTCGGGCTTTGGATGGGCCGATGGATCTAGCCTCGGGTCGGGCCAGTGGGCCTGGGCCTAGCCTCGAGCTTAGGTCGAGCTTGGGCGGGCCTGGCCATTTTTTTTTTATTTTTTCTACCAAAATTTTATTATTTTCCACAAAAAAATACATTGCGCCTCAGGTGGGCTGGGCCTCGGATTGAGCCTTGAATGAACCTTAAGCGGGCCGATAGGCGGGGCGGGGCTTCAAAGTGATGACCTAGGCCCTAACCTAGGGTCTCGGACATGCTCGGGCCCGGACCCAAACGAGCTTGCCCTGGGCCGTGGGCGAGCTTCGAGCAGCCCACGGGCTGCGGGCCAATTCTACATTCCTATTAATGTGCATTTTAACATGTCAATGTGAATATTCACATTGTCAACGGGCCGGGCCGGGCCTACCCCGGGCCGCGGGCAAGCTTCGAGTAGCGGACAAATTTTATACTCCTATCAACGTTAATGTTAACATGTCAATGTGAATATTCACATTGTCACGGGTCGGGCTAAGCCCGCCTCGAGCTGCGGTCGGGTTTCGGGCCGTCCACAAGTTGCGGCCCAATTTTACACTCTTATCAATGTGAATGTTAACATGTCAATGTGAATATTCACATTGTCAACGGGCCGGGTCGAGTCCGCCCTTGGCCGCTGGCCAATTTTATACTCTTATCAATGTAAATGTTAACATGTCAATGTGAATATTCACATTGTCAACAGGCTAGGCCGGGCCCGCCCCGGGCCGTGGACGGGTTTCGGGCAGCCACGAGGCGCGGGCTAATTTTACACTTCTATCAATGTGAATGTTAACATGTCAATGTGAATATTCACATTGTTAACAGGCCGGGCCGGGCCGGGCCTGCCCCGGGCCGCCCACGGGCCGTGGGCGTGTTTCGGACAGCCACGGGGCGCGGGCTAATTTTACACTACTATCAATGTGAATGTTAACATGTCAATGTGAATATTCACATTGTCAACGGGTCAGGCCGGGCCGGGCTGCCCCGGGCCCGGGCAGGCTTTTGGCCGCCCATGGGCCACGGGCCAATTTTATACTCTTATCAATGTGAATGTTAACATGTCAATATGAATATTCACATTGTCAACGGGCCGGACCAAGCCCGCCCCCGGGTCGCCCATGGGCCGAGGGCGGGTTTCGCGCCGCCACGGGACGCGGGCCAATTTTACACTCCTATTAATGTGAATGTTAACATGTCAATGTGAATATAAACATTGTCAACGGGCCGGGCCCGTCCCGGCTCGAGGGCGGGTTTCGGGCCGCCCACGGGCCAATTTTACATTCCTACCAATGTGAATTTTAAAATATGAATGTTCACATCATAAAATTGCTAACCGTTCAAAAAATATTTATAAGGGTATCAAAATTAAATATAAGGGCATAAGTGTCCAAGAAAATAGTGTAAATCAAGAAAAAGAACTTCATGGAATAAAACTATACATACATGGGACTAAATGGGTTAAAAAATTTCTTCATGGACTTCTTGGGTTAAAACACTTCTAAATGGGATTTATCAATAATTTTCCCTAAAAAAAATGAAGAGTTAATTATATTTTTGGTTATCAAAGTATGAGATTTGTATTATTTTAGTCTTTTAATATTAAAATTATGTCAATTTAGTCTCTAATATATAAAAGGTGAAACTATTTGCTCTCTCTCAACTAAATTTTGTCTCATGTCTTAAAAAAAAAAAACAAAACAAAACAAAAACAAAAACAAATTTTGTCGGTAGATGCTATTAAAATTAAGAATGACGGTAGAAACCCTCTTAAAAATTAAACTTTTAGTCCAAAAAAATATGAAAACCCACTTAAAAATTATATTTTTGGTCCCCAAAATATGTGATGTGTTATTTTGATTTCTAAAGTTACACATTTATCCCTAACTTTAACCGTGTTTATTAATGAAATTTGATTAGGACACCAAATTGAAAAAAAATAAATAAATAAATTGTAACTTACATATTAAATTGATACAATTTAAACATTAAAAACTAAAATGACACAAACTTCATACTTTAAAGATAAAAGATATAATTAACTAGGGGTGCAACTCGGGCGGGCTTAACCCGAGCAACCCGTTCCTAGCCCGAGTTTTTTTAGGGCTTGGAGAACAATATCTTGTAATCTGGTCGGGCCTGGGTAGATTTTTGATGCCAGGCTTGGACAGAGTCAGTGGCTAACCCGAGCAACCCGAACCCGAATTTCATTTAATATATTATATAAATTATATAATATATGTATAAAATAAATTAAATAGCTGGCCCTTAATTTTTTATTTTTTTATTTTTTTTGGCTGGTCTTTGGCCCTTAGATTAGCATATTTTATTTAGACCATTAGATTAAAACTAAAAACAAAACCCTACCTTATCTATTCTTTCTTCCCTCTCTTTGAGACTCTTATGGCTAGGATGATGTTTAAGTTTGTTGTATGGAGTAATGGATTTATGTATATAATGAAGCATTGTTTGTTGTATGGAAAAATTCAGAAGCTGTTTGTTACCTTGTGAAATTTAGGCAATTCGGGCTATCCCGAGTTCGAATTATGAAGCTTAGTCCGAGCTTGGACAACCATGCTCAGGTTGGTGGTCGAGCTTGGGCGGACTTGGGCACTGCCAAACATAATTCGGGCTCAGCTTGGGCAAACCTCCAACCCAACTGAACCCGCCCGAGTTGCACCCCTATAATTAACTGTAAAATAATATTAAAAAAATATTGACAACAATTAGGGTTGGGCAAGCATCTAACTGACCCGTCAAAATTGAATCATCCGAACCACTCCGTCACACAATGGGCGGTTTCAATGGTCCGAGCAAACGAACGGTGATGCATTTTTTTCAATCCATCTAAATTTGGACGGATGGTGGATGGGAGGCTATCCAACCCAATCCAATCTACCAACACCCCTAAGAAAATTATTTTAAGGTTTATGCTTCATGTGTCAAAAAAAAAAGAATATATTTATTGTAACAATCCCGACCTGTGATTAGCCTATAATCCTTGATTAAGAGTACTTAACAAGTGATTGAGATGAAAACCTAAGTTAATTGTATGTGTCATGTATTATTTGTATTTATATATGTCTGCTGTAGGAATATACATCGGTAATTCTGCTTCAATCTGTGAATTGAAAGTCTTATCAGCCATCGATCATGAAATTGACTAAGTTTATGCGTTATTTAGAATTTTTAGAAATTTCTGACAAGTTTAATCAAAATTCGATTCAGAATCAAATAAATAGAATAAAATAATACCAATTGATTAGTCTTACGTCAAGCTTAATTAAACTCCACTAATCAAGCCTATATAAGGCTAATGGTGACTCAACAATAATTCTAGACTTCATTTTGAGATCCAAAACGTGAGAGAGAGAGAGAGAGAGAGAGAGAGAGAGAGAGAGAGAGAGAGAGAGAGAGAGAGAGAGAAGCTCAAGATTGGAGTAAGAGAGAATTGCTAAGAAATTGAAGGAAAATTGGCTTGGTAGCTCAAGGACGGATAATCTAAAGCTCAATTGAAGGTTTAAGTAAAAAAACCAACTCTTAAATTATGCATTTAAGTACTTAGTGCAAGAATTCAAAAAGAATTAGATGTATTAGCATGAGAATTGAGGGAAAGAAACTAGGATGGAATATGATTCACGCAAGCATCCATAACTCATGAAGTTTTGAGTTTAATTTTCAAAGATTCTCATATGCAAGAGTTTATTTTCCATGAGCCTTGAGAATTCAACATTATTTACCACTTATCACTTCATTTATTCATGTTTTGAACCAAAGATTTCAAGCCATTGCTCAAGTCATTGCATGCATGTTAAATACATTTACATTTCAAGTTTGGTGTTAAAGAATTACTCATTTTGGGCTTTGATTTTGCTAATTGATCTTCAATTCATCATGTTTTGCAAATTTACAAGTGGTTTCTAAAAAGAATGTGTTTTAATGTTTTCGAATCAAGTTTTGAAGCTTGTAGAGCATTTTGAAAATTCTAGAATTTGGTTATATCGTTCGAGTGACGACCAAACCGTCGCTCAAGCGTAAATTTTGAACTCCTAGTATTTTTGCAGAAATTGATGGTTGGCTTAAGTGACCGAAAGACTGCTCAAGCGACCACTCTTTGTTTTGAACCTTAGCTCAAGCGACCAAAAGTTGGCTCGAGTATAAAATGAGAACTTTCAATACTTTTGCATATTGTGCATACCGCTCGGGCGAACTGCCATATTTTTCAAAATTTTACAAGTGTTTTCAAAGTACATGTTTGCATCCTAGGCATTCCTAGGCCATAATTAAGCTATAATAATGAGAATAAGAG
This sequence comes from Camellia japonica, assembly GCA_030407325.1. Taxonomy (NCBI): domain Eukaryota; kingdom Viridiplantae; phylum Streptophyta; class Magnoliopsida; order Ericales; family Theaceae; genus Camellia; species Camellia japonica. The sequence continues at coordinate 142,711,612 of JAPPVO010000059.1, read as the reverse complement.
TTAAAAACACACATTAAGAAAGAAGAATGATAAGTTAAGCACCTATGGGATGTGTGTTCAATGTGTATCTATCACATGTTTGTGTAGGTCACGTGTTATCGCCCGCCTGATCAGTTTGTTCTGTCCAACTGATTTGTTCTACTATTGGAACTATCTGTGAGTGACAACTCTATAAAGTTATGTTTGATTATAAGTATTTTCTTAATGAAATGATATGATAAGTTCTGTTTTCTGAAATGATATTTTCTGTATAGACTAATGATTGTCCTATTTTTGAAATGTATCGTGGCATCCTTAACATCATGTGATATGTGATATGTTATATATTACTTGGTACCAGGGTTTCAAATGGGTTCCATTCATAGAACTGGTTATGCGTAACCACTTATATGATCTGCACGTGGGTCTTTATGACCATCTGAAGTGAAAGTGGGTCTTTATGACCAAGTAATTTGTAAGCTAATGGATGTACTACGTATAACTGTTTAAGAAATCTATATACGCATGTGAATCTAAATCTGTTCTGATCTGAAATCTAAATTATGAATTTGTTTTGGACATCATTCATAAACTCCTTTACTATGTTGGTATTCACTGGACTCCAGCTCACTGTATTATTTATGTATGTAAGTGACCAGGCGCATGATTAAGCGTAAATTGCTACCTGGATCTGTTCTATGTTGGCCAACCTGTGCACCTCCCAAGGAGGTTCTCGAAATGTTTCAATGGTCGAAATTTGTGAACTAAATTTAAGACTTTTGTTTCTTTTGTTTCTTTTGTTTAAGTCTAAACAAGTTTTATACACTCTGTATATTGGGCTAAGCCATTTTTGTTAGATCTGTACATGTGACGTTACTATAAATATGATTATAAGTTTAAATTTTTTGTCCCATATATGTCTGCACTGCTCTATAAACTATATATTTTGATATTTGCTTTTGCTAGCCCCTTATTTTGTTGATATGTTTAAAGGCCTTCAGTAATTTTAAAATTACTGGCCGGTTATGATACTAAACGTGTAGGAGCAGGTTTGAGTTGTAACATTTATTTAGCAATTAGAATTGTTTGGTAACGTTTATTTTTATTATAAAAAAAAATAAAAGAATAAAAAAATTTGATTTCTAAGGACCTGTTTGGTAACGTTTACGTTTTCAGTTTATATTTACAAAAATTTTATAAACTGATTTTTGTTTATTTTTAGAAAAACATAAACTACAAACGCGTTTGGTTTAGACAAAATGTTCAAAAAAATTAAAAATATAAAAAAGAGTGAGAAATGGCAAGTGGTGACGTGTGGTGAGTGGAGACGAGTGGTGGCGGCGGAAGAAGGTGGTGGAAAATGATGGCGGGTAGTGGTGGCGGAAGACGGTGGTGGAAAATGATAGCGAGTGGGTGGTGGTGGTGGTGGTGGTGGTGGTAGTGGTTGGTGGGTGGGTGGGTGGGTGACGATAGCGGGTGGTAGGTGGCTGGTGGTGAGTGGTGGTGGCAAGTGGGTGGCGGATAGCGGATGGTGGTGGTGGTGGTAGTGGCGAGTAGGTGGCCGGTGGTGGTGGTGGTGGTGGTGGGTGGGTGACGGTAGCGGGTGTGGGTCGTAGCGAGTGGTGTGGTGGTGGTGGTGGTAGGTGGTGATAGTGGCGGTGGCGGGTGGTGGTGGTGGTGGTGGCAGGTGGATGGTGGTGAGTAGTGGGTGATGGTGGTGGTGGTGGCAGGTGGGTGGTGAGTGGTGAGTGGTGGTGGCGGGTAGGTGGCGGGCGGTGGATGGTAGTGGCGGGCAGTGGGTAGTAGTGAGTGGTGGGCGGTGGGGGCTGGATGGCAGGTGGTGGTGGTGGTGGTGGTAGTGGTAGCGGTAGCGGTGGTGGCGAGGGGTGAGTTGTGGTGGCGAGTGGGTAGCAGGTGGGTGGTGAGTGGTGGTGCCAGGTGGTGGTGGCGGATGGGTGGTGGTGGCGGAAGACGGTGGTGGAAAATGGTGACAAGTAGTGACTAGTGTTGGGTGGTAAAAAAAAAAAAAAAAAAACTGAAAACTGAAAACTCAAAACGTAAACTTATTATTTGAGTTTACATTTTTTGACCAAATTTATAAACTGAGACCATTAATTTATAAATCAAAAATTTACCAAACAAGTTTTTATTTGAGTTTTTTAAATTTTTGTAAATATAAACTGAAAACGTAAGTGTTACCAAACGGCACCTAAATATTAAAGAATTATTAAAAAAACAAAGTCCAAAATAGTAAAATTTAAACCGTCAAATCAATCTGGAAAATCATCAAACTACATAACCTTATTAATTTACCACCGTTAACTAAGCAGATGAATGCAAATTAATTTCTCTTAATCCATCTAGATTTTGACATATTACAAATGAAAGACCACCCAAATTTACCGATCAGTCACCACCCTACCAATATTAATGAAGGTTATATATGGAACGCAGAAGAAGTGTAGTTTTGGTAACCAGGGTTGGGACTGGGCTGCAAATGAACAGAGCCGTTCGTGAACAGACTCGAACTCGACTCGGTAAAAGCTCGTTTGAACTCGGTTCGTTAATTTTTTTTTGCGTTCGAGCTCGAGGTCGAGCTCGTTAAATTTTTAATAAACAAGCCCAAACATTCTAAAGCTCGGCTCGTAAGCTCAGCTCGTTAGTTAGCTCATTTAATATTTATTATTTATATATTAAATAATATTTAAATATGTATAAAAAATAAGAGAAATATGTTATTTATATATTTACAAAAATATAAATGTAAATAATAGTTAACTATAGATAGTATATTATATAATAGTGGTAGTAGATATTATTATTTTAGTAAAATATGGACTTTTTTTAGTATGTATATATATTGTATATATAATTGTATAATCAAAGTTTTAATTGTAACTTTCGTCTCACATGCAAGTACGAATTTATAAATTTTTTGACTCGTTAAGGCTCGTGAATAGGCTCAAGCTCGAGTCGAGCCTAAGCCAACTTGGCTCGAGCTCGGTTCGTTAAATTTTTATTAAGCTCGAGGTCTCAACCTCGAGCTTGTTAAAATCTTAATAAACAAGTTCAAACATACTAAAGTTCGGCTCGACTCGTTTGTAGCCCTAATTGGGACTAAAAGTGACCGTTACATAAAGTCGTAGAATTTAAGAAAACCAAACAGAAGAAAGCGGCGCATAATTGATTTTTAAAAATTTATTTTAATTTAAAAAAAATATGTATGAAAAAATATTTTAAAATTTTTAAAAATATTTCTATCCTTCCAAAAATAAAACGATATAAAAAGCAAGTGTGTGTTTTGATAAAATTACTAGAAGCAAGTGTTTTTTTATTTTTCAATTTTTAGAAAAAAAAAATGTTTTCAAAAACAAACCCAGCAGAGAACATAACAGAATAGACAAATGCTAAAAAGTATTTCTAAGCCTTTGTTTGAGATGTGGGTTGACTTTTTAAATTTTTGAATATTTTAATTTGAGGCTAAAAAATCTCGTTTGGGATAAATTTTTTGGGCTTTTTTAACTTTTGTGGGAGAAAAAATAAAATGATTATAATTTAAATGTGACATTTTATCTTATTAGATTGAAAAGCTTATTTTATCTTTCTGTAACTAAAATAACCCCAACCCAATCTAAACCTTCTTCCCAAACAGACCCTAAGTTATTGTTTAATACAAGGATTGAGATTAAAAAAATAAAAATAAAAAAAAGGTAAAATTGTTAAAAACATATTGCGTTCCAAAAAATATATATATATATATATATATATATTAAATTTAATGAACAGTGTTCCGAAATTTTTTTTTTTTTTTTTTTTTTTCTTATGCCTCATAAGGCCTCGTTTGGCAACAGGCCGGTTTAGCCAAAAAGTCAAAAAGTTACTAAAAAAATCAAAAAGTCAACAACCCATACCAAAAAGTCAAAGATTCTCTTTTCTCTCTACTTTTTGCATATCTTTTCGTAAAAAGCTAAAAAGTCATCACAAACATACTAGTTTTTTTTAACTCATATTTTAGTCAAATAACTAAAAAATTACTAAATTAGCTTGTTCCCAAAAGAGGCTAAGTAACACAAAAATAAGGGGTCTCAAGAGTTTCACCAACTTATTTCTCTTCATCACGGTAGAAAGCAAATAGAATGGTGAAACGAATTAATTTATTTAAGCTTGACTCATATTCGATTCATTAAGCCTCTGTTTGGGGAGTGGGTTGATTTTTTAACTTTTTAATTTTTTTAACTATTTTAGCTTGAGTTAAAAAGCTTGGTTTGGGAATGACTTTTTTTACTTTTTTTGTGAGAAAATAGTGTAATAATCATGGATTAGATGTGATATTTTATTTATTGTGGCTAAAATAGCTTATTTTGTCTTTTATGACTAAAATAGCCACAAACTAACTTGTCAAACGGATCCTAAAGTTTATTTCAAATTGACTTATTATTTAAACAAATTAGATTTGAACATATTTTTAAAGGTAAATTAAACTAACGGTCTTTATAGTTTGGTCTATATGTCATTTTAATTTTTGACTTTTTAATTGTAACACATTTGATCATAAATTTTGAATCTTGTTCCAAATAAGGACAATTGAAAATACTATTACTCAATTTCAATAGCAAAGTTATCAATTTGATAAAATATAAACTAATTAGACAAAAATAAATGTCAAAACAATATTTTAAAATTTTTAAAAACCATTTCTACCCACTAAAGATAAAATTATGTAAGATTAATAAATTTTTTAAACATTTATTTATTTATTTTTTTACCAAATTAATTTTTATTATATGTTTGGAAGATGATCATGTAATGTGTGGTTATTTTTATTTTTACTAAATTAGTTTTTATATTTTCAAAAGTCAAATATAGCGAAAACTTTGATATCATTATTAAACCAATTCATTAAATTAAAAAATCCAAAACTAAAAACATTTTGTGTATTAAATATATTGATTACACGTTAAAAACGTAACAACCACCTATCACATGATTATAATTCAAACACATAATAAAAATTAATTTGGTAAAAAAATAAACAAATATCTAAAAGATTTATCAATTTTACATAATTTTATCTTTAGTCGGTAGAAATTATTTTTAAAAATTCAAAAACATTATTTTGATATTTATTTTTGTCAAATTAATTTATATTTTATCAAAGTAACGACTTTGCCCTTGAAATTGAGCAATAGTATCTTCAATTGTCCTTATTTAGAACAAGATTCAAAATTCAACATTAAATTAAAAAGTTAAAGACCAAAGTAATACGAGTCCCAAACTATAAAGAGTGTTAGTGTAATTGTCAAATTTTCAAACAAAACATAAACAACATATTAGTTGATTCATTAAAAATTCATTTAAGAGTGGTTACTATAGAAATAAATCAAACTTAAACACATTTTAAAATTCGCAAATTTTGAAACCAAGCTTAAATAAATTATTACTCGATTTAGTATAGAAAATAACACAACATTAAAGCTATCTTAATTAAAGATTTTTTATATTTTAATGAGATCAAAATACCCTTTTTGCTTTGCACCATTCTCCTCCTTTATTTTTGACTGAATTTTTTTAATATGTTTTTTTCTAAAAAAAAATTAAAATTTAGTTTGGTAAAAAATAAAGTTTTTAAAAATCAGACACTTATTTTCATATGATTTTTTTTTTTTGGAACATAAAATAATATTTTAAAATTAAAATATATATTTATATTCAGTTTTGTCAAAACAAAATTATAATTTTTGAAAAATAAATTTTAAATAGAAATTCTAAAAATTCAATCAAATAAAAATGTTTTGCAACTAAAGTTTTTTCAACAGTGCATTCGTAAATGTTGGTCAGGTTCCCACCATATTAGAACCATTCAATAAAAAATTAAAATATATATATATAGAATATTTTTTTTTTTTTTAGTTTCATTACATAGTAGTTTAAAAAAAAAAAATTTAAAAAAAATTGTCTTACAAAAACAAAGGATAGTTATTTTCATATGAATAAAAAATTAACTCTTCAAACATAATTAATTTTTATTGTACCCTTACATTTTCCGTTTAAGTGTAAGAAATTAAAATTTATTTATTACTTTCTTAATTATGTGCTCTTGAATCATGTTAACATGATCCATAAAAAAACAAAAAAAAAAAAACAAACTAGTTAACCTCGGCTCATAATTAACTCAATTAAACAAGTTGAATAATAAGTTGTTTATCTTTTGGTCTCCTGCTAAGGACAAGAGTTGTTAATAAAAAGAAAAATTCTATGGTACAACCTTTTTTTCAGAATGTATACCATGTGTCCCATTAATGATTTTTTTATAGTATTTTGTTATGATGTATTGTAATATTAATTATGACTAATTATAATATTAGTTGTAATATTATTTTAATTATACCTTATGTGATATTTAATTATGAAATATACTTTTTTTAGTTATGCTTAAAGAAGAATTAATTATGACATTTGTGATAAGTAAGAAAAATGACTTGGACCCCCAGTGGGGGTGCTGGGGTCATTGGTGATTGGTCAAAAAACAGTTTTTTTTTTTTTTTTTTTTCTTCTTGGATTCCAGCCATTGGCAGTGTGCCATCTGCCACTGGGGGTCACTGGGAGTGCCCCCAGCTAGGGATCGGTAGCACGACTAGATAAGTAATACTACAAATGTCATTACTTATATATAGTACACTCTTTTCATTACCCTAATAAAAAATACAAAACATCAAAAAAATTATATAATTTCAAAATCGATTTTTCATATATATATATTTTTATATTTTAATACACTTTTTATTAATGTGTTCCTATAAATATATATACAATACAAGTATAGATAAGGATCGAAAAAAGAATGGAATAGAATTGGGCTAGGAGAGTAGGGATGTACATAGGCCTAGCCAATAAGGTCGGGGCGGGTTCACTGCCCAAGACCCAGACTGTTTTTTTAACTTTCTTGGCTTTGTTTGTTTGTAAAGAAAGTAGGGTTCAGGAAATTGGGCAGCTGTCTTGTCCCTTGTTGAATTGGACCGCCAACACAACACAACACAACATTAGCCCCTATCTAATTATAGCTACCCCTTCACACCCCCCACACACTTCCGTTATTTCTGCCATATATTGGCAAATATTAATAACACTATTAAAAATAAAATTAATAATTGTTTTCTTTCTCATCAGTTCTTTTTTATTTTCTCGTCTTTCAAAAAGCCAAAACCATGTCTATTCACCCCAAAAAAAAGAAAAAAACAAAGTAACAGAGTTCTAAGCATTACCACCAGGGTTGATGGCATTTTCTAATTGAGGGTCAGGGTTAATTTTTGGGAGGGGTGTTTAAAATCACTTTCTGTGAACACGTTCATATTCTTCTTGAATTCTGTCTTTTGCTGTGGCGTGTGGATGCTCTCTATTGGTGTCTTGGTTGTGGGTCCCTCACTTGGTGAGGGTTAATTCCTAACTGGCAACTGGTTACCCCGGGATTAGGGTCCAACGGGACCGTGATGACACCACAGAGCCCTTTTTCTTGTGTTCAAAAAAAAAAAAAAAAAAGAGAGTTCTAAGCATTGAATAATTCTACATTACATCCCTGTTAAGTCATAAAAACTTGGGGAAATTACCCGTGTAATATTGATAAATTTTACTATCGTCCTCAAAAAAAATTACTATTAATTTGTAATTATTTTTCAAGTGTTTTCCTAATCTGAAATTCTCCCTAAAAACTTTATTTATATTCTAATAAACAAACTCGTGTTTAAGCATAAATTTAAATAAAAAGCTTCATTAACAACAAAGTTGTAAATCTGAGATCTACGAAACAGTTCTGAAAATTTTGAATAGACGTGTGAGCATATCTCTTAATTTGGGTAGAAATTCAATTACAACTCAATTTGGTAGATGTTTAGGTCAAGGAGTGAATGGTTTTGAGTAATTTTTATTCAAATTTAAATTTAATATAAGTTTGAGTCAAGAATTAGAGATGCCCTTGCTCTGTCTTCTTCATGTATGTACTCTCTGCTAAAATAATTCATCAGTCACTCCTCTTTCCACTATATTCATGGATCATACTTCTACTGTGAAAGAATATCAATGCAAGTGTAGAACTTCTAACCTACACTCCCCCAGCTCCACTTTCTCATTATTCCGAAGAGGAGAGGGGAAAAAAAACAGCAAAAATAAAAGACAACACGTCGTAATTGAAAAAAAAATTCAAATACTCCTATGCTATTAAAAAAATCAAGTGGCGTTTCCTAAAACGCACCAATAAGCTAGACCCATGCTGTGACTTATTTCATGTCGTCATTAATTAATTCGAACACTCAAGAAATTTGTTGGACAGGCAGATTCACACCTCTTGCAACCCACACAATCCTCCGGGTCTTATAGCAAAAGCAATTTGCTTAGCTTTACACACGTCCCAAGGTATCATTTCTAAGACATCAGTAGGACAACATTGACTACACCCATGTAACATAAATTTTTAACTTTGGTTCATCTACAGATGGTATGGTAACATTTCTCAGAAACCTCTCTACATTCTGTTTTCGAGGAAAATCATTCCCAAACAAATAAGAAAAATGTGGCAACAAGAAATGCTTCAATTAAACTCATGGAATGAAGAAAATATCAAACAGATACAATCTCTCTTTAAATCGTCAAACTTGATAAAATGATTCTTATTCATGGCAACACGCAAAATTCGGACAGAATATTTAGACTGATACAAGTCCACTAGAAATATGACCAGAAATACAAACTTAAATTTCAATGACAAAGGGAAAACACATTCTAAACAATTCAAAGGTTAACTAACTCAATGAAGAAGTAAAGCCAAATTGCAGAAGAAGGCGAGACCTGACCAAAACAAGCACTCCCAATTTTTCAGCGGGCTCAATCCACTAGGCACGAGTTTTGCTGCTTTCAGCATTTCTTACTGGGTAAAAGTAAGGATGAGCCTGCATGAATCATGAACCATCCACAACATTATTAACCCTTAAATATTAATTCAGACTCCAATCTATAAGCACCATCAGCATTGGAGTGTCAATTTTGCCATCCAAAGTAAAAAGACATTTTTAGAACTCTATTTTTGTACAGAATCCTAGAATGATTTTTTCAGAGTTGGATATGTTAATAGTGTGGGAATATATATCAAGGATTTCTTACCATTGCTTCTTTCGCAGTTGGCCTTTCATGGTGATCATATCGCAGCAGCTTGTCGAGGAAGTCAATTGCCTACATAAGAGCTTGTATATATATGTTATTATTTGAATAAACAACCAAGAGAACCTGGATTTTGATTAGAAATGACAGAAGATTGCACCTCTGGAACAGCCAGACGTTGATTTTCAGCATTAATGAATTTAGTCCATGGTTTCCTGCTATGCCTATACAAACGGATTAAACAAAGATTCTTGTTAAGTTGAAACCTAGTTAAACAAAATATTAGATGAACTTCTAAGTATGAGATCACAACACTAACCTCCCTACAAGGGCAGCAAGATGTGGATCTAACTCTAAGTGGTACTTGTTGAGATAAGCATTTAATTCATCCGTCCCAAGTACCTATGAATGCAAAATGAGAAGAGGCAAGAAGTTACAGTTCCACTTCCTCAGTCAAATTGGAAGACTCCTAATAAAACGATCAAGACACCATGCAGACAGGCACATGCACACTCACACAAATGTAAACAACATATATTTGTATATGTAAATAGATTTGCATACAAAGCTAAATGTCTAGCAGAGTGAGAGTTTGTTTAAATAAATATCAAATGAGCTGTGATGAGCAACGTTAGACCACATCACCCTAAACATAACACAAGATTCTGGCACCTCACCAATGCTGAAAAAACGAAAGAGAATCATAGGAGTATCCATAGATAAACATTGTTAGATACATGCAGATATGCATGAATACAATACTACGACTTAAAGATGTGCATCCATCTGTAAAAACCCATTGGTTAAAATAACTACGAATAAAAATACTGGGGCACATTATACCCGTGGTGCTTGTAATTTATCTCTAGTGTCAATTTGGTACTTGTAATTTCAATTGTATTAATTTTGCCTCTTAAATTTTCACGTTGTGCCAATTTAGTCCAATTGATAAAATCCATTAAGAAATTAAACAAAAATTAGCGCAAAATGGCCCATTCAAAAAATAACTGACCATTTCAAATTTGACATCAACTCAATAAAGTGAATGGAATATTTTGCCCCATGATTTTAGTCCAAATTCTAAAGGAGCATTATTAATTGGACTAAATTGTTAAAATGTAAAAATTTTAACATCAAATTGACACGAGACAAACTACAGGGACTACAGGTGTAATTTGTGCAAAATAGTATAATACTGTATAGTGGTATAGAAAACTTTCATCAAACTGCTTCCACATACCTTAGCAATTTTGACCAGTTGATCATAATTATCATGCCCGTAGAAAAATGGTTCCTTGCGGAATATCTGTACAGCACAAGCCTTTACTATAAGCATAACATATTGAACAGACACCTTCACATAGCATGGCATGGTGTCAAATTTTGAACCTCCCCACCATCTGCCACCCATGGATGATAATCAAGCAGATCAAATTCCACTCGTCTATGCCATCACCAAGAATTTGAATATTTTATTCAACTCAAATCTAATGGTTGTGGAATTTCTGATCATAGTATTTTCGGGTCGAGGCTGATGAGGAGGAGGCTCATCAAATGATATTTCCAGGCCACTTGCATACATAGCACAACTAAAAGTGGACAGGTGGAATGTTTGGAAAGATACTAGTATGAACACAAACTCCAAAAATAAAAACCTCTTCAAGAATAAAGATGTTGCCTACGAACCAAAGTAAATAGCAGAGTAGAAGATGCTCACCATTCCAGCAAACATACAACCTAGGCTCCACAAGTCTAAAGAATAGTCGTAGTCTTGCAAATCAACAAGAAGCTCAGGACCTTTAAAGTATCTGCAAGGGAACAAATATAAAGTAAAGAGATAGGAGAGCTGTATAAGTTCATGTGGGGACAGAAATATGCACAACAAGAGTCGCAGGTCAGTAATTTTATAAGTTTCATTTATAAAAACGTGGTGCTGCAAACAAATCTACAAAGAAAAGTTTCACATGCAGCCATTATTTATAACCGTAGATGAAATTTTATTCAACCTTTAACTCTTACACCAAACAAACCCTTCACTTCTAGCCAGAGGAACCTTCACCATCACCAAAATGCTCAACTATATAAAACCACTGCCCAATAATCTGGGAAAAGCTACACAACTGCTACTTTGCCGTTGTTCCACTTTACCTAGGACAAATTGCCAATTGTATAATCAGCCATAATATAGCTTCCCGAAACTTCAATCCAAGCCTTTCCCATTAGTCCGCAAAAATCTCAACCAAAATCCTTTCAGGCTACTTTCTGGTTGCTTGCAACAAAACCATTTCAGTAAAATCTCTCATTTTTGTCCTTAACTAGATATCCTGAAACTCCCATTAATTGCTAGCATTTATCGAAAGAAAAACTTAATTACTAGTATGATTGACAAGGACAAGTGGATAGAAAATGGAATAAAAGCATCCAGCACAGTTAAAAAATCTGATAATACAATAGTCACCAGAAGTTAAATTCCAGGCTTTGTCCAACTTTATCTATTTCTCTCTATCCATTAAGGCTTGTTTTATCATTTCTTTTCTCTCTACTGGAACACATGAAAGCAATGGGCCCAGCTATCCAAACTAAAGACGGTCTTTCCTCAATTTTAATAATGAATAAAGATTAAATTTTAACATAAAAGGCCCAATGCAAAACGCACTAAAATGCCAATCACAATCGCAGCCATCTTCAGAATAGAGTTATTGAAGGAAGAAGACAAGCACAAGAAGGCAAAGAATTGATTGGTAGTTTCGGTTAGAGACTTACCTTCACAGTCCCCAAAGGGAAAGTAAGTTCAGTAAGTTCAGCAGACTCTCTACTCTCTCGGAGTCTCGGGTTCTCTCTCGATTTCACTCTTTGTATCGAAGTCTCTTTCTCTCGATCATGTGTGATGAGAGAATCGAGTATAGAATCTATCTTTAGATATTTGTACTATTAAAATTAAGTCCAACATTTTTGTTATTTTATGTTATGACTGCGTCCCCTTTTTTTTAAATCACAAATTGATCATCGAAATATCCCTTTATGTATCAAACATGTCCCCAATGTGTCTTGGATGGGTCCATAACATGTTCAACACCCAAAAAATTGGGATACTCTTTTTTGGAGTGTCCCACACGTGTCTGAACATGTCCATGGCATGTCAGACACCACTACATTAGCCAGAATAGAGTGTATGTGGTTCTTAGCGCAAGATGGATATTCACAAGGTAGACCAATGCAATGTTCCTCAAGTTTTCCAACCTGTCCACCAAATTTTATAAACTACTCACATGATTAAGCCCAATGTGTCAAAACCTAAATATAACAAATGTGACATGCTTTACACATTCAGAGCCACAGAAATAGTACCGAGGATAGAGCTCACTCCCAAATCTGGATAAATGGACTATAATATTATTCAATTTACCATCAAGGCATCCATGATTCTAAAATTAGTTAAAGACAGACCACTATAACATTAAAAACATAAAAGCAAGTAAAATATTCACTTCACCCTCCAAGTTAAAAGAATCCAATGATAAGAGGCTACAATCAAGCAAACCACAAGAGCTAAATATTCGTCAATCAATCAATACAACCATAAAAGACATCACATGTGAAATTTCAGGAAGGCAATAAATATATAACATGCAAGCGCTGCCTTATCACACACTTCCAATAAGACAACAGAGAGAAAACAAACCTTGAAGCAACACGAACATTGTACTCTTGCCCAGGATGGTAGAACTCTGCAAGGCCCCAATCTATAAGACGAAGCTTACGCTGCTCGTGATCAATCATCACATTATGGGGCTTCACATCTCGATGCATAATACCTTGAGAGTGGCAGTAGTCTAATGCCTACAAATAAAAGTATGTAATCTTGACGATTCCACCATCTCAAAAATCATATTTAAACAAATAGTTAAGATATGCATGTTTACAAATAAAAATTAGGTCCAACACAACTATACAACTTCAAATTACAGTTGTTAAATTAAGATTTAATTGTGAATCGAAATTCCAACTTCCAAATGACATAGATACTAAACGGCAAGTATATGGTCATATGGTGATGCAAAACTTAATGCCATAATGTGGTCTGATAGGCAAACACTATGCTACAAGTCCTTGCTATTTCAAACAATGTTGATTTCGGTTTCCTCTTGCATTGCATTACCCTTGATATGTCACTCTTCCTCACTACGCATTATCAGCCACACATGGCCAAAACATCATAGTAAATTTTCTTTCATTTTCCTAACCTCTGCTAATTTAACTTTTATCATCTTTTCAAAATATTTTGTTATTAATGATAGTAGTGTAGTTGTGATGCTGCAATGGAAGTCTTGCAAGACTTTTGTAATATGTCTAGTTAGAAAGTTAATTTTCACAAATTTAAAATGTTTGTGCCCCTAATGTCCCTAGTATAGCCCTGGTCCAAGCTTTAAATGTAAATTCCCCCTAACTAACAATCTTGGTAATTATCTTGTGTTCCTTTGTTTTACTCCAGAGTAATCAAAGCCAACTTCAGTCATTATCGGGAGAAGAAAAAAAAGAACAAAAAAGAAAAGAAAAAAAAAAGGCTGGCTGAAAAACCAAGTTATTGTCCCTAACCCTAAATGGTAGAGCTACTCTTCTCCAAATGAGAACTTCTACTGCCCCTAACTATACTATACAAACATCAGTCTTGCCTGCTTGTAACTATGATTAAATTGACAAAATCAATAGAAAGTTTATTTGAGCGAATTGCTTTGATAAAAAGGAAGTCCACCTTACTAACTGGGACAGTGTGTACTGCATTAAAGAAAAGGGTTGGCCATGACCTGAGGAAAGCAAAGGACAAAAACTTATCTATTCTTGCCAGATTGGGTTAGAAAGCCCTTCAAGAGTAAGACACATTGTGGACTGGCCTAGTACCTGGTGAGCCTCCTATTACCTGGAGTAGTATAAAAGACAGAAATGTTGTCCATAAGGGCACCCAAGTAGGTCATTGGTAATGAGAGCAAATCTTCCTTTTGGAATGATTAGTGGTGTGGTAATGGTTCTACGTCTTCCACTAATAATCCTCCAACCACTAATCACAACAAAGTCGAAGGTTTCTTTAATGAAAATGCCAAAATGGTAACTGGAACCTTTCCAAAACTGACCACATGCTGTCTTTGATGTGAAAACCAGATTTATAAAACCCAAGTGCCTACATAAACTTTACTAATACCCCTATTTAGAGACCTTAAACCAGAGGTAAACTTCACTTCTAAGTCCCCTTATGAACTGATTAGTAATGACCAGAGAAGAGACAGCAATGAGAAGATTGGCTGGACCTGGAAACTTAAAGCCCCCCAAAGACTAAAATGTTTCCTGTGGCTGGCTGTACAAGACAGGTTGTAACTAATAATCTTAGAAATAAAAGGGCTTTGGGTGAGTCTCCTGAGAGTAAGAGACACAATCAAGTTATATAAGACACCATTCACATTCTGAGAGACTGTCCCTCCTACTCTTGAACTCCCAAGAATGCTGAAACAGTAAACAGTGTCATCCGTGGATCACGTATATCATCAGGAAAAGCAAGAAACCTGATATAGATGGCCTTCATTGGTCCACTGTTTTTATTTCCACTCTTTGGCACTTATGGAAGAAGAGAAATTCTCAAGTGTTTGAAAATGTTATAAGTTCCAGTAAAGACTATGAGCATAATTCTTTTCTTTGCTACGGAGATTAAAGATGCTTTCAATGATGGCAGCAGGTTGCTTGAAAATAAATGCTGATGGCAGTGCAAAAGGCAACTCTGAAGCTGCAAGGTTTGAAGGGATGATTAGGAATGATCAAGGTAGATGGCTCCTAGGTTATCTGGAAGCAATGTTAAGGCACCTAGTCTGAAATCTGAACTTCAGAGTACTTTCAAAGGACTGACATCAATAAAAAGATGAAGCTCAAAGGAGTTCTTTGAATCAGATTCGGCCACCGCAGTTTCTCTAATCCAAGCCAAGTCTGTAATCAGAAATCCTTTCAGAGAATCAGAGCCCTCATTGAAAATTGCAGATTTTTTCCAAATCTTGCAGAAGCAACCACATATTTAGAAAAAATCAACTTCTGTGCTGATTTCTTGGCAAACAAAGGAGTGCAGTCCAACACAAACTCGGAGAGCTTGAACACATCCCTCCAAGGGGATAATCGCCCCACTGCAAGCTGACTTATTTAGTGTTCCCTTTATCGGGTCAGCCTAATACAGGTTTTTTTTTTTCATTTACTTTGAACCCAAAATTTATTTCAAAAAAAGGGAAAACAATAACGAGGAACTCTTCTTTAAATGGTTTTTAATAACAGTAAGATCTCGTAAGATATTATGAAAATTCACCATTTTTAGCTTAACAATTTGCAGCAAATTGCAAAATGAAAGAATTTACACTGCTGAAACACATGCATACATATCACCCCATTCCCCTCAAAATAATAATAATAATAATTTTAAAAATAAAAATTAAAAAAAAAAAGAAAGAAAGAAAGAAAGAAGGGAACAGCATTAAAACGGAAAGAAAAAAAAAAAGGAAACCTTCTTAAAATGATCTACAAGAACATATAACAGTTATGACTCACAAAATACATATGAAGACATGAGAAGAAGTAGTGATTACAGAAGTGCAGTTGCATAATAAACCATAATCAAATTCTCATCACTAGAAGAAACAAAGATCATGGGAATCTTACCTTTAGAAGCTCATAGATGTAATATCGAATATCAAAGTCAGAAAGTGTGGGATATAGCACTTTGAAATCTGTATTATTGACATATTCAAATATTAGACTTGGGGTCTTTGATTGCTGATCTCTAACAATATCGACCAATTTTATAATGTTTGGCCCGCCACAAATGTTCTGCAGAATTTTAATTTCCCTCTTGATCTGCATTTGACAGAAAAAAACTAAAAGTAAGTCTGCACAAAATCTGATATCACAGTATATATTATTTAGTAACAAATCAAAACTTCATAAGAATAAAAAGAACGATAACCGAAAGGATGGGCGAGGTTCAACTGACTGGACCAACACGAGCTCAACAAATTGAGCATCAATCAATCCTAATAATTATTAGCCATGGATAAGAACACCGAAAATGCCCTGTGAACCTAATAAAATTTTATGCTCTTTGCATAAGCTGTAATTGAAACTGCAAAATTAACCAAAAATCTCTGTAAATTCTGGAACTTGATAACCATAACAACAAAGAAAATAAAAAAAGATACATTCTGAAGCAATGAAGTAAACCCTGAGGAGGCTGCGATTCAAGCTGAATGGACCAACAGGCAAGCTCAACAAGCTGAGCATCAATCAATCTACTATTTGTTACCCAGATATAAGAACCCCAAAAATGGTCCCTAAACCTAATAAAATTTTATGCTCTTTGCATAAGCTGTAATGAAACCAATGGTCGGCAATTCTTTTAACCTTGTACTGGACAAATGAATCCAAGTTAAACGTCAATCATCTGTTAATCACTCCTCTTTTTTGGCTTGGGCCATCCTTTTCCCTGTTGTCTGTTGGTTTATTTGGATAGCTAGGAACTCTGCTATTTCCTCTCCTGATAATCCTAAGACTTTTAACCCTCGTTGGTTTGTGCTTTAGCAGTTGAATGGCAGTTTACAACCAACTTCAGTGGGAATAAAAGGATCAGATATTGCACTTATGTTGGTTGGAAAGCTCCCAAGTAGGGGTGCTTTAAACTAAACACAGACAGTGCTGCAAAAGGAAAATCTGGTATTGCGAGTGGTGGGGGCATCATCAGAGACAGCTTAGGTAGATGGGTTGCAGGCTTTTGTCAAAAAATTGGAATAACAACCCGCTTAGTTGCACAGTTGCGGGCCATGAGAAATGGCCTTCAATTAGCTATTAATTTGGATCTCCAATTTTGAAGTGAAAACTGATGCAAAGTTGGTGAAACAACTGCTTATGGATCATCCTAGACACTCTAGCTAACCCAAAAGATGATACATTTAATGGATTGCAAATTTTTCACTATAGTCCTTATTGTATAGGAATCTCAACAATTAGCGATACCTACCGAGAAGCATATGTGTGCGGACACTATAACTAACCTAAAAGATATACATTTGATGGATTGCAAATTTTTCACTATTGTCATTTTGTCTAGGAAATCAATTGTATGATGAGGATGCAACAGCGGTGGTATACCCAGAATTAGGTACATCCTTTTAACCAAAAAATAAAAAATAAAACTGCAAAATTAACTGAGAATTACTGTAAATTGTGGAAATTGATAATCATAACAACAAATAAAAAAAATAAAATTTTACATTTTGGCACAATGAAGTAAACCCTAAGGAGGCTGCAATTGAAACATAAGGGTCGAAAAGACAATGGCCTGACTCACCTTCTTCTTCTTAACAGGTTTAAGGATCTTGATAATACATTTCTCGTTATTGGTGCAGTGAATGCCCTCGAAAACCTCACTGTATTTCCCTCTCCCAACCTTCCTCACAACCTCATAATCGTCCTGTTCCCTACATTGCCAATCAATGCACAACGCAATTCAATCAAATACACAATATTTTCAACAATATACATATATATACATACACGCGTGTGTTTGTATATGTATAGTTACCCCCATTGAACGGTGAGGGCTTCGTAATCCCAGTACTCCTTGGGACGGATCACATTGACGTCGGTGTAAACCCTAGCCTTGGAGGGGGCGCCGGGGCGGCGGATGGATTTCCCGATCTTCTGCGCCAGGGTTTCCGACAACAAAAAATACGGCCTAAGGCGGTGCGACGGTGGTGGTGGTGGCGGCGACGGCGGCGGAGGTTGTTTTTGTTTCTGTTTTCGACGGTGGGGTGGTTGAGGAAGGGAGAGAGGGGAACGAGAAGAGAGAGAACGAAGTAGGATAGAGGGAGGTGGAGGTGGTGGTGAGGATGGGGGAGAGAGAAGAGAAGAGGGGAAGAGGGAGGAGAAAGAAGAGAAGAGCCGATTGGGATTGGAGATGATGAATTGCAGAGGCCTTATGGCCATCAAACGAGGCTAATCAATACAGAATTTACCAGAATCGACCACATCGCTCTTTCCATCTTTCCCACGTACCCCTCTTTTGGCCTTTCTCTTTTTTTTAACTGTTTTTTATTAGGATAAATAAATAAATTACAATACTGTACCGATAATTGTAATAAATATAACTGGTCCCACTATTTTGACAAAAATACATTTACATCCCCTCCATTAGCCAGGGCAAAAACGAAGTAACAAAAGTGATGAAATTAATTTTCTTACCTTATAGCCTCTCCGTCTCTTCATTTTCTTTCATTTCTTTCTTTTTCCTCTTTTCTTTTTCATCTATATCGAAAGCTACATTTGTTTTATTCTCATCGTATTTTTATTTATTTCTATCAAAATTATCTTCAATGAGACATGAGTTATCACAGGTTTTTTTATTTGAATTGCTCAATAATCATAGTGTGAATGTCATTGTTTTTGCTAATCAAAAGTGCAACACCAATATCGGCTCGTATTGTTCAACAATTGACGGAACTACTTTGTTTTTTTTTTTTTTTGTAGAAGTCAAAGTTGAATGGTGTGTCTTTTTTCTTCTCATGTCATATGAACATTGAGAGGTTTCATCATGCAACATGATAATAGTGAAGTAGATCTTCGAACTCTATTAATTTACAGGTGTGTTTTCACTTTATTATTATTCAAAAACATATGGTTGCTAAGATTTATTTGTTAGTTGATTAAATAATTTGTATGGCCATTAAAGTTTATATATGATAGATAAACTCCTGTAACTATGCCATCTTATCTTTCTTCTTTGTGTCTCTTATACCATTTCATTCCCTCGCAACATCACCATCGTCACTCTCTTATCTTTGCCTTAATTACACCATCATTACTACCACTCAACCACCATTTCCTAACCTCATTAACTACTATTTCAACGAGTCCAAATCCTCTCCAGCTAAACCCTCCAGTCATTCCTCTTGTCAAGGGCCAAGATTTGGCTATGTCAGCAGGGCTGGAGAGGACGGCTCAGATCAAGTGTGATTAAAAAAAAAAAAAATTAAATTTATTTTCATTCAACACAGCCACAGAGCTTCATTCCGATTCACTTTTTCCCTCCCTCTTCAGCTTCCGTGAACGGCGACGCCATCTCGTGACACCGACGGCGGCGAATCCAAGTCGACGACGAACATCGGTGGTATCTCCCTCTCTTCCTCTGTCTTACTTCGAAGATTTGAGCTGCGATTTGAGCCGCTAACCATAGTTAAAGGTAAAATGTTTTTTCTCGTTGTTTCCCTCAAATAATCTGTTGGTCAACTCCATCTTGTCCATTTCCCGTCGTTCACCAGATTTTACCAACTGGTTCTCTTTGTTCTTTGTTCTATTGGTCAACTCCATCATTTTAGGTTAAAATGTTTAGTGAAATGGAAAAAATCTGAGATGAAGGAAATCTTTTGGGTGTTTTACACTTATGGAGTCTATGAATGACAAAAAAATCTATACATGTTTATATTACTCATGAAACAAGCTATACATATTCATTTTGCTATTTTGCAGACTATGAATGACAAGAAAAACTTTTTGATGTTCGTTGGGGGTTACAAAAAAAAAAATGTGAGATAATCTGTATGGAACTTTCTATGTTTCGCATGGCATTTAGAACAAAATTATTTATGTATTTTTTTTAGCATTGTTGTTCAGAAAATAGTCTTAGTTTGTTGGTATACCAAGATTTCTATGTCAAACTATTCTATCTGTCAAGTTAGTCTTCAATTTTGGATTCTATAATAGTAGTTAACTTGTGAGTTGTATAGTTTTGCTGAGCTTCTTTGCATTGCATTGACAACTTTCTCATGGTTTGCTACAAAATTAATTGATCACATTGCTTCTCTAAACAAGTTTTCTGAAAAGGTAAATGATTTGTAGTAATGAAAGTGAAATTAATTCATCACATGCTTGAGTGTGTTTGCTGCCTAATTGATTTTGTTTGAAGGTTTATTCCTCAATTACTGGGATTAAAATTGTTGTTTATCTAAGAGCCACTGGTGATGCCCCAATTCTAAAGCAAGCCAAGTTCAAGGCATGTCTTCTTTGATTTCTTTGTTAATTTTATTTTTTTTAATATCATTTTGATTGATTACTTAATTTGTGATTGTTTGAATCTAATTTAAATATTCTCTCATTGAATTGCTGATCTAAAAACTATACTTGAAACCTAGTTCACATACAAATATGAATTTATGTCCTAACATCAATGATCCAGTATTATGATTCAAAATTAGGCCAAGTGAGAGATTGGGAATTCATTAGGTTAATGGGGTTCTCTCTGTTTTTGTGGAGTTTGCAGTTAGGTTTTTTTTTATTATTATTATATGTTATTATGTTTAAATAAATGTGTATATTGTGCATTGAATATTATTAGAGTTTTTAACGGTGTTTGTATTGTATATAATGTCAAAATGTTATGAATTATTTTGAGTGCATTGCCTTGTCTGCCTTATATCCTATTTTACTTGTGCCTTTGTTTTAACAGATTATTTCATGAGACAAATATTACTCTTTCTGATTAGTGTCTAAACTAAAGATAAGCCAAATTGTAAACAAATTTTCCTGAGAGATGTCTTGATGTGCTTTGCTATTTGATATTTTTTTGTAGGTCAATGTCAATGTCAATGTCAGCACAAATGCAAGTATAGGTAGCATTCATGAAGTTAGATTCGACAACCGCAATTGTCAATGTGGCAACAAAGCTATGGTTAAGATTTTTCAATCAACGGATAATCCAAATTGCTTATATTTTGTATGCCCCTATTCACCGAGTGGTTGTAAGTTCTTTGAGTGGTAGAACCCTCCACATGTGTAGCATAATTTGAAGGTGGTCAAGAATGATATTCTTGAAGAACGCATGGAAGTCTTATCCACTCTTAGAGAAGTAATTATCTTGAATAGGAAGCTCAAAGACATGACTATGAAGAGTAGAAAACAATATAGAGACTTGGCAATGGTGATTGAAAAAGTTGGTGATAAATTGAATTACGCCTTTGCTTTTATTGTTATGTTATTGGTGGTAGTTGTTATTCTAGTGTATTTGAAATAGTGTATGTAATGTAAGGTAGAATGAGTATGACTTGTATTGTAGGTTGAATGTGTATGTAATATATGGTGGACCACTTCCATTTTGTTGAAGTGGTAATGAATGTAATGGCTTTTTTTGTTTGATGAAGTGGTACTGATTTATTTGTTTAAGAGTTGAATGTAATGGCTTGTGACCTTGCCTCAAATAAGAAGAATTGCACTGCACACTGAATGATTTATTTGTTTAAGGGTTGTGCAAAGCGACTTGCTTGTGACCTTGTAATTCCAAACAAAACAAAAACAAACCCTTATAATTCCAATGAGATGACAGTAAAAAACAAATTTCAGAAAAGTGTGTACATATCAAGTTATTCAATCCATTTATTTTTCTTAATTCCACTCATATAGATATTTGCACATATAATGTAGATATGTAAAAACTTTATTGTTTTTTGAGTATTTTTCAAACCCATGCAACAACAATGTTAAATACTTCAAAAAGTGTGATGCTACCATGTTAAATACTTCAAAAAGTGTGATACAACATCAATGTTAAATAGCATGCAACTAAATTGAACTCCAAAGAACTAGGCTTCAACCCAATTAACTTCACATTCTTCTAGTTAAAATTCATTCATAATAGTCATAGACAAAAAAGATAGATCAGTTTCACCATTCTTCAAATCTCATCTCAATTAATTCTAACTATAACAAACAACAAACTTTACTATTGTTGTGAAGCTTCACTACAAAAATATAATAGATGCATTGTGAGCCAGTAGGACAATTCTGTGTTGCTGTTGTACATCAGAGGCATAATAGATATTATGTTGCTGCTGTGAAGCTTCATTACAAAAACATAATAAATGCATAATAGATGGTGTGTTGCTGTTGTACATCAAAGGCATCTCCTATGCATGAAATTTGAAGTGTCTTTCACCTCTTCGTGGCCATCAAAACCCTGAAAAATAAATAAATAAATAAATTTGAAAAACAGCAAAAATTCAGCACCAAAATAGTATTTTAGCAACACAAATTCAACACCAAAACAACATTTCAGCAGCACAAAATCAGCACCAAAATTGTATTTCAGCAGCACAACATAATAGTATTTCAGCACAAAAAATGACCAAAATATAACAACTCAATAACACAAATTTAGCACCAAAAACAGCATTTCAGTAGCACAAATTCAGCACCAAAACAGCATTTCAGCGCACAAATTCAGCACCAAAACAATATTTCAGCAGCACAAAATTATTGCAGCAACAAGCAGCATTAACTTTAGCACAAAATTCAGCAAAAACAATACCAAATCAGCAGCAAAAGTACCTCAGTACACAGCAGCTAATTATTTGTTGGTCGAGAACCTGTATTTGAGCCTTCAGAATCTTGAAACCCAATGTCATACCTACCTTGAAGTAGTATCATATATGTTGGTTGAGCACAATATGCCAAATTGTTTACCTACAATTCATTCATATATATTAGGGTTCATAACAAGATGCAAATGAAAAATTAATTGACAAAACACAAACACAAAAGGTAATTGACAAAATATGTCTCACATTATATATGAAATATATTAATAGAGAAGGAATTGTACCACACATGGCAAAGAAATGAGAAGGAGGAGGGTGAACAAGAGGAGGATGAAGATGAGTAACATTTTCATGACTACTTACATCTTCTCCAACAGATAATGGAGAAGGTCTCATTGTTAGAGCAACAACAAGCTTTAAAGAACTCACAAATTGTGCACGGGATTTCTTTTTAAAGCTTGCTTGCAATGCCAGCTCACATGGACCTTTTATCCTCCTTTTGTCCTTACTAGTTGGATGTTTTTTCTTCAATCCTGTTGGAATTCGCACAACATGATTGTTGTCTTCAGAATCCACTTCCAAGGTTTGAGGTTGATCATCAATACTTACTTCTTTTTCGGTAAAAAAATGTGTCTTATCTTGCTTTCAACGTGTGCAACTAATGCAGCGACTTGTGAACAACAAAAATCATAAGTTTTCTCAGTTTCAGCAGCTCTACATGCTATTGATCTAAATGCAATCATCAATGTCTTATATCGTGAGGCTTGTTTGAATTTGACATCTACTTGAATCTCAGTCCCCAACTTGTTGGTCACAGCTTTTGCTCTTACTTGTTTGGTCCACCTCTTCATAATATATTGTAAAGGAATCTCTTTCAGCTTCAATATTTCTCTCATAACCTTCAAA
Organism: Camellia japonica; assembly: GCA_030407325.1. Taxonomy (NCBI): domain Eukaryota; kingdom Viridiplantae; phylum Streptophyta; class Magnoliopsida; order Ericales; family Theaceae; genus Camellia; species Camellia japonica. Next base: position 142,688,195 of record JAPPVO010000059.1, on the reverse strand, counting down.
CAGTGACTGCACAAAATCCTTTTCCTTTTAAACTTTGAACAACTACAAGCCAAAGAGCCATCCATCTCCATCTTCACTTTCCTTGCATTTTTTCCAATAGCATCAACAATTGTGTATAAGCTATAACCATCAACTTATTCAATTACTGGTATGTCTGATTCAACAGAAAGAAAATACTCATTTTGAAACTCCTCAAAAATATTTTTAGTGTACAAATTACCCATTTGACTTAACATTATGAATGGCGCTCTCAGCCTTGACAACATTTGGCATAAAGCATATCCAGCTTCTAACTCCTTATACCGCTTCTCACAAAGTACGCTTTCAAAATGCATGAAGAATTCATTTAAATTAAAATCAGAACGAATGTAATCCTTCAAAAACGCATTAAAAGATTCGCTAAGTTGTGTTGTACTCATTCCCGTAGCCCATGTTGATCTAACATATGGCCAGCCCCATTTTTCCTTCACCCTAAAAGTCAACTTCAACCAATGATTATCATGAGCATCATGTGTATCAAGTATTTCCCCCCACTTCATTTTCCATTCATTTTCATCCTCAATATCAAACATGAATCTATTTAATACACCTTTCACCTCCTTATCTTGAAAGAGACAATTACCATGCCTTAATGCATTTTGCATCAAATGTTAAGTGCACAAACGGTGACTTGTGTCAGGCATGGCAATGGGTATGGCCTTAGCCATTGCAACATCTTGATCGGTAAACAAAGTTTTTGGTGCATTCTTTGACGTAGCCTCTAAAAAAGTTTGAAATAACCATACAAATATTTCGGCAGTCTCATCATACAACAAAGCAGCACCAAAAACAACTGTTTCTCTATGATGATCAAATCCCACAAAAGATGCAAATGGCCTATGCTATTTATTTAACTTGTAGGTAGTATCAAATGTAACTACATTGCCAAATTGGGCATAATCCATGATCATTTGTGTATCGGCCCAAAACATATTCTTTATTTGCTCCTCATTGTCTAATTGGAAAGCATAAAAAAAAGATGGATTCTTCAAAAAATTTTGTTGAAAGTATTGCAACACATTACCTACTTCCCTATACGCTAAACTTTTTTGCCTTTGCCTTTTGGTTCTCAAGTAATTTTTTTGATCTAATTTCATAAACCCAAAAGACTATTTCCCACCAGCTTCCCTATCCATGAGTTCAAAAGACTGCCCTAAACGAAGACCACACTCTGAGGCTAAGTCTAACTCAATTGCTTGGGTAGCTGGTATCTTTCTTTGCAATGGCAACATATGGGCACAATTAAGAGATACAAGTTCATGGTTGTGTTTTTCTTTGAAATCAATCACAACAAATTTCCCACTATTGACATCCAATTTAACAAAAAATCGAGCCTCATAACCAGTCCTAGTTTCAGCTCTAGGGATTTTTGTCAATGAGTCTCGCTTGTCAACCTTCCGAAATCCCTCCTTGTTACAAACCAAATTTCTAGAAATAATTTGTTTTGTAAACTTGTTCTTCTTATAATATTTCCTTCTTATGCTAAGTAAAATCAGTTTGGTTTTAGAGGTTTTGTTAGCTCAATCACTGTGTTCTCTGGTTTGGGCACTTGAATAGGTCACTTTAATGTTTTTTTTTTTTTATAAAATTACAAGTTTTTTTTTATTTCATTTTACAATGTGGAGCCAATGCCTTCTGGTAAACCATTAACTATGTTCATGGACCTCTAACCAGTCATCAAGCTTTTCATGTGTGTGCTCTGAGGTGTGTTTGATAGTGTGCTATTATGATATATATTAGTCATCTAATGCTTACAATAAAATATGCATCTTTGTCATAGCAGATCAAACACCATAAAATAATGAAGTAATAAATCTTTTGGGTAACTAGTTTCATTGGTAAGTCATAATCATGCATTTTAGCAGAAAGAGATGGACTTAATGCTAGGAGGATATAGGTTTTGTCTCACTATGTCTGACATTCCAATCTGCTAAGAAGAAATTCTCTTTATGTGATTGGTTAATATTTAAATGCCACAATTTGCTCTCATTCAACTTAAATTTTCTCAATGTATTTCAGGTTAAGAAAAACATTGAGGACAAAACTCATCAACACTTGGATGCTCGTTCAAAGACCAGGTATCCTTAAGTCGTGGGCCTCTCGTCCTGGTTCGATGCATTAGAAATAACTCTCAAAGATAGAAGTTTGAACTTTTAATTGAAAAAACAATGAACTATCTTTGCCTTTAAAAAACAATGAACTATCTTTGCCTTTAGGCTTGCATAACTATTATAATGAACTAAACCCAGTTCTTGTAGAACACAAAAAATAATAAAATAGGAAAACAATAAAATGATCTTGCAGAACCACATTATAGATTAGACTATATATATGTGTATATATATATATATATATATGAAATGGGAGCAACTCTGGTTTGCGGGAAAAATCAGACTAAATGGGAGCAGCTTTGCAAATGGCAGATTATTTGGGAAAAAAACAATGAAAAAAACATATTACCTTAAGTTTGATGAAGTACAGATCAGGGCTCTGATTCATGGGGTCATTGGAGCTCTAGTTCACGGCTAAAATCTTCGGATTAAGACAGAGGGAGAGAAGGAGACATTGGCGGATGAAATCGCGACTGAAATCTTCGGATTAAGACAGAGGGTTGAAATCTTCGAATTATGACAAAGGGAGAGAGGGACAGACCGTCTATGTTCGCCACTGACTTTAATTTGCCGCCGATCGTCGTTCACCAGAGCTTCGAAGAGAGAGGGAAAAAGTGAATTGGAGGGAAGCTCTGTGTTGAATGAAAAACAATTCAAATTTTTTTTTTTTAATCAAACTTGATCTGAGCCGTCCTCTCCAGCCCTGCTGACGTGGCCAAATCCTGGTCCTAATAGGAGAAATGGCTAGAGGGTTTGACTAGAGAGGATCCAGACTCTATTTCAACACCCATCACAAAACTATTACCTTCATTCAGTGTTGTTGCCTCACAATTTATTCCCTTTCACTTTTGTAGTTCTCAACATTGTTATTTTTCATCAATTGGTAAGTAATTCACAAATGGTTGAAGTTGGCTTCAATTATCAATTGACAGTGAATTTTCATTTGTGTTCAACTGTTTGATTTTGTTAATTATCTTAAATAATATTTAATTATTTATAATAGATGTAATGGGTGGTAGAAGTTGACAGTGGTGGTAAAGATAAAATATATATATATATATATATAAAGCGATATAAGATTAATGGTAGAGATAACGAGCTATATATATATACATTTATAAAGATATAAGACTAATGGTAGAGATAACGAGCTAAGGGTTTAGAGAGTTACGGGTTGAAATTGGGAGTTAAAGGTTGGGGCTTGGTTCTAGAGGGTTGGTTGTGAAACCAATAAAGAGAATAAAATGTGTGTTAATATTGAATTACTGTTGGTGTTTTTTAATGTTAGCGTTAACATTTTCTTATATTAAAATTATCCTAAATTATTCTTTATGGCTTAGCAAAAATACATTGGAATTCATTAACTTTTGAGGTTAAATATTGGACAACTTGGTCCTCTTTATATTCATTTTGCAATAGATAACAATTCAAGGCAACCACTAATCTTGAGCCGATCGCCTGTCCGTCCCTTCCAAATTATATCACAAATTATTTCCTCAAATTTGTAAGTACAATATTAAAAAGGAAAAATATCCATTCAGTACAAGTCTTAACAAGTTATTACGTATTAACAATAAATTTTATAAATATTAAAACATTATATCATATATTTATTTATAAACATGTAAATACTTTTTTGAAACCACCAATGGCATATAATTACCCTATTAAAAAGCCCACAAACCCATTTGATAAATGCCAAGTTGGATTTTTTTAAGGCATATATTTGCTTTTTCATTGTGTTGATTATTCAGTAGTTATAGAGTATGGATATATGATGTTTTATGATATTGTGATTTGTAAAAAAGGTGGGTAGGTAAGATATTATGTTGGGTAACTAAGAAACATGAGGACATATGATTAGGGGTGTAAATGGTTCGGTTCGATCGGTGTTGAGAGTATATTTAGTACCAAATCGATTATTTCGATTTTTATGATTGAGAAATCGATATAGACCATGATACGGTTCGATTTTGTCAGTTTGATGTAGAATAAAATTTATATGAAATTTAAAAGGTTTTATAGTAGATTATAAAATTTTACATTGAAAATAAATGAAGAAAATATTTGAAAATTGCACAATAAATATTTTTCTCCCCAATTTTTATAAAAACAAAGTATATTAAGTAACTTATCATATAATGTTTAAGAAATTATAATATAAAAATATTTAAATATAATATTCGATCGGTTCGATTTGCGTTGACATAAAAAATTTCAAAACAAAAACAAACTGTATATTATGAAAAATAGATCAAAAACTAAAATTTCGATCAATTTTTATCAGTAGGCTCGATTTTATCAATTTTTCTTACATCCCTCGACATGATAAATGATAAATTAATTAGGAAGTATAGGGGCAATTTGGGAAGTTAGTAAAAAGCTAGCGGTTAGCTTTTAACTCATTTTAAGTCATATCACCTCTCATAGTTTTTACACACAAAAAGACAAAAAAAGTCAAAAAAATCAGTTTTTAATCAACTTCCCAAATCACCGGGAAATTCTATTTCTACACACCTAACTATCTCAATCCACATCATTTCTTAGTATACATACTTTGTAATTCAATCCACACACTAAATGTATTAATTATACCCTTCACTCAACTATTGTACACACACTCCCTTCACCCTCCTTGCACACACTTGTCTCTCATTCCATACACTGGTATGGTTTGGAAATTTGTAGAGTTACAGTATTATAACAATCAAAGTGAAGATCCAATTGAAGAACACAGTCAAAACGAAGACCACATTGAATAACCAAAAAAGCAATACTAGTTAGGCCCTAAAAAAAAATACCCAATAATTAGATCAAAAAATGAAAATGTGTGGACTAAATTTATGGTAGTTGTGATAATCCTGACTTTTCCTTTGGAAAGATTAGGCAGTGAAAAGATGAGAGTGGAAACAGGGGCAACAACCAGTCTGAGGGATGAGGAACCCACAAAAAGCCCTAGAAGGTTACTTGACCCTAATAATATCGCACCTTCATCACGTAATAGAAGAACCACAAAGTATACACTTAAAATCTGCAAATTAAAAATTTTGAAGAACTATAATTACAACAAGCATTGAAATGCCTAAAAAGCACAATTAAGAATTTCCTTTCGTTTTTTGAATCAGTATTGCCGATTGTGAGCTTTCAGTCGTAGTTTTTCGAAATTATGTATTTATTTCGAAAATTTACTTATGCATAAAAGTGATTAGTTTGATAAATTTATTTCAAAAAATAAAAAATAAAAATTTGGCAATTGATATCCAAATATAATGAAATAATTCTGCAGTTGATGTCTAAATATAATGAAATAATTTGGCACTGATTGTCCGACTAAAAATTGCGAAAGAAAAAAAGAAAAAAAGAAAAAAAATTGCACGAAAAAACTAATATTTTCATCACTAATAGAGTATAAACTTAAATATTAAAACAATATGAGAGTTATTATGAAAGTATTACTTTGCAAGCAATAAAGGAATATAGAATGTATAACAAGCAAAGTGACAACAATATAAAAACTTGGGTTTAGTTTTTTTTTACTCAAAATGTGTACATTGAGATTTTTTTATTTTTAAAGGATGTGTACAGAGTATTTTCATATAATATTATGGAGGTTAGTAGATGTCCATTATGGTCATTTTAGTTTAGGGTATAATTGTCATTAAAATAATATTTCATTAAGTGTGTGCACTGAGGTAACTAGATGTGTGGAAATAGAATTATTCTAAATCACTCCATAGAAAAGTGATATGCGGGAGTATTCTATAATTTTTTTCTCTTTTGGCCCGCAATAAAAGGGCAATTTGGGAAGGTAGCTAAAAGTTAGCTTTTAATCAATTTTGAGTCACATTACTTCTTACATATTTTATACGGAATAAAAAAAAAAACAAAAAAAATCAACTTTTAACCAACTTCTCAAAGGTAATACTAGAGGCTCCAAAAGTTCTACCAAAATTAAAAAAGAAAACAAAAAAATTAACTTTTAACTAATTTCCCAAGAAGTAATACTAAATGCTCCAAAAATTCTACCAAAATTTCTACTAAAAATCTCATATAAGACCATCTCCAACGGTGTATAAGAGTTGATATCAAATTTGAATTTTGATGAAAAATGCACTGTTCACTCCTCCAACGGTTCATCAGAACTGATATCAAATCGACAATTCATCAAACCCTTCATCAAATCGACGACAGAATACTGATTTCACCAAAATACTGTTCCTGACCGTTGGAAAGAGGAGCCGGTTGACCAACCGGTCAACCAGTGAAAGGTTCAAAGAGTTCAAGGAAAATCAGTTCAAACCGTAAAAAAAAAAAAAAAAAAAAAAATTTTGCCTAACCGGTTGACCGGCCGGTCGACCACCCGGTCGACCCGGAAAAAGTTCAAAAAGTTCAAAAAAAAGTTCAGAAAATTCAAAAAAAAAAAAAAAAATTTTTTTTGGCCTAACCAGTCAACCGGCCGGTCGACCACCCGGTTGTCCCCGATAAAAATTTGATGAAAAATCAAGGGTTGGAGCGCTCAGTATCAGATTTGGTGAAAAGGCAGTTTTTCGACTCAAATTTGGTGAAAAAAGAAGTGAAGCGTTGGAGATGCTCTAAGTGTAGAATCTATACCATATAAGAGCATCTCAAACGGTTCACCAAAATTTTCATCAAATCTGAGTAAAAAAATTACTTTTTACTCAATCTGATACCGAGTGCTCCAAAGGTTGATTTTCATCAAATTTTTATTAAATCTGCACCGGGACAACCAGTTGGTCAATCGGCCGGTCGACCGGTTAAGCAAAAAAAAAATTTTGAATTTTTTTTGAATTTTTTTTTTGAACTGTTTGAACCTTTTAGTGGTCGACCGGCTGGTCGACCGATAAGGCCAAAAAAAAATTTTTTTTTTTTAACTGTTTGAACCTTTTTTTGGAATTGTTTGAACCTTTTGTTGGTTGACCGGTTGGTCAACCGACCGGTCAACCGGCTAGTCGACCGGTTGGTCTCCCCCAATGGTCATGCACAGTGTTTTGATGAAATGCGGAGCCTGTTCTCATTTTGGTAAAATTTTTGATAAATTCTCGATTTGATATCAATTTGATAAAACCGTTGGAATTCCAAAAAATATTTTTTTTTATCAAATTTTAAATTTGATACCAAATTTAGGCCTAGTTTGGGAAGACTAAATAAGTGCACTTTTTGTCTTTTTAGACAAAAAAAAGTGAGGTTGAAAATATGGATGTTTGGGTTAACTTTTTGACTTTTTATGAAAAAATGTGTAATAAAAATTGTGAAAATTGATTTTTAGAGGAAAATTTGAATTGGGAGTTGTGCAGTCGTAATTGTTGACTTTTAGTAAATAGTGTTAACTTTTTAACTTTTTAAATAACTTTTTAACTTTTTAAATTATTTGAGAGTACCCAAACTTGACCGTAATGAAGCGTTAGAGATGGTTTAAGTCCACATAAATCACACAACCCAAAATCTTCTAACATTTTTGTTTCCGAAATCTCCCCAAAGACGTGTTGGCACGGAACGTCTCACAATCCACGTGGATGCAGTGACTTCTGACTGGTCAACGTGGTTACTGTGGAAGGAGCCACCAGCACCATCAACAGCAACAAAAACAAACAGCAAAGCAAGCGGGAAGCAAAAAATGCTTCGAATACGGAGAAAAAACGAACCAGCGGTCCACAACCCCCTTCAACAACCCTACACTACACTACAATCTCTGTAGAACTCGCTTGTTTCCCTCGCCGCCATGGATGAGGTTAGGGCTACAACCGCTTGGGTCGCCTCTCGCTCTTCTCACGTCTCAGTCGACTCCTCAGGTCCCCTCTCTCTCCGTCTATCTCAGATTATACACTCATTTCATGTAAAATTAATAAAAAATTGGATTGGAGCGATGCTGTCAGTATATAGATGAGCTCTTATCTCTCTCTCTCTCTCTCTCTCTCTCTCTCTCGTCAATGATGATGTTGTGTGTGCAGGAATTGAGAGAGTTGTGGACACCATCAAAGACTCAATCCCAAAAGTCGACTGGGATTTTGAAGGGATTCACTATTTTGATAATGGCCCTCTCACTGTTCAGTACTTGTTTGTCTTGGATGCTTTGAATTTTTGTTTTTGGCCTGGTATGTATGCTCATTCACTCTCTCTCTCTCTCTCTCTCTCTTTTAATTTTTTTTTTTTTTGGGGGGGGGGGGGTAACAGTGCTGTGGTTTGTGTGGTGACTACTATTTGGGGCCATTCCTGCCGTACTTTTGTTTATTTATTTTGATGGGAGCTTTTACTATTTTTGTTGGCCACTACAAGAATTGCATTTGTCGATCTATTTCCCTATCCTTTGATTGGGTGTTTTAGAAAGAAAAGAAAAGAAATGCATTTCAATTTTTTCATATCACCTATTTGGATTAGTGAGGAGGACAGAAATGGGTGAAATAAGAAAGAAATGGAGAGAAATCATTTTTTTTAATATATTCTAATTTTGAGATTGTGAGAGAAAAAAAAATTTAATATTTTAATATTTTTTCATAATATTAAAATTGCCTCTTTAGATATAGAAAAAAATATAAATAATGATCTGACACCTATAAAAGATTATTTTGGTGATATAATATGAAACAATCTGACACTATCCTTTCTCTTCCTATACTTTCTCTCCTAACTTGAGTAATCATTTATTTTCTTTTATCCTCTGGTTGGTTCCAAACGGAGTATAAGCTCAAGAAAAGAAAAAGAATATATTTTCCCTTGGTTTGATATCAATAATGATGGTATACTCAAACACCCTTGTTCTCAACCAAGATATGGTGCAATCTTATGCGTGAGAATCCTATTTATGTTATGCTTATTAATATGATTAGAAGACGTAGCGTTTCAATTCGTTCATGTATTTGGAGAGAGATTTGAATAGAGAAAAGGAAAATGTGTGTGAAATGTAATTATATTTCACTCATATTTTACCTATCTTTTCCTTTTCTCTTTCCAAATTCTTTTTCAAATTCATGAACTAAATACAGCCTTAGGAACTATGATGAGAACACATACACAAAAGCGCTACAAAACTTGGTTGGAACATTGCCACGTTATTAGCACTGCAATACTTCTATAAAGAACATTTGGGCACAATAGTCCGTCGATGCTTTGGTTAAAAGACACCTTACTTATTTGTTGGCACTTCATGCCTCTCCAGTCTCCACCTCCATTACAAAGAATCATTGTAAAAATTGGTGGTTTATATTCAAAGGTTGGGAGTTTTGCAAAAAAGTTCAAAATTCTGTTGGAAATGGGAAGAAAATAATTCTGTCAGAATATGTTTGAATTCTTTAGGATATCACAGCTGTAAATATTTAGATCTAGTCATTATTATAGAATAGAAAAGTTTATATTTAGAATCAGAATTAGTAGCTAATTAGTAGCTAACTAGTCCTCAGAATCAGTAGCTAATTAGTAGCTAATCAGTCCCTAATTTTATGCCTTGTATCTCCTATAAATAGAGGTGCTGTGTACATTGTTTAATATATGAGAATAAGAAATATTATTCTTTGTAGCTTTCATTCTTCATCCGTGTAGATGTCTCCTAAACCACAATGTGTTGTGTACATGTGGACAATGATGTGTACTTTACACGTTAGCTGAAAGACTGTCTATGCGTGTCTACCTTTATGGGACACATGTCTAGGTGACATCTTTGGGGGGCTTAGTAGCATTAGACTAACACGCCTAAGTTAACTGCATGCTTGGGTCCTCAAAAGCTCGAAGGTAAATGGCTTCATATGTCGCAGTTGTTTCATTGCACTATGGTTGTTGCACCGTGCCATATTTATGTACGTAAGTCAAGAGGCAGGTTTTAGGTATGATGAAGCTTTTAGCAAGGTACAGCGGGACTCTGGAATCTTGTGGCTTGGTGGCTAGAGATAGAGGTGTTGCTTGGTGTGATGCATGGTGGTTTGTTACTCTTTCAGGCCAGCCTTACAGAGAAAGAGTCTGTGCCACTGGGCTTACATATGGGATCTTGGGGATCAAGAAGAATCCAAATAAAATGATATATTCCAACACATCCCTTACATACAAAATTCTGGAATTTCAGAAAGTTTGTTACAGGGCACATGACCTACCTCCTATAGATAAAAGGTGGTGCCCTCTTTACAGGAAGATTTTTGATACAGTACTCTTTGAGAGGTCATCCTTGAGCTCTAGATTTGAGCTTTATACTTTTGGTGCTCTACTGCCTCTCTCTCTCTTTGTTGTGTTACTCTATCTCTCACCTAGACATCCTGTTTGTCCCTGGTGCCTGTGTTGTGTATTTCTATCAGGAAACTACTGCTCCTTAGTCCAAAGAGGATGGCCTTACCTCATTGCATATTATGAAATGGTTATCTTGAATATTGATAAGAAATTAAGTTATGACCCAAGTTCTTTCGTTGGACACAAATATCGAAATCTCATAAGATGATTATCTTGGTTGTGTTGCTCTATCTCTCACCTAGACATCCTGTTTGTCCCTGGTGCCTGTGTTGTGTATTTCTATCAGGAAACTACTGCTCCTAAGTCCAAAGAGGACGGCCTTACCTCATTGCATATTATGAGATGGTTATCTTGAATATTGATAAGAAATTAAGTTATTACCCAAGTTCTTTCGTTGGACACAAATATCTAAATCTCTAGATTTGAGCTTTACACTTTTGGTGATCTACTGCCCCTCTCTCTTTGTTGTGTTGCTCTATCTCTCACCTAGACATCCTGTTTGTCCCTGGTGCCTGTGTTGTGTATTTCTATCAGGAAACTACTGCTCCTAAGTCCAAAGAGGATGGCCTTACCTCATTGCATATTATGAGATGGTCATCTTGAATATTGATAAGAAATTAAAGTTATTACCCAAGTTCTTTTGTTGGACACAAATATCGAAATCTCATAAGATGTGTACATTTGTATAAACTTAGTGGATGCAACTTTGTCTATTCGTATTTGAACATGTTGCCACCTCTTGCTTGCTTTCTATATGTGTTATCTATCGAAATCTCTAATTGCAACTTTGCCAAACTTTGGCATTTGTGCTTGAGTTGACTGCAGTGCAGTTTCAAGATACTAGAAAAAATTGTAATCTAGATATAGAATTTGTGTTTGATGTTGACAGTTGTGCTAATTTTCTCTCACTATGTTTTCTTAGTTTCTTAATTTTTTTTAAAAAAATTTATTGTCTATTGACAACAGATAAGGATTTAAGTTATGATCATTTGGCTTCGGGACTAAGGGCAGCTCTTCAAAATGACAAATCTGTGTTTGATGCTGATCGTCTGCAAAAGTACACTGGTATTTTGGCTTCTTCGACCTTTTAGGCCTTGTTTGGGAAGTTGGCTATTTTAGTAGGCTATTTTAGTTTTTGGCTATTTTAGTAGGCTAAAATTTTTGTGTTTGGAAAGATGGTTGGATTTTTTTGTAGTTAGATGTGATGTTTGTGAGAGAAAAAATAAAATGATTATGGGTTTGATGTGACATTTGTCTTATTAGCTATTTTAGCCTATTTTGTCTTTTTTGTAGATTTTAGCGTAAAAAGCCAAATTGTAGCCTTTGCCAAACAAGGCCTTAATGTTCATTTCAACATGTAATTTATCCAAAAAAAATATTAAATAAAAAATGTTCATTTAAACATGTACTTGCTTGTACATCCAATATCAAGAGCTCTCTCTCTCTCTCTCTCTCTTTCTCCAACTTTCCTAGAGTAACATAGTACATTGGATATTAACTGCATAGTAGCTTCATATGAAGATGGACTTGCATTAGTTTTTTAAGTATGCAAATTTGGCCTGTCTTGATAGCAACATGCTATTATTTTTTAGTAGAAAGCTGAATTTTGGTTCACTTTAAATGAATCTAGCTTCTTTGTATGGACATATTTTCCTGCTCAAACTGTCATGTTTATAACCAGGAATCTGGTTGCTGTCATTAAAGAAATTCTCTCTCTCTCTCTCTCTCTGTGGCAATGATTGTTGTGATTTTTGTTATCAGGTCCTGAATTACGTAAATTGTTGAAATGGCCAAGGCCACTTCCTCTAGAGGATGAACGAGTTCGCTTATTGCATGAGGTATCATTTTACAGATTTTGATACCCATCTTGTGTATTTATTCTGTCTTCACAGGTTTTATGTCAATCTTGTTGTCAGTTTGTCTGGTTATCTAAACAAATTATTTGTTTGCGTAATTTAATGTAAATGAATCAGGTTGGGCTTGAACTGGAGAGAAACTTTGAGGGGAAAGCATCCAATCTTGTGGACTCGTGTGGGAAATCAGCAGTAAAGCTTGTAACTCTTGTTACTCGTCACTTTCCTGGTATCTTTAGCTGTTGCGTATTGCATTTAAATTTATATTAATTAACATGAAAATTATTTGATTTGGTTATATGCTTTATGGCAAAAAATGTTGTGGAATACTTTTATGAACTGTAAATATTATACAAATATTATAGGTTTCCGCGACCATTCGGTTTACAAGGGCCACCAGGTATTCTTGTATAAAAGAGCTCAGATATTTGCGGCAGATTTATTGGGTGCATTCAAGGGAAAAGGATATGGAGAGTTCAATGACAAAGGGGCAATTACCATATTTGCTGACTATATAGTTCCGGCGGTGCTTCGGCAGCTTGGTGTGCTGAGATATAGTTCAGCCCTAGCTGGCACTATTGAGGCTGAAGGAGAAATTGATTCAGGCAGCGAGGAGGAAGTGGAACTACGAGCATGCTCGGTATATGCTGTAGAGAAAATGAGGGAGTTGATGTGGAAAAAATTTGGAAAGCAGGTCTGTTCTCCATCTTTTGTATGGTATCTTTTCCCTTAATCTGGGGCAATTTCCACTTTTGACTCTGTTGCCAGTATACTTCTTTGTGGTTCTGTTGTTATGGTTCTTGTTTGCTGTAAATTTAAAATGATGGTTAATTTCACTTTTATCCCCTAAACTATTGCCTTTTTTTCTATTTCATCCACAAATTATCATTTTCATCTATTTCGTCTCTATAGTTTTGGATTTCAGCTCATATGATCCAATTGGGTACACTTGTCAAACACCCATCAGATTGGTTGTAGGGTGTAGTTTGTTGAGCGTTTAGTTGTATGATTTAAGTTGTTTAAATTTTGAAATGACCTTTTTGCCCCATCAAATTAGGTTTCGACAGTTTCTGGTTTTTAAAATCGTCTCCAATTGGACCACATGAATTAAAAACTGAAACTTTAGGGGGCGAAATATATGAAATTGATAGTTTAGGGATGCAAAAAAAAAAAGATGGTGATAGTTTAGGGGATAAAAAGAGTGCTTTAAAAAGTGACAGAATGATAGAACTGAGAAAAACCTAAAGAGCTATAGATTGGCTAATAAGGAGGTCAAGAAAGTAGTGAGAGAAGCTAAGTTGAAAGCTTATGATGACCAATACACTAGACTAGATAGTAGTGAGCGAGAGAAGAGGGTATACAAACTTGCTAAGATAAGGGAGAGGAAAACAATAGATTTTAATCAAGTTAAGTACATCATGAGTGAGGATTCTAAGGTATCGGTGAAGGATGAGGAGATTAAGGAGAGGTAGAAGAACAATTTTGAGAAACTGTTAAATGAGGAACATGGAGGTACCTTAATAGGGGAGGAAATAGCCAGTAATAAAGAAAACCAAGACTATAGGTTCTATCGCAGGATTAGGAACTTTGAAGTGGAGATTGCACTTAAGAAGATGAAATCGAATAATGCTTTAGGACCCGATGATATCCCTATTGAAGCTTGGACGTGTTTGGGTAAGAAGGGGGTTGCTTGATTGACTAGGTTGTTTAGCAAGATTTTGTTGACTAAGATCATGCCAGATGAGTGGAGGAAGAGTATTTTAGTGTCAATCTATAAGAATAAAGGAGATGTCCAGAATTGCAATAACTATAGAAGAATCAAACTAATGTGTCATATAATGAAAGTGTGGGAGAAGGTGATGGAATGTCAATTGCGAGATATAACAGCGGTGTCAGATAACCAATTTGGGTTTATACCTGGTAGGTCAACAATGGAAGCGATCTATCTTTTGAGGAGAGTAATAGAAAAATATAGAGAATAGAAAAGAGACATTCATATGGTATTTATCGATCTTAAGAAAGTATATGATAGAGTGTCTTGGGATATAATTTGGTGGGGGTTAAAGAAGAAAGGGGTGACGAAAGGTTATATTGATAAGGACATGTATGAAGGGGTGGTGACCACTATTAGATCGTCTGTTGGAGAGACAAATGAATTTCTAATTACTGTAGGGTTACACTAAGGATTTACCCTAAGTCCTTATCTTTTTACTTTAGTTATGGATGAGTTGACGAGAAATATTCAGGATGATGTGCCATGGTGTATGTTTTTTGCAAATAATATCGTGTTAGTGGATGAGACTAGAGAAGGATTTAACACAAAATTAGAGATTTGGAGAGAAACACTTGAATCTAAAGGATTTCGGATAAGCAGAACTAAGACAGAATATATGGAATGTAAATTTAGTAGCAGTAATAATGAAAGTAAAGGAGAAGTGAAGATTGAGAACCAAGAATTACTTAAGAGTAAACATTTTCGTTATTTAGGGTCGATTATCACAACGGCGGGAGAGATTGATGTAGATGTGGTCCATGGAATTAAGGCGGGGTTGCTTAAGTAGAGAAGTGCGACTGGGGTACTATGCGATAAATGAGTACCCACTAGACTAAAAGGAAAGTTCTATAGAATGGCTATTAGACCATTGATGTTGTATGGAACGGAATGTTAGGCAACCAAGAAACAACAGGTAGATAAGATGAGTGTTGCTGAGATGAGGATGCTAAGGTGAATGTGTGGCAAGACTAGAAAAACCATAATTAGGAATGAGTATATTCGGGAATAGGTAGGAGTAGCACCGATAGAAGATAAGTTGAGAGAGAATAGATTTAGATGGTTTGGTCATATTCAACGGAGACCAACAGAGGCAGTAGTGAAGAGATGCGATACAATGACGGTAGGTGGAAGTGTTAAGGGACGAGGTAGATCTAGATTGACGTTGGCTAGCGTAGTAAATAGATATATGAATCTACTTAGACTTGGTTTAGGAACATGTTATTTTAGTAACTTTTTGACTTTTTACGAAAAGATGTGCAAAAAAGTAGAGAGAGTGAACTTATAATGACTTTTTGACTTTTTAACTTTTTAACTAAAATTTCAAGTTGCCAAACGAGGCATTAATTTGACTAACGAAATGGCCTTTGATAGAGCCGCGTGGAGAAGAAAGATTCATGTAGCCGACCCCATTTGATGGGACTTAAGGCTAGGCTTGGTTTCGTTTAGTTTAGTTTAGTTTAGGGGATAAAAGTGAAATTAATTTAAAAATGATTTCCCCCCCCCCCCCTTTAAATAGGAAGAAATCCTTTTTCTCTGAGTTTGTATTAGCATAGTTTTGACTAAATCTCATATGAAAACTCTTTGAGAGAGAGAGAGAGAGATAATATTTGACTGACTTCATCTAATATACTTGATGGATTTGCTGATCTTTGTTTGACAACCAAAGGTCTGAAAGAGATGCGATGCAATGACGGTAGGTGAAAGTGTTAAGGGACGGGGTAGATCTAGATTGACATTGGCTAGCGTAGTAAATAGATATATGAATCTACTTAGGCTTTGTTTGGGAACATGTTATTTTAGTAACTTTTTGACTTTTTACGAAAAGATGTACAAAAAGTTAGAGAGTGAACTTATAGTGACTTTTTTGACTTTTTAAATAAAATTTCAAGTTGCCAAACGAGGCATTAATTTGACTAACGAAATGGCCTTTGATAGAGCTGCGTGGAGAAAAAAGATTCATGTAGCCGACCCCATTTGATGGGACTTAAGGCTTGACTTGGTTTCATTTAGTTTAGGGGATAAAAGTGAAATTAACTTAAAAATGATTTTTTCCCCCCTTTAAATAGGAAGAAATATTTTTTCTCTGAGTTTGTATTAGCATAGTTTGACTGAATCTCATATGAAAACTCTTTGAGAGAGAGAGAGATAATATTTGACGGACTTCATCTAATATACTTGATGGATTTGCTGATCTTTGTTTGACAACCAAAGGTCTGAAAGAACAAGTCTGATGCCCAAATGGTCTCTTTAAGCCTAATTGTGGTTCTGGTTTTCGATATCTTTTGGAAATTGCTAAATTCAGAGCATTATGGCTGGACCACAAGGCCTCACTCTAACATGTTTGGGGGGTCTCAGTGTGAGAGAGGCTGCCACGGGTGCAGCCATTAAGACTTAAGATATGCAATTTCCTTTCTCTTTTTTCTTTTATCTTTTGATTTAAATTTGAAATTTGAAAATCTTACCCGCACCTATAAATGATGCATGGATGGAATATACAGTAAGATACAGTATTAATTCTTTTTGTTGTTTCATTTTTTTTTGGAACATGTTAATCGGCCAAGCTGCATTTAGAAAATCTTCCTGAAGAAACCTATTATGTCTAAGAGTTGAAAGCTTAACCGTTGAGGAGATTGGCAACCAAAGTGTGCTGATCTTCAAGTTTTCTTGTCCCCAATTGCTTGCGATCCAACCCAAATAAAGTTCGATGAAATTTAGTTATATTGACTCCTGGAGAAAAAAAAGAAAAGAAAAGAAAAGAAAAAGAAGTCTTTCTGTTATTTTTTACAATTTCAGTAGGGAATTTTAAAATGTGATCACTTGTAAGTCCAAAAATATGTTGGATTATAGTTATTAATTATTAATACACACTTACAGAGGAATTAGTCCCGTACATGTGCCAACAATTGGAAATCACTCTTAGAAATTGATGAGCTATGTGAGGCTTCTTGCTTTGATGATCTTGTTGTGCTGCAGCTTGAATAAATCAAAACTCTTCAATGACAGATTTGGATGAAGCTCCTTTGGCAGTCTTACAAATGAAAACTCATTTTACATTTCTTATTTTTTCTTTGAAAGGGAACAACATATACTAATATAATTTGTTTCCCAAATTTACTTCATTTCAATCTTCTCAGTTTAGCTGGCATCCTTTTTGCTCATTAATGATTCTCCAATTACACATGCTCTTTTGTCTCTCTTGTTTTGTTATCTATTTTTCAAGATGAATTTATCTTATATCCTATTTTCATTTCTCTATTTACTTGTGCTTTTTGTCCAGGTGTTGAGTGTGGATTTAGATCTTTGGTTATGGTCCATTGGCGTCCAGTGCCCGTCTCTCCAACATCATCGGACTCTCTCTATATACTATTGAGTGAGGATTCTATGCTTTTGTAGCCTTCTAGCATACTATATACTAGATAAATCTGACCATTGGATTCATTTTGTTGAACTTTGATCTTTCATGCAATTTATGCTCCTCTAGAATTGAACTCGGTCTAGATTAATATCACAAAAATGGGATAGAAAATCAGTAGACAGAAATTTCGGGATAGAGAATCCGATGAGGAAGTCATGTGGCTGTCATTATCGGGATTTGAAGATTTGAAGTTTGACAGCCATAATTTTAGCAACTATTCATTCTTTTTAGTGGATGGACCACCACCTATAGCTGCTGATTTTGATCTCTTGATGACACAGCTCTTGTTTTTCGTTGATGTTAAAATTATAATGAAAGTGATTAGCACTTAGGAGGGGTACTAGATTGCGTGTTAGAATCTGATTGGTGCCCAATTTGCTTCGGCTATTCCATTTTGGTGAAAAAGTTAGCCAATATACTACTTGCTTACTAGAGAAGAGAATAGTATTAATTACCAAATGCTCATACATAGGTGCGTTAAAACTTTATCCTAAATTTTTGTGTGATGTGATTTGATTAAAGATTTGTAAAATCTATATGTAGATGTCCAGATAATTTGAACGTAGGAATAGAAAGTGCCTGTCCATCCAATCATGCTGTTCGGCTTTTGAAAAATGTTTTAAGACTTCATTTTTTGGAGTACTCCCACAAACCTCTTTGGATCTTAACTATTGACGTATGTGTGGGACTCACTCATATATGTGTGGGGTTTACACCATCAATGGTGGAGATCAGGGTTGGTGTCTCCAAAAAATAGAGGTCTCAATTATTGTTGTCGGCTTTTTGTTTTTCAATTAAAAGGAGCAAAATTTGTTATTTATTACCCAAAAGAAGTTTGAGAACGCTAAGATATGAACCTTATGTTAATTAAAATCAACCATTTATGATCCAGGATTTTAAAGGTTTTGGAGTTTTTAGCATTTCTCTAAAAAGAAAAAATACTTTGAAAATTGTTTAAAATTTCAAACGTGAATTAAAGAGTGCTATTATTAGCACTTTATGAAGTATTTTAGACCTCTCAATTTGTAACTTTTTTATTAAAATAATAACCTCAAATAAAATTATTAAAAATGACTTCATTAATTTTGGGACACCTCATCTTACAATTAAATTTACGCACTCCCTATATCATGAATTAGGATTTATGAGAATACCCCACTCTGTCACTACCCATCTATCTTTTCTAAATCCCTCCTTCAAAACTTACCCACCCTTAAAATCTTGAAAACTCTTTCGTGGCAATATTTTGACAATAACGATAGCAATCATTTGATTACCTACACTTCTTCAGCAATGACAATGAGTGGAAGTTTTTTCAGCAACCATAACTCCATGAGACGAGTGGAGTATAACAATAAAAGTTTAAAGGAGGTTCATCACTTTGATGGTGTTCTTAACTCAAAGGATATTAGTCTTATAAGGGTTTCTTAAAAAAAATGACAAAAATAATAAAATTTGTTCGTCATTTTTTCGGGATTGAATTCTTGAACATATGACAGAATTCGAGAATACAAGCCCAAACATTGTTTATTTGTTTGGGAACCAGTAACTGAACATTCATTATTTGTTCGGAAACAGGTAATCGAACATTATCACTGAAGAAAAGGATGAGACAGCGCGCGCGCGCGCACACAGAGCGCATACCAACTGTAACAATGGTTAAACCGAAGAAAAGGATGAGGCGGTAGAGATAGTAATCACACTTGACTATTCTTCTTCTTTGTGGGTTTTGTTAAGATTATTGAAAGAGAGATTTTTTTAAGATGGGGGGTGTGCATTCAATTGAATAAGTGAAATGTTTTCAAAATGATAATTTTGGTATTATTTGGGAGGAGAAAAGAAAATTTTAAGGGTATAAAAATTTATAAATGGGGGTCTAAAAAAATGAGAAGTTCAAAATAATAGATGGGGTGTTAATAGCACCACTCGAATTAAATTTATTCTAACTACGATTTACATTACGGCAAGTTTATTTTTGAAATTTTTTGAAGTATTCATTTTTTTTTCTTCTCAATTTTTAGTACATATTCTGGTGTTTTGGGAAATTGATAAAAAATTGACTTTTTGACTTTTTTAACTTTTTTTGGTGACTTTTATGGCAAAAAACTGAGTTGTTTTGGGTTAAAAAATTAATTTTTTTGACTAAAAAAATTAAAAAGTTAAAAAGCTGACTTTTTACCATTATTGTCAAAATAGCCCATTATTTTTTATTTGTTAAAAGCAACAAGTAAAAATTCATGGTGATAACCATGTCGGCAAGTGTACTTTTGAGATTTTTTTGAAGCTCTTATTTTTTTTCTTCTCAATTTTTAGTACATATTATTTTTTATTTGTTAAAAGCAGCAAGTGAAAATTCATGGTGATAACCATGTCATTAACGAGTATGTTATCGATAAAATTTCACATGTAAGTGAATTTTATTATTCAAATGTAATTATTAATTTAAGATAGTAATTTAGTAACTATCATGTTTATATGGTGATCTACTATTGATTAGTGATATTATGCATTAATGATAATATAATATCACCGTTATATTAATGTTAATTCAAATTAATTGAACCCCTTATAAGACCCACTTACGGATCCGAATGTTTGGATATCAGCCTGCCAATCTTTGATGTTGAGTGATGAGTTTGTAGTGGTTTGTGTGGAAAAAAAAAATTTAACTGGCCTCTTTGGTTTATGGAGGGAAAAAAAATCTATAAACGCTGATACGTTTGCTAGTTGTTAATTTTTTGATTTATTTTCCAAACTTGTATTTTGGTGAAAAATTATGGTAAAGCGTTTGGTTTAGTTTTAGAATCATGATTTGAGAATTAAGTTGTATTTTGAGTTTGTAAGTTGTTGAATCATAGAAAATTTATTTAGTTATGAATTTTGAAAAGAGTTTTGAATTTTTAAAATAAGAAAACTTGTTTGGTTATGAATTTTGAAACGAGTTTTTAAAACTTAATTCAAAAACTTATAACTCTTAACCAAACACCCAACCACAAAACTCTATTGAAAATTCTATTTAAAACTCATAACCAAACTCTTTTTAAAATTCAATTCAAAAAAATAATCATTGAAAAAATAAATTTTTATTTTAAAAATTCAAAAAATTCCGAAAATATTTTTTTATTTAAAATATTGCAAATATATATATATATATATTATTTTTTGTTAAAAAAATATTCAGCTAGTACTTTAAAATTACTTTTGATTGAATTTTTTTTAATTGTTTTGTTTAAAATTTTATTTTTTTATTTTTAAAAATTATTGTGGCAAATTAATTTTTATTTAAGAGTTTTTGTTGTTAATTTTAAATAAATGGCCAAATAATTTGTCATTTTGGTCTAAAAAAATAATTTCTATATTTAAAAAATATCAAAAATAAATATAATATTTTTTTTTCAAAATAACATGTGGCAATTGCAAAAAAAAAAAAAACTGTTCAGGTCAACCGGCTTGACTACCGGCCCGACGTCCAGGTAAACCAAAAATTTCAAAAATTGTTCAAGAAGACGTCCGGGTAGACCCAATCCGCCCTTTTGGATTGTTCAAAATTCAAAAATTCTAGTCTACCAAATATGTTTTCAAATGTGGGCTTAGAATCATGTTTTGAAAATTGCAAATATAAGGGTAAAATCATGATTTGAAAAGACAATCAAATAGAGCCTATCATATTACTTTTATAATATTTTAAGGTTCTTGTGGAAACATGGTGAAATTTAACTCAGGGGTGGGTGGCATTGTGGTTAAGGTTTGGGGTTTAAGTCCCAAGGTTACAGGTTCAATTCCCTCTCCCCTAGGCCAATCTCCTAGGCGAAGCATAGTTGGTTAGGAGGTTGGACCTCAAGTTGTCTAATCAGCATTTGGTGTGGGTTCAATACTCCCCTACTGTGCGAGTCCTGACTTAAACGGAGCTTGTCTTGAGAGGTCGGGACAAGTTCTCAGGTTATAGTCTCTTCGCTCGGAACAGCTAACAGAACATCCTAGTGATCTCTGCAAGGGGCACTACCTTGGACCTGCGGGAGGGTAGGAAGGATTTTCCCGTAACAAAAAAAAAAAAAAATCGGTTTTTCAAAATTTTATTATAAACTACTCTTTTTTTAATTTTTATTTTTAATTTTAATTTTATGAAAGACTCATTCCAAATAAACTTATTTATTTTTGATTTTTTTAATTAAAAAAAACTTATTTAATTATCCTCAAACAAAATCTTATTAATGTGTAGATTTTTGTGTGCTGTAGAGAATGATGGGTCGTGAGTCTTCCATTTTGGACTTTGGTGTCAAAAACGGTGTCCTCACGCTCATCCGCATGATTGGAAACTAGATTCGTATCTAAATGAAGATATGGATTAGATTGTGTTTGTACCTATATGGATTAGATTGTGTTTGTACCTTAAAAAAACATGACTTCCCTTACCATCTGCTTAGTTTAATAGTGTAATTTTTTATTATTTTTTGTAATTACATGTATGAAATTTGTATCAAAGTTTCATGTCACTCCTTCGACCATATGGCTGATAATCGAGTCGAGCGAACTGGACAACTAATTGTTTAAGCTTGATTTAAAATTTTTAATGAATTTTAAAATTTGTTCAAATTTGATTCTTAATGTTTTGAGTCAAACTTAAACAAGCTTTTGTATTTTTAGACTTATCAAACCGTAAGATTCTAAGATTATTAATATATTTTTTATTTATTATATCCCTGATTTGGATTAGCTTAGAATTATTAGAAAGAATTAACAAAAAATTATCAATTTTACAATTTAACTTATTAGTTTGAATTTCTTTTTAGTCTTTCGTTTTGTATTAGTCTTTCTTTTTACTATGTCCGAATAAATTATTAATCCAAATTATAATTTTCTTAATAAAATATCAAATTATATATTTTGTTGAATTATTAATCAAATTTTAAGACTATATATGGCCAAATGAACATGACTTTATAGTCCTCTTCTAGACGGAGGCATACCAAGCTATCAAAAGGTTGCACAAATCTTGAAGGATGGATATCAACACTTCAAAATTCATGGTCGTTGTTACATGTTATCGAATTATTTAATTATTTAATTTATCAATAATGATTTTTTTCTTAATTTTGAAATTTTAATTGAACTCTAATGATGTGACAAACAATTAAAAAAAAAAAAAAAAGTAGCCAAAACATCACCATCACTGTGCGGCCTACACACTTAGATCTCCTTTAGAGCTCTTCAATTTAGAGCTCTCAAACATTTTTCTTAATTTATTAGTTAGTTTTTTTTATGTATTATATAGGTTTTAATATTACTTTTTTAAATATGATATATTTCAACATATACATGTACACTACCAATTTATAAAGAGTGAGAATAAGGGAAGAGATAAAATAAAATAATACGTAAATTAATAAATACCAGTAGGCGTATAATTATCCTCGAATATATAGTGGGTGTTTGGAAAGTTATTATTTTAGTAGGTTATTTTAGCTTTATTTAGGAAGCCATGTTTGAGACTTTTTTTGTCTATTTAAACTACAAAAAACAAAATAGGCTTTTTGACCCAATAGGACAAAATATCACATTCAATCCATAACCATTACATTCTTCATCTCACAAAAAAGTCAAAAAAATCAAAAAAAGTAAAAAGTTTTTTCCAAACGAGACTTTTTAGCTTCAGGCAAAAATAGTCAAAAAAATTAAAAAACTAAAAAATCAACCCACTTCCCAAACCAACCCTTTAGTTTTTGGGTTTGGAATATAGGTTGTCTTTTTGGCTTTTTAACTATTTTAATCTGAAGCTAAAAAGTCTCGTTTGGGATATGCTTCTTGGCTTTTTAAACTTTTGTGAGAAAAAAATGAAATGAAAAGTCTGGTATGCCAAACGAATACTTAATAAGCTAAAATTTTTGTGCTTAAGAAGATAATTGAATTTTTTTATTGTTAGATGTGATATTTGTAAGAAAAAAATAAAATAATTATAGATTTAATGTGACATTTTATTTTATTTATTATTTTAATCTATTTTATTTTATTTTTTTAATAAATTTTAGCCTAAAAATTAAAAAAAAAAAAAACCTAAGAAGTATGAAAAATGTGTGCGATTGTTTTTGGGGCTACGGAATAGAATGATTTGTGGTTAAAATAGTTACAAAAGACAAAATAAGCTATTCACAACAAATAAAATATCCAATACCGCTACAGGGCCCGAATCACTTCCGGCTCGAATGGCTCGAGCTCTCTTTTTTTTTTTTTTTTTTTTCCAGAACTCAAAGGAGAGAAGAACGGAGGAGGAAGACGAAGAAGAGATGGAGGGGGAGGGAGGGGAGGGGAGGGGGAGGAGGAGGAGGAGGAGGAGGAGGAGGGGAGGAAGGACTGGAGGGGACCTAAAAAATGGAGGAGGGGCGGAGGCGAGGCAGACGTGATCGGCGGCGATCAGCGACGGGCGGAGGCGAGGCAGACGCGATCGGCGGAGGCGACGCGATCGGCGGCGATCAGCGACGGGCTCCCCCTCTCTCTCTCTCTCTCCCTCTCCTTCTCCCTCTCCCTCTCTTTCTCTCTCTCTTCCTCTGCAACAGAGGTCGAAAATGGCGGAAAAAAAGGAGAAAAAAAAAAAAAAAAAAAAAGAAACCCCAAAACGACGTCGTTTTGGGGTTTCGAACCAATTCGAGCTGAGGAATTTCGGGCCCTCAAGCATTTTTCTAAAATATCACATCACATCTAACTCATAATCATTACATTTTTTTCTTACAAAAAAAATCAAAAAAGTCAAAAAATTAAAAAATTATTCCTAAATCAAATTTTTTAATCTAAATTAAAATAGTCAAAAAAAAATTAAAAAAAATTAGAAAGCGAACCCACCTCCCAAACAAACTCTAAGAGAGACTAGAGGGGCTGAGTTGTGGACTCCTCATGCAACTACAAGTCAATAAAGAGGAGCTTGCAAGTGGAGAGAGAGAGAGAGAGAGAGAGAGAGAGGAGGGTAACATGCAGAGAGAGACAGAGAGTAGGACTCTAGACTCAGGAGGAGTAGGATAAGGACGCCACGTCCGCCTTGACAGTGACCTTTCTGTCCCAATTCCTCAAAAAATTATTGTCTGGTTTAGAATTCTCCAATCATAACTTATCAAAAATGCTAACGATCTTAAAAATTTTATTAAATATTTTATATGAGTGTGAAATTCACATGTATTCACATTGTGTACCTATACTCATGTAAAATATTTGATAAAATTTTTGGGACCTTAACATTCCTCAATTATTATCTCTCTTATATTTTTCAATTATTTAACATAATTTTTTAAAAAGTTATTAGTTAATCTAAGAGCACCATATAATTATACTCCTTACCACTCACAATTCATTATATTTTCTCATATTTTTTAATTATTCAATATAAATTTATAAATTTCACTTATTTTACCGATCATAATACCATTGAAACATCTCATAACCATACCCAGACCAACCATTAACTTCTCCAATTCCTCCACTTTCCCCCCGTGGCATGGAAAATACAACTCATAATCCTTGGGTTGAAAAATTGAAGGACGGTTCTATTAAGGACGGTTTTGGCAACCTACAATAATAATTAAAAAAATATTTTAAAAATTATATAATTTTTTTTTTCAAAAAAATTTACACTTTTTTTTTTTTTGTAAAAAATCAAGAAATCATCTCAAATATATTAATTTTTTTCACCTTATATTTTAATTAAAAAATTAAAAAATTACTAAAATAACGTATTTTCAAACCAACTCTAGATTCGTTCAATTATTAATGATTATTATTTTGACTCTCTCAATTATATAAATATATTATTTCTATCGCGTTCAAACCTCTTTTAGACTATTTAAAGAGTGTATATTTGTACGATTTTTATAATTAAAAAAGTCCGTATTAATTTACAGATAAACAAAATAAAATGATATTTATTAATAATTAGATGAGTCTTGGGGTAATTAAATTAAGAGTAAATGCCCACACATACCAAACCGATTTATTATTATTATTACTCTCTCCATCTTAAAATATTAGTCCCTTATTTATTTTTTATTATCCCAAAATATTTGTCTTTTTTCAAAAATCAAATACAAAAATATTATAAATTTCTTATTTTGCCCTTCTTTTAAATTTATTAATAACATAAAAAATATAATTATGACATTAATATTTTTTAAAAAATGTACTATCAAAGGATAATTTAGAAAAATTAATTTTTTTTAAAGTACAATAATTATACTAATAAAAAAATTTGAATTTCTTAAAATAAATCATTATTTTGAGATGAAAGGAATATATTATATGTGCTTAATTTTTTACCTGTTTTATCCCTTTTATCGCACCATGTCAACTCACTCCTTATGGGAGCGAGGAGTAAAATGTTAAGTAATTATAGCATTGCTCTTACTATGATAGGAGTAGCGCGAATTATACTAATGGTCTTTATAATTTAGAATTTATATCATTTTAGTTTATGATTTTTTAATTATGACATATTTAATTTTGAATTTTAAATTTTGAATTTTATTCTAAATAAGGATAATTGAAAATACCATTGATTAATTTTAAGGGCAACGTCGTCAATTTGATAAAATATAAATTAATTTAATAAAAATAAATGTCAAAAAAATATTTTAAATTTTTTTAAAAAATACCATCAATTACATGATCATCATCCAAATACATAATAAAAATTAATTCCGTAAATAAATAAATAAATAAATGTGTAAAAGATTTATCAATTTTACATAATTTTATCTTTTGGTGGGTAGAAATTACTTTTAAAAATTCAAAAATATTTTTTTGATATTTATTTTTATTAAATTAGTTTATATTTTATTAAATTGACGACTTTGCCCTTGAAATTGAGCAATGGTATCTTTAATTGTCCTTATTTGAAACAAAATTTAAAATTCATGGTCAAATGTATCACAATTGAAAAATCTGGGACTAAAGTGACATAAGTTCTAAACTATAGACTTAGGAGAATATTGGAAATCCAATTACAATGATAAGACAAGGATGAAATTAAAAGGCAGTGACTTCCCTCTAGTCTGTGATTGAACTGGAGGGTGCTGTTGGGCCTGTGAGGACTCACTACGGGTCTCGTTTCGATAATCCGAACCGTTCAATATGTAGAACTCGTTGAGTACTATATGTGTCACGACCCAAACCCGCCCCTATAGGTTTAGCGACGTAACCGGCCAGTAATCCGTGGATTACCTATGGCCTCTGAAGACATTAACAAATATTAAGGGGCTAGCGGAAGCAAATATATAAAGTAAACAAGGTCCAATGAGCTGTGATAACATACATGGGACAGTAAATTTTAAAACTTATTTATATACATAAACATGCTAGTCAGGTACACCCATATGTACAAAATATTTACATAAGTACATCCCAAGAGTCAACTTAACAAAACAAGTACAAAGACTAGCATGAGGTGCAAAACTGCCATAACATCAGGCCTCAGGCGGAACCTCCTCGGGAAGCGCAACAGGTGGCTGACCAAAAACGAAACAGAAGGCCATCAACTCTGGCTAGGGTCTTGTGCCGGCTCACCTACATATATATAATAAACTGTGAGCGAAAGCCCAGTGAATAATAACAGAGTAAAGGGGTTTAATGAATGATGTCCATCACAGAGTTAGAAATCAGAGTTTATCTCAGAAACACAATCTTATCAGAAATAGAGTCTTATGCATATTCAGATTTCCAATCAGAAATAGATTCAGATACATGCTCATATTCATAATCAACTCAGGATTTGCATAAGATCATATGTGGTACACCCATTAGCTATCAGATCAGGCAGGTCCTAAGACCACAACAGGCAGGTCCGAAGACCACAACAAGCAGGTCCTAAGACCACAACAGGCAGGTCCGAAGACCACAACAGGCAGGTCCTAAGACCACAACAAAGTTGGTATCAACAACCATAAAGGTTCATATCTTGCGCGCAAGTAGCCATGGTATTGTTACCCCTAGGCAAGGGCCATAGGCCACGGTATTGTCACCCCCGGGCGAGGGCCATCCGGACTAAGAGTGCCACAAATACTTTTCAGAAAAACTGGACATTCATTCATTCATTTCCAACATATCATAGCTTTTCAAAGAATCAATCATTTCGTATCATAGTATACGGAAAATACATAACATTGAACATAACTTTACAAAGTTATTACTCACAGTGGGCGTTGATACAAGTAGACGAAGTCAAGAGGGTCAAACAGATTGCGGCACGCGACCTACATAACACACCACGGATATACACTTTGAAACATGCACTCCAATTGTACAAAACTTACATCAACGATTCTAAGTGTGTACCTAACCCCTTACCCTTAGTATGGAGCCTTAAATATGACTTAGGAATGCCTAGGATGGAATGAGGGTGCAAAATTGCCTTAGAAAATGTTTTTCAAAAGTTGCTGAAAACAGGGGTCTCGCTCGAGCGAGCCTTCCTTCGTTCGAGCGAGCTTGCAAAATCAAAGGGCTCGCTCGAGGGAGAGATCCTTCGCTCGAGCGATCTGCAAAGATGAAAAAGTACTGGTTGCTGATTTTTTCCGCTCAATGCTCGCTCGAGCGAGCTTCTGGACAAAGGTGGTCGCTCGAGCGAGGAATCCTTCGCTCGAGCGAGGAAGCCAAATCTGGAATTTCCAGATTTGCCTTCCAAGTTCGAACCAAGCATTCTTCAACCAAAACTCAACCTCTTGGGCCCAAATTCTGGAAAAACACTTTAAACACATAGTATATCAAGTTTCAAAAGCCAATTTGTAAATTCAAGGGTCAAGAGTGAGTCAATTTGAGCACTATTTCCATAAATCTTTAAGAACAAAGTTTAAACCAACATGCATGAGTTCAATTTCCATTTTAAAGCTTCAAAACATGATCCAAAACAAAATTAAACTTAGAATCTTGATGAATTCATGGGCTTGAGCAAAAATATGAGCATGCATGTCAAGTTTTGATGAGAACAAACTCAAATGGCAAGAGTGTAAACATGCATGCATGATATACTACCCAATTTCACAATTTCAAACTAAATCTAGGCTTTAATCTTCTATAAGTCATGAGATATGCAAGAACTATCTCAATTACATGAATGAGGGGATGAATTCCTACCTTTAAATCTAGAATGTCAAGCTTAGAGGCTCCAATATACACACACTTCTTCAATCCTCTCCAAGTTCAAGCTAAGATCACTTGTTGAGTTCAAAATTTCCAATTCTACACCAATTCTCCCTTCACTCCCCTCTCAGCCGTTTGACTCACTAGAGAGTGAACAAAATGATGCCTAATAGCTAAATTAAGACTTAAACAATTGGCCACTATAATGGCAAAATAGTAATTAACCAGGTTCATTATTAAAATGTTAATTAATCAGATTTAAACATTCCAAATCGAATTTTAATTGAACCTACCATTAAATCACATAAAATCTAACTAGTCCAAAACACTAATCAATTTCGGAATCGGGCGCCGATAAGGCTTCCAATTTACAAATTAAAGTGTAAAACACGAATAGATATTCCGACACCGCACAGATAAAAACACATAATTCATGCAATACACATGCAAATTAGTCCCGGATTTCCTCTTAATTATTATTAGGCTTAATTAAGTTCCAATTAG
Source organism: Camellia japonica (assembly GCA_030407325.1). Lineage (NCBI taxonomy): Eukaryota > Viridiplantae > Streptophyta > Magnoliopsida > Ericales > Theaceae > Camellia > Camellia japonica. The sequence continues at coordinate 142,659,161 of JAPPVO010000059.1, read as the reverse complement.
CGTTAATCAGGGTCGGGGTTATTACAGTCTTCCCCCTTTAAAAGAGTTTGGTCCCCAAACTCAAGTTACCTTCATTCGAAGCCAACGCCGGGTCTAGAGGAAACAAATCCGGATATCTTTTCTTCATATCTTCCTCGGTTTCCCAAGTTGCATAAGTTCTCCCGTGGTTCTGCCAATCAACTTTCACCAACGGTATCTCTTTGTTTCTCAGTCTTTTAACCCTTCGATTCACAATCTGGATAGGCCTTTCTTCATAGGTGTAGTCATCCTTCAATAATACGTGTGTCGGTTCGATAACGTGGAGCGGATCTCTCAAATATTCCCGTAGCATCGATACATAGAAGACATTATGCATATGTTCCATCACCGGAGGTAAGGCTATTCGGTAGGACACCGGATTGATCTTTTCAAGAACTTCGTAAGGTCCAATATACCTCGGAGCCAATTTTCCTTTAACACCAAATCGAGTTTGACCCTTCATCGGGGTCACTTTGATAAACACATGGTCCCCCACTTCGTATTCCCTTTCTCTTCTTCGAACATCGGCATAGCTTTTCTGCCTACTTTGTGCGGTTTTCAAACGCTGCTGTATCAGTTTCACTTTCTCAGTTGTTTCTTGTACAAGTTCTGGTCCCAACAAAGGTCTGTCGCCTACTTCAGCCAACATACTGGAGATCGACACTTTCTTCCATACAACGCTTCGTAGGGAGCCATCCCAATACTTGAGTGGTAACTGTTGTTGTACACAAACTCAGCTAATGGCAAAAAGCTTCCCAGTTTCCCTGGAAGTCTAACACACACATTCTAAGCATATCCTCCAGAGTTTGGTTAGTTCGTTCAGTTTGGCCATCGGTCTGTGGGTGATAAGCAATATATATATAGGGTCTAACTTTTGTAATAGAAAAAATCTTGAATTTTAAGTTTGTCAATTTAAATTTAAAATTTTTGATTTATTTTAAATTTAAACTATTTGAAGTGTTGTAAGGGTCAAACTTTTATCGAGATTTATTTTGTTATAAGGATTAAATTTTAAGAATTGTTTTATAAGGAAAATACCTTGTAGCTCGAAAAAGAGGGGTTCGAATGGCCCAAATGGGTGTTTACCGGATGATCGGGTGAAACACTTGTCTACTGCAGTTGTCACTGTTGGAACAATCTTCTGTGTAAATAAAATAAATAGAAACAAATCCAAACAAAAAAAATAAATAACGTACCGAATTTATTTATCGAACTGAATTAAAAATTCAAAGACCAAGTTGAGTGTGTGACACTCTGTCCTTAAGACAGATTCGCCCCGCTACGGTGCTTACAGTTATGTGGCGTCTATCTCCCAGGATACAATGATCTTCACAAATTTGTAGTAGCACTTCAAACAAATTTGTCCGGCGAACTAGAACCTTGGGTTCTATAACTCTCTAAAATTTATTCTAAATCTAATATGAACAATAAAGGACGCAAGAGAGCAAAATGAAGGCAAGGAAAATGAATTTTCGGAATCAATCAAAATTGGAATGAGGCTGCCTTTATATAGGCTTTGTTGGCACTTATTCAATTTGAATAGAAAATGTATGAAGAAGGGACATAACCCTTCCTTTAAAATAAAGAGACACCATGAAAGGTTTGCACCCTTTCATTCAAATGGAGGTTTGACCATTCCTTTAAAACAAAAAGACACCATGAAAGGTTACACCATTTCATTCAAAATGGAGTCTATTTCAATTCACAACTACCTCTTTATAAATTTTCCAACAATCCCCCACATGAATGAAATTGACAGAGAGAAAATGCAACAACATGATGTAAATACAGAGAGTACAGAAATTGGAAATATTCTCCAAAGGATAGGTAGCTTTTGGCTTTGAACCTTCTCTTGTGAGACACAATCGGATTTACTAGCTAACCAGTGAACATGATGTCTTGAATTGTTCAGCCGTTTGTGTAAACCAAGACAATAGAACTCACACAGTATATTCCCAGACACAGTTTAGTTCTCACTATTGTGTTCATTTTGGCCCTGAACAACTTGGTCTTTCATGAGTGCTCTAGAGAATTGTAGCCCTTCACAAATCTCATAGAACCGGCCCAGTTCACACTCATATAGGTGATTCTTATGAAGAGTATCCTGCCATACTCCACTAGGTATACCTAGATATAAGAATCATTAAAAGTATTACTTAACCTAAAACGCTGTAGACATCACTATTTCATCAAAGAAATGGGTAGGAGTGACTCCCCAGTGATCCTTCTGAGTCATTCACAACTGGTTGTCCCTTTGAACCTAGATCTTGGGATCTCCAGTCAACTAGGTTGGGGTTGCCGTTGTGGTAACTCTTATTTAATAGGCTTTAGTCCCATTCCCCTCGATGAATTCTCAACTAACTCTCTTGCTAACCCTTTGGTTAGTGGATCCGCTATGTTGTCTTTAGATTCACATAATCAATGAAAATAATTCCATTAAGAGTAGTTGTCTACGGTATTATGTCGACGACGAATATGTCGAGACTTACTGTATACATATGACTCTGTGCTCTACCTATTGCAGATTGACTATCGCAATGTATGCATATAGCAGGCACCAGTTTTGGCCATATTGGAATATCTTCAAGGAAGTGGCGAAGCCATTCTGCTTCTTCCCCTGCTTTGTCTAAAGCTATGAATTCTGATTCCATAGTAGACCTAGCAATACAAGTCTGTTTGGAAGATTTCCAAGATACAACCGCACCACCAAGAGTAAAGACATACCCACTAGTGGACTTCGAGTCTCTAGTATCCGATATCCAATTTGCATCACAGTATCCTTCAAGTACTGCTGGATATCTAGTATAATTAAGCCCAATGTTACGAGTAAATCGAAGATATCTTAGAACCCTTATAATTGCTTTCCCGGGTTACTCGTATATCTACTTAATTTACTTACTACATAAGCTATATCCGGGCGAGTGCAGTTCATCAAGCACATTAAGCTTCCAATAATTTGGGCATACTCTAATTGAGAAATACTTTCTTGTACATTCTTAGAAAGATACAAATTAACATCTACAGGTGTTCTAGCAAGATGATCGTCGTCTTTGCTGAATTTGTTAAGTATTTTCTCAATGTAATGAGATTGTGACAAAGCATATCCTTCTGATGTTTTGGTAATTTTCATACCAAGAATTACATCAGCAATGCCCATATCTTTCATGTCAAAATGTTTATTTAACATTTTCTTGGTAGTTTTAATCATATCATTATTACTACCTATGATGAGCATATCATCTACATAAAGACATACAATGACATAACCTTTGTCTGTATTTTTAATATAAACACATTTGTCACACTCATTAATTTTAAATCCATTTGACATCATTGCCTTGTCAAATTTCTCATGCCATTGTTTTGGCGCTTGTTTTAAACCATATAATGATTTAATCAATTTACACACTTTCTTTTCTTTTCCTGGAATAGAAAAACCTTCTGGCTGTTTGTCACGACCCAAACCCGCCCCTATGGGTTTAGTACCGTAACCGGCCAGTAATCCGTGATTACCGAAGGCCTGCTTAACAGTAGAACAGTAAAACAGAGTACAGGGGCATGGCGGAAGCCAATACAGTAAATAAACAATGTCCAATGAGCTGTGACAGTCTGTATGCAAAAAGACTTTTCATACATATATACAGTCGGTGACCAAACAGTATGCACATCATAACAGGACAGTCTATACATACATGTACATTCAGAACAGGGATCTAATCCCTATTAAACAGGACAGTAACAGTCTATACAGTAAACAAAACAGTTACAGAGATAGACGGGGAATATTAAAACACCCTTAAGCCAAAGCTTGAACGGGCTTGGAACCTCACGGTGAGGCACAGTGATTGACTGACAAAACAAAAGCTTGCCTGACGTTCCTAGCAGCGGTCCGGTGCCTGAACACCCACATATATATATGAGCAGTGAGCTAAAGCCCAGTGAATAACATAATGCGTAAAGAGGTTAGCAAAGAATGTCCCTTCAATATTTTAACCAGTCGTTTGCCTTGGTAAATCAGTTATACGATCGGTGGCTTACATTTCATGCCATATTAGTCATTTAGAAATCATAGTAATCGTACGTGGCACATTCGTTAGCAGAACAGTACAGTAGTAGTAGTGTCAGTACAGTGACAGTATATTAGCAGTAACGGTACAATGCAGTAACAGTACGGTAGCAGTACAGTAGCAGTAACAGTAACAGTGCAGTAACAGTAACAGTAACATTTCAGAAAACAGTACAGTTCTTATGGACTCAAGAGGTGTCTCGCACGGGTTCTAGAGGTGGCTCACATTGTAGCACTTAGTTCCGTACAACACTTTGTTCCAAGTTTCACAGATTGGCTTTAAGCCTAGATTTTTCATATGTATGGACTCAAGAGGTGTCTCACACAGATTCTAGAGGTGGCTCACATTGTAACACTTAGTTCCGTACAGCACTTTGTTCTATATCAGAAATACGGAATGGCCTCTGGTCTAACAGATCAAACAGTGAATGATGGCCATCATAACAGTAAACAGAAGTTCCAAGATAAGAACTGACAGAGATATCTATAACAGTAGCAGTACAGTACAGTAACAGTAAGTTGCTATGGATGCCACGAATACAGTCCATAATTAAGACATTCAGTTCATTCAGTAGACAGTATTTCCTTCAGAAACAGTTCAGTTGGTCGTTCATAAAATAATCATAATTGAACACATCTTTACAACATTGTTACTCACAGAGTTCTGGGCTACAGATGAGCTAGAGCGTCTCCAGATACCAACCCTACACAATTACAGATTGAACACACACTAAGCTACCCAGTTGGGAAAATCAATAACTTAGGCCTCGTTTGGGAACAGGCTAATTTAGTAACTTTTTGGCTATTTGGCTAAAAAGGTAGGTAAAAAAAACTTGTATGTTTGGGATGACTTTTTGGCTAATTACGAAAAGATGTGCAAAAAGTAGAGAGAAAAGAGAATCTTTGACTTTTTGGTATGAGTGGTTGGCTTTTTGGCTAATTTAGTAACTTTTTGGCTAATTGGCTAATTTAGTCAGTCCCCAAACGGGGCCTCCTTAATTTGCCTTGGTGTGGTTCTACATCAATATCCTCCTTAAGATGCATGAAACATGCCCTAGGAATACCTAGGATGGAAAGAGAATGCAAAGATGCACTCAGAAAACATTTTCAGAATTTTCAGAAAACAGGGGTCCCGCTCGAGCGTGACTAACTCCGCTCGAGCGGATATGCAATAAAAGGTTTCCGCTCGAGCGTATACTTACCCGCTCGAGCGTACTTCAAAACAGTCAAAAGTGCTGGGAGCACGAATTCCACGCTCGAGCGCAAGTCACCCCGCTCGAGCGTGAATCCAAATTCTGGAAATTCCAGATTTGAACCTCAAGCTCAAATTCAACTTTTGAAACACCAATTTCGATCCTCTTGGGCTAATTTTCTGGAAAACATTTGTAAATCCATAGAATAACATGATTCAAAGATTAATTTGAGAAATCAAAGCCCAAAGGTAGTTCAATTAAACATGATTTCAAACCAAAATTCAAGAACATGATGAACATGCAATATCCATGAATTCAATCAACTTCAAAGCTTCAAACGCTTGCTCAAATAAGCCAATTCTTCTTAAAACATGATGAAACCATGATGAAACCATGGACTTAAACATAATCAAGAGCATGCATGCAACATTTTGCCATGAAAACACTCTAAGACTCTTCAATATACTCATGCATGCAAGATTAGAGCTACAATTCAACAATTTGGCACCATTTCTAGACTCAACTCTTCAATTAACATGGAACATGCAAGGACTAGCTTGAATGCATGAGTAAGAAGGCAATTACACTACATTAAGTCTCCAATTATGAGTCTAGGAGTTCAATGTGGCTATCACTCTTCAATTCTTCCAAGATTCAAGCCAACTCACAATGAAATCAAGATGAAATCACTCTTCTAGGTCTCTCTCTCTCTCTAGAGTCGGTTTTGAGCTCTCAAAATGAGTTGATGAAAAGTTTTGTTGAATGCTTAATGAGGCTCAAAAAAATGTTATAATAAAGGGCCCACTAACATGGCAATTCCGTAAATAAGGCAACTCTTTGATTTAACTTATATTATCTAATTTAATCATGCCAAATAAATTTTCAATTAAATATACCATTAATTCACATAAATTACAATGATCATAAAACATTGATCCATTTCCGATTCGGCCGCCGATAAGGCCTTCAATTTGCAGTTTAAATTACAGAACATGAACAGATCGATTAACAATCAACAGATAGAAAATGCATTTAAACAGTTACAGTCAATCAATCAGTCTCGAATCTCAGTCCGTCAGTTCAGTATTTCAATCAATTCAATTATCAATCATGGTCAGTCTCAGTTTAGCAGTAATCAGTGACAGTATCAGTAATCAGTAGTCAATCAGTGATCAGTGATGAGGGTTGTTACACTGTTCCATGTAAATTTCTTCATCTAACTCACCATTTAAGAAAGCGGTTTTCACATCCATTTGATGAATTTCTAGATTGTATAGAGATGCAATGGCAATTAGCATTCTAATGGATGTTATTCTAGTAACCGGTGAGTATGTATCAAAGTAATCAAGACCTTCTCTTTGTTTAAAACCTTTGACCACAAGTCTTGCCTTGTATTTGTCAATTGATCCATCTGCTTTCATTTTCCTTTTGAAAATCCACTTATATCCAAGAGGTTTACAACCTGGTGGCAAATCCACTAATTCCCAAGTGTGATTTTGCAAGATGGATTCAACTTCACTATTAACAGCTTTTTTCCATAAAAGAGCCTCAGGACTAGACATAACCTCTTTAAAAGTTAAAGGTTCATTTTCTAACAAATATGTTAGAAAATCTGGATCAAAAGATTTTGAGGTTCTAGCACGTTTACTACGCCTAGGTTCCTCTTCCTCATTTTGATCTAACTCTAACTCTTGCTCTTGTTCTTGATCATGACTAATAATAGCATCATGAGATCCTTTATTGTTACTAGTCTCTTGTCCAGTCTTATTTGGAAATACATGTTCAAAGAAAGATGTATTTCGAGACTCAATAATAGTATTTACATGCATTTCGGTATGTTCTAATTTATTAATCAAAAACCGATATGCACTACTATTCTTAGCATAACCAATGAAAATGCAATCAATGGTCTTAGGACCTATCTTAGTCTTTTTAGGACTAGGAATAGCCACTTTAGCCAAACACCCCCACACTTTTAAGTATTTGTAGGATGGTACTCTTCCATGCTACAATTTATAAGGTGTTTGATTCACTTTCTTTCGGGATACTTTATTAAGTATATAATTAGTAGACAGTATTGCTTCCCCCCACAAGTTCTGAGGTAATTCAGAACTTATTAACATGGCATTCATCATTTCTTTTAAAGTCCTATTTTTCCTTTCAGCAATTTCATTTTGCTGAGGTGAGTAAGGAGCAGTGGTTTGATGAATTATTCCATTTTCTTTACAAAATTCACCAAAATGTGATTCATATTCACCACCTTTATCACTTCTAAGTTTCTTGATTTTCTTACCAAGTTGATTTTCAACTTCATTCTTATATTGAATGAAAGTTTCCAAAGCTTCATCCTTGGTTCGAATTAAATAACATAACTATATCTAGTACAGTCATCTATAAAAGTGATAAAATATTTTTTCCCACCTCTAGTTTGAATTGATTTATAATCACAAATGTCACTATGAATTAATTCAAGTGGTTCCGTACTTCTTTTAATTGAATGAAAAAAAGTTTTGGATAATTTTGCCTCAACGCAAATTTCACATTTATGATTTGAATCAATGTCAAATTTAGGTAAACATTCCATATTAATTAATCTACGCAAAGATCCATAATTAACATGTCCTAGTCTACCATGCCATAAATTTGAAGACTCAAGCAAGTAAGAAGAAGATGTATTTTTATTAATAACTGAGGGTACAACGGTTATTACATTTAACTTGAAAAGGCCATCAGATATGTAACATTTTCCTACATACATCCCATTCTCAGTAAGTACAAATTTATCACTCTCAAATACTAGCCTAAACCCATTCTTACTCAACAGAAATCCGGAAACAAGATTCTTGCGAATATCCGGTACATGCAGCACATTGTTAAGAGTGAGTTCCTTTCCAGATGTCATCTTGAGTACAATCTTTCCTTATCCTTCAACTTTGGAAGTTGAGGAGTTGTCCATAAAAAGTTGTTCACCATTGTCCACTGTAGAATAAGATGTGAACATCTTTTTGTCAGCACAAATATGGCGAGTAGCGCCAGTGTCCACCCACCATTCTTTAGGATTTCCGACAAGATTTGCCTCAGAAACAACTGCAGAAAGATTGATGTCATTTACACCATTGGAAATCTTGTCCACTTCGGTCATATGGGCTTGAGCAGGCTTCTTGCTTGTTCTTCTTTTGCTTTTGCCTTTGCTACGGCAATCTTTGGCCCGATGTCCCTCTTTGTCACAGATGTAACATTTGCCATTAAACTTGTACTTTTTATTTTCCCCCCTTTTTAGAGCCTTGTGATGAACTTTCTCCATAAGACTTTCGTTTATTGGTTTTTAAAGCATGTTCCATTACATTTGCCTTAGACTCCATAGGATGCTTACCAGTCCGCTTTTCAGAATTGCGGTTGTCCTCCTCAATCCTCAAACGCACAATTAATTCTTCCATAGAAATTTCTTTGCACTTGTGTTTGAGGTAGTTCTTGAATTCCTTCCAGCAGTTTGATAATTTTTCAATTAAGGCTGCAACTTGGAATGATTCACTAAGAGACATGCCTTCTGCGTGAATGTCATGTAGAATAAGTTGGAAATCTTGAACTTGGTTGATCACAGTTTTTGAATCAACCATTACAAAATCCAAGAATCTGCCAACCACAAATTTCTTTGAGCCGACATCTTCCGTTTTGTATTTTTTCTCCAAAGACTCCCAAAGTTCCTTTGTTGTCTTGATAGGACTGTAAACGTTCTATAATGTGTTGTCAAGTCCGTTCAACATGTAGTTTCGGCAAAGGAAATCAGCATGCTTCCAAGCATCAACCGCAGCAACCACTTGCCGGTCGGTTTCATCCTCTTTCAAAATAGGAGCATCCTCACGGAGGAAACGAGCCAGGTTTAGAGTTGTAAGATAGAACAACATTTTCTGTTGCCATCTTTTAAAGTCAGTTCCTGAGAACTTCTTTGGCTTTTTACCGTGATTTACCGGTATTGTTACAACAGGAGAGGGGGTTGGTGTCATTGCAGCCACCAAAATAGTACTTGTTTGGGCATTAGTTTTAGTAGCCATTAATTCTAATTTATAAAACAAAATTATAATTATAATTTATACTACACAGAAAATTAATCCAAATTCACAGAATTAAATTCTGTAAAAATAAAAGAAACAAGAATGTAACTTTTATTTTTTAATTAATTTGGAAATAAAATAAAATGCTATTTAACCAAATTAATTCCACACAGAAAATTAAATTTTTGTAAAATAAAAGAAATAAGAAAATAACTTTTATTTTTCAATTAATTTGGAAATAAAATAAAATTTTATTTAACCAAATTAATTCCACACAGAAAGTTAAATTTTGTAACACTTCAATAATTAAAATACTAAAACATAATTTTAAGTAATGAAAACACAGAAAATAATTTCTAAAATCCAAAATTAATTTCTGAAAAAATTCCATAAAAATATATTCTGAATTGTTAATGACACCAGTATCGTACTACTAGTTGTCAAAGAAAATAGACAGTATATTACTACTATCTGTCAAATAGCATATAATCACTATTTGTTTTTCCAATAAGAATATTATTTTGTAAATCTACAGAAAATAATTTTCTTAAAAGAAGAAAGAGAAAAGGAAACAAACGAAAAATTCTGTAAATAGAATAATTCGAATCTGTCTTAAGATTGTTAGACAACAATCTTATGTGTAAATAAAATAAATAAAACAAATCCAAACAAAAAAAATAAATAATGTACCGAATTTATTTATCGAACTGAATTAAAAATTCAAAGACCAAGTCGAGTGTGTGACACTCTGTCCTTAAGACAGATTCGCCCCGCTACGATGCTTACGGTTATGTGGCGTCTATCTCCCAAGATACAATGATCTTCACAAATTTGTAGTAGCACTTCAAACAAATTTGTCCGGCGAACTAGAACCTTGTGTTCTATTACTCTCTGAAATTTATTCTAAATCTAATATAAAGAATAAAGGACACAAGAGAGCAAAATAAAAGCAAGGAAAATGAATTTTCGGAATCAATCAAAATTGGAATGGGGCTGCCTTTATACAGGCTTTGTTGGCACCTATTCAATTTGAATAGAAAAGGTATGAAGAAGGGACATAACCCTTCCTTTAAAATAAAGAGACACCATGAAAGGTTTGCACCCTTTCATTCAAATAGAGGTTTGACCCTTCCTTTAAAACAAAAAGACACCATGAAAGGTTACACCATTTCATTCAAAATGGAGTCTATTTCAATTCACAACTACCTCTTTATAAATTTTCCAACAGTCACCTTGTCAACCGCGGGTGTCAATCTTCTTGCTGGACAACCGACTGGATGACCAACAAAATGAATTTCGAATATATGGGCCAAGTTCAAATTCAAGCTACACAACAATTCCCTTTTTATAATTATTGTTATATTTTCTAAGTGTTAGTGGCAAATAATATCCTTAGAACATGTTTGTTTTGAAGGATAACATCATGGGATTGGACTATTAGTTCGTTGTTTGGCATGAATTTTTTGGTCTGGACCAATAATCCCCCCAAACTATTAGTCCCATATTTGTGGAATTATGCTATCCCATAGGGGGGGTGGGATAGAAACCATGGGATAACTCATCCCATGGGATTAGCTACTAAAATTACATTTTTGCCCTCTGGCATTTAATTATGTATTATATTAGTAAAATTCAATAAAATTTAAATGTTTCAATTTAAAAATAAAATAATTTTATTTAATTTTTATTTTTGTTTTATTTATTTAATTTTTTAAAATAATTTTTTATAGATATTTTATTGATGTTTTATTTTAAAATTTTGTTTATATTTTATTTAATTTCTTTATTTAAATTTTAATAGATATTTTATTTTATTTAATTATTTAATTATTATTATTATTTAAAATAAATTTATTTAAAATTTTAATTAAAAAATAACATATATTTTTATTGATATTTAATTTATTTAATTTATTTAAAATAAATTTATTTAATTGTGCAAAAAATAAAATAAAATAAAATAAATTTATTTTAATGTAGCTAAAAATAATTAAAATATTAAAGCTATGTTTAATATTGTTATTACTTTAGTAAATAATTGAAAATGATAAAATAGTCATTTGAGCATTTATCATTCTTCATAATATCCCAAACAAACATTGGACAACTAAAAATAGTCTAATCCAGACATCTAATCCCATGACTAAACAAACATAGGATACAAATCCAATCCAACCAAATAGTCCGGGGACAATGTATCCCAAAACTAATAATCCGATAGATTACAATCCCCACTTATCTAGTCCGTTCAAACAAACGCCCCCTTAGTATAGAGGTAGGAGATATCACCTCTACTACCACTCCTGCCCCCATCCCCACGCTGCAATCTATATTCTAAACAGTTAGAATTTGTGTATAAATTGTTTTATTGAAACACAACATGCAATTCTGAACCAAAAAAAAAATGAAAAAAAAAATTACAACATGCGATTATAATTTGTGTATGAATCTTAGCGCTTATAAAAATAATATAACCATAATAATTATGTCATTCTTTATAAAAATAATATAATTATTTCATTCCTTTAACCATGTTCTCAAGCCTATTTTAAGAAATAGATTAAAAGTTACTTTTCAATTTTTAATACACTTTCTTCTTTCACAAAAAAGTTTAAAAAAATTAAAAAATAATTTTTAATTATCTTTTCAAAACACCCCTCATATTATACTTGTATAGGTATAGGTTACACTATATAAGAAAATTATATTATTTGTCACTAAAATGAATTATCAATAATAATATTGATCCCCATCTAAGAAAAATAATAATATTAAGGTCAAATGATATACAATACAACAATGTGAGAAAAAAAATAAAAAAATAAAAAAAAGATGAAAAGGAAAGTCTATCAATATCCGAAAGATTGAAGGAATCCAACGGCTGAGGGACAGCCATTCGCGGAAACACGGAGCCGCTCATGCCCAAGACCTTGGAATGTAACCCAACCCCCAACCCCAACCCACACCCTCCTAACCCAACCCACACACTCTCTCTCTCTCTCTCTCTCTCTCTCATGTTATAAGTTAACCACTGGCCCACCACCATCACTACCAAACTAGCTTAACCTCAGTTAACTTCACTTTAACACCAACCTCTTTTGCGTTTATGGATGGTTTTGAGAAGTGAGGTTAAAAATTGATTTTTTAATTTTTAATTTTTTTTAAAAAAATTGTATAAAAAATAAAAAATAATTTTGATTTTGGTTTTGACTTTCAAAAATTAGTTTTTAGAAAATTTTATTTTTTTATTTTTCGTATTTTAATGTTTTCAATGATTTTTTTTAATATTTTAAACAAATTTTTTAATTTTTAAACACACCTAACATAAATATATATATTTGGGATTTTTTTTAAAAAAAATTCATCAAATATCAAAAAATACAAAAAAATATAAAAATTTAATATATTTTTCATATTTTTGTGTATTTATTATTTTTTAAAATATTTATTTACAAATATTTTATTATTTAGATACATCTAAATAAGGTACATCTAAAAAAATAAAAAAAATTACTTAAAATTTTAAAAATATTCACTAAAAATAAAAAAATATGAAAAATAAAAAATTTAATTTTTTAAAAAATAAATTTGAAAAATTGAAACAAAACATACTATATAATTCAAAATAGATTAAAAAATCAAAAATTCGCTTTTACTATGGCCCCGAATTGGCCCTATATGTACATATTCTTCTACTCCGTTCCAATGCCTAATCTCTCTCTCTCTCTCTCTCTCTCTCTCTCTCCAGTTTCTGCGTCTGGCTCCCAAATTCATTTCCTCGTTGTAGCTTGAATCTGATATGTTGAGCTTGTAATCATGAGTTGCAATGGATGTCGAGTTCTTCGAAAGGGTTGCAGCGAAAACTGTATCCTCCGACCATGCCTTCAGTGGATCGACTCCCCTGAATCTCAAGGCCACGCCACCGTCTTCGTCGCCAAGTTCTTCGGTCGCGCCGGCCTCATGTCCTTCATCTCCTCCGTCCCCCCAAATCAACGTCCCTGTAACTCTCTCTCTCTCTCTCTCTGTTCGTGATTATACAAAAAACCCATTTGTAGATTTATTTCTATTTATTCGTGTTTCAGCTCTGTTTCAATCGCTCTTGTTCGAAGCGTGTGGCCGGACCGTGAACCCGGTTAACGGAGCGGTTGGGCTTCTCTGGACCGGAAACTGGCAGCTCTGCCAGGCTGCGGTTCAGACCGTCCTCCGCGGCGGCGCGTTGCGGCCGATCCCGGAGTTCCTCGGCGGCGCCGTCCTGACTCCGCCGGACCTCGACGAGGCTTCCGAGGCCGAAGTCACCTGTTCAGACATGTTTAAACTTTATCACCATCAAGATCCGAACCCTGACTCACGATCGAAAGCGGCGCCCAAGCGCCGCCGTATCGGCGACGAATTAGAGAACCTCGGGCTCAGCTTGACGCCATCATCATCGAAAGCAGTTGTCGGAAGAGTACTGAATTTTTGGAGTTCGCCGGAAAAGCTGAGACCTGGGACGCCGTCGATGAATTCGGAGGAATCTGGGACGACGACTTTACATGAAAGTGGTGGTTTTGGAGATCAAACGAAACTTCTAAACTTGTTCACCTGATTTGGTGTAGAATTATATTTTCTTCTAATTAATCAACTACAATTTTTGTATTTTGTATTTTGTATTTTGTATTTTTTTTTTTTTTTTTGAGTTTTTAGGATTTTCCTGCAATCGAAGTTCCGGTGAGATTTTGTAAATCGCCGTCACAAGATTTCCCTGTTGTTCTCTGTTTGGATATGAGGAAAAAAGAGGGAGAAATGAAAGTTTGCCGGTGATCCCCTTTTTCTTTTCTAGTATTTGTCTTTTGTGATATCAATAAATCAATTGTTTTGTTTTTCTCTAATTTTGTGGGGGCAGCCTCGTTTGGGAATAGGCTGTTTTAGGCTTCGTTTAAGAAGTGAGTTAATTTTTTGATTTTTTGATTTGTTTTGTTATTTTAGTTTGGGTTAAAAAGTTTAGTTTGGAAAGAATTTTTTTGATTTTTTTAGATTTTTTTGTGAGAGAAGAGTATAATGATTATGAATTGGATGTGATATTTTATTTTTTGTGATTAAAATAATCAATTTTGTCTTTTGTGGTTAAAATAACTAAAAAAGATCCAAATAGTTCTTCCCAAACGGAGCCTAACTTTTTGGCTTTTGATGTAAAAAAAATTAGTATATTTGAGATGATTTTTTAACTTTTTATAAAAAGATGTGTAAAAAGTAGAGAAAATAAAATTTTTGATTTTTTCGTATAAATTGTTAATTTTTTATTTTTTTTAATGATTTTTTGACTAAAAAGTCACTTGCTAAACGAGCCTTTGGAATTGTTCAAAAAAAAACGAGGTCTTGGAATGATGAGGTAAGAAAAAGGAGAGAGTAGATGTAGATCCAAGCAAAAGAGAATATTCATAGGCTATTTTTCACAAATTCTGTATAACTATGTAGTTGCAATTTATTTATTTTATTTCGTTATCGTGGTAAGGATGATTTCTTGTATGCTTTCGACTTGATCTGATGATTTCAAATGGAGAAGAAATCTCAATTAGATATCGGTGTAGTGTTAGAGCATCTCCAACGGTTAACTTTTTTTTTCATCAAATCTGATGCGAAAAAGGGTGATTTTCTCAATTTGGTACGTCGCGCTCCAACGGTGTTGCATCAAATTTGTTGCATCAAATTTGGGCCGGGCAACCGGTTGGTTGACCGGCCGGTCGACCGGCCGGTCAACCGGTAAAGAGCAAATTTTTTTTTTTTTTTTTTTTTTTTACCGGTTTGAACCCTTTGTTCTGAACTTTTTGAACTTCTGGGTGGTCGACCGGGTGGTCAACCGGCCGGTCGACCGGGTGGTCGACCACCTAGGCAAAAATTTTTTTTTTTTTTTTTTTTTTGACTGGTTTGAACTGAAAAGTGAACCTTTTGAACTTTTTTCCGGGGCGACCGGTTGGTCACCCGGTTGGTCACCTGGATGGTCAACCGGTTTGTAATTCCCAACGGTCAGGAACAGTGTTTTGCTGAAATGCTTCGCGTGTTCTCATTTTGATACCAGATTTGCTAAATTCCCGATTTGGTATGGATTTGATGAAACCGTTGGAGCTCAAAAAAGTGGATTTTTCATCAAATTTTGAATTTGATGTTGGATTTGGTTCTCCGTTGGAGATGGTCTTAGGCCAAATATTTTCTTATATTTAAGTTAGTAAACTTGTATTAGAATAAACTTCATATGAATGAGGTGTCGAAAGGAGGGTTTTAGGGTTTCGAGTGTTGTACAATCTGTCTTTTGTTTTTTTCTTTGTTGTGATTTTGTTATTGTGATCCAATAGTTGAGGTTTAAAGTTGAAATAAAAGTACATTATTTTGAGATGTGTTATTCTAAAACTATTTTATTTGAGGTGTAAATTTAACCATTGAATTATACTTTTTGCTACTATATAACATGGAAAAATCACAAGGTTATAGCACCAAAAACACAATGGAGAATCCCTACATTTTAAAAAGAATCTCTCTTATAATCGCTTCGTAGTAATGGGTGTCATGTAGTGTGCTATGTGTACATCGTCGGACCTTGTTGGGAGACACCTACCTATTGGACTATAATTTAATTAATTATCTATCCATCATCGATAAAATTGAATATTATGAGTTGGATTTTAAATTTGTACTATAAATAGGTTCATTAGATAGTCGAATTTGTGATCTTATAAGGGAATATCTGGATTTTAACTCGTAAATGTTTATGGTAATTTGGTTTATAAAAATAGAAATGCGTGTGAGAATTTGAATTCAATTTCTGAAAATTTGAGTATGTTTGGATGTTTGGTTATTCCACTCTCATACTACCAAACTCTCAATATTTTAGGAGCTTATCCCGCATCAGTTTGCATAAAGCAACACTCTCATATGAAGTCGACAAAATTCAATATTAGTTTTGAATTTTTATTATAAAAAATTCTACCAGATTGATATAGCATTGCACTTGCAAGTTCATTTTGAGGATAAATTACAATAATTTATTCTAAAATTAGGAGAAAACACATTAAATCTGTGTGAGTGATTTTCTGATCATACTGCCCACCTTAGTAAATCAACTGTAGAACACAGGCAGAATAGATGGCACAAATAATAACACAAAGAATTTAACGTGGTTCGGCAAAATTGCCTACGTCCACGGGCAGCAGATTCACTATATTGAATGAATAGTAAGAATTACAATTAACTCTCTGTAATTCTCTTCCTCTCTTCACTCCCTCCACTCTCTCCACTCTCTTTACTCCCTTTAAGCTTGTTGTCCTCCCCTCTTCTCTGTCTCAACCTCTTTATATACACATGAGAATAGAGATGGAGAGGCCATCAACTTTTGAGCTGGCTGCCAGCCCATTGTTGTGCTTTTGGCAGCTTTCCAGATAAAAGCTTCACATTGCTTCACATGGCCTCTTGTGGCCTCATGGCCAACTCACATGGCCTCACGGCCAGCTAGTTGGTGAGGTGTTGGCCTCATGGCTTTCTTCTCATGGCTGGACATCCATCTGACCGTGATAATATTGCCATACTATATGAAAAAGTATGGCCGATCTAACGGTTACCTCGGCTCAATTCTTCTACGGGTAGCTCGGCCTTTGCATGTAAAGCCGAGGTAGGAGAGAGGAGAGGCCTTTATACGCTTATCCCGGATTAAGATATCTTCGGAGATAACCTCGGCAAATCTTAGATTACCTCGGCAAAACTTACCGCGACACGTGGCACCTCGGCTGACACGTCGGCGTCACCTTGCCACGTGTTGGTACTCAGAAATATATCCCCACAAAATCATATAATTTTAGTGTAATTACATTGATCTTTCTTTTCATAAAATTTAAAAACCAGAACTAATGTAGATGTTATAAAAACATATAAATGAACCAGATTAGGAATGGCCACGGGGCGAGTTCATCATTTCTCGCCCCCGCCCCCCCTACCCCCCGTTACGGGTGACTAAAACATAATCTACTCCTGCCCTACATAAGTATTGGGACAGGTAAAATCCGTCCCATTCAGGCGGGTATGGGCAAGCTCCTGTTGATCGGATTAAAATGGCTATCTCTAAACCATATCCATATTTTTTTTATTCATGTGATTAACAAGTTATTGATGAAAAGTGAATACATGTTATGTAAATTAAAATTTTAAAAGAGTTTTTTTTAATAATGTCAAATTTGTATGACTTATTATATTTTCTCTAAATTTTAGAAAAAGTTGGTGTAATTTATCCTCATTTTGATTATATAGAGTATTATATAGAATATTGTGAGAAGTTTGAATTTATAAATTTAAACCAAAAAATTTATGAGAGTAATTTAATACTTAAGAAATTACTAATCATTTTCGTGAACAATGATATACAAGTCTACTTTTTAAATTTAGTGGTGTGTAAGAAATGTGATGATTAGAGAGAATACAAGAGAAATAAAAAAAATTTCTTAAATATTTTAATAGATTGGCTCATCATTAAACTTAAAAAATGAGTTTTCCTTTTGAATTAGAGTAGCACTACTTAGAGCATCTCCAACGGTTCATCAAAATTTTCATCAAATCTGAGTAAAAAAAATGACTTTTTTCTCAATATGATACCGAGTGCTCCAACGGTTGATTTTCATCAAATTTGCGCCGGGACAACCGGTTGGTCGACCGGTTAAGCCAAATTTTTTTTTTTTTTTTTTGGAACTGTTTGAACCTTTTAGTAGTCGACTGGCTGGTTGACCGGTAAGGCAAAAAAAAAGTTTTTTTTTTTTTTTTTTTAACTGTTTGAACCTTTTTTTGGAACTGTTTGAACCTTTTGGTGGTTGACCGGTTGGTCAACCGGCCGATCAACCGGCTGGTCGACCGGTTGGTCTCCCCCAACGGTCATGCATAGTATTTTGGTGAAATGCGGAGCCTGTTCTCATTTTGGTGAAACTTTTGGTGAATTCTCGATTTGATATCAATTTGGTGAAACCGTTGAAGCTCCAAAAAGTGTTTTTTTCACCAAATTTCAAATTTGATGCCAGGTTTGGTGAAGCGTTGGAAATGGTTTTAATTTTCATTATAAAATTTATATTCATAGAAAAAAAATTTCGTTTTGGTGAATGGTTTTATCTTCTAGGTCTTGTACAAGTTCATGATTCATTCAACCTTATCTAATACGTTACTGAATAATTTAAGGTAACATTATACAATGTTTGACTGAATCGAATAACATTGATCAAACACATCTGATGAAGCAACCCCCAAAGCTGCAATCCGATTGGAAGGGAGAGGTCGTTGGTCCGGGTCCAGATGCTTCGGGTCAAAAGTTTGACCCATCCACGAATTGTTGGATATAGATTCTTCTCATCATTACGTGGAACCACGCTATACAATGCTTTTGATTGGAGCCACAGATCATATCATATTATATATTTACCAAATAAAAAATTGGTCCTTTTTTTTCCCAAAAATAAAATAATAAAAAATTGGTAATTTGGATCGTCACTACTCCTCACGCGCTCTGGTCGTTTTGCCTCAATTACAAATGAAAAATAATTTACAAAAAATAAAAAATAAAAAATATTTATGAGTTTCAAATTATATTCTAACTTGTTTATTTCTTTCAAATTGAATTTAACAGGATTTTAAATGAGTCAAAATCAAGTAAATTTTTATTATCAACTTGAGTATTAGTTCTTCAAAAAAAACTTGAGTATTAAAAAATTATCAAATTTTAAAATGTGTTTAAAAATGATTTATTAATGTAATAAGTTGATATAAAATGAATTTTTAATGAGTTTTACATTTATTAATTTTAACTAATTTAGTTCATTTTATGGTGTTAATACAATCTTACATGAAAAAATTATTAAATAGCTCTTGAAGTATAATATAACATTATTTTCATAACAAATAAGAAATTACAAAATTATTATGTGACCTATTCCTTCCTAACAATTAGACCTATTTTGACAATACGGTCAAAAGTTAATTTTTTAAAAAATTTTCAAACTTTTTGAGTCACATTATTTCTCTATTTTTTATAAAAAAATTTAAAAAATTAATTTTTAACCTACTTTTTAAAATAGATCTTATATTTGTAGAAAAAAAAATTAAAGATAGTGTTAATATGACAAGGCAGTAGAGCGTGTATGGGACTGTAGATATAATCGCGTGGGGGATTAGAGTAGGAGGAAGTGAGAAAACTTGAAGCAGTTATCTTTATTCTGTGTGTAGTTGTAGAAGTCTATGGTATGGATACTCATCTCATCTCTTTGTTTATGGGAAACTATTTAATATTTTTGTAATATTATGTGATTATATTTTAAATTAATTATTAATTATTTAGTTTTTATGTTGTTCCTTCATTCTCAATGTAAATTGTGAATCTTAATTTTTTTCTATTAATCAAAATTTTATAAAACGTAACATATCTATACTCCGAAAATATTAAATAATCTCCTCTTACTTATTATGGGGGACCTTTCGGCGGACAAAACAAACAGCTACTTAGCTGTGTTGTTTGTTTGTTTGGAGGAGGAGTGTGAAAGTAGAGAGAGAAACGGCTTTTGGAGAGTGGTAAGAGGCGTATGGAAATGGGAAAGGAATCAAATTTCTTCTTTGTGGGTACAAGGGCATATACAATGGGATGACTAAAAAAATATATTAAAGTGTATATTATATGATTAAAAGTAATAAAAGTGAGGTTTAAAAATATTTGTTAAGATGTGTTAAGAGTTTGTTAATTTTAGAGAGTGAGTAGTGGTGCAATAGATGTGTTAAGGGGTGTGTTAAGATGTGTGTTAAATATATATATATAAAATAAATAAATAATTTAGTTTAGTAAAAAATTTCAAGCCAAAAATTAAATTTTAAGTCTAAAAAAAAAATCCCAACAAGTTAAAAAATAAAATAAAATAAAATAAAATAAAATTTGCCGTTGACCGGTCAACTGGCCGGACGTCCGGCCGGTCAATCGGCCGGTCAACCTATAAGACCAAAAGACAAATTAACAGCTCTCTCCTTCACTAGCTAGAAGCCTCGCTACAGTTAACAAACAAACTAACAACTGGCACTAATAACTGACACTAACATATCCCTTCACAACTCCATCGGAGCATCATTTGAGCTATTCAATAGTTAAAATATTAACAATTGATACTAACATGTCCCTTAATAGCTCCATTATGGATGCTCTAACGTCGTAATAGTTTGTACTATTTTTGTACGTTATTTATTATTATTATTATTATTTTAATTTAATTTTTGTTTTTATATGGTGGGGTCCATCGTAGTTTGCAGTTCCTCCGTCTCTTTCGCCCAATCGTAGCAAACTGTACGTACGGTTCCTCACACCGCCAGTCTTTGTTTAGCTTTTTATTTTTAATTACACTAATTTTTTTTAGAGGCTCTAAATTTTTTTATTAAATAGTCTAGTATTATTATAAAAAAATCTAAGTGTTAATTAAATTATGACCTTTTAATTATTAGTCAATATTATTTTATTTTTTATTATAAATTCATAATCTTTTCAACTTCGAAAAATATATAAATATACATATTTTAAAAGTGGTCTAGAGGGATAAGATTGATATATTTTTATAATTGAACATGTCAAAATGCATAGAGGGGTCTTTTGGGAAGTGGGTTATAATCCACTTCCCAAATTATAACACACTTTCTTCTCTCACAAAAAATTGATTATAATCAACTTTAACAAAAAAATTGATTATAACCATCTTTCCAAATAGCCCATTCATATGTGAAGGAAGTAAAGTAATACTTGCAAATAGTTAAAAAAGTGTTGATGCAAATAATCCAAAATAGAAAAATCTCACAATTTTCACATAATTATATTAGATTTTCATAAAATTGTAATTCACATAACATTTTAATTTTTTTTTTTAAATTTTTTGTCAATAAAATTCATTAGCCTCCGTTTGGGAAGTGGGTTGGCTTTTTGGCTTTTTTGGCTATATGAGCTTGGGCTCAAAAGCTTGGTTTGGGAAGGGCTTTTGGCTTTTTGACTTTTTTGACTTTTTTGTGAGAGAAGAGTGTAATGATTATGGGGTTGGATGGGATATTTTGTCTGTTGTGGCTCATGAGCCTATTCTGTCTTTTGTGGCTCATTGAGCCAAAAAAGCCCAATGAGCCCTTGCCAAAGTTAAATGAATGAAAAAAATGAGGTGTGTTGAGAATGTGTGATAACTAATAAATTTATCGGGTGATATAGTTAATATTATATAAAATGCCACATCAGATAGTATTCAATAATAGTTATCCTAATTGTGTTTTTATTTTATTTTGTCTAAAAAATGTTATTTATTTATTTTCCTCTCATTTGGGTGTGTATTTCTCTTGTTTTCTTTTGGCCTCGTTTGGGAAGTGGCTATTTTAGAAGCTTTTTGACTTTTTAATTATTTTAGTAGGCTATTTTAGTTTTTGTGTTTGGGAAGATGAGATGGATTTTTATTTGAGTTGTTGTATTGAAAAATGTGTTGAAATGATGTTTGAAGTTAAAATGACAAATTTGTCCTTAAGATTATAATTTTTTAAATTGATATAAAAGGGCAAAATCGTAATTTACCAGTTGATGTGACAATTTGTCAATTGACAGTGTAGGCCGTGCCTACATTGCCGGCAGCTGCAGCCTTTTTTTATTTTTTTATTTTTTTTGAAAAACTTTGAACAGTGGGGCTTTTTGACTTGTTTGTAATTTGAGACTATGATAGCCTCAACCCTTTTCTTCCCAAACAGGGCCTTTGTATGTTTGGGCACATCTCATCTCATCTCATCTAATTTCATGTAAAGTTGATTTTTTAATTTTTTAACTATTTTAGTTTGGGATTAAAAAATTTCGTTTGAGATGAACTTTTTATGGGTCTTATGAGAAAAAAATAAAAAGTCAACTTTTAACTTTTTATTCATTTTGGGTCACATCATTTCTCACATTTTTTACCTACAAAAAGACAAAACAGATTAAAAAAAGTCAAAAAATTTATTTTTTACTAACTTTACAAAACACTCCTTAATTTTTGTGAAAAAAAATAATTATTATAATTTAAATATTATATTTTTTGATCTAAAATTAAAAAGTTTATTTTATTTTTTTATAATTATTTTAACTCCAACTCATCCTATCATGTCAAATCAATGCTTAAGGTTGGGTTGGATTGGAAATTGGAGAGAGAGAGAATAATAATCAATTGCTTTGGAGGGGGATGCAGTGTACAAGTTGTGGGTAGGACCAACCAGCAGCAGCACCAAATATATACATGGGTTTGGGTTTTCTCCAATACATGAAAGGTGCTATTGAGCCTGTGACGATTTATTATAAATTTTATTTTGATAATTTGAATTGTTTAATGTACAAAATTCGTCGAGTATTATATATATGTAAAAAATTATGTTAATCAGATATCGATAGTCACATGATCAAATTAGTTTTGTATAAAAAAAATATATAGTAAAAAATAAACGGTTGATAAAAATCTAATCCGATGAAATAACTATTGATATTTAATCAACATAATTTTTTACAAACATACAGTACTCAACAAATTTTACATATTAAATATTCAAATTATCGAAACGAAATCTATAACATACTTCTACAAATCTAAAAATACATTTTAATCCGATCACAGACCGAAAGAAGTGTATCCCAAAATATAAATAGAATAATGTTTGAGGGCCCTAAAAACTGTGGCTCAAATGGCTCAAATTTTCCAATTTTGGTAACTTTGTTTTTTTTTTTGTTTTTTTTTTTACCTGATAAGAAAATTTGAGCCATTAGAGGCACCCAAATTCGGGCCCCCTAACAGTGCTGATATAAATAACGTAATGAGAGCCAGTGAGTGAGAGAGAGAGAGAGAGAGAGGGGGCAGATAGGAAAGTGTGTGACGCGGATTTCACAACCGTTCCTTTTCATTTTCAATCATCCAATCCAATCAATCATCTATACATACACATTATATCTATACTTCTATATTTATACTATATATTAAGTAAAAGGGGGTTTTTAACCTCAAGTCTTATGGGAGTTCCAATCTCCCAATCTAAATTTCTTGATTTTAAAAAAAAAAAAAATCTTAGCATTTATTAACTTCTTCGAACTCCCAAGTCTTACTATCATAATAACACTTTAAGGCATTAAGAATAAATATAAAAAAAATTCTTTGAAATCCAACACATATGAATTCCTTGAAAAGTCCCAACACATATGATTATTATCCCTCATAATAATACTTTAATGCATTAAGAACAAGCATAAAAAAAATTCTTGAAAAGTCCAACACATATGATTATTATCAAAATATTAAACTTTAATATAATATAATAATAATAAAAAGACATTTAATTCCTTGAAAATTCCAACACATATGATTATTATCAAAATATTAAACTTTAATATAATATAAAAAAAAGGAAAAAAAAGAAGACATTTAAAAAAAAAAAAAATTTAAAAATCACAATTCACAAGCCAGGTGGAGGCTCCAATATGCTAATATATCTATACTATATATTAAGCAAAAGGGAATTTTTAACCCCCAAGGCCTATGGGAGCTTCAGTATCCCAATCTGAATTTTCTAAATTTTTTATATTTTATTTTTAAAAAAAATTCAGTATTTAATTGATGGATTATTTACCAATAAATCTTACTTTACAAACTGTTATACCAAATAGTCCCACTTATATTCTATTATACCAATTAGTCCTATTGGTGGGTTGATTTGGTCATTTTTGTTTTTTTTTTACATTTTTGTTTAACTTCGTGGACGAGAGTGTCCTTAGTATGATGTGGACTATGTGTAACAGTGTGTGTGTGTATGTGTGTTGAAACAGCACTGTGTGTG
The DNA here is from genome assembly GCA_030407325.1 of Camellia japonica. NCBI lineage: Eukaryota > Viridiplantae > Streptophyta > Magnoliopsida > Ericales > Theaceae > Camellia > Camellia japonica. Next base: position 142,634,988 of record JAPPVO010000059.1, on the reverse strand, counting down.
TGTCCATGTAACAATGTGTGTGTGCGTAACATTGTGTGTGTGTGTATGTGTGTTGAAACAACACTGTGTGCGTGTGCGTGTAACAGTGTGTGTGTGTGTGCGTATAACAGTGTGTGTAACAGTGTGCGTGTATTATACCAAATCGTTCATCCCTGTAGCGAGCGTAGTCCAGAGTATTCGATGTGAACCTGAAAACCGGGTATGGGCAGATCATGAGGGGCGTGTTTGTTTGGCGATGGAATTCAAGGATTGGGGCAAATACTACCCGGTCGTAATCCCTACTGAACCGACCCGAACTTGGTGGCTCCGACATTGATGATATACCTACTGAATGAGGTGTGGAGTCCTCAATGCTGGATATTTCGGCGAGATTGAGGGCGACGTGGAGAGATTTCACTGCGGGGAGGAGGTGGGCGATGAGGGTTTTGTCGGCGGTGGCGATGGCTTCGTCCCCGACGGCGATGCTGTGGATTTGGCGGTGGGGTAGAAGGGGAGGATGTTAGCCACCCAGGTCACGGCGGCAGAGAGTTTGGAGACGACGGGGATGTCGGAGTTTGGCGACGGTGATATTTGGCTCTGTCGATGTTGGTGTGGTATTGAGTGTGTGTTGTGAATGTTTGTGTATCTGCCTGTGTGAACCCCCAAACACACTAACCCAGCCCAAAACAAAAACCCCTTACAGCGCTTTGCCATTGTGTGACACCCTCTCAATGTATCACATGCAACACACCACACATCTATTTACTAATTATGCACGAGGGTAATTACGTCCCTCACAATTGAATGGGACTAAACGGTTTAGTAGAATAAAAATGGGACCAATTGGTTCATAAGTTCAAAATTTGGGATTTATTGGTAAATCTCCCTTTATTGATTTGGTCAAAATCTCCTGATCAGCATTTATTAACTTTTTTCAATTTACATGTCTTTCCACGTGTCTGCATTTATTGATTTGATCAAAATTCCCTGATCAGTATTTAAAATCTCTTCATACAAATAATTATAGATATAATCTGTGCATAGTTACTGCAGTACCCTTTTTAACTTCTCTCATACACTATGGCTAGTGATAAGATTGTTAAATTATTTTTATAAAAAATCTTAAAAAACATAATTTATATATTAAAAAAAATCTAAAATAAATATAAATATCTATAATTATCCCGTGCATAGCACGGGTGATAGGCTAGTTATATATTAAGTAAAAGGGTATTTTTAACCCCAAGGCTTGTGGGAGCTCCAATCTCCTAATCCTAATTTTCTAATTTTTTGATTTAAAAAAAAAACTTCAGTATTTATTGACTTCTCCCAACCCAATTTTAACATTTATTGACTTCTCTCAACCCACAATCCCTTTTGACCTCTCTCATAATTATTGCAACACCCTTTTCAATTTCTCCCATACACTATGGTTACACACAAAAATTAAAAAAAAAGGATAAGAATTTAGTTATAAATCTCAAAAAGATATAACATCTAAATTTGAATTATGATTAATAATATTATTATGTATTTTTTTATGTATATCTATCAAAATTTTAAATCACTTAATGGGACAAATTAATCAATTTTCCAAAATTATTGATTTTTAATTTACAAAATAGATTAAAAAAAACTATTGACTGATTTATTTTTTTAATAACAAAAATATTTCATAATCTCTCCCTCTTAATCTCTCTCACAAATTTTCAAAAAAAAAAAATTAAAACTTGCATTCCTTTTCTCTTTCCCAAAAAATCAGATAATATTTTTTATTAAAGTTGTAGATATATACCTATATTTTATATATTATATTATAACATAACAAAAAAAACTAAAAAAATTTAACTAATATTAAAGTTTATTTAGATAAACTTTAAATCAATAAAACTCACATGTCTATCATATATCTAACTTACATCATAACCTACCTAAATAATAATAATTAAAAATAAATGGAAACCACAGATAAATTAAATTAAAAAAAAAAAAAGATACCCACAACTCCATCTTAAATAAATTGAAAAAAAAAATACCCGAATAGAAACCACACCAAAAAAAAAAAAAAAAAGATACCCACAACTCCATCTTAAATAAATTGAAAAAAAAAATACCCGAATAGAAACCACACAAAAATAACAATAAAAATAAAAAGATATATCTATCTATCTACACATATGTATGTATTTTTTTTTTTATATATATTTATCAAAATTTTAAATCACTTAATGGGATAAATTAATCAAATTTTCAAAATTATGGATTTTTAATTTACAAAATAGATTAAAAAAACTATTGACTGATTTATTTTTTTAATAACAAAAATATTTCATAATCTCTCCATCCTAATCTCTCTCACAAATTTTCAAAAAAAAATATTAAAACTTGCATTCCTTTTCTCATCCCCAAAAAATCAGATAATATTTTTTATTAAAGTTATAGATATTTACCTATATTTTATATATTATATTATAACATAACAAAAAAAAATACACTAAAACTCTAACTAATATTAAAGTTTATTTAGATAAACTTTAAATCAATAAAACTCACATGTCTATCATATATCTAATTTACATCATAACTTACCTAAATAATAATAACTAAAAACAAATGAAAACCACAGATAAATTAAATTAAAAAAAAAAGATACCCACAACTCCATCTTAAATAAATTGAAAAAAAAAATACCCGAATGGAAACCACACAAAAATAAAAATAAAAAAAGATACCCACAACTCCATCTTAAATAAATTGAAAAAAAAATACCCGAATAAAAACCACACAAAAATAAAAATAAAAATAAAAAGATATATCTATCTATCTACACATATGTATGTATTTTTTTTTTATGTATATCTATCAAAATTTTAAATCACTTAATGGGACAAATTAATCAATTTTTCAAAATTATTGATTTTTAATTTACAAAATAGATTAAAAAAACTATTGACTGATTTATTTTTTTAATAACAAAAATATTTCATAATCTCTCCCTCCTAATCTCGCTCACAAATTTTCAAAAAAAAAATATTAAAACTTGCATTTTTTTTCTCTTTCCCAAAAAATCAGATAATATTTTTTATTAAAGTTGTAGATATCTACCTATATTTTATATATTATATTATAACATAACAAAAAAAACTAAAAAACTTTAACTAATATTAAAGTTTATTTAGATAAACTTTAAATCAATAAAACTCACATGTCTATCACATATCTAGCTTACATCATAATTTACCTAAATAATAATAATTAAAAACAAATGGAAACCACAGATAAATTAAATTTAAAAAAAAAAGATACCCACAACTCCATCTTAAATAAATTGAAAAAAAAAATACCCGAATAGAAACCACAAAAAAAAAAAAAAGATACCCACAACTCCATCTTAAATAAATTGAAAAAAAAAATAACCCGAATAGAAACCACACAAAAATAAAAAGATATATCTATCTATCTACACATATGAATTCATTGAAAAGTCCCAACACATATGATTATTATCCTTCATAGTAACACTTTAATGCATTAAGAACAAGTATAAAAAAAATTTATTGAAAAGTACAATACATATAATTATTATCAAAATATTAAAATTTAATATAATATGACATTTAATTCCTTGAAAAGTCTAACACATATGATTGTTATCAAAATATTAAACTTTAATATAATATAAAAAAGGAAAAAAATAAGACATTTAAAAAAAAAAAGACATTTAAAAATCGTGATTCACATATATAGATAATTATAAACACAATCCATGCATAGCACGGGTGATATGCTAGTATAGATAATTGTAAACACAATCTGTGTGGAGCACGGGTGATATGCTAGTTATATATTAAGTAAAAGGGTGTTTTTAACCCTAAGGCCTGTGGGAGTTTCAATATCTCAATCTGAATTTTCTAAATTTTTTGTTTAAAAAAAAAAAAAACTCAGCATTTATTTATTTGGTCAAAATTCCCTGATCAGCATTTATTAACTTTTTTCAATCCACATGTCTTTCCACATACCTGCATTTATTGATTTGGTCAAAATCCCATGATCAGCATTTAAAATCCCCCCATACAAATAATTATAGATACAATCCGTGTATAGTTACTGCAGTACCCTTTTCAACTTCTCCCATACACTATGGTTAGTGATGAGATTGTTAAATTATTTTTATAAAAAATCTTAATATAATTTATATATTAAAAAAATCTAAAATAAATATAAATATCTACAATTATCTCGTGCATAGCACGAGTAATGAGCTAGTACATTTATAAATAAAAAAGTATACTGGACATCACCACCACAAATTCCAAGCTTCTTGGTGCATAAATATGCAAGCCTGTCTCAAGTAAAGATATACAAAGTTAACTTTTTTTTAAATTTCTTAAATTTTTTGTGCCAAACAAAGTTAGCATTTAACAGTAGGTAGATCCAAAATAACATACATGTAATATATATACATTACGTATTTATGAAGATAAGAAAAGAAGAGCAATTACCTAAACTTTGAATTGTTTATTATTTATATGCCGTTTTTGCTTGTTGATTATTGCAGGCAAAGAAGGTTCCTTATCCCTATAGGCTATATAGCCCGCATTTTAGTTGCATCAATCTGGATTTAGGCCTCGTTTGGCGACCTTCCATTTTAGTTAAAAAGTCAAAAAATTATTAAATTAGTCAAAAAATCAACAATTCATACTAAAAAGTCAAAGATTCTCTTTTCTCTCTACTTTTTACACATCTTTTCATAAAAAGCCAAAAAGTCATCCCAAACATACTAGTTTTTTTTAGCTCATATTTTAGCCAAATAACCAAAAAGTTACTAAATTAACATGTTCCCAAACGAGGCCTTAGGGTTGGTTTGGAATGTTCTAAAAAAGTACACTTTTTAACTTATTGACTTATATGAATTGGGTTTGGGTTGAGTTTGATGTAATGTGTTAGAGAGGTGATGTGATTTAAATAAGATGATGTGACTTAAATAGAATAGTGACTTTTTGACTTTTTATATTATTTAGTAGATGCCAAACTTGACCTTAGTAGAATGTATTATTATCTATAATGTATCTTACAACATCATAAAACGATATCGTCTTGAGCACTAAAAAATGTACTATAAGCAATGTATTTTAGGAATTTAGATTCTAATCACATATGCAGGGTCTCACTTCTTGTATGATTTATTATGTAAACATCTTATATGCAATTAACACAACTCATCTTTATTGGTACACATGTTGATCCCACTTCTTGTATGATCCATTATGTAAAAAATTCAGTGTAATTAACATAGCTCATTTATTTATTTTGGCATAGTGGAGACTCGAGAAAGATAGTTTTGTCTATGTAAGGCTTAAAACATTTGATCTGAAAATAAGTTTTCAACTATCCTCCCGACTAATATCAAGATCAAGACGCAATAATTAATATAAAAGGAGTGCCATATGTCACAAAACTTTTTTTTAAAGGAGAAATTGCCATATAGTGGTACTTTATTACAATTTCATGATAAAGATTATGATTTTAATAATTAATATTTATAAAGTTTATCACTTATTTGTAATTATTTTTTGAGCGAATTAGACTAACAGTCCCTATAGTTTGGGACTGTCACTTTGGTCCTTGACTTTTCAATTGTAACACATTTGACCGTGAATTTTAAATCTTGTTCCAAACAAGGACAATTGAAAATACTATTGCTCAATTTCAAGGACAAAGTCGTCAATTTGATAAAATATAAATTAATTTGATAAATTAAATATCATAAAATATTTTTGAATTTTTTAAAATTATTTCTACCCATCAAAGATAAAATTATGTAAAATTGACAAATCTTTTACACATTTATTTATTTTTTTTACCAAATTAATTTTTGTTATGTGTTTAAATGATGATCATGTAATGGGTAGTTGTTAAGTTTTTAATGTGTAATCAATATATTTATATAAAATATTTTTAGTTTTTTATTTTTTTATTTAATGGATTGGTTTAATAATGATATTAAAGTTGTCGCCATATTTGACTTTTGGAAAAACAAAAACTAATTTAATAAAAATAAAAACAATCACATATTATATGATCATGATCAAAACACATAATAAAAATTAATTTGATAAAAAAATAAATAAATGTGTAAAATATTAGTCAATTTTACATAATTTTATCTTTGGTGGGTAGAAATAATTTTTAAAAATTAAAAAATATTTTTTTTGACATTTATTTTTGTCAAATTAGTTTATATTTTATTAAATTGACGAATTTGCCCTTGAGATTGAGTAATAGTATATTCAATTGTCTTTATTTGGAACAAGATTCAAAATTTAAGATCAAATGTGTCACAATTAAAAAGTCAGGGACCAAAATGACACAAGACCCAAACTATAGGGACTTTTAGTATAATTCGCCCTTATTTTTTAGAATTTAAATTGAATTGAAATTTCTCTTCTTCTTCCCTTTTTTTTAAAAATTTTTTTTATCACTATTATGTTGTAGAAATATCAAAAAAGTGGGAAGCAGAAAAAAAAATTACAAATTCATGAAAGTACAACACTCATTTCCACAAATCTAGTGCATAAATCACATATATTTTCAAGAGTTTGAAATTATTTTACTTTTCACCTTTTTTTTTTTTATATTTTCCCCCATTTTATTTTGTCTTATTTATTTATTTATTTTATAAATATAATTTCTTCCATGCCCAAATTCAATCATAAGTCTAGACTAATAATGATGTATATATGGGATGATTGATGGATGATTAGAGAAGATATGAGAAAGAGATTTGCCTTACATATTTTAATACATTGCCACATTATTAAGTTTGAAAAGTAAATTTAATTTTTTAGCTTGAATAATACTACTCAAAATCCAGTGATATATTAATAACATATAACCCAATGGGTTGGATTTTGTGGGAGGAGAGACAACTAATGCTTTGTTTGGTTTGAGGATTTAGGGAGGGATTTGGAAAGGGAAAGGGAAAAAGTGTGTGAAACTATGTGAAATATAGACATGTTTTATTCACATTTTACCAACCTTTTCCATTTCCATTTCCCTTTCGAAATCTCTCCCCAAATCCCCCAACCAAACACAGCGTAAAGGGCTTACCACCAAGAGGTCATAAGGTTGAATTTCAGGAAGATCAAATATCATAAATTTTGGAACCACTAAAAATTTATCCAATCATTAATTTTTATTTAAAAATTAGTCGAGATTTGTAAATACTCAATTATTAAAAATATATATAACATATGTTGTTGGATTTAGCTCATGTGCATTCGCTGCTGGAAATAGAGAGATTGTTATTTGCAAGTTGCAAAGACTAGTGACAGAAAGCAGGATTTTGAGGGTCCACACATCAAACAATGTAGCTCTCACTCAGCAGAAGCTGCTGTCAATGAATGCACATTTCTTTAGGCCAACCCTGTTAGGCTCCACACTATTGCTTTGCTGCCCTCTTGTTGTATGTATAGAAAGCTTTCACTTCAATTTATTCCTTAGGGATTCAACCAACACTACAAAAAAAATTAAAGTTTTGGGTATCAAGATTTAAGGATGAAATTATTTTTTAATAACTAAATATTTTTATTATGAAAAATGTCGTTATTATATTTTTAACAACGAAAATTATACATTAGTGATGAATTATTATCTATTTGGGACTAAATTTTATCTCAAAAAATAAACCATTTTTAGACCAAATTATTTTGTCCCTAAAAGTCTATTTATTAGTAATATCTTCAAAATTTTGTGGCTAAAAGTCTTATTTTTAAATTTTTGGGACGACCTTTTAGTGACTATCCTTACGATGATAGAAATTAGTCCCTAAATGCTTTTTGTAACAAAATTTCCACTTTTAGAGACCAAAATATTTAGTCTCTAAAATTCTTATACGTTGTAGTGCAATTGGATAGTGCCAACTGATCAGTTTTAAATTTTTTTTACAACTTATTAGTTCTTGAAGTCATGGGATACTTCATTCTAAAAAAAGGTTAGAAATTCACAATTTAAATTACACAATTCATTCATAATGAGATGATAAGAGAGTTGCGTTTTAAATGATTGATAAATAAAAAATTAACGAATATTATTAAATCATTGTGAACGTAATTGTGAGCCTCATTTAAATTTTTTTATTATGCTTTGAGTTGACATGTTTCACATTGGGTCTTAGATTTATAACACAAAAATGATGGGTTTTAGACTAAATACTAATATTTGTACTTACTCCAAGTATAATTGAATAATTTCTCATGATTTCTGTTAAATTGTTAATTATCAATTCATGTAAAAGTATACCTTGTTAGATATATCTTCAACAAACCCCTTTATGTGTGGCTAGAGTCCTTTATGAGTGGCCCAAATACGTGTGCATAATAATATATTTTTTGATGAGCAATGAGATTTAAATACATAATATATATTATATGTTCTATTAAAAAGATGAATAATTTTATTATTTATAACTTTAATAATTTTCGTATATAAGTTATGAGTTGGAACAGCAAGAGATGAATTAATGGTTATACATGGGAAGTAGCTTGCTTTCAGTTTGAGATCGAATTAGTTGATACTGTTTGATACGTAGAAGCTTATTACGGGTCTCGTTTTAATAATTCGAACCGTTAAATGTGTAGAAGTTGTCGAGTACTATATGTCTGTAAAAAATCACATTGATCGGATATTAATAGCTATCTCATCGGATCAGTTTTTTGTCAACTATTAATTTATTCACCGTCTATTTTTTTTATACAAAACTGATTTGATCACATAGCTATTGATATCCGATCCATGTGATTTTTTACAGTCGTATAGTACTCAACGAGATCTACACATTGCACGGTTCAGATTATTAAAACGAGACTCGTGGTGAGCCTCTACGGGCCGAACAGTACCGTTCGGACTGGAGACAAGCTGTTGGCTAAATTTAATTCTCACATTTTTAAAAAAAATTTATTTTTTATAATTATCTGACATAGATGGGACGCGATTATGAAGATTTACATGGTGAAGCTAGTGAGAAAAAAAATTTAAAAAAAAAAAAAAAAAAAAAAATCACTGAGGATTGGACTGCAAATCTGCAAGTTGGGAAGAAGTGGGGCATGCTAGCTTTGAAATGTGAACTTTATTTTTTTTTTAAATCAAAATTGTGAACTTGTTTAATTACAAGTTGCAAAGCAAGTTGGCACTAGTGGTTTTAGCTCAAAGTGGAAATAATTGTATGACGTTTGTTCTCCTATATATATTGGAAAATGTTTAAGACTTACAAAAATTTCTCGCTATTTAATCTATAATAATGTAACTTGATGCATGTCAATTTTTCATTTGTTATATACTCAATTGTGTAGAGTCCATCTCTCTCTCTTACCAACATCATTGTAGGTAATTTTAAGAATCCAAATTATAAATCCTCAGCATTACTCATATATATTTTGCAATCCCATGTTGGCTTTTGAAATTCGGAATGTTGGGTCTTGTTTGACTTTTTAAAAAAGGATAATATGTTTTTCTAGGATACAAAAATGACAAATTTTTTTTAAAAAATATGAGATATTTTTTTAACACTTTTATATATTGTACGATATTTTTTTTTTATTATAATAGAAATCTTAAACAATATTTTCAGAAGCACTATTTAACATGTCTTAATAAAAAAAAAGTCTCATTAACAAGTGGCTGGATGCACAACAAGATTTTTTCTTTTAAATATGAGATATTTTTCATCAAATTTAATGTATTTTTTTAATTAAAACTAATGTATTTTTTAACTATTATTTTATTTATTTATTTTCAAAACCCTTTTGTCCCATATTAGACAATGTCCTTGTATTTGTCTAATAAAAAAGTGGTATAGTCTTGACATCTTGGAATGATCTACAACAGCTATAATCTTCATTGGAGTTTGTGGTCTTGGATTTAACAAGCAGAGTCATCTGCCCCTTCAAGAGATTTTTAAGTCATTCCCAATTGTCAGTTTGCCAAATAAAATCTTCTACCATCTATCCATTTCATGCATATAGAAGTAATATTAATGACTTGTGGTTAGAAGTTAGGCCTGTTACCATCAACATATTTTTTTTTAAAAAAAGGTACGAGTTTTTAAATGGGCTTTCTGTCCAAAGTCTAACTTTTGGCAAGTTGGGTTTTAATTTTTTTGGAACTAAAATTTATTTTTTTTAAAAAATTAAAAAGATAAAATTTCATATTAAATTTATAATTATTTTATTTTTTTCTTTTACAAATATCATATCTAATTACAAAAAAATCTAATTATCTATCCAAACAAAAAAAATTTAGTTTACTAAAATAGCTAAAAATTAAAATAGCTTACTAAAATAGTCAACTTCCCAAACGAGGCCTTTGTATTTTTTTTCAAAGGTTAAGGGGTAAAAATATTGTCTATAAAGATAAATTTTAACAAAATAACCAAACTATTCATATATATATATATATATATATTCTTGCCATCCCAAAATATTAATTCCTTATTCTATTTTTCATTATCTCAAAATATTAGTCCATTTTCAAAAATCAAAGACTAAAATAATATGGATTTCTTTTTTTTTTTAAAATTCATTAACAGTACAAAAAATACAATTATGATAATTGATATTTCTAAAAAAATGTACTACCAAAGGGTAATTTTGAAAAATTAATATATTTTTAAATGCAATAATTATACTACTAAAAAAAATTAAATTCTCTAAAAAATACTATTATTTTGAAACGGAGGGTTTTTTTTTTTCAAACCCTAACCAAAACGAACCATGTTCTCTCTCTCTCTCTCTCCACTCCTCTGTCTCTTTCTCTCATAGACCGCCTCTGCCGATCGCCAGTGACTCTCGTCGCCATCTTCGTTACCGATCTCCTCCGCCACTCACTACAAGAAAATACATTTTTGCCGACCATTTTTGGCTACCAAAAACAATTTAGTCGCCAAAAGTTATGGAATTGGCTACCAAAAATAATATTAGTCGGCAAAAGTAAACTTTTTAGCTACTAATTTTTTTTAGTAGGGGAATGTTGATTATTGGCGACTAAAAAAAATTTAGTAGCTAAAATTATTACAATTGGCGACTAAAAGAAATTTTAGTAGCCGTAGAGCTACTTTTAGCTACTAAATTGTTTAGTAGCCGAATGAAAATAAAAAAATTATTTTTTATTTTTGGCGACCAAACTTTTGGTCGCCAAAAATATATATTCAGCGACAAAATTCCTTTTTAGTCGCTGTAGAGCTACTTTTGGCTACTAAATTGTTTAGTAGCCGAATGAAAATAAAAAAATTATTTTTTATCTTTGGCGACTAAAATTTTGGTGGCCAAAAATATATTTTTAGCGACAAAATTCCTTTTTAGTCGTTGTAGAGCTACTTTAGTAGCCGAATGAAAACAAATCATTACTTTTATAAAATACATTTTTAGCGACAACATTTCCTTTTTAGTCGTTGTAGAGCTACTTTTGGCTACTAAATTGTTTAGTAGCCAAATGAAAACAAATAATTACTTTTATCTTTGGCGACCAAATCATATTTTAGTCGCCAAAGATGATTTATTTCAGAGACCTTTCAAATTTTGAATGGATTCCAAAAATTATTAGCACCTCTCCCCTCTCTCTCTCTCTCTCTATTTTCAGCGTCCCTCTCCGTTGCTCCTCTCCCCTCCCTCTCTCACTGCCGCTCTTCCTCGCCGTCGCCGGAAACCGGAGCACCTCCTCCTCCTCCGCCATTGCCATCGCCATCGCTATCGTCATCATGAGTACCACCGCTCTTTTCACGCCGCCTCCTCTTCCGCCGATCTTCATAGATCCACCGCCACCGCCACGAGATCCAGAGGCTTCATTGCTGAGATGAACTCTGCTCCATTGATGCTCCGTCTCGCGTATGCTTCTCTCTTTCTCTCTCTCTCTATATATATATCTATCTATCTATATATATAGGAATTGGGTTAAAATTTTATATTAAACTTGTTTGGCTGTAAAATTGAAACAACTTGAAATCTACAATTTTTATTTTCTTGATGAAATTGGTCTTTCTCTTTAAAACATAGAAGGAACCTAATCTAAAATTGGGATATTTAAAATCTGTTCTCATAAAAACCTAGTTGATTCTAAATGAAAAATTAAATTTTCACAATTAAATGCACCCTAATAAATTGGAACTTTCAATTGGTTGATTCGAAATGGAATGATTCAATTTGCACAGCTAACTGACCCCTAATAAATTGGAATTCTCTAAGAAAATATTTTAAAAATTTCATCCATGATCAATGTTGATTTTGCAAGGGTAAAAACAGATTGTAAGTTATAATTACCACTGCAAGGGTAAAAACATGATCAAATTGGGATTGTTTATAAAGGAGTTATAAATGAGAATGTGAGACCAGGTTACAAGACCACACTGGTTGCTATTAAAGAGCTTGATCATGAAGGATTCCAAGGCGACAGAGAATGGCTGATATTTGTTATTTGTTTTGGCTTACATAGTTTCTGTACTTTTTTTTTTAAGCTCATTTATCTTATTATTATTCAGCCTCACATTTGCAGTAACTATAGATATGTAAAGCTTGGCATTCTACTTTATTTTATCCTGAAAACACACTACTCACAGGAAATAGCCTATTATAAAATTGTGGAGGGAAGGGAGTCACTTAGTCTTTCTATTTTTATTTTGTGTAGCTTGCATTTTCTAGATGGTACCTTGTAACCACAAATAGTTTGAAGTGGCTAGTTAATTTACTTTTCATTTGTGAAAGAATGTGGACAGAATGGTTGAACTAGCTGAAAGTGGATCATTTTGGGTTGCCTCACAAACGATGGAGAGAGAAAGAAGAGGGTGGGAAGGAGGAGTGCAATATTATTTTATTTTCAATATAGGTAATAAAAGGACACCTTTTCATGGGATACAATTTGGAAAACTCCTTTATAAATATGTTCCTGTTCTTTCTGCATTGGATGGGTGTCTTGATGTTCTTGAGATCTCATGTCTAATGTAATTTAGTGGAACTAGCTTCACTTTATCAGACTAATATATATATATATATATATAGGAATTGCTTTGCTATAGAAGGCTCGCTTTTTTTCCCCCTGTTTTGCCCCTTAGATTGATATCTATCTATATCTATTCTGAAGCAATGGTAAAACTTGAAATTGTGATTTATTTGCTGACTCTGTGCACCATGGTATTCTAATCGTCAGGCAAAGCTAAAGGCATCTCATTATCAATTGGCACCCTGACGTTCTAATGGGAATTCACATTTTCCTCCACAATCACCATCTCACCCTGGGGTTTATAAAATCGCTACTCTTGTTTAGTTTGGGGTTTATGCTTGCTTTGTTGATTTTTAACACAGTTATGGAATCTATATTAAAAATAGATGAGCTAGTGGTTGTTTTTTACACCATTATATGTTGAATCCGGTCAACACACTCCTGAACCTGTTGACTATGATCGTGGTGCTACAGTTAATATCCCTCTTGATAATGGAAAGGTAGACTAAAGTTCAAAGGATGTTGAACCTGTTTACTATTTTTATGCATAGACATAGGCTTTATTAATTTCATTATCCTCTGCTGCAATCTAGGATTTCAGAACAAAGGAGAAAGAACTCCAAGCAAAGGAGGCTGAATTGAGGAGGAGGGAGCAGGTACTTGTTTATACTAATTAAAATTGTAGCTTCCGAATATGTTTTACCTAGAATTGAATGGCTATTTTTTTAATTTTATTTTCATGGACACTTTGTATTAATCTTATTAGTTTTTCATTTTATTTATATTATGCCTTTGTCATGGATTCCCTGAAGGTCTATCACAACCTTGTTCTATTTTTAGACACCTTAAAATTACCCTATGAGGCCTAAATATTACATTTTCTATTTTGTGCACTTTAGGCATAATTCATCTTTATGGCTATAATAAGCTTTAACAAGAACTTCTTGTAAATTCATGACATTCGCAGGCTTGTTAGTGTGCCTTCTATGGAATATTATAGCAGTTACCGTAGCCTGGATCAATGGAGAAGGTTGGCTTGGAAATACTTTGAATGGCCTTCTAAGCCTCTTGCTTGCATATATGAGTCTTGATTTTTCTTGTCTTGTAGGTCCGACAATTTGGTTTCTTGCTATTATCTACTTCATAACAGGGTTCCAGGGGCCTATGTGTTGTGGTATCGTCCTCTTTATCGTGCTATGAGGTACTATTTCGTGCTCTTTGCCTTTAAAATTGGGATTTATTTGGGAATTCTCTGTTATAAAACTGTCTGTTAACCCATTACAGGACTGATAGTGCATTGAAGTTTGGGTGGTTTTTCTTGAGTTACGTGGTAAGCTTTTGCATCTTCTAGTTAGATTTGTTTTCTACATTGAAGGTTTTCTGGAAGTCTTATTTCTGTTCCTTTTCCTTATCCATGCAGTTCCATATTGCCTTCTGCGTCTTTGCTGCAATTGCGTCTTTGGACTTCGAATTTGCAGTGTTTTTTCAATTCTTATTTTGTGCTAAAAAGCCATGTTGAGTTCTCTTGAAATTTTTTAGCCCCCAAAAATGTTGGAAATAGTAAACTACACATTGTAAATTATATCACAAATTAAGCTATATAGGGGATCACATTTGCTGTGAGTTGGTTATTTATTTTGTATCCTGTAACTGATGAATGTATTTTCCGATTGTTTGATAGGGTAATCTTGCCAGCAATAGATGTCATGGGTGATCATACTGTGGTTGGGGTGAGTTTAAGATCTTATCGCTTATGGCATAGTATGACCAGACCATTCTAACTGCAAAATTGTTGTTGGAAAGTTACTTGATTATCTCCTTTATTACTTTACAGATTTTCTACTTTATTGGATTTGCATTTTTCTCCATCGAGTCACTAATCAGCATCTGGGTTATCCAGGTTTGTTAATCTGACTTCAATTTCTCTCATCTCCTTATTTTCCTTTCTTTTGTACTTTATCTTGAGCTTTGTTGTCCCTTGTCCCAATATTGCAGGATGTTTACATGTACTTCCATGGCAATGGCAAAGCAGCAGAGATGAAGCGTGAGGCTGCAAAACGGACAATGATGGCCATCATTTTGAGCCCGGAGCCTAGCCCGAGATCCTGGGCTTGGGTCAGGGCCATCATTTTGAAACCCGGCCCGATCCATCGGCCTGCTTAAGGCCTACTCAAGCCGGGCCCGCCCAACCTGCCCGAGGCCCAGTGTCTTTCTTAGTAGAAAATAACAAAATTTATGTTGTGGTACATATGTCCTTTTTGGAAATTAATTTGGTTAGTCCTGTATTATGTATGAAATGAAATTATTGACGTTGGATTAGACTTGGTTCGTATGGAATTTGTATTATATATAGAATTGGACGTTTATTTTTAATGTTTTGGATGGTTGGAACTAGAATGTGTGCATGTTGTTGAATGCTTGAATGGTTGATAATATATTTAGCGTTGATGGGTTGTATTGGGTTATATGGGTTATATTGAATCCTGTATTATGTACGTACAAGTTGTATTAAATATGGATGTAGGTTGTTTAGAATTTTTTTGGAAAAAAAAAAAAAAAACAGAAAATATTTGGCCACCAAATATTTTGGTAGCCAAATACGTAGTTGGAATTTTTTGGCGACTAATAATTTAATAGCAAAAACATTTGGCGACTAAAATATTTGGTAGCAAAAAGTAATAAATAGTTGATTAAAATTTCCATTTAGAACTTTTAGTGACTAAAACATTAGTGGCCGAAATGTCACGATTGCCGACTAACTACGGATTCGTAGCCAAATGTTAAGTTTCGGTGACTAATTCTTTCGTAGCAAAAAGTCACACCTTCTCGACCACACGAATGGTAGTAGCCAAAAGTCACATTCGGCGACTAATGGTTTTAGTGGCCGAAAGCTAACATTTGCCGACTAAAATAAATTTAGTAGGCAAATGTTACACTTTCGGCGACCAAATAAATTTTAGTCGCCAATACTATCGCCGACAGGGTATAGGCGACGAACTTGGCGGCAAAACTTCTTAGTCACTAAGTTGTTTCACCGACCAAATTTTGGACTTTTGGCGACCAATATTTTGGTCGCCAAAAGTGACATTTCTTGTAGTGACTCTTTCCTCATTTCCTCTCATCTTTTCCTCCACCATCGGATGCGTTCTCTCTATGTATTTGTATATATGTATGTATATACAGTTAAGAGTTAGGATTGATGTTCAATGTTCTCTGATCATAACTTATTGATTCTCTCTTTATTACAGCTTTAGGTTGCATTCTCTCATTTTTTTGCTTTGAGTTGTACTTCAATTTCTTTCTTTTTTTCTTCAATAAGTTTATTGGTATTGTTTCTTTTTTCTTGTGCGGCTCTGAATAGCATTTGTGGTTAATTTTGTTTTGTTGACATAGTCAATTTTGTAGTCTGAGTATGAAAATGTTCAAGAAATTTACTTTTAAGTTTGGTGGATAATTTGTAGCTTACATCTGCGATGAACAGTAGTGGTTGATCTGTTTGTGTGTTGTGTTTGATTTAAACAGATAAAAAAAAAGTGTTGATTTGTTTGTGTTTGTGTTTGATCTGTTTGTTTCTGTTTGATTTACAGATTTGCTGATCTAAGGCTTTTGGGATACAAAAATTCTCAAAAGTCAGAACCCTCAAGTTATTTCAATAGATACAAAGATGAAGATGAGAGAGAGAGAGAGAGAGAGAGAGAGAGAGAGATTTTTTGTTTTGGGTGAATAAGAGAGAGAGAGAGATTTGGACATATATAGTGAGTTTGTTTGTGGAATGATTTTTGACCGATAGTGAGTGCAAATGTTTGTAATTTTTTGCGGAATTTTTTTTCTTTTTTATTGTTGTTGATGAAATAGATTACAAAAAAATAAAAAAATAAAAGTTGACAGATAGGACAACGGTTCTATTCAAACTTGGAACAGATAAAAGGATTTGAACAGATAATCTAGGGACTTGTTATTGCAACAGATGGGTTGGTTTGGTTCTGTATTTCAACAAATAGAAAAAATAAAATCATAAAATTGAACAGAAAATAAAATTTGAATAAATATTTGAACAGATAAGGAGAAAAAATTGAAAAGTTAATCAAAAAATTTGAACAAGTAGATATAAATTTGAACAGATAAATATAAATTTGAACATATAGTTAAAAAAAGTCAACAGATAAAAAAAAATAACATATAAATTAAGGATAAAATTAAAAACAAAATATCTTTCAAAATAAACAAAAAGACTTTTCACTAGGGCTGTTCAAAAATCCGCTCAAACCAGTAATTCAGACCGAACCGAATTGAATCATACGGTTTGGTTCGGTTATATTAAGAATTGGTTCGATTTCGGATTAAGAAATATGAGAACCGTAAAAACGGTTCGGTTAATGGATTTTATGAAAAAAACTGCGGTTCGAACCGAATTGAACCGAACCGAACCGAACCGAATTTTAAAAGATATATATATAATATCAAGTTTTATTTTTATTAATTGGTTTTTTACAATTTTAATGATATTAGGATGGTATATATATTATATTAAGTAATGTCTTATATTATGTAGTTTTAATATTCATTAATATTATATTTAAAACATTTTAATTTTGATAAACTTAACGATTTTTTTTTGTGTAAATTATTTTGCTAATGTTAACCATTTTTCTTGTAAATAGAAATGGAACCGTAAACCAAACTGAAACCGAACCGTTTTTTTGGTTTGGTTCTGGTCCGGTTTTACAAGTGTAACGGTCTGGTCTGTTCTCAAAATCAAGAACTGTTAGGATCGGTTCGGTACTCTTACTTGGATTTTCTCAGAACTGAACCAATTCGGACCGTATACACCCCTACTTTTTCACTAAATTATTTCACAAAGATGGACCCCTTATTAATAATAATAAAAAAATATCCATTAAACCTAATCAGTGTGTTTGGTTTGAGTTTTTTGAATTAAGTTTTTTGAAAACTGAGTTTTTTGATTTTCGTGTTTAGTAAATATTTTTTAAATTTAAACATTTTTGTTACGTTTTTAGATGCACCTTACTTAGATGAATCTAAAAATTAAAATTTGTGAAAAAATATTTTTAAAAATAATAAATACATAAAAATTTAAAAAATGTACTGAATTCCTCGTATTTTTTGTATTTTTTTGGTATTTAGTGATTTTTTAAAAGTTTTTTTTCAATTTTTTTTTTTTTACTTTTTAGGTATATTTTATGTTAGATATGTGTAATAATTAAAAAATTGCTCAAATATTAAAAAAAATTCAGTAAAAACAAAAAAACACGAAAAATAAGAAAGTAGAATTTTCTGGAAAAATATTTTTCAAAAATGATAACCAAGCATAGTAAACATATGAAAATGTGATTAGTAAACATATTTTTTTTGAAAGGGTGTTTAATAATTGTACTATACTTTTTTAGTCTTCTATTTTCATTTAACTCTGTTGAAAACATGAGTGAATCGTGTTTTTAATAAAAAAGCATTGTTAGAACAAGTAGTTACATAATTTTTTTTTTGAAGATCTCATATTGAGGTTTCGTTTGGAAAGTGAGTTGGTTTTTTAGCTATTTTAATCTGTGGCTAAAAAACTTGGTTTGGGAAGAGCTTTTGATTTTTTTGGTTTTTTTAACTTTTTTGTGAGAGAAAAGATGTAATGATTATGGGTTGGATGTAACGTTTTGTCTTATTGGGCTAAAAAATTTATTTTATTTTTTGTGACTATTTTAGCTAAAAAAGCCTCCAAACTAACTTCCCAAACGGGGCTTAAATATCAAAATAATATTTTATCTATTTAAATTTTGAAAAAGTTAAGACACTTGATAATAAGTTTTTTTAAAATTTTTTTTTGTGAGTCTTAGGTAGCAATTTAAGTAACAGTAATGATAGAGACCCCCTTTCTGGAGGACCCCCACAACCCCCTTTGTGATCCACACCATTCATGATGTGGACCCCACACATACATGAGTGGGCCCCACACATCATGAATGGTGTAGATCAGTAAGGGGGTTGTGGGGGTCCTCCACAAAGGGGGTCTCACTCATTTTTCTTTAAGTAATCTAATGATTGAGCAACCTTTAAAGCATCTCTATTAATACTCCTCCTCCTCCTTTTTTTTTTTCTAAAATTTTACTCAAAAAATGACTTTTTTATTTTGGAAAATCATTTTTTTAACCATCATCTCCAACAAGAATTCATATTTTTTTACCTATATGTTTTAAATATTTATTCTTTATCATTTTTTATTAACAAAATTATTTTTAACTATCTTCTATCTCCTACACTTTTGAGGAAGAGATGATAGATGATGGAGAAAAATATATTTTAAGATAAATTACAAATATATCTCTTGAGATTTGATTAAAATACGAATCGCCTCTTATGATTTTGGAAATTACATTTCACCATTTGAGGTTTCTAATTTTATAACAAATAATAAATTATCAAGTTAATTAATAATTTTTAATGATGTTATAAAGATATATTTCAATTAATAATTTAGGTAATTTTATTATTGTATAGGAGATCAATAATGAATTTCATTTTTTTTAGTTAATTCTGTTGAATAAAAAATTCTAACAAGGGGATATCTATAATTTTTTAAACTACAAAAAGTAATCTATATTTTAAACAAATCTCAGAGAATGTATTTATAATTTACCCTATATTTTAATTGTACGAAATAACTGAAACCCTATTTTTTCTAAATAAAATGAGCCATTCGTACACTCATTTAAATAGGATGTTGTCATGTTGAGTAGGAAAACTCTGGTTTTTTTTTAAAGCTATAGAAAACTCTATGAGTTTGACTTCTTAAATTATGAGAAAAATAAAAATAGTGAAGTTGTTATTGATACTCTCACAATTTCTCTACATTTGAATTATTAACATAATAGCATATTATTCATGCTATAGATGGGTATAAATAAGTAATCAAAATTTATTTTTTTAAATTAAATAATAACAAAATTTATGTAAAATATGTAATAAAAATAATTTATAATCAATTAAATACATGTCATAATTTAATTAATAAAACTTAAGTAATAAATTACAAAAAATATATTTATAATAAAATATAAATACATTTCGTTTTATAAGTTTTCTAATTTTAGTTTACCAAACGATAGTAGTAAATTACATTTGTTAATATACTAATGTTTTAGTACTTTCATTATTAGAAAAATTAATTGAGAGTTTGAACGTTAAAGAAACTCTATTAAATTGTAATTATATATAATATAGATATAGATTAATTTAAAATTGAAAAATATAAATATAATTACTCTATCATAATATATAAATCTCTACGTATGTATATATATACACACTTAATGGACATATCAAAACTTTCATACACATTAAACGTTTATAAACGTGTACCGTGTATGAAAATAATTAGTTTTGATAATGTGTATGAAAATAGTAATATTAGGGATCATAAAAAAAATCATGAAAATGATCTTGATATATTTTTTACTCTTGGATTATACATAGAATAAAATATTACACACTAATCAAAAAATAAAAAATCTTCATGAAGCATTTCATGATATTTTTTTCATGATCTCTAATATTATAATCCATTGTTTGGTTGAATGTAAGGAATGAATGATTTTTAGGAAATGATTTTAGGAATGAAAAATGCATTTTTTGTTTTTAAAAAAAGTATTGTGTGTAATTTATCAATTATTTTTTTTAAATTAATGAGATCTTTGCGGCTAGAACATTCCACACAGTTATATAGCGGTATTTTGAGAAGTTGGTAAAAAGTTGACTTTTGATTTTTACCAAACTTTTTAGCTTTTTTAGAAAGTAATTTGGGAAGTTGGTAAAACATTATTTTTTGGCTTTTTGGTTTAATATTTTTTTCAATAATCCTTCGTAGCTCGAGAAAAAATTGGCCCGAGTGGCTCGAATACCAAAAATGACGTCGTTTTGGATATTTTTTTTTCCCATTTCTTTATTTCCCTTTTATATCGTTGAAACAGAGGAGGAAGAGAGAGAGAAGAGAGAAGGAGAGAGAGAGAGAAGGAGGGAGGGGGAAGAGAGAGGAGCACCACCGGTGCCGCTATCACTGACGCCTCCTGGGTACAAATCTGTGTATAATGATGATGTGTTGTTGTTGTGTTGTTGATGATGATGATGATGATGATGATGTGTTGATTTTGATTTTTGATTTTCGGGGTGAATCTCTATGATTTTTGATCTTCAAAAAAACAGAGGATGAATCTCTCTGATTTGGTGTTGTTTGTTGTTTTTTTTTTTATCAGCTTGGTGTTGTTTGTTGTTGTTGATGATGATGATGATCTCTTTCTCTCACACAACTTCCTCTTTTCTCCTCCTTCCTCTTCTTCTTCTTCTTCATCTGCAGAGAAAAAAGGACACAAAAAAAAAAGCCCAAAACAACGTCGTTTTGGGCAGTCGAGCCACTCAGGCGAAAAGAAATTCGAGCTACAAAACGGAATTATTTTTTTTTATGGTATCACATCACATTAAATTGGCCAAAATATCTTTGCCCAACTTAAAAAATTTACTTTTTTACCCATATATAGGGCCTGTTTGGTAAAAATTAAATTCAGCTTATTTCAACTTATGGCTTAAATTAAGCCATTCTGATCTGTTTGGTAAAAATTAAAGTTGCAAATTATAGCTTAAAAAAAGTCATTTTAAGCCAAAATGGCGAAGTTGGTCCGGAGACGCTTCTGATTTCGGATTAAGCGCGCAGTGTTTGGAGGGGCATGAAATGACTTAAATGCCTCTCCAAAACTTCAACAATTACGGCTATATAAATATAAAAATCTCATTTTTGTCTCCTCTCTCTCTCTGTCGTGTCTGGCGATTTCGGCCATTTTCGGGCGATTTCCGGCGAACCCAGAGATCTCTCTCTTGCTCTCTCTCTCTCTCTCTCTTCTCCGGCGAAGCTCTGTTATCTCTCTGTCTCTCTGTCTGAACCATCGCGATCTGTCAACTCGTCCCTCGTCGCCCGTCGCCATCGCGACGCGAAGCTCGGCTGAAGTTCTGTCTGAACCATCGCGAAGCCTTAGTTCATCGCGATCTTCTCAACGCTGTCGTCGATCTGGACCATCGCGATCTCTCAACGCCGTCGTCGCCATCGCGAAGCTCTGTCTGAACCATCGCGAAGCCGTCGTCGATCTGTCTGAACCATCGCGAAGCCGCCATCGCGATCTGTCAAAGCCGCCGTCGATCTGTGCCAACCGGAGCTAGGGTTTGCAAACCCTAGAAAATAAATTGAAAATAAATTGAAAAAAAAAGAAAAAAATCAATATTAATGTTAATTAAAAAAGAAAAAACTTTTCAGAATTAATATTTACTTTTTCAAAATAAAATGAAAAAAATTTATTTCAAAAAAAAAAAAAAATTGTAATGAAAAATTAATTGTAAATAAAATAATATGTAATGACATCACAACATTAATTAAAATAAATTGATACAACATTACAGAATTAATTGATATAAATTGATAATTACAACATTAATTAAAATAATATGTAATGACATCACAGATGATTAATTGGTATAATTACCGAATTAAACGAAATAAATTGAAACAAATAATAAAAAATAATATTGAACAAAATAAATTGAAATAAAAATAAATAAATAAATTAAATCAAAATAATATTAAAATAATTTATTAATATTGATGCATTTTATCCATTAAATAAATTACACAATTTAATTGTAATGAAAAGAATAATAAATTAAAGAAATAACATTGTTATATTATTAATTTAATAAAAATTGTTGATTATTAATATTATTTGATACTAATAAAATTAAGGGTTTTTTATTAATAAATCCCATCTAGAGGTGTTCTATCCAATAAGTCCACAAAGAAAAATTATAACCTAATTAGTCCCATGTGTTTATACTTTTATTCCATAAGGTCCTTTTTTCCTGATTTATATTTTTTATTGGACTATTATACCTTATGTCTATATATTGATTATAAATATAAACATAATATACATGTTTCCCCTGTTTTTGTTGTGGTTAAGGATTTTGTTCATATAGGAGAGAAGACCACGACACAGTTCATGGTAGTGTTTTCATTGCGATACGATTTCATTCTTGTAGGGGAGAAGATGACGATTCAGAGTTTATGCTTTGTTTGTTTTGTTTTTTTTTTTTTTCCTTCCATAGTGATTTCAGCCGAAAATCGAAGGGAAAGAGAGGATTTGAATCGAAAGAACAGAGGTAATGGCTTACAAACTGTTCAGTAGATTGACTGAAACCACATTCAACTGGATTGAAATCAAAGGGAAAAAGAGATGGATTTGAATCGCGACTATTTTTGTATCTAACCTATGTTGTTACATACTTGTTCTTCGAAGGTGGGTTTGATTGATTTGGATTGGTGAATGGTGAATTACAGAGAGATTGAGTATTGAAATACAGAGTTTATGATGAAAGATGAAGATGTAGGTGATAATTTTTTATTTTTAGAGAGATTGAGGTTTTTTTTTTTGGATTTATAGTTCTTTCTACATTATTTTTGGTTTTTCTGTCAATCAATGTGAATGTTCACATTTCATATTGTTGGAAGTTCAAGAAATGAGTGTTGGAATTGTGAAGAATAAGGTCTCTGATACAGTAATTGGCTTTCTTTGTAAAGAGATGAGGAGTTTTGGTTTGATTTGGATGCTGTAATGGGAATTGTAAGAAGTGTTAATAATAGTGATAATGATGAAGATGGAGACTAAAATTATGAAGATATAAGGAGGATTTGTGTGATGGTTTTTATTTTTTGAGAGATTAAGATTTTGAATTATATTATTTATTGTCACTGATTTTTATTTTTTGTTATTGGATTTCAATGTAGCAATTATTTTTGAGATTAGTAATGTGTCTGATAAAAATGATGTAAATGTTCATATTATAATCAATGTTAATATTCACATTAATTTGAATTGAAAATTTGTCATTGTGTTATCAATTGATGTTAATATTATTCACACTAATATAATATTGAATGATAAATACAAGTGAATATTTACATTGTAATCAACTATTATAACATAGAACATAATGTGATTGAAAATGGGCCTCAACATAATTACGATGTGAACATTGACACAACATAAGAGATCAGATATGGATATTCACACTTCATATTGTTTAGAACATTGTTTGGTGAACTGTCATGTGTGTAGTCAGTATTCTTTTTTTGATATATTTTGGACGAATCATACACCTTACATATATAAAATGTGAATATTAGCATTTGATATTTTGTTCATGGGTCGACCCCTAATTAATGTATATGTGAATATTAACATCTGTAGTCAACTACATATAATATGAATATTCATAATGCAATAGACAGATGTGAACACATTAATTCTAATACATTTGTGCATATATCATACACCTAATTAATGTATAATGTGAATATTAACATCTTAGTCAGCCATAGTAAACATAGGACATAATTTGAACATTCATTAAACATAAATTACGATGTGAACTTCACACAAACTTCACATAAGAAAACAAATGTGAGTGTTCATAGTTATATTGTTAGTACAAGCAAACATCAACACCAAATATACCATAAAAACACATAGTTTGTGAGAAGTAATCACTGATTTATATATATGTTGTCCAGTGTTTTGTTCATAGTTTATATTGTTTAGTACAAGCAACACATCAACACCAAATATACCATAAAAACACATAGGTTTGTGAGAAGTATATCACTGATTTATATATATGTTGTCCAGTGTTTTCAATTACAAGTTTTCAAAATTACCAAAAAAATTAGCACTGTATTTTGGTATAGCTAGTCTATGGTGGACAACCCCAACCATCGAACAATGGAGTTTGCCTCAAATAGTCCAGCTGAGGATCCCAGAACTTGACATGTCGCATGTCGATGTGGGTGTTGCTCTCTAGAGGCATACTCTCTTCTTTGACATGATACTTCTCCCTCTTCCTCTTTTTGCATAATTTAGATGCAACATCTGTTACATAGGCATGCACAAATAGTGAGTGTTTATATGAATATTAAATTTGTTTTCAATAGAATTGGTAGGGTAGGCATGCACATTGACATCAGTACATCATTAATCAGTGTGGATGTTCATATTCAACGATATTCATATAAGCAAAGCAACAAAGTATTATTTAGATGACAAACATAATAATGTGAACATTCACAAATTAGAGATGTGAATATTCACATTACTGCTAGGGTACAAATAGGAGTGAGACAACACCCATATATGTTGATTTCTCATATTAACACGAACAAAATTTCACAACATAAAGGAAACATTTACATATTATCTCAGCATCAATATTCCCATAACTACATTGACCAAACCCATGTGACATTATTTTAGCAATAAATATAATGTGAATGTTCAGACTAATATTTACGTGAGTCATATTGTGAATAATGTCATAACTTCAGAAAACTCTGATTGAGTCACAATTACAGCAAGACAATACCATTATGTTAAAATCAAGTTGGCTTGCATAGTGTCAATATGGACAAAAAACACATCGAGCAATGTGAATATTCACACAAACATTTGAGACTACGAAATGAGAATAAAGAAGATAATCAACAAACAGCACAACAAACACCATAATGTAAATTTATAACATGGCTAGTCAGAATGTGAATGTTCACATTAATTGTAACTCAATAATAAGAGAAACAATAAGATGTTATTATTTGCAACGTGCCCACAGAATTCACATTGAACTAAAACAGGGTTGGCAACCATCTAAAATTAAGGTTGTAATTATTTGATCACCATGAATAACCACCAATTATAACAAGTCCGACATTGACATAAGGGGGGAGATACAACAAACACCAGTATGTAATTTTATAAAATGGCTACCCTCAAAATGCTAATGTTCACATTGGTTGTTACTCAATAATAAGAGAAACAATAAGATGTTATTTTACAACATGCACAAGAATTCACATTGAACTAAAATAGGGTTGGCAACTATCGAAATTGGGGCATCAACACCAACAAAAACAACAATCATAGAAAAATTGAAAAAAACAATAACAATAATATAAACAACACATGTGAAAGTTCACATTGAACCAAATAATCATTCGATGATTATACAAAAAAAGAGGAAAAAATATGGTGGCTTACTCTGTTTTTTGGAAAGAAAGAAATGGTCAAAATGGGTGACGGGTGATTCATATCAACACCAACAAACAACAATCACAGAAAATTTGGAAAAAAAAACACCAATAATATGAACAACACCTGCAAAGTTCCCATTGAATCCAAAATAATCATTCGATGATATACAAAACAAAAGAGGAAAAGATATGGATGTTTACTCGTTTTCTTTATTCTGGAAAGGAAAAATGGTCAAAAATGAGTGATTCACATCAATACCAACAAAAAACAACAATCACAGAAAAAAATTGAAAAACAATAACAATAATATAAACAACACATGTGAAAGTTCATATTAAACCAAATAATCATTCGAGATTATTATACAAAACAAAAGGGAAAAAATATGGGCGCTACATTTGGTCCGCATCTAGTCGATAGATGCAAACTTTCATAGAGTGATTTTTCACTTCGGAGTATGGTTTCAATTGCCGACAACGACGTGACAACGGTGGGATACAGAGATGATGAGAATCGCGATGGAGGATTCAAACGATGAGATGATGAGAACTGGTATGGAAATAAAGGTTTTCCGAAAGCCTTGTCGTATATTTTGTGATTTGCTCCTATGGTTTTGGGTTGGACGTTTGAATGGAAATAAATGCTCAAAAATGTCTAGGGGTGTTTTGGACAAATTGCTAGGTATGGGGACTTATTGGAATAGTCAAAAACGTTTTGGGCTAGATGAACAAAACACTTAGAAAGGGGATTTATCAAAAAAGCTCCCAAAAATTAATTATTAATATTAATTGATACTAATTAATAATTTTAGTAGTAATTCCGACTAATTAAGCCATTAATTGATACTAATTAATAATTTAGTATTAATTGATACTAATTAAAAAATTAATTGATACTAATTAATTTATAATGGAAAAAAAATATTACAATAATACTACTATTACATTTTTTACCAAGTGTATAATTTTTTATATAGTTTATACTAATTAATACTAATTATATTAACTTTTTATTACTGAAATAATTTTTTAAAATTAAAATTGAAAAAAAAGGACAAAATTATCATTTTTATATCATATAAGGGCAAAAAAGTCAATTATACAGAAAAAGCTATTTTACAGCTTATTTACCAAACACTATTCTGCAACTTAAATCTATAATCCCACAGCTATACCAAACAGGATACCAGCTTATGCTCACAGCTGTAAGCTATAATCTACAATCACTTTCCCACAACTCTACCAAACGGGACCATATATGTAGTTGAACATGGACGATAGTTACATAATTTCACAAGCCCGCGTTTTTCTCGCTTCCCAAATGGTTTTCTTGCATTTTACTGCCATGGCTTTCTTGTCATGGAGTAAGACCGCTACTTTTTCCTCTTCTTCCCAAATGGCCACATAATAGGAATCCGGATCCTCCGTCGCACTTTCCCGCGGCACTTTCCTGTTGCCCTCCAAAAGACGTCGTTTGGAGGGGTTTTTTTTTTTTTTTCTTCTTTCTTTCTTTTTCTTCAAACACTGGTATGTCTCTCTCGTTAGAACAGAGCACAGCAAAACGAAACACAAAGGGAAGAACAGAGCACAGCAAAACGAAACACAAAGGGAAAATTTTTCTTGGCTTTTCTAGTCTGGGAAAAAGAAGCCCAGAAAATTTCTCTCTTAGGATGAGGGATTTGCTTTTGTTGTCCATTAATACAAATATATGTATATATCCCAAAAAAAAATCTGAGTTTTCCGAATCTGAGGTGAGGGGATATTTGTTTTCAAATATATGTATATATCCAAATAGATGTTTTCAAATTTTAAACTTCACTCAAATGAGGTCACGGCCGGCGAGGATCAGTGAGACAGAGATAAGAAAAGTGATCTTTGCCAAGAAAAACACTTGATTTTTTTTGGAGGTGAGGGGATATTTGTTTTGGGATATTTGTTTTCAAATTCGGAAAACAAATAGATGTTTTAAAATTTTAAAATTTATACATATATTTGTTTTTAACCTCTCCCCAAATCAAGAAAAACACTTGATTTTCAACCTCTCCCCAAATAGATGTTTTCAAATTTTAAACTTCACCCAAACAAAAAAAATGTTTTCAAAAAAATCAAGTGGGATATTTGTTTTCAAATCTGAGTTTTCCGAATCTGAGGTGAGGGGATATATGTTTTCAAAAAAATCAAGTGGGATATTTGTTTCAAATCTGAGTTTTCGTGTGTATATACGTTTGTTTGTGTTGCGATTTTGGGACCCTCTGTTTTTGAGCTGAAATGGGTTGTATTGGAGCTTTTCGAGGGTTTGTTCTTGCTGGTGACTGCTTTGGATCTCAGCAACAATGGCGTTGTTACTCTCTCACTTCTCAATCTCTGTTTGATTATTTTCTTGGCGGGTACCCACTTGATTTTTTTTTTGGTCAAGATCTGCCTCTCTGGCGAGGGAGTTATCAGTGGGACAGAGAGGAGACATACCAGTGTTTGAAAGAAAGAAAGAAAGAAGAAGAAGAAAAGAAAAAAGAAAAAAAAAAAAAAAAAATCCCTCCAAAACGACGTCGTTTTGGAGGGCGACAGGAACGTGCCGCGGGAAAGTGCGACGGAGGATCCGGATTCCACATAATAGGGCGTACCTGTTACTTGGCCTCTTGGGGGCATGCCTCGTGTCACAAGCAAAGTAAGGTTGGCTAATTTTATTTTATCAATTACTGCTAAATGTTGCCCCAAAGAGGGACATACCTCCACCAAATAGACTAGTGACTAGGGTGTTCAAAAATTCGCTTCAGTCTGTTTGGCACGACTTATGGTTCGGTATGTTATGATTTTAAAATTTTTTTATACTGATATAATTTAAATTGATAAAAAATATTATATTTAATTTTTTTTTTTATATTTTAATTTTTTGAACATTAAAAAATAAGTGACTAATATAATATATTTTTTTGTACTAATAAAAACTAGAGAGGGAGACATTTATAGAGCAACTTGCATACTCAATGTGAAATTATACAAATTTTATAAAATTCTCTAAAATCTCATGCAAGCCAACAAAACTAAATCGTGTCATACTATCTTATTATAAGTTAAAAGTTGATAATAAGAAAATATAAGTTAAAAGCACTTCCCTCAAGTTTCTAGGCAATCAAATTTTTTCAATTTATTAAATTATTTATACTTAATAAGTTATAAGCAGAAACTGCATTAAATAATTTGACACAAACTCTTTAATTAAAATAAAATATAATAAAATAAATTCATTTAAGCTGCAACAAACAACTTATTGTTGATATGAGCTCAAGCAAGGAGTTTTCATAATTAAAAGACATAGGTGACCTTGCACAAAACTAGTAGAGAAAAAAAGAAAGATATTATATATCCTATGGTCTATATGCTAGTGAAACTTTCATTTGATTCTACTAGTCACAACTATCATATATATATATATATTGTCTTCCATAGGTGACCAATTTTCATTTTTGGTTTGGGCCGGTTCCCCTTTGTTCTCATGAATAATACAGTAATAATGAATCATGAAACTTTGGGCCGAGAGAAACCTGAGTTGCTTAGTGGGGCAACGTTCCTTTTCAATTTGGGAAAGCTAATATTTGTTGGGAGATTTAGGGATTGTTTGGGAATTGGATTTTTAAGTGGTTTTTCAGTGTCTTGATGAGGTGAAAAAAAGTTAATAATATGTTTAAAGATGAAATTTGTCTCTTTGACTAATGTGATATTTTGAATTTTTTGCCTGGAGTTTTCACTTTATTCTTATTTTAGTTGTATAGAAAAAAAGTTAATGGGTGTGTCCGCTATTTTTTAAATTAGTAAATGTCAACTTTCTTAGATGCATGCTAAACATGTTACTTTTTAATTTTTTTAATGACTTTGACTAAAATAGTTTCTTCCCAAACATGTTTTTAGAATGCAATAGCATGATGTAGAGTCAAAGTATCAAAATGCTATAATTTGACAATTCTATTTCAATAGTACAATTGATTTTTTTTTTTTTTTTAATTATCATTTACAAAATATCAAATAGAAATGATATTTATAGGCCATATTGCTGGAGAGAGAAAAAAAAAATACTGAGAATTTTGCCAGTACAATGAAGTTCCTCATTGACAATGCATCATCCACGTACAAGGCCTGTGATTCTTAGGATCTACTGTGGACCATGTATGCTTCTCATCTTCTCGTTAATCATTTGATTACAGATTGGAGTAATTATTCGCTGTCATGATTGGTCAAGGAGTTGGACTTACAATTTTATATTAGATGATAAAAAATAATAGAACACATATAGTATTATAATGAATGCGTGACATGTTGAAGCATGAAACATTTGACTTTTATAATGTAAATTTTCAACTAATTTGGTGAATTTGTCCAAATTCATTTTTTTCCCCAAGATTAATGTCATTAGAATAACTAAAGTATCCTTAGATTTTTATCAAAACATTACTATGGTCTTTTTCTTTCAAGTGTAACACTCAACTCATATACTTTAAGTTAATAAGGCTAATGAAAATTAAAAGTAATGAAAATCAAAAGTGAAGAGATTAAATTGAAATTTTGGTGAAAGTGTAAGAACTAAATGAGATGAGACATATGATTTAGATGATAAGTTTTGTCAATTTCGTTAACGCCACATAGACAGAAGTATGACATTATAATTTGATTTAAAGTGTAAGGAGTTGATTGTCACAATTACAAGTAAATAAATTAAAGTAAGATTTTGATATGCAGAATGATAAATAATTAAAGTAAGATTTTGATAAAAGTATAGAGTGATAAATAATTAAAATAAGATTTTGATAAATGCAGTGATAAATGTAATTAACCCCCCCCCCTCAAAAAAAATGTTTATACTAAATCTATTTATTATTTGATGAGGTACGCATTATTAATACGATACATGAAAGGTTACGTAAAATTAATAAATTGATAACATTTTTAGTGATTACAATAATTTGGAGCAAAAAATCGGTGATGACAATGTTACACTCCAAAATTGGTCCTAATCACCCATTAAATCATGCAGTTTCGACAAATCAATTACTTTCTAAGGAGATAGTTAGCCATCAAATAATTGAGATTGCCTGAATATTAGCATAATTGACCTAAAAGACCCTGACTATTGCATTGACGATTGAGTACATTTATTTATTTTTTTTAAGCTAAGAAAAGAACATTCATCAAATAAAAAGTATAAGGATAAAAGAAGCCTAAGGATAAAAGAGGCCTTTAATAAATAAAACTACAGTATTAATGTACTTTAGCATGACCAATTCATAGTCTTGTGTTGTAAAATTCATCAATTAAATCATATTTTTGCATGTCTGGCATTGTCAATATCCAAGGGAACACTCAAAGAATTGGGCATAAATTACTGTTGTTCATGCTTATTTATCATACTGAAAAAAGAAGAAATTGAAATGTATGAGGTTGGGAAATCATTTGCAAAGAAATCTAAGCTAGAAATAAATGATCGCAAAGTTATGTGAATTCCTCAAACGATGCCAACTGCACCAAGTGCCACAAAACTCCAATGCAACAAGCATCCAACCAAAATTGAGAAAGGCGAAAGACAACTTCATCGGCAAAGACAAAAATAAAAAAACACGAGATACAAAAACAATTTAAGAATGGAAGTTTGACGTTGAGAAGTTTTGAAGAAAAAAAAAACAGACTCATTGTAGCTATTCTCAATTATCGGTTTTCATTTACGCTTTTTCCGAGATATTGAAGTTTCATAGAAGTCATATTATTTACACACATGTTCAATTGTATTTTTATTTTTGGGAAAACTTTTTTTATTTTCAGGAAATTTTTTTAAAAAAAGAAAAAAGAAAAACTCTTTTTTTTAGAAAATACAAAAAACAACTTTTGTTTCTGAAATAAATAAATAAATAAATAAATAAATAAATATACGAAACAACAGAGAGGAAGTTGGGCAGAACCCAATTTTGGAACCCAACCTACGGACATTGACTTTCGGACCGAAGTCTAAAACTCGTTTCAACGAAGACAAACAATTCGGTAAGAAGATATGTGTGTCTGTGTTCATGTGTGTCTGTGTCTCTGTGTTCATGTGTGTGTCTGTATAACTTCCAATCCAACTATATGATTGATTGGGAACACCCAAAAGGACCTAACGCACGTGCCTTTGACCCCGTTACGACTCGAAGAAGCTTCCAAAGCTTAGCCCTAATCTCTCTCTCTCTCTCACTAGAACTCACCAAGCTCGATCAATCTCATCCCTGTGATCGAACAATTCAGTGAAGTTTCACTTGTTCAATTCAATCAGGTTAGTTCTATTTTCTTCACTTTCACATGCTCTCTCTTTTTCAATGCTTAATTCGCTTTCTACTGCTTTCTCTGATCGAAGAGGGTTTTTTCACGCGGAACTTCAATTTTCACTTACAAGTCTTTCAAGCTCGATTCTTATCATTGTTTTTGTTTTCTTTGAGTATTTTGCGTGAAATTTTAATTTGCTTGAATGTAGGGTGTGATTGATAGGATTGAGGATTTGATCAGTGAAGTGAAGTGAACAATATACAATCTACAATTGTTAATTATGTTAATTGTTATTTGGGTTTGTTGATTTTGGTACAGAATGTAATATCTCGTTTGTGTTAGCTATTACTGATTTACTGTTGACTTTTGTAGTTGAAATTTACTTGCAGATAGTAACAAACAAATATTAGGGTTTTGGATTGAGAAGTGGGATATAGATTCTTTGAAGTTGATGGGGTCGTTTTTTTAGAGTTGGTTGAGTATTTTAGAGTGAACTGTTTTTTTGCTTGAATGCAGTGTGTGATTGATAGGATTGGGGAATTAATCAGTGCAGTGAAAATTCTATCATTGTTAATTATTTTAATTGTTATTTAGGTTTGTTGATTTTGTTACATAATGCAATATCTAGTTTGTATTAGCTATTACTGATTTACTGTTGATTTTTGTAGCTGAAATTTACTGGCAGATAGAAACAAACAGATATTAGTGTTGGTTGATAATTTTAGAGTGAAAAATTTAATTATCCATGTATAAGTTTATTTTTTTGCTTCAATGTAGTGTGTGATTGATAGGATTGGGAATTAATCAGTGAAGTGAACAATCTACAATTGTTTTTCTTATTGTTAATTATTATTTGGTTTTTGTTGATTTTGCTATGGAATGCAATATCTAACTTTGTATTAGCTGTTACTAATTTACTGTTGACTTTTGTCGCTAAAATTTACTTGCAGATAGAAACAAACAGATATCAGGGTTTTGGATTTGAGAAGTGGGGTATGGGTTCTTTGAAGTTGATGGGATCTTTTAGAGTTTGTTGAGAATTTGACTTTTGATGGTAGTGAGGGATTCAAAAATCAAAATGCCGGTGCATCGGCATTCCTCCCGAGTAGACACTATAGAATTGAAATTTGAGATTGAAAGGAAGCTTGGTCACGAGAAATCAGAGAAATACTTTCATCTTTTGAACCGATACTTGAGTCTTAAGATTAGCAAATCGGAGTTTGATAAGCACTGCATTGGTACAATAGGGAGAGAGAACATCTGTCTTCATAATCGGCTTCTCCGAGGTATTATAAAAAATGCATGTGTTGGTAAGACTCCCCCGCCAAAAGAGAGCAAAACGGGCTGTTCATTGAATGTTAAAGTGCCAAATGGGTACCAAAGAAGTAATCTTCAGTCACTCTGTAGAGATGTGTTTCCTCAGTCTCCACGGAAGGGAAGGACACCAAATCTTCGTGATCGAAAGTTTAAGGACCGTCCCAGTCCTCTTGGACCTCATGGGAAGATTCATAGCATTGGATGTGAAGATTCTGTTCCTAAAATTCAGGAACAGCAAAGCGCCACCGAGATGCTTTCTTTAGGTAGCAGACCACCTCCTGAAGTAACCTCTGTGGAAGAGGGTGAAGAAGTTGAGCAAGCTTCTGGAATCCCAAGCACTTACTGTAGAAGCCCTGTCACAGCTCCTCTTGGCATCTCTGTAATTGGAAAAGGAACACGAAAAGTACTACGTAATGGATCAGCAACTTCCTTTTATATTGACTCTTGCCTCAATAGTGGTGAGCTGCCCAATACCAGTTCTTTAAAGACTATATTGGAGCAGAAGTTGGAGACAGAGAGCTTGAAAATTTCAACGGATTGCGTTAACCTGTTGAACAATGGTCTGGATGTTCACTTGAAGAGATTGATAAAACCATGTTTGGAATTAGCTAGTTCAAGGTTGGGGAATATGCACACAAGTGAAGTAAATAATCAGGTGGTATTTGGTTTGAATGGGATGAGACCGATGAGATATGTACAAAAACTTAACAGACCCGTTTTCGCATCGTTGTTGGACTTTCAAGTTGCAATGGAGTCAAACCCCAGGAGGTTTGGTGAAGATTGGCCAGTACAACTTGAGAAGGTTTGTTTGTTTGCATCAGATGAAGAATAAATTGAAATTGATTGTGCAGGACTTTGGTGGGACTACACACATGCAATTTCATCTCAGTGATAATGTGTTAATTGTAAATTCCGTTCTAACAGTGATGTTGACCCCACATTTTTATGTGTGACGCTGAAGGGTGTACGTGGTTAAAGCTACGGAAAATTTTGGATCAAGGCAATTAGGTTGTATATAATATAAATCTCAGTGCTGATTATTGCATCAATGGGACACATTACGTGGTAAAGTATATATGTATTGACACTTGTAAAAATCTAGCCACTGCAAGTAGCTCAATCGCCTCCTTCAACTAATATCTGTAGTTTGTTCATCTCATTGACTTTTTGTTAATAAAGTTTGTCTTTGGAGTTGCCATACCTAGTGTTATTGGTTTGATATTAATTTGTTCCACTTTTTTTTACAGACCTTCAATTAAATATTCTTGTTGAGCTGCTGTCATATTTTTTGTTATCATGTTATTTAGATTGAATAAACTGTTCTTGTGAAAAAGTAAAATGTCTCATACTGTTTAATTTTTATTTATTTTTGATAAATAAATGTCTCATATTGTTTAATTAGTTTTATTATTTTGGTCCTCTCTCTATCTTTTGCTTCTACTTTAGCATTTTGTTTTCCCAATTGGTTGACATGCCTATCCACTACCGTGTTACTGGAATATGCAATTTACTAACTTATTTGGTATGAGTGATATTAAGACATTAAGGGGTTGTTTGGGGTGTCCTAAATAAGTGCACTTTTTGTCTTTTTGGATTAAAAAATGGAGGTTGAAAATATGGATGTTTGGGTTAACTTTTTGACTTTTTATGGAAAAATGTGTAATAAAAAATTGTAAAAATTGATTTGTAGGGAAAAATTCGACTTGGGAGTTGTGCAGCCGTAATTATTGACTTTTGGTGAATAGTGTTAACTTTTTAACTTTTTGAGTAAAACTTTTTGGCTTTTTGGCTTTTTGGCTATATGCCAAACTTGGCCTAAGTATAGTGGTAATTTTTTAGGTTTTAATGATAAAATCTAAAGTGTACCACATGAAATTACAATGTTGAATAGAACTAGCTTTCAAAACTGTCAATTTATTTATTCTTGGGATGTGGTGGTACTTGGGTTAATCGGTCTCTTTCCTTAAAAATGATATTTCAGTATTATACATGGATTGATAAAGATGCATATCTAAAGGGGGCTCTCCGTGTGTGTGTGTATACACATATATTTTAGTGTTTTGAGTGCAAATATGACCTCTTTGGATGTTCTCCTTATTCATTGTTCCTTTTGCATTTAATTGGCTCTGAGCACTTTTCTTTTTGTTTTTTTGGTTTTGGAGTATGTACATTAAGTGTTTTGAAGTTGAGAAGAATAACTTTCTTTTTTATTGTTGTCTTGATGAACACTAATGTGACTTTCATTAATGTTTCAGAGTGGTCATCAAATGCTGAACATAGCAATGCCTTAATTCTAAGTGACAGCCATGAGCTATAGATGAAAATAATTTTTTTTCTTCTTCTTGAAGTGGTGTTTGTTATTACATCAAAATAGAACTCAAATACTTTAAGGTAGAAGTCAAAATTTGGTATGGGAAAAAGAATGTCCTGTGTTGTTTGTAGTTACCTTTTTAATATATATGATTTTCCTTTTTTTCTTGGTAAAAGATGGAAGAAGAATTTCTTATGATATTTGTAGAGCTACTGTTGGATTAGTTTATTGTATTTGTACTAATTTACCACTCACCTTTACCTGCATCAGCTTTGGTTTTATAATTCTAAAGGAAGATACAAAAGGTCATACCATTACATTATTTATAACATTAAAAGTATTAGTTATAACTGGCACTTTTATATGATTTGTAGAATATCAATTCTTTGCAAGTTGATGCCTGTTTTCCAATTTTACCTTGATGTTCAATATTTTTAAGTTAATTATCATTTATCATGCATAATATGGTTAATCAATGATAGAAAGTTTGAACTATGGTGTCTCCAGAGAAGGTTTACAAAACTAGTAAATGAGACTGCTTATTTAAAAATTAATAAATAAAGACAAGACACTAAAAATGACTGGAGATACACGACAAAGGAGAAACAAGTAAAAGGAATTCATTGCAGAGTATAAAATCCATACAATTTGATGATTATAGTGACTGGACTTGATGTTCTTCATCCAAACCGTGAAATATGATTTGAGATTGATTCACTTAAAATATTATGAGGAAATGCAATTTGACTACATCTGCTGCTTTTACCATTTGTTGGAATGCAATTTGACTTTACAGTAACATGGTTTCGTATGCTGCATGATCATTTTCAATCCCAATCTGCACTTTGTAGATCAGATCTGTTAGTGCACTTCTAACTTCACCTTTGAGCTTTCTCCTCGTTTTTTAAACAGGGAAGTGATTTGTGCAGAGGCAAAGAATTATATTTCACTTACGAGCATCAATATCAAGGCTGTAAGTGTTGTCTTTAACTTCCAATCAACTTTCCTTTTCTTCATTTTTATCCTCCTTCCAGTGAAACATGGAAATGAAAAACTCTGTTTTGCAATCTTTTGACCAAGATGATTGAGGAAGAAATACAACTTTCCAAACTGGAATTGCCATAATGATCTCTTTGGCCTAGCTATGTATTATGGTTTTCTGAGCTAATTGACGGAATTCTAGCACTGAAGTGGAGATAGGTGTTTGTTTTCCACTAACAATGTTTGGACTCACAGGTTTCCTATATTTTATCTGGTGACCATAGTTTGAATGTCAAGAAAATAAATCCTAGAACCTATGATGAGGATTTGGGAAGGACACATCCAATATGTACTCCTCTTTTGCCCTTTCAGCTATTTCCCAAATTTTGCATGTTGCCAATTGCACTTTTCAATGCAGTGCCTGGCGAGCACACGGATGTGCATATTATTCTTTGGCATAGGAGATACACCCTGTGCAAATAAATGCTATCTAAGGTATGCTGCTTTTTGACTGTTTTTCAATATGTTAAAATCTGTCCTTTGCACAGTTTATTTTGTATGGTTTTATACACTATAATGAGTAATGGGTGCTGTCATTGTTGATTTACATTCACAGTCAATTAACTGAGGAAACATATAGACTTTTTAAGTATATTTTGTAGGTTCCATGTCCTTTGTGTGTGTGTGTGTGTGTGTTTTTTTTTTTTTTTTTTGATGGGGATTTCAAATTGCAACTTGTTCTACATTTCTCAGCCTTTTGGACAAAGATCAAGTGCAAACTGCAAGTGCATCTTCTTCTAAAAATTGACAACCATAATACGATTATTTTGATGAGATTATGCTGTCCTGCACTAAAGCTTACCTTCACTTTGCCTCTTTCACCCCAACAAATTTAAAATAATAATAATAACACTACCACCAATTCGTCTCTCAAAAAAGGAAATCCTCATAACCTAAAAAGCCTAGAAAATATTTGTATAGATGGAGACCACTTAGATGTGTTCTGGCAAACATGAGACTTGGACCAAACTACCATTCATCTTGCTGATTTTCTAAGGTGAGGGTTTAGAGAATGTTTTCTTAAAAAAAAGGTGAAGCTTCAAGAGTTTCCAACCCTGGTTTGCTCCGCCATGCACTTGCCACCTACCATA
The DNA here is from genome assembly GCA_030407325.1 of Camellia japonica. Taxonomy (NCBI): domain Eukaryota; kingdom Viridiplantae; phylum Streptophyta; class Magnoliopsida; order Ericales; family Theaceae; genus Camellia; species Camellia japonica. The sequence continues at coordinate 142,596,854 of JAPPVO010000059.1, read as the reverse complement.
TGATTGGAGCTGCTAGAATGCTAATAGCTATTGACAAAATTAGTCACATTTGTTACTGATTTTTGTTTATGAATTACAATTACTCGATTTCTGGCCAAACTGTAGAAAATCGAGTACATTGGCTCTCATGGTTTGTTTTGTATATCTAGAAATGATTGAGCCAACATGTTATTTAAAAGGTATTTGCTGTTGGTTTTGACATAAGCAACTAAAAGAAATCAGAACTTTTTTGTTCTATTTTCTGGTAAAGGTATTCAACTGATTCAAGAGCAAAACAAATGGACAACTGGGCAGAGACACTTGAAAGGGAATTCTATCACACATCCTCCTATACATCAGTGGAAGAACTTCATTCAAGGCCATAAGGTATTACATGGGAGAATTTTTAATTCCTAGAGTGTACTAGACATGTCTCCTCTCATTTCTTTGTTGACATTTGGGCTATTGATGCATGACCACGGTGGAATTCAGTGCAAGAAATCATGATGTCAGATTGAACTTCGATACCATATATACACACATTATATTCTTTTTTTTGTAAGGTCAATCTTTTCTCTATCACTTTAAAATCATAATCCACCTTAATAATTTACAGAAAAAATTCCTCTGCTGGGTTGATTCCTAAAAATGTAACTATGGAAGTTTCACCTATTTTTTGAAAAAGAATGAGGGTCATTTGGTGATTGAATTTTGTTATATTTTTGTCATAATATAGTGGTACGGTCTTACTACTAGTACCAAAGTAGTTAAAACCCCAAAAGAGAAGAGTATATTGGGACAGATGGCTTTTGGCTTGGGCTAGCAATGTGAGTTGTTTTGTGGATTGTTCCTTTTGTTGATCTTTTGGGATCAGTGTTATGCTGGACACTTTTCTGGATCTTTTTGTGGACTGTTCTTTAATTGTATTGTATTAATGTGCGCTCAGGATTCTCTCTCTCTCTCTCTTCTCTTCTTCTTCTTCTTCTTCTTCTTCTTCTTCTTCTTCTTCTTCTTCTGTTTCTGTTTCTCTTTTGTTAATATATCGCACTTCACCTTCTATTGGTATGTACACGTGTCCTTCCATGTCTTATTTGACTTACATACAGATTGTATTTACTGACCACCACGAATTTCATGAGTGTCAACTTTTCATGCATGTTTTGTTTTTTTTTGGTTTAATTCTCATGGTCAATAGTCTTCCCGGTTTTTATTTTTACGATGAATATGAATCACCCACCCACCAAAGGAGCTGTGTTCCCTCAATGTGCAATAGTTTCATTTTCATTTACACTCATCGGATTGGAGGCAAGTTGCATCCTATTGGGGAACAGCTTGTCTGTAGTCCGAGATCGGATTGGACGATGTTATTCAGCCCATGGAGGTTCACTGCGAGTCTCATTTTGATAATCCGAACAGTTCAATGTGTAGAACTCGTCGAGTACTATATGCTTGTAAAAAATCACGTTGATCGGATATCGATAGCTATCTCATTGGATCAGTTTTTTGTCAATCGTTAATTTGTTTACCATCCGTTTTTTTTAATATAAAACGGATTTGATCACATAACTATTAATATCAGATCAACGTGATTTTTTACAGGCATATAGTTTTCGACGAATTCTATACATTGACGGTTCAGATTATCAAAACCGGACCCGTGGTGGGTTTTCATAGGCTAAATAGCACCGTTCAGTCCGAGGCAAGTTGCATCTTATTTTTTTAAATGAAATTTGATTACAAGAGATTTCAGCATGTCATGTCATCTTTCAATAAAAATAATATTAAAATGAACCAGCTTAAGTGTCGAATTATGAGATTATGTGATCCAAAAGTACAATACTACTACTAGTACATAACAAACCCACCCCAAATTTATTCAATCAAATTGAACAAGAAAATTATAAATGTAATTTTCTCTTTTATTTGTGTTAGCATTCAACTTAAAATTTAAAAATTTGACAATATTTTTATTTTGAATAATGCTACTATACATCAACATTTCTTATTCATTCACAAATATATGTGAATCTCACTCCTTCCCTTACAATTGATAAAAATAAATAAAAAATAAGAGAACAGAAAGTTACATTACGTAACAATAAAATTGGAATTCAAACATCAAAGATTAGAATTTAAACATCAAACTCGGTAGAAGAAGTTTTCATCCACCGAGCCAATCCTCTAATAAAGGAGTGTATCGTATTTATAGTGGGTAACAAGTGACGGGTATGTATAGTGTAGCACTACTCTCTTAAAAATTTTCATTAATTAAATGCGGAACAGTCATGACGGATGTTCCCGTTGGATCCGGTTTTGACTCCGACCCGGCCCAACTTGATCATGGCGGTGATGAAGGCCTGCTGGAAAGCGGGTGAGTTGCTGGCCCAAGTATTGACAGTGGGTTTGGACCTGCGGTCCGTGAAGAGGACTTGGTCCGAGGTGAAGAGGCCCTTGCCTTGCTGGAGATTCTGAAAGTAGACGTTGTCAAATGTTCTGGGGGTGGTTGGATCCATGTTTATGGCTATCCTGGGATCCACATTTCTTGGGCACATGGATTGCAATTGGGAAGCATAGTTTTGGTTTAGAGTAGGGTCCACCGGGTTTTGATTGCTGAAATTGTAGATCCGATTTGCAAACTTGCTGCAGTGAGAGAATCCTACGGTGTGGGCAGCTGCAAAAGGAAGTTCAAAACAACATAAATTTGTGGTGGCAAACAAGGCCTTAGTGTTGGACAAGTTATTTGGTGTTATTGGAACACTATATGATCATGTTTCTATCAGATAATAGGGGAATATGTAATTATTTTTGAAAAAAAATAGAGATTAGTGAACACTTGAGCCCATGCAATTGGATGAGCAGACGAGTATTCTTGATTCACTTGATAATTTTTTAGGTAAATTAAACTAACTTTTTCTTGAAATTTAAAGAAAATATAATAAATTCTACAAGTTTAGTATAATTACATTAGATTCTTTCAAAGTTTTAATTCATATAACACTTGGTTTCATTTTTATCAAAAATTTGCTAGTTGTATGAATTATTATCATTTCCTTCATATTGAAATGTATATTTTATATTGTCTATTTTTGTGTCTTCATAACATTTGCATTAATTTAGGCCAAGTTTGGCAAGTTCAAAAAAAGTCAAAAAGTTAAAAAGTTACTCAAAAAGTTAAAAAGTTATCACTATTCACCAAAAGTCAAAAATTACGGCTGTACAACTCCCAATCCTAATTTTCCCCTACACACTAATTTATACAAATTTTTAATACACATTTTTCCATAAAAAGTTAAAAAGTTAACCCAAACATCCATATTTTTTTCCTCAATTTTTTAGTCTAAAAATACAAAAAGTGCACTTATTTAGGACACCCCAAACAATTCCTAGTTTCTTTAATCTTACTACAAAAGAGATAAATGTATTTATGTCAAAATTATAAGTCTTATTGTATTTTCTCTAAACTTAAAAGGAGGTCAGCGTAATTTATCCTAAAATTTTCTAATGTTGTCAATTGTTTCAGACGAACTGATCACTGTGATGGGTTATCATGGCAGCAAGAAAATTTATTTTGAAAATTTTAATTTAATTTATTGGGTATTGGATTGAAACAATTCATTTAATAAAAATGCTTGCTTTTATTAGGTCATCCACAAATAATATTAATTATGCAAGGATTACAGTGGAATTGTTTGAACAATAAAGAAACTTACTAAAATCAAGCTTTTCTTTTTTAACATCTACTATTTTTATTTTTTTTTAATTGTTAAATACATAAATAAAATGGATTGAAGTAAAGGGTGGTTGAAAGATAAGGTGAAGCTGATGCAACAAGTAAACACTTTGAATGCGAAATCTTTAGAGGAAATAGCAAATCAGTGGCAACTTCAAAAATAAATATTAATTTTATTCACTTTTAATGTTACAAAGTTTTTCATTAATTTGTAAATATTTTCCTTAAATTTCCCTCAAATGATATTTTCCCTAATCTTTAAGGGAATAATATACAGAGGGCACTCATATTTTTAGGATAACATGTTTTAAACTGATTTTCTTGAATAGAACTGCTTTGTTTTTATTTTTATTTGTCTTTACATTGGAGATTGTACTTTGGGGAAGAATCTTGTGACAAAATTCAAATTCTTAATTTCTTAATTAAGTGGAATGGTTTTACCTCTATTGGATAGGTCAATTGGCTAAAATTGAACATAGCTCAGATAATAACACCAGAAAAGAAAAACTCTCAAAATATTATGTGATATTATTTACGCAAGATTTTTCACTAATAAAAAATTGTAATACGTTAAGGAGTCTCATTTATTTCCTAAATATATAAAAAGAGTGAGTCAACTTGTTCTATTCATAAATTATTTTTACTATATTTTTACTATATTATTACTTTAAAACATGTAAATTTTATAATATTTGAAAATTATTAAATATTTAGTTTTTTTTATTAACTACTAGTGCTAGAAAAGGACCCATTTCATTGACTTTGCATCCTTGATGGTGATGTATATCCACGCAAACAACATTTAGCTAAGACAACAAAACAAAACTATTTAAAGCTTTATCCACTCGTAATCTCATGCCAGCTATATATGGCCTAATTGACTTCGGCCTGTTTGTTTTGGAATTAAATAGATGGGAGGAGATTAAGATAGAGGTGAGATTATTTAGTGTTATGTTTATTTGTAAAGTTGGGGAGGGAATTAGGATAGAGGAGGTGATATAGATAGAGGTTGGAAGAAGGATTGAGATGGAAGAGGTGGAGATGGTATTAGAAAAATAATGAGGGGATTAGAAATTTTTTTATTTTTTATATATTGGGAATTTTTTTTAAAATATTAATGTTTAATTTTTTATATTTTTTTATTTGTTTTATTATTTTATATAAAAATAATTTAACAATTCCTACACTAACAATTATCATCAAAACAAACACAATTTTACTTAATTCCCTCACTATCAATCCCCTCACTATGAATCCCCTCCATTCCACCTCTAAAAACAAACGGGGCCTTAGATTAAAATAATTAAGTAAGCTACAAATCAAAGAAGAAAACCAAGAAGGTTTTTTCAAGCCAACCACGCGGTAATCCCAAATGACAAACATGTGAGTGTTGAAAAGTTATATTCGATCATGAAATTAAATATAAAATTTCACTTCATATAAAAGATGTGTTTGATTTTATGATTAGATTATATGTAAAATTATTATCCCTTCTTATTGGTTAGAGTTATTACTCATTTAAGTGAGATTTTTATGGATGTATTAGTGTTGAAATTCTTACATTTTACAGTTCAGAATCGCTAAAGAAGGGTGAATTTGTTGTAAAAATCAGTATGAATTGAGAATTGTGAGTCAACGGGTTAGGTTATGAGGATAAAACAAAAAAACATAGGCCTATTAATTTAAAGCATAATTTGTTAGGTATTAAGTCCAATCTATAGAATCAACCCCTAAGTTCCCAGATTATATGCATGTAGAAGAAGTGAGAGTGTTAGGTGGGATTCAAATGATTTACCTGAGAGAGCAATCATGTCTGTTTGAGTTAGCCCATTAGCAGAAAACAAGGAATTGAGCTGGTTCAAATTGAAGGTTGGTTGAGGCAACTTTCCATTTACACTTGCAGCTGTTGAACTCAGCCCATCCAATCTTCCCAACTCTACTGCATATGAAGGTCCACCAGACTGCATTACCAAATCCCAAAATTAACTGCAATGTTACGTACTTTAAGAAAATATTAAAAATTTAAAATTTATGAATTAGATTTATTTTCAAATCACATCAAATTTAAATTTGACTAACTAAATGGCCGTTGATGGAATCGAGTAGAGAGAAGGATTCATATAGTCGACCCATTTGATGAGACTTAAAACTTGATTTGATTTGGTTTGGTTAGGTATCAAATTTAAATTCATTCTATATATATCGCATTGTTACAAGATTAATATGATAAGAGCACTTCTAAATTAATAATGAAGATCACAATAGTGAAGAAGAAATAAAGAATTTGTTGTATACCTTAATTTTTAAAATTGTTTTTGTAGCCCTGCATCAACTTTCCCTGTTTAGCGATGTTATATAATCTTATACCTTTTATGTAAAATGAACATGGTGGAGTGGTATAATATTAACACCAAGTTAAAGCTGTGTAATGCTATTTTTAGGGCTATTCACTTCCTTCTCTTACAAAAAAGTCAAAAAACAGTTTTTAACTATCTTCCCAAAACACCCCTTATTTTCAAAATTACTTATGCTGGGAACATAAAAATCAATCACAGAAACGTACCAATGCGACAACGTCACGGGTTGCCATGGCAAGAATGTCAGCACAGGAGACCTTGTTTGTGCAACTTGGGATCGCATCGACTGCAGCTTTTGCTTTGATGACAGTGTCAAATCCATCTCCAGCCAGCGATAGATTATCCGGGTGATCCTTCTCGGCTGTGTTGCTTCCGGAAGATGAAACTATGACTGAAGCATCGCAACCCTATATCATTTTCAAACAAAAACCAATCTCCAAATCAATACTCCATTTTTGCATTGCCTGATTTCCGCTAAATTTTTATCACTATTCATGGGTAATTGCATGCTAAATAAATAGCAGTTCCATCACGAACATAGAAATCGGTTGTGGTATTAAGATTAGTTAGTAGCGCTTATCTTTGAAAAAATTTGTTCCTACATATATATTTTGGGAGAAGGATCCGCTGCAGTCACTGTTTTGGACTGAACGGGATTGTTCTGGCTCGTAGAGCTCGTCACGGGTTCCATTTTGATAATCAAAATCATTCATTTTATTAGATATTTCATGTATTTTATCTATGCAAAAAATTAGATCGATCCGATAATTGTAACTAGTTCAATTTATCGCATTTTTCACAGAAAAAAAAAAAACGACCAAAAAAAAAAAACCATACATATTTTTTATGACAAATACGATAAATTGAATTAGTTACAGTTATCGGATGAATTTAATTTTTTTATGAATGAAATACACGAAATATCTGACAAAATGAACTGTTTGAATTATCAAAACGAGACCCGTGCGTCGAAACAATCCCGTTCAATCCAAAACAGTGACCGGAGGGGACCCTCCTCCTATATTTGGTGTCTACTTTTATGATCGATTTTTGTAGTCATAGACTTATTTGGCAACTTCCTTCTAGTTTAATTAGTAGACTGGAAGGTTCAGATTAAGGTATTGTAAGTTCATATGTGAATCTATCTTAATAATTTAAATCATTTAATTGTTAGCGTTCTTGACCAGAACATCCATGTAAAAAAATTAAATTAATCGAATAAAGGTAGACACATTATCAAAAATGAAAGAAGATAAAAGTAGACACACTATTCGATCACATTAATTTTTAAAATAATGAATAGCAAGTATACCTTTAAAAATATAGAATCTATCTTTTAAAAAATAAATGCAATTCAAATATACCACTCCTTATATCAAATCAACCAATCTTTCTGGCAAAAACGATCGACTCAAAAGACACTAAAAAATGAACCACAACACAACGTCCAATTAACAAATGGTGACTAAAAACTGCTAAAACAGGATTTAAAAAATACAATATAAACTCAGAGGCGCTAACGACAACCCTTATCATCTAATCTAACCAAATCACCCTCTATAACTTTAAATTTAAAAAAGAAGCTCAAAATTCAAATCATTGATGATTAGTTGTTCCTGTTTACCTGAACAAAACAATCATGGAAGAAGAGACGAAGTGTAGCAGGGACTGTGACAAACGTTTGTTGAAATTTTTGAGTAACCACATTTCTAACGATGTTTTCGACATTGGGGCATACATTGGCGTAGTAGTTTTGTCTGAGTTGTGCAGATGTCGAATGTGGGAACAGCACAAACAAGATAGACCACATGGCTATCATCACAACACTGAGTCGACCCATCTCTGTTTCAGAGAGATGAATTTAGGAAAGACAACAGAGTGAGAGAAAAATGCAGAGACTTTGGATATATATAAATGGGTCAATTAGTATTATTGAGGAGGCAGAGATTTATATGGGTAATTGTCATGAGTGGCTCTTAAAGCCAGCTGTATTAGATTTTTATTTATTATTTTTTGAACAACCAAGAAAATTAATGTAATGGGATATAAAGTGGTTATCTGGAAAGAGACATGGATGGATGTCTGTTGAGCTCGTGGCCACCTTTGTTTTATGGATACAAAAATGTCTAAGACTCTTTTTTTTCCCACCCCTTTGACCCCCTCTCTCTCTCTCATTAGTTGAATTTTTTTTTTTTTTTTTTTTTGTTTCTCTTGTTCTCCAATCACCACCTGCCATATGTGTGTGGGGATAGTGGGGGTAGTAATTGGAGGGGGTCTCCATCACTCCTCTTATGGATAAATAATAATTCAGTGTATAGTTTAAAAGTTAATTTTTAATTTTTTTTTTGAATTTGTAATAATTTTGTAAAATCAGCACTCTCTGATAATTTCTCCTTGTTTTATAACATACATATATATAATTTATATACAAAATGACATGATAATATTGAAATTAATTATTTTAAAATGATATTTAATTACAAGGATGTCAATCATGTTATTCTAATGAATAATTCTATAAATAGTAACGGTAGTGCTACATGCATTAATTAGTGTACTAATTAGTGTACCAACACTAGTTATAACATTATTATTGACCCCACTCATTAATCACATTACAAATTCTAAAAATTACACTAATTGATACATATAATATTATTCAAAAAGTAATGAACTTCTCTCCTACCAAGGATTTCCATAAAAGAATCCATTTGAGTTTGTAAGGCTTGTCCATTGCGGATCATACTTTGATATTTTGATTAAATTTATAAAGTGTAAATTATTTATTAAAAAAATAAATCAAATACATCTATTATCTATAGCCATATGACTTTATAACATTTATTTTTTGGGATTTTTATTGATAAGTCCAATTTAGAAGTGGTTTAACCCAAGAAGTTCATGAAGGAATTTCTTAACCCATTTAGTCCCATGTATGTATGGTTTTATTCCATAAAATCCATTTTCTTGATTTACACTATTTTCTTGGACACTTATGCCCTTATATTCAATTTTGATACCCTTATAAATATTTTTTGAACGATTAGCAATTTAATGATATGAACATTCATATTTTAAAATTCACATTGGTAGGAATGTAAAATTGGCCCGTGGGCGGCCCGAAACCCGCCCGTGAGCCGGGGCGGGCCCGGCCCGTTGACAATGTGAATATTCACATTGACATGTTAACATTCACATTATAGGAGTGTAAAATTGGGCTGCGTCCCGTGGCGGCGCAAAACCCGCTCGCGGCCCATGGACGGCCCGGGGCGGGCTCGGTTCGGCCCATTGACAATGTGAATATTCACATTGACATGTTAACATTCACATTGATAAGAGTATAAAATTGCCCCGCGGCCCATGGGCTGCCAAAATCCTGCCCGCAACCCGGGGAGGGCCCGGCCCGGCCCGTTGACAATGTGAATATTCACATTGACATGTTAACATTCAAATTGATAGGAGTGTAAAATTAGCCCGCGCCTCGTGGCTGCCCGAAACCCGCCCACGGCCCGTGGGCGGCCCGGCCCGGCCTGTTGACAATGTGAATATTCACATTGACATGTTAACATTCACATTGATAAGAGTATAAAATTGGCCAGCAGCCCAGGGCGGGCCCGACCCGGCCCGGCTCGTTGACAATGTGAATATTCACATTGACATGTTAACATTCACATTAATAGGAGTGTAAAATTGGCCCCCGTTCCGTGGCGGCGCGAAACCCACCCGCGACCCATGGGTAGCCCGGGGCAGGCCCGGTCCGGCCCGTTGACAATGTGAATATTCACATTGACATGTTAACATTCACATTGATAAGAGTATAAAATTGGCCTGCGGCCCATGGGCGGCCAAAAGCCCGCCCGCGGCCCGGGGCGGGCCCGGTCCGTTGACAATGTGAATATTCACATTGACATGTTAACATTCACATTGATAAGAGTGTAAAATTGGCCCGCAGCCCGTGGGCGGCCCGAAGCCCGACCGAAGCCCGAGGCGGGCTTGGCCCGACCCGTGACAATGTGAATATTCACATTGACATGTTAACATTCACATTGATAGGAGTGTAAAATTAGCCCGCGCCCCGTGGCTGCCCAAAACCCGCCCACGGCCCGTGGGCGGCCCGGGGCGGGCCCGGCCCGGCCTGTTGACAATGTGAATATTCACATTGACATGTTAACATTCACATTGATAAGAGTGTAAAATTGGCCCGTGACCCGTGGGCAGCCCGAAGCCCGACCTCGGGCCGGGGCGGGCCTAGCCCGTTGGCAATGTGAATATTCACATTGACATGTTAACATTCACATTGATAGGAGTGTAAAATTGGCCCGCAACCTGTGAGCGGCCCGAAGCCAGACCGCAGCCCGAGGCGGGCTTGGCCCGACCCGTGACAATGTGAATATTCACATTGACATGTTAACATTAACATTAACATTGATAGGTGTTAAATTTGTCCGCTGCCCGAAGCTCGCCCGCGGCTCGGGGTAGGCCCGGACCCAAACCCGGGCCGCCCCGGGCTGCCCATGGGACGCGAGTCAATTTTACGCTCTTATCAATGTGAATGTTAACATGTCAATGTGAATATTCACATTGTTAACAGGCCGGGCCGGGCCTGCCTCGGGCCGCCCACGGGCCGTGGGCGAGTTTCGGGCAGCCACGGGGCACGGGTTAATGTTACACTCTTATCAATGTGAATGTTAACATGTCAATGTGAATATTCACATTGTCAACGGGCCGGGCCCGCCCCGGCCCGGGGCCGGGCTTCGGGTTGCCCACAGGTCACGGGCCAATTTTACACTGTTATCAATGTTAATGTTAATATGTCAATGTGAATATTCACATTGTCAACAAGTCGGGCGGGGCCCACCCTGGGCAGCGGACGGGTTTCGGGCCGCCCACGGTCCACGGGCCAATTTTACACTCCTATCAATGTGAATGTTAATATGTCAATGTGAATATTCACATTATGAACGGGCTGGGCTGGGCTCGCCCCAGGCCGCCTACGGGCTTCGGGCCGCCCATGGGACACGAGTCAATTTTACACTCTTATCAATGTGAATGTTAACATGTCAATGTGAATATTCACATTGTCAACAGGCCGGGCTGGGCCCGCCCACGGACCGTGGGCTAGTTTTGGGCAGCCACGGGGCACGGGCTAATTTTATACTCTTATCAATATGAATGTTAACATATCAATGTGAATATTCACATTATCAACGGGTCGGGCCGGGCCCACCCAGGGCAGCCCACGAGCCGCGGGCTGGTTTCGGGCCGGCCACAGGCCGCGGGCTAATTTTACACTCCTATCAATGTGAATGTTAACATGTCAATGTGAATATTCACATTGTCAACGGTCGGGCCCAGCCCGGCCAGGCCCGGGCCCAGCCCGGCCAGGCCCGGGCCCGGGCTGCCCACGGGTCACGGGCTAATTTTACACTCTTATCAATGTTAATGTTAATATGTCAATGTGAATATTCACATTATGAATGGGCCGGCCGGGGCCCGCCCCGGGCGGCGGGCTGGCTTCGGGCCGCCCACGGGCCACGGGCCAATTTTACACTCCTATCAATGTGAATGTTAACTTGTCAATGTGAATATTCACATTATCAACGAACCGGGTCGGGCCGGGCCTATTTTTTTGGCCTGTGGGCCAGCCCGGCCCGACTCGAATTTTTCCGGGCACCCACAAGGATCGATATGGGTCGGGCCCCTGCACATTGACGATATGAACATTCACATTGACGGTGTGAACATTCACATTAGAGGTATTTTGGTAATTATGTCACCCATAGGACTTATTGAAATATAAGAAAATAATGTGAACTAAATGGAACATAGGTAGATGAAAAGGGTATATTGGTCTTCTTATCTCAAATTGGACCTAATGGAATAGTCAAAAAGAATATGGGTTGGATGGAATAAAGCTCTTAGAAAATGGATTTATCAAAAAAGCTCCCTTATTTTTTTAGAATCATTCTCGCATTTTTCTTTAAATAAGTATATAGCTATTTTTAAAATTATACGTACTATTTATTTATTTTAAATAAATATAATAAAATAATATAATTATCATTATAAAATTAATTTGGTTCCTGACTTACACATTAAAATTATGAATGAAATCCATAATGAATTTTACAAATTCAACTAGTCCAAATTCTTAAACTAGAAAGAGGGTCTAGTTTTTCTTGAGTATTTGCCTTTTATTATGGGTAAAGATTAAGAACTCTAATTTTGAAATTTTAAAGAGAGTTATAGTAATGTGATAAGGAGTGAAACCCATATATGATATGATATGTGTGCTTATGTTTTGATTTTTTTTTTTCCTCTTACCACATCATTAAAATTCTCTTTAAAATTTAAAATTAAAGCTCTATCACTGTTGTTGTTTTATAGTAGTTTATTCCTAAGTGCCCCGCTCGTTGTCTAAAGATTCTAGTGTTGAAAATGTAAGTTTGAACCCAAAAACGTGGTCCAAGCGAGAGAGAGAGAGAGAGATGGCTAAAGAGATGGGTAGATGTGGGCACAACTAGCACGTAGAATGCACGTTAAGACAGCTTTCCTGTGGGCTGCCTAAATTCTCTCACAACAACAGTCTTGTGATTGAAAAATCATTGAAGTGTTGTCAGTCAAAGAAGATCGAAAGACATGTATTGGAAAACAACAATCCAAGGCTTATTAGGCTATGAAAATGCCCATTAATATATATCTTTTTTCCATATAGGAGGAGGAGGCTGGGACGAGCCTACCAAAATGGACCATACTTGTTGAGAACCAAACAGCTGAGTCATTCATACCCTTTTTTGTTTTTTGAACAAAAAGAAGAAAAAAATTCCATGCAATATCATAACTTTCTTAGATCCTGACTTTAGGATTGTCGGTTAGCAGTGAGATTTAATTCAATCTAAAGAAAGGGACCCTCCACCGAAATAACAATAGACTCTACACTCATTTCACAGCAAATCCGAATATTTTTATACTCTCGAGTGTCAAACTCAGACATCTTGCAAAATGGGAGGGCCAATAACCATTGGATCACCACCGCCGGTGGTGGGTCATTCATACCCTGCTAGTTGCTTCTTCTTCTTCTTTTTTTTTCTTTTTTTAGCATATCTTGTTAGGTTAGGAACAGTGAAATGTTATGTATTTGAAAAATATTTATAATTTGAATACGTGATATAAATTTAAATTTAGTGGAGTGTTTGTGTAAGAGAAAAAATTCTTCCCACCCGAGAGAGCAAAATGATTCCACATGAGCCTCCATATCTTGCAAAAAGCACAACTTGTTAGAACTATCCAACCAATAATTTTTGGTTGAATGAGGCTGTGATGGTAAAGTTTCGACGGTCAAATCAGTGATGTGTAGTAATTAGAATAATGAATTACGTCTATTATCACAGTGATTTCATTATGATAAAAAATAATTACAAATTAAATATACAAAGATAGCCCCTTTTCTAATACACACATAAAATTAATAATAAATACTAGCGACCCACATAAATTCAAAAAATCACTCACAATCATATATAATAAGTATCAGTTTTAATCAGTGACACTCTCAAGCATATAATACTTAATGCTAAATAATTCAATTAATGTCTAGTTGTTATGACATATGAGAATATGTACTACCCAAATATTAGCAGAAGCTTTCAATCGAGTTTGACTTATGATTAATCAGTCATGTTACCCATATGACGTTATGAAATTTAGAACATGCAAGCGTTAGGTAATCCCATTATAAACAACTGTTTTGCAAGAGACAAAATATTTTAAATTTATAATTTAAAAAATAAAATAAAATATGAAGATGATTGGAATAATACCATGTCTATCCATTTACGTAATCTATATTAATTAGTTTTGTTTTGGTGTGGAGTGTTTTTCTTTAAAAATAATAAATAAATGAAGGGGACAAAAATAATAGAGAGAAAAAGTTAGGCGTAAGACATCTTGGCTTGACATGAGGCAAGTTGTTGTACAACTCTTTCATTTCTCAATTTTAAATAAGTTCTTGGTGACCAGATTATTAGAACTCAAATCTCACTTGTTTCACAGGCTTAACACATTTTTATTCATTGGAGACATGAGTCAATCATTAAAAACGCATTAAAACAGATGAACATAGGAGTTTTGAAAATAGTTTTTGCATGCTTATAGAGTATTGACAAATCGTATATTTTTCTTTTGTGATTAGGTTAAATAATAAGAGAATTTACGTGTAGATTTTGATAGGTGGATTTATTGTTTAATAAGTCTTGTAAAAATTAATTACGTTTTTCATGAAACACTATTAAAAACGTCAGTAATTGTTAATTTTCAACGACAATCTAAAAATTGTCACAAAAATATCACTAATTATAAGTTTTAGCAACTCTTTAAATAAATCGTCACAAAAAAGTCACTAATTTTCAATTTTCAGTAACAGTTTAAAAAATTCGTCACAGAAAAATGTCTCTAATTGTAAGTTTTAGCGACGCTTTATAAAAACCATGATAAAAAAATCATTAATTATCAATTTTTAGCTACATACGCAAAAAATCGTTATAAAACATTATTTTTAGCAACGATTTTAGTAGAATTTATTTTCAATAAGATTTTATGAGAATTCAATTTAACTATTAGACTCATTGGTAATTTATCCTAAATAATAAGGTCTATCATATTTATGTTGGTGTTTGGAATATAATATGATGACATAAATTTTTTCGTAATTAGTGAAGAAGTTCTAATGAGTGCAACTTGGGACCTAAGAGTGTGTACTTTCAAAATTTTACACTTAACTCTCATTAGATTCTATCAATAGAGTTATACTTGCAGGTTATACCTGATATTTGCCTAATTTACTTGGAGAGAACGTTTTAGATAAATTTCAAAATTAGTCGAGGTGTGTGTAAATTAATCCGAATATCCAATAATAATAATAATAAAAGTACTATATGACATTACACCGAGGTAGATTCCATTCTTATTTGTGAGTAAGAATTAAAGTTTTTTAATAAAAAATTGACGTGTTTTCAATCTTATTCTTTCTTTATATCAATCCTTATGTCTATTAACTTATTATTATTGTGAAACTATGGGGGATAGTTTTGAAATAATTGATTGATTGATTAATTAAAATTAACTAATTTACTTGATTAATCCACTTCGCAAATTTTAATTTGTGATTTGTTCTAGTGTTAGAAACTATTCACTCACCCTAGCTGCAAACGTAATTCATTGTGGGTAAATTACACTCACTGTTTGACATAATTTTATTAATCTTTCAATCAATAAGATTAAAGTGATTGAAATAAATATAAATTGGGTGCAAGCACAAGAAAAAATAAATAATACATGTGGAGAAGTAGTTTGGAAATACTCTTTGAATCCTGAGAGACGCTAGTTATCCTCAGCTAGTCACCTAAAAAGATACAAACACTCCGGTCGAGGGTGCTGGAATTAACACTTCGACGGACAAGTCAGTTCAGACACTCAGGATAACTTTCTTACTAAGTTAAGTGAAGTGATTCTTACATACATACTAAATATGTTGTTCCTGTATTTATACCTGTTTCTCTCGATCTTCGGGGCCAGGGCCTACTTTTTGATCATTGTCCTTTACATTATCTGGCTCCAATACTACACACTTATTCGTCCCAAATAATATATCCGGCACCCCTGTTCTCGCCGAATACAGCCGATTATTATCAGTCTTATATTGCGTGTGCCTTCTGCCTTTGCCAACAAATTCAGCTCCCACAATTGCCCCCCGAACTCCCTATTGACGGTAGTTAATCGGCGTGTTTGGTCTTGAATTGGAAAAGTTAAAATATGTCAGGCGGCTTCACGTACCCCAATATAGATGTCAGAATGCACACGCCTTTTCGATCATCATTACGCTTTTCCGCCTCAATCGTGCGTTCCGTATTTATTGTGATTTGAAATTTCAGTCCTTTCGATTGCACAGTTCGTCGAGTATTCGAGACTCTTAGACCGTCAGCGGACATCCCTTCTCTGACTCGCGTTTTCTGCAACTCTTCTCCGTCTAATCTTTGTAAGTCTTCTTCTCCCTTCTTTACGATCCTATTTTCTATTTGTCGTTTTGATTTCGGCGAAAACTTGAATCCCTGCGAACATGGCTAAACACTTGAAAGACCTCCTTTCTGAGGGTCGTATTTCTGGATTCCGGAGACATTTTTCCATTCCCGACGACGTCCACTTATCTCTTGTAACGGACAGTACCCTTGATATGGAGAGAGAGGATCAGAACACGATCGTCTTCTCTCTATTATCCATAGTGGAGGGCGGAATCCGTTTTCCTCTACACCCATTGCTTAGGGTCATCCTTCGCTATTGGAGTCTGATTCCTTCTCAACCCAACGTAAATTTCTTTCGAATCATCATGGGGGTGATCAAGTTGAACCGACGTCTTGGGATCAACCTTGGCGTTCCAGCGATTCGGCACTGCTACGCTTTGGCCAAATCTTCTGGTCGGCTGGGGCGATACTTTCTCATGACCAAAGACACTGACCATCACTTGATAACCATGCTTGCCAGTTCTGGTAAGAGGGTTGATGACGTAATGGTCAATGTCCAAGGTAATTGGGAGTTCGGTGAAGGCGAAGACCGCCTAGATCTTATGCCCAGACGGAAGGGTGATCCAGGTTGCCGCGTAACGCCTTGTGTTTGTTGACTTACCCTTTACTCGGCTTTTTTCCTTTAACCACCCCTTGTTCTTTGCAGGTAACAGATTGAAGAAAATTCTCCCCTCAACGGACGAGGCAGTCCTTGAGGAGATCAAGTCTGCGCTCAGATACTTCGGCCGTCCAAACGTACAAAAGCAAGGGAGAGCGGCTCACATACTCCTCCGATACGAACCTACTTATACTACGTTCTCGGCTGCGGAAGGCATTCTAATTCCATCCGGCGATCAACAGCTTTCGGCTCTTATCTTTCCCAGCTTCAAGAGCTTGAGGCAAATTGGCCTCGAAGACTCGGATTCGAGGGCAGAAGCTGAGCCGGTGGCAGAGGTAATTGCCGAACCAACCAGAGAGGTTGCTGAGGAGGCCGAAGAGGTCGACGAAGCGATACGCTCGGCGTTTGAGGCTGCCGGACTTAACCAGCCTTCACCGTCCACTTCGGATCGGGCGGAGTTTTCGTCTGGAGATATTTTTGCAAATTTGGGGGACCTACCCGGTGATATTTTTGAAGCTATGGCTGGGGAAAGCCTTACGCAAATGGCGCGCAAGAAAAATGTCGAGCGAATGGCTGCTCGAAAGAAGGCCGAGGCCGCCCATTCTGAGCCCACCTTGATTAAAACTTCCGTACCTGCTATTGAAGAGACGATTCAGGTCACTGAGGCCAAAACGGGAGAAGAGGTTGAGGAACAAGTCATTGATGAACGGCTGTTTCCGGAGGAGCAGGGCGAAAAGCGTAGTGCCGAGGGAGAGGTTGGGTCAGAAATTAGCCTTTTTTCCAAACGGCCTCGTTTAGAAGAGTCGGACATGGCTGCGCCTTTTATTGTTTGGCCTAAGATCAAAGATACACCGATCTCCTCCGATGCTTCAGCCATTGAGGATCCAGCCGTGGCGCTGAGCCTGGCGGTTTCAATTTCCTTGCCGGCTGACGTCGTAGCCTTTCGCGCCATGCCGGATATTGTGGCCGTAGCCCTATCTGCATAGTCAGCGTTCCTGGTTAGTGACCATCTCAAATTCTCTTGACTTTGTTTTTGTTAAAGATATCTGACAATCCCAACTTGTGTTGCAGATTGTTGGCAGGATCGCGGACCTAGGCCGCCGCCTCCATGATGCCCTCGGCAGAGTCGATCGTTTGCAAGCGGAGGCGGATGGTCAAAAGAGTAGGGCCGAATTTGAAAGTATGAGAGCTGCGATGGAGGGTGCGCGAGCTGAAGCAGAGAAAGAGAGGGCTCACTCAGCTGAACAGTTCCGCTCTGACGCTAAGAGTAGGGCAAATGCGAGTGAAGAATCACTCAAGTTAGCCAAGGAGGCGCTTGCCAAGGCGGAGGTTCAGTTAGCGGAGCTCAAGACCGCCAAGGAGAAAGCCGATTCTGAAGCTTCTGCGGCATTTGAGGCAGGAAAAAGCGCCGCCTTCACGGAATATGTAGATGAAGTCCCTAAATTCGAGAATCGGGGGTTCAAACATGGATGACTCAAAGCCCTTGCTGCCACTGGAGTTACATTGGCCTTGCCAATTCCCTACGAGCAAGTGGACGTTGAGCCACTTGAGTCTGACCCCAAGGATTGATGTGGGAGTCATCTCTTTTGGTTTTGACTTAAGTTTTTATTTGGTAGACTTTTGGTTTTGATGTAAGTTTTTGTTTGGTAGACTTTTGTTGGCTCAAGCTAGTTTTCATGTATAAATTGGTTACTATTTGCGCTCAATTTATTAATGAAAACTGCCTTGGTATTTCTCCACTACTTGTTCATGGTTTGTGAAGTTATGTTAATGAAGAATACTTTGCCTTTCACGAATTTGGATAAAATCATTGTTGTGTTTTAGCTTTCAAAAATTGAATATCCTATGACAATATTGAATTATCATTCATGTGCCGCGTGTTGTAGGTACTGAGCCAAATCGATTGATGAATCTGCCCTTGCCCCAAAGCGGTGCATGATCATTCGGGCGCCGTATGAAACGACCTTAAGATTTGTGAAGGATCGATTCATGGGTCGGCTGGGGTACATAAGCCAAATAAATTGATGAATCTGCCCTTGCCCCAGGCGGTGCGCGATCATTCGGGCGCCGTATGAAACGACCTTAAGATTTGTGAAGAATCGATTCGTGAGCCGGCTGGGGTACCTGAGCCAAATAGATTGATGAATCTGCCCTTGCCCCAGGCGGTGCGTGATCATTCGGGAGACGTATAAAACGACCTTAAGATTTGTGAAGGATCGATTCATGGGCCGGCTGGGGTATTGAAGCCGAATAGATTGATGAATCTGCCCTTGCCCCAGACGGTGCGTGATCATTCGGGCGCCGTATAAAACGACCTTAAGATTTGTGAAGGATCGATTCATGGGCCGGCTGGGGTACCTGAGCCAAATAGATTGATGAATCTGCCCTTGCCCCAGGTGGTGCGTGATCATTCGGGCGCCGTATGAAACGATGATCATTCGGGTGCCGGAGGAAACGACCTTAGGAGTTTTGATAGATCTGTCTGCCTTTGCCCCAAGTGGGTCGATCCGGTCGGCGCCGGACGTTTGAGGTTTTTACAATTAATGAGATGGCCTCGAGGGTGCTGCCTCTTTACAAGATAAATGATTAAAGGTAAAACTTTTATGAGCATAGCAGACAACTGACTCTAGCGTTTGAGGGTATCGAGTGAATGTCGAAGAAAATCTTCTTTAACAGCAGAGGGGAAGCGAAGACGCTGGCTGAGCTGGGTGGAGACATGAATCGAGGTAGTGACCCTCCGCGCACAGGGAGCAGGAGTTCCAGGGATCGAGAGAGGCGTCAGTCTCCTCGACGTCGAAGCAGGTCGCCCAGGCGGGATAAGCAGTCGCAGGGCAGAACTTCTCAACCTCGAGTCAATAGAGGACCTGAGGCGAATCCGCGCCCATTAAGCTTCGTGATGTTCGTGGGGAACAGACCCATGACGGAGGCGGACTCGATCGTTCGAGACTCAAATGTAGCGGTCGAGTTTGCTCGACAAATTTTCCCGCCTGAGGTTCAGCAAGCGATGATAGGTCGCCAGGACTAAGAAGTGTTTCGCGAAGGCGTTCACGGGGCGGTGAAGAGGCTGTACACTGCCTATGAAATCGGCATGCGGTTGCGCGCTGCCCGCCGAGAAATGGAGAAGAAGGATGAACGTATTCAAAGTTTGGAGGCCCGCGTGAAGGCGGCTGAGCGCGAGTTGAGGAAGACCAAGGAGGCCCAGGCACAACCCGCCGGGCAGGGAAACCCAATCGTGGAAGAGAGGGTTACCAGCCGGCTCATCAGTTCCGCGCTTGCCGACCGTGAGACGGCGAGTATGTTCGCGATGGAGAGCGCGAAGGGAAAGGCCTATGAGAAAGGTTTCCATGAAGGCTGAAGAGTCGGAATCGAGAAGACCAAGGAAAAACTGGCCGAAGAAGTTTGCTGATGTGAGAATCGTGGATTTAGGCACGGTTGGATCAAGGCATCTCAAGCCGCAGAAGCTCTTCGAGCGGCAGGCATTGAGTCAGCATCAGCACTCTATCACAGTAAACATTTTTCGTTTTCTGCTTTTGAAGTCGAGAAGAGTGATGATGAGGGTGACGCCGCATAATTATATTTATTGTAAGGCTGAAACGCGGATCACGTTCAAAACTATGTAATTTATTGCTTGTTTTGTTGAATAAATAAAGAAAAACGTTCTGTCACAAATATTTTATTGCAAATTCGGCATGTATGTGTTTATTTTTATTGTGTTTGAATGAATATATAAGCGTTGACCGGCAGGGTCAATCCATACGTGATAGCCGTTTATTCCTGACAGGCTATTGTAACTTGAAGCCAACAGCCGGTAGGTAGAGTGGCTTTGGCAAGTTCAACTCGGCTCGGGGCCTAGATTTTTGGCCAATGCACGTGCTTCAAAAAGTCGTTTGGATAACTACGCCGTGGCGAATGTCAACCGACGTTTTGCTTATGGAGTTTAGTGTTAGTGAAATCGCCTCGGGATTGGGGCCTCGAGATCGCTGCCAGTATTGAAAATAAAAGGAGTGGGCGCTTTGCGCAGATAAACAATCGCTTATGTGAGGTAGGTTAAGTAGAGATGTTAGTTCAACCGACCTTGGCATTGCCATGGATTGTGGCGGAGGGGCCATCCGTATGGGAAGTAGGGCGTCCGAAAGTTGGCATGAACCTTCAAGTCATCGAAGCAGATCACCCCGAAAGGAAAGGCAACGACCGTTGGATTTATCCCTCCTTGTCCTGGATCTTTGCCTTGACATTGTCAATGGTATCAAGGGAGGACTTGGGCACAGTTGGCTCGAGGCATTGCAAACCGCGGAGGACTTCCAGGTGACGGGAGTTGATTCGGGACTGCCGCTTTACCAATGCGTCTTCTCCCCTTTTTAGCTTTTCAGATTGGAAATGAGTATTGTAGTGCTCAAATATGAGTTGCGTTTATGTAACAACTGTCTGATTAAATAAAAATTGTAATGCTCAAAGGCGAATTGCGTTTATGTAACAACTGTTTGATCGAATAAAAAGTTGTATTTCAAACATTTGCGTCTTATGCTGAATTTTTTATTTGCGTCTTGCCTTGACATTGTCAATGATTGAAAAGTTTTGTTTTGTTCGTGCCTAAGGGTATTCCGAATCCAAAGGCTTAATCGGCCCTAAGGTGTCATGCACCAAAGGCGGCTTCGAATCCGGAGACCTAATATGGCCAATCGTGATATCCACGAAGGGCCCTCCGAATCCGGAGACTTAATCGGCCCTAAGGTGTCATGCACCAAAGGGTGCTCCAAATCCGGAGGCTTAATCGGCCGTAAGGTGTCATGCACCAAAGGGGCTCCGAATCCAGAGACTTAATGTGGCCAATCGTGATATCCACGAAGGGCGCTCCGAATCCGGAGACTTAATCGGCCCTAAGGTGTCATGCACCAAAGGGGGGCTCCGAATTCGGAGACTTAATCAGCCCTAAGGTGACATGCACCAAAGGGGGCTCCGAATTCGGAGACTTAATGTGGCCAATCGTGATATCCACGAAGGGCGCTCCGAATCCGGAGACTTAATCGGCCCTAAGGTGTCATGCACCAAAGGGGGCTCCGAATTCGGAGACTTAATCGGCCCTAAGGTGTCATGCACCAAAGGAGGGCTCCGAATCCGGAGACTTAATCGGCCCTATGGTGACATGCACCAAAGGGGGCTCCGAATCCGGAGACTTAATGTGGCCAATCGTGATATCCACGAAGGGCGCTCCGAATCCGGAGACTTAATCGGCCCTAAGGTGTCATGCACCAAAGGGGGCTCCGAATCCGGAGACTTAATCGGCCCTAAGGTGTCATGCACCAAAGGGGGGCTCCGAATTCGGAGACTTAATCGGCCCTAATGTGACATGCACTAAAGGGGGCTCCGAATTCGGAGACTTAATGTGGCCAATCGTGATACCCACGAAGGGCGCTCCGAATCCGGAGACTTAATCGGCCATAAGGTGACATGCACCAAAGGGGGCTCCGAATCCGGAGACTTAATGTGGCCAATCATGATATCCACGAAGGGCGCTCCGAATCCGGAGACTTAATCGGCCCTAAGGTGTCATGCACCAAAGGGGAGCTCCGAATCGTCATCACGACAAGCGACACAATGGGGTTTGTGAAATGAATTGAACGACAAAGAAAGATGGTTTGCATTGCAGAAGTGAAATATATACAAGTATCAAAGCCCACAGGTCAGGTCAGTGATAGGGTTTTCATAAAATCGCTGCTTGTGCCGATTGAGGGGAGCCACGGATCTTTTCAATGCCACGGGCTGTCGGGAAGCGCACGAGCTGATGATAAGTGCTTGGAACGGCCTTCATAATATATATCTAGGTTTGCCCCATGATGACATTATACGGCGAAGGGAGCTTTACAACCAGGAATTCTACTTCGACCGTTTTGAAGCCCGCTCGGACAGGTAGTATGATCTTCCCTAACGGGTATTCGGGATTCATATTAAAGCCGAACAATGGACGAGGCGCCGGACACAGATCTGACTCGTTGAGGCCGAGTTTGATGAAAGTTTGGTAATACATAACCTCTGAAGTACTCCCTGGGTCTATGAGAATTCGTTCAATGGTGAACCGGTTTATGCGTAATTTAATGACCAACGGATCAATATGGGAAGCTGTTGTGCCACTAAGGTCGGAGTCATTGAAAGCAATTGTCGGAGCTTCTTTGGGCCATTCAGTCGGAATACGTTGCTCCTGGGGGATTGGATGCGATTGAATTGTGTGCACGGTTGGGGGTGCAGGCAGGCTATAGATTACATGGATCACGCCAAGTGGAGGAGAGTCTTGCCTCAAGGCTAGTGCCTTGGTTGGCTTTCCCTGTCTCACATACTGTTGCAGTCGGCCGTCTTGCACCAGTTCTTCCAGGTGATCTTTTAATGCGTAGCAACTCTCTGTTTCATGGCCGTGATCTTTGTGATATTCGCACCGCCGATCCCTTCTTCGCGTGTCGGGCGGCCCCACAATCTTTGACGGCCATTTGAAGAATGTAAGGTGTTGGACTTTGGTCATTATCGAAGCGATTGGTTCTGACAACTCTGTGTACTTTTTGTCGGCACGTCTCGAACGTTTGCTGTCGACTTGCAGTTGCTCATTCGTCCGGTGGGGACATTGATCGCTTAATCGGCGAGTATCCCGCCTTTTGTCTCGTTTAGTGCGCTGCCGAGGCTTTGGGCTAGGAGGTGGCACGGAACTTATCGGTTGGGCAATTTCAAGGGGGGCCGTTTTGTTGGACATTTGGCCGGCCTTTATTCTCAAGGCATCGTCTTCCACTTTGCAATACTCCTCAACTTTCTTCATCAACGCCCAGACCGTTTTAGGGGGTCTTCTGGTCAGAGAACTGCGAAGAGGACTATCAGGATGTAGTCCCATTTTGAAGGCGGTGATGGCCATGGAGTCGTTACAAGCGTCGTCGACGAGGTTGAAGCACTCCCAATATCGCGCCGAGTACGCTCTGAGCGTTTCTCCTAACTGAATCTGCATAGCCCAGAGAGAGTCGGCCTGTTTCGGCTGTACCTCGTTGGTGATGAACCTGGCCCTGAAGGATTTCTGTAATTGATGGAAGCTTTTGATGGAGGCCGGCTCCAGCTTATAATACCACCTGACAGCTAATGGCCCCAGGCTGCTGGGGAATATTCGGCACATGAGGGCTTCGTTGTCTGCATGCAATGTCATGGCCTGCTTGTAATGGCGGATATGATCAGTGGGGTCTGATTTTCCATCGTAAAGAGTGAATGACGGAGCTTTAAACTTCTTGGGCAAGGTCGCCCTTGCAATCCGTCGGACAAAAGGATCGTGCTGGTCATCTTCGTCTGAACTGTTCCTCCTGCGCTTGTTCCTTGTATGTAGACTCTTTTCGGAGAAGCTGGAAGTTTTGGATCGTCCCTTCTTGGTGAGCTCCGTGGATAATGAGTTGGAGTCGCTATTGGTATCCTTGGGCCGGGCTCGAGGTCGTTGTCCACCGGCCCTCGGCGGTCGTTCGGGATCTTGGTGCATGGCTTTTCTCGATTTTGCGACTTCGAGGGCCAAATCTTGATGGAGACGTTCATTTTCAGCGATCATGTTCTCTAGCCTCTGTTCATTCTGCTTTGCTTGTTTCATGATCGCCTGCATTGTCTCTTGCGCTGAAGTCGTTGGTGAATCGAAGTTCAAGGCGCGTCTTGCAGCGATGGTTTCTTTCCCGAGCATATTTGCTGGAGTGAGGTCATCTCCCTATGCGGTCTCGTCAATGGCTACCGGAGGATCTTCAGTCACGCCTGCCATAGATGTATTTGAGTATTCCCACAGACGGCGCCAATTGTGGAGAAGTGGTTTGGAAATACTCTTTGAATTCTGGGAGACGCTAGTGATCCTCAGCTAGTCACCTGAAAAGATACAAACACTCCGGTCGGGGGTGCCGGAATTAGCACTCCGACGGACAAGTCAGTTCAGACACTTAGGATAGCTTTCTTACTAAGTTAAGTGAAGTGATTCTTACATACTGTAGACGTCCCCGAACGCCCCGGGAGGGTTAAGTCCCGTTCTGTTCATATTGGGGTCACTACAGTTCAAGGACTCAAATGTCACGGTTCTTAATCTTGAACCAAAGAGTCCAAATCCGGCAAATCGTTTTGAAAACAGATTTTTTGAAAGAAGTGCCAAACATGGACTGCTTTGCCAGATAACAGAGTCGCCACCTAAATATTTTTTTTTTAAAATGGGAAATTTAGGAAACCCTGACTCGTTGCCAAAGGCCACGTGTCCGTCATCACCAAAGTTGGCTCGGGAACTTGGGTACGATTGGGGAAGGTCACATCGTGAGCACCCCCGCTCGCCCGGTCAAAGACCGGCCTCTACTAACCATGATATCTAGTTTTGAAAACAATGTATGCTCTTATTCCGGTTATTAGCCTAGGTTACTATGTGATGCTCGCAGCAAACAAGTATAGACTGAGTCGCCTGAATTGGAACAAAACATTTCATGTTTGTTTGTTTGAAAATAGTTTGATGGTGCTACCCGCAGGTAGGCTAAGACGCAGATTTGCCACCCTCGGGTGGGCTTAGAAAATATGATTTTGCCACTATCTAGTGGGCTTAAAACAAACATTTCGATGAATTGTTCCAATTCAAGCAACTCAACCTCCACCCACAGGCATTCAAGGCAGTTTATTTCACATAAGCACATAGCCTCATGGTAAGCATGCTATTCATGGCAACACTCACACGCATGCAAGGATGCTAAAGCATAAAACTCACCGAGTACTCCGAGCCAAAAACAAAAAACGGATTAGAAATCATGCATGATCCTAAATATACAGATATGCCTAATGTAACACATGCAATAATGCAACTATAGCAGGCTCGGCTATTCTAAACATGGTATATGGAATGCTACAACTAACACGTATTCAATTCGGAATTGAAATACAAATGCAGTTTGTATGATGCGCCGAGCCCGGTGCGTGCAAAACAGATGAATGATGCAAACATGCTGTCATGCTGTATGCTAATTTGAAATATGCCCTATATCTAACCAACGTAAGCGGGTAAATAAAAGGGAGAAAGAAATGGGGGTTGGAAGACATACATCACACTCACACACCCTTATTACAGTTATGCCCTCGCGCAGAGGGTCCGAATAAATAATACAGTCCAAAATAAAAGAATAATACAGTCCGAATAATATACAGATTAAACTAAGAAAGCTGTAAACTGGCATGCAAGCCAGGGGCTGCCTCGCTTCTGATGAAGGATGTATGCCGGATTGCCTTCGCGTAGAAATCCACTGGGATGCCCAATTTAGCCTCTGTTTGCAATTGTTCTCGAAATGCACGCCAGACTCCGAAAAGTTACGATTCCTTGGTATGCTGCAACAGAGAGCAGGAAAAGGGCATAGCAATGTATTTCACAAATATATGCATGCCTCGATTCTCGTGCCACCAATCACGCATATCGATGCATGATGGCCGAGGAATCGGATTGCACAACTCAATATAGGGTGCAATGCAGATGAATGCTACAACAAAACCTAACTCCATCATGGGTAATCCGGAGTGTCGGTGACCGGGGAATTGAGACCCGTTCCGTCACTCGGAGTACGGAACGTGCCTCGTTTCCCGTGTCCGGGCTAACTCCTATCCCGAACACGATGCGATATGCATGATATGCATGAAATGTAGCTAATATGCAATCCTAGTATGCACAATGCTATAGAAATGAGATGCCTCGAAATGCGTACCCACGGGCGCGCAAACCGAGGCGATGATCCTAAGGCATAAAATGGCATACGCAATGCAATTGGACTTATACTAACATGAGGGAGCCTCAGCCACACTCACATAAGAGGCCGAGAGACGAAAATGAAGTGCCTCGAAATGCGTGCCCACGGGCACGCAAACCGAGGCAATGACATAAAGGCATGAAAATGCAAATTGGGCTTACACTAACATGAGTGGGCCTCGGCCACACCCACATAAGATGCCGTCGGATAAAAACGAAGTGCCTCGAAATGCGCGCACACGGGCGCGCAAACCGAGGCAATGCATTAAAGCATGAAATGTCGTGGAAAATGCAAATTGGGCTTACACTAACATGAGAGGGCCTCAGCCGCACTCACATAAGCTGCCGAGAGACAAAAATGAAGTGCCTCGAAATGCGTGCACACGGGCACGCAAACCGAGGCATGGCCCTAAGGCACAGAAATGACATGCGAATGAGATGTGACATATGGCATATGGAAAATGCCAATTTCAGCAGCTAAAATGATGCACAAATAACCCCCGAATTATGACAAAATTACACCCGATGCCCGAAATGCGATGTAATGCACCCGAAATGGCCTACAGCCCTACTAAACATGCATAATTGACACATGACATGTAAAACAGTAGCAAGGCAGCCCCTAAAATAACATTTTTTCAGTACAAAGTATGGCCAAACAATGATCACAAGTATGGCAAAAATAGCTTGCAAAAATGGGGAAAAAGAGAGGAATTACAAAGCAAGTAGTATATACAATGCTCAAACCGAAAAAAACAGTTCTACAACATTAAAGAGAGACCAAAAATATGCACATTTATAAGAGATAACATCCCCCAATTCAGTAGGTAGATAGGCTAAACATAGCATGCAAAATAATGAGCCAACAAAGGCTATAACATGAGGTACCAAAAGCATACACCAAACAACTTTGGACCCTTAACAAAACATGAATAATGGGTCATTTTAAGACACTTTCCTAGCCTGATGAAGGCTCAAAATAGAATCTAAGCAAGCCTAACAAAGCATGCAATTTTACGGAATCAAAGATGGTATTACATGAAGTACCACAAGCATGCACCAAATGGCCTAAGACCCTTAACAAAACATGACAAGGAGGCCAAAACAAGGCTCTTTCCTAGCCTGACGAAGGCTGAAATCAGAAGCTAGATAAGCTTAAAAAAGGCATGCAAAGTGGGGTCAAAGAGAGATACAAAGGCAAGTATAACATGGAGACCCCAAACCAAGTTGATCCCTTCTACAATAATGTAGAGGGACACAAAATAAGCTCAATCTCAGTTAATGACATGCTCAAAATCAGACTTCAAATAGGCTAAAGAAATCATGCAATTTTACGGTAAATTGGAAGAATTACAAAGCAAGTGCATGATAGAACCACCAAACATGGTTGAGCCCTTCTTCAATATTGAAGAGAGGTTCAAAATAGGCCCACTCACAGTATATTGCATGTTCGAAAACAAATAACTCAAAAGCCAAACAAAGCATGCAAAATATTGGCATAAAGAGAGGTATTGAAGGAAGAGCATGATAGAGATACCAAACAAGGTTGAGCCCTTCTACAATGTTGTAGAGGGGCTCAAAATAAGCACAAAATCAGTAGGGGTCAGAGCCCAAAACAGTGAGCAAGTAGGATAAAGAATTGATCCAAGAAAATGCTAGAAAAAAAGAATTAGAGGCTTACCCTTGGAGACAAGCCTTTTGTGACTTCTTGGCTTCAATTTGTTGATCCTTAGCCCTTGAAAAACACTCCTTTGCTGCTGGAATGGAGGTGGTGATGGTGAGGCTTAGGGTTGATGAAAGAATGGCCTAGGGGCTTCAAGGTTTTTAGGGTTTTTGGTTATGGAAATGGGAGCTTTTGGAGAGAGGCTTTTGAGATCAAATCTTCCAACCCTAGGGAAGGAGCTGTCCAGCCCCTTAAATAGGCAAGAAAGGGTGTAAAAGGGGAGGGAAATGCATCCAAGCTTTCCCTCCCAAAATATCTCCCGGAGGGGTGAGATATTTCAAAAAGCAGCTGGACAGCTGTAAAGAGGTGAAAAGCAGAAAGCTGGCCGGCCAGGTAACTTTCTTGAAGGTGGCCGGCCGGCCACCCCAACTGGTCGGCCAGCCACTCCCCCTGGCCGGCCGGCCATGGCCAAAAAATGAAACAAAAAAATTCTGGCCGACCACCACTGTTTAGGGTCCTCCCAGGTGTGTAGAACAAGGCCCCAAGGTTGGAATTTGACAACTCTGAAGCAGGAGTCACAACATAGAACTTGAAGGAGAGGCTCAAAAATGAAAAACACAAATACTGGCCGACCACCACTTTTTGGTGTCCTCCCATGTGCCCTCATCACAAATATGTGGTTTTGGCTCTAAGAAAATGGCCCTAGAGTGGTCAACATTGGCCCGGAAGTGAGCAAAACGGGCGCCGGAAGAGCATAACTGGTTATCTGGGATAATTGTTGGCCTCCCACCCTCCAGTGACCTTCCTGGTGCTAAAACAGAGGTACCTGCCAAAATTGAACAAAAACTAATGCAAAATGAATGCTCGGGGACCAAACCGCGAGGTTCGGGGCCCGAAAATCGGCTGTAGGCACCGAAAGTGGCATTCAGCCGCGAAGTGGATATCTGAGGCCCCAGTGTCCCTCGGAATGATAAAACAGAGGTACCTGCCAAGAATGAACAGAAATCGATGCAAAATGAAAGCTCGGGGGCCAAACCGCGAGGTTCGGGGCCCGAAAACCAACTGTAGGCACCGAAAGTGGCGTTCAGCCACGAAGTGGGTATCTGAGACCCTAGTGTTCCTCGGTATGATAAAACAGAGGCACTTGCCAAGAACCGGAGGAATCGGAGATGGTTGGGCGGTCCCGAACCGAGGCACACGGCCTGACGGCTCCGAAAACCGGGAACCGGGCTCCGAAATGGGCAAAATGGCCTACGGCCACGAAAAGTAGCCCACGGCCACCGAGAAATAGTCTACAGGACTACTCCCTCCCCTCAGGAAAGAAAACAGAGAAAATCGAGTCTGGTTCGCAAACCGAGGCAAGGCACAGAAGAGGGTTCGGAAGTCCGGAGGCAGGGCGCGCAGCCGCGACTCTGAGACTTCTGAACGACCACAGTATGCAACATCACCGAGCGCTCAATCGGTGACGTCTGAGTCTTAAGGTCGGTCAAAAATGGGGTGTCTACACATACCTACTAAATATGTTGTTCCTGTATTTATACCTGTTTCTCTCAATCCTCGGGGCCAGGGCCTACTTTTTGATCATTGTCCTTTACATTATCCAGCTCCAATACCACACACTTATTCGGCCCAAATAATATATTCGGCACCCCTATTCTCGCCGAATACAGCCGATTATTATCAGTCTTATATTGCGCGTGCCTTCTGCCTTTGCCAACAAATTCGGCTCCCACAATACAAAATATATATTTTAATATTATTTTTTTATTATTGTGATACTAAAGAGATAGGATCGAAATGATTGATTGATTAATTAAAATTAATGAATTTAATTAATCAATCCACTTGGCAAATTTTAATTTGTAATTTGTTCTGGTGTTAGAAACTATTCACTCACTCTAACTATAAACTTATTTCATTTTTGGCAAGTTTGACCTAATTTTATTAATCTTCCTATTAATCAGGTTAAACTAATCAAAACTAATATAAATTAGGTGCAAATACAAAAATAAATAAATTGGTAGCTCGAATATTATGAGGCTCGAATGACCGAAGTCCAAAACGACGACGTTTTGATTTTTTTTTTTTTTGTCTTTTTCTTTCTCGTTTTTCTGAAGATGAAGGTGAAAAAGAAGAAGAAGAAGAAGAAGAGAGAAGAGGGAGCTGGAGAACACAAAGAGAGAGAGAGAGATACACATCTTCATCAACACATCATCATCAACAACAACAACTTCATCAATATCTTCATCAACAATAACATCTTTATCAACATCATCATCATCAACAAATTTTATTTTATTTTATTTATTTTATTTTTTTTCCTTCATATTCAGATCCAAATCTACTAGAAAAAGAAAAAAAAAAAGAGAAAATAGAGTTTGAAAGAGGAGATTGGCGATGCCCACTGGCGCCACCACCATCACCGTCGATCATCTTTTCTCCTTCTTTTCTCTCGCCTCTTCTCTCTCTCTCTCTCTCCTCTTCTCTTCCCTTTGTCGGTGTTCGAAAGAAAGGAAAAAAAAAAATACCCAAAATGACGTCGTTTTGGGTATTCGAGCCACTTTCGAGCCATGTTTTTCGAGCTACGAAGTATTATTGATAAATAAAATAGCTAATAATATTTATTTTTTCATCCATACGAGTAACAACTTAGTAATAAAAATAATATTAAGGCCTCGTTTGGCATGCGAATGTCTTAACTTAAAAGTCAAAAAGTTACTAAAAAAATCAAAAAGCATATAATTTATACCAAAAAGTGCTCGATATAATTTTGTCAAAGTTATGAAATTCGGTGAATTTTCTAATTTGAAGGAAAGTTAATCTTATTTATTAGTCTCCATTTAGCATTGGCTTTTTTAGTTGGTTTTTTTGAGTTGAGACTTTTTTAGCTTGGGACTAAAACGTTCGTTTGGTTTGGTTTGCTTTTTTGATTTTTTTAACTTTTGTAAAAGAAAAAACGAAATGATTATAGTTTGGATATGATATTTTGTTTTATTGACTTATTTAGTTTATTTTTTCTTTTGTGCTTTTTTAACCTAACTAAATTAGCCAAACGAAGGCTTAATTTAATTTTTTTGGTATGTTGATTGATTTCACTAGTCGAAGTGGGGAATGGGTTGGAAGATTGATGGAGAGGGAAGGGGTGGTGGTCTATTTCAATGGCTTGGGCCAGTGTACATGCTTTAACATTTCTTCTAAGGGGCCACAAATTAAACATCTGTTATTGTCAACTTTTAATTTATTTATTTTCTTCTACTTATGTCTAGTTTAATATAGCTATTAAAAATTTTTAAAAAATTTTAAAAAAAATTAAAAAGAAAAGAAAAAGTTAGCCACCTCAGAAGGATTGGATTAGAATCCCAGAAAATGGACTAATCTAATCCCAACCAACTTCTTGCAAGTTGCAAGTCTTCCTCTATTGTTACCTTGGGTTTCATGATTAATTAATTTTGTTTAGTCTTTTAATGATAAAAGATTTAAGAATTTTCTTCCTTAGTCTTTTTTGAAGCTCTGTAATTCTCTTTGGGTTTTTCCCCTCTACAAAAAAAACTTCACTGAACTTGTGTCATAAAATAACTAAGAAAGTAGCAAATTTGTGTAAATAAATTCTTTCTCAACACTTGTGAACATTAATTTGATTATTTTTTTAGTTTTTTGGGTTAAAAAAAAAAAACTAAATAAATAACATAGAGTCCAACTTCTTAACATACACTAAACGCTGAGCTTCCTGGTGTAGAATGTTTAATGATTGAGACAGTTGTAGTACATGCCGAGAAAAAAATACTAAGGCTCCGTTTGGTAGAACTTTGTAACTATGATTTGAAAATATGAGTTGTATTTTGAGTTTGTGTGTTTTAAAATTATAATTTGAGTGTAGAAAATTTGTTTGGTTATGATTTTTGAATGAAGTGTTGAATTGAGTGTGGAATTGAGTTTTGAATTGAGTGTAGAATTGAGTTTTGAAAGTTTGATTTGACATGTGAAGTAAGAAAATTTGTTTAGTTATGAGTTTTGAAAAGAGTTTTTAAAACTTAATTCAAATTGTTATAACTCATAACAAAACATATTACTTTCACATTGTTGAAAATTTTAATCAACACTCATAACCAAACTCTTTTTAAAATTCAATTAAAAAAATTTATTATTAACAAAAAATAATATTAATCAATTTTTTAATTGAAAATACTACAAAGGAAATAATTTTTTTTCAAAATAAATATTCAAAAATTTTAAATCATAAATATTTAAATAATTTAAATAATCTAAAAAATTTAATAAGTAAAAAATTAAAATAAATATTCAAAAATTTTAAATCGTAAAAATTTAAATAATTTAAATATTCAAAAAATTAAAATAATTTAAAATTTTAATATTTTAAATTTAAAAATAACTCTACACTCAAATCGTAACCAAACACATAAAACAAAATTCAATTAAAAAATTATTTTTAAAACTCATAACCAAACACATAACTCGAAACTCTATACTACTTTCACAACTCTACACTCAAATCGTAACCAAATACATAACAAAAAAATTAAAATATTTAAAAATATTTTTATAAAATAGAGTTTGAATTTATTTTTATAAAATATTTTAAAATTTTAAAAATTAAAATCGTAATATTTAAAAATTAAAATATTTAAAAATATTCAAAAAATTAAAAAAATAAAAAAATTAAAAAAATCGTAACATATTTAAATATTAAAATATTTAAAATCTTAACAAAATTAAAATATTTTTAAAATATTGATTTGAATGGAGTTTTGAAAAGAGTTTTGAATTATGTGTTTGGTTATGAGTTTTGAAAAGTAATGATTATGTTTTGAATTGAGTTTTGAGAAATGAGTGTAGAATTATGATTTGAAAATCCTAAATAAACACCACTAGATTTTAAAAACTCCACCGAACGGAGCCTAAAATTTTTACTTTAAATTCAAACATTTAGACAAGAGTCGTTCTACTTCTGGCAAACAAAACACTAATTTTAAATTTACACCTTACACATTACTTTAGCAGAATTATGGATAATTTTTTATAGTTCCTAGAATTATTTATAAATAAAAAATATCTAAAAGTAAGATGCAAAAAGGGGAAAAAAAAATTTAATATATAAACCGACTTTCTAGACTCAACGATGTGTAAGAGAGATGATTGGCTAATAATTATAAAATATATGAAAGAGAAAATTGTTTTAGATATTTTAATTGATTGTCATATTATTGAATTTGAAAAATGAGAAAACTTTTGAGTTAAAATAGCAATGTCTAAAAAATAATCATTATGTTTGGTTTGAGTTTTTTGAATTAAGTTTTTTGAAAATTGAATTTTTTGGTTTTCTTGTTTTTTTATTTTTAGTGAATATTTTTAAAATTTTAAATATTTTTTTTTACTTTTTTAGATGCAGTTTACTTAGATGTATCTAAAAAGTAAAAAATTTGTGAAAAAATATTTTTAAAAATTAATAAATACATAAAAATACAAAAAATATACTGAATTCTAATATTTTTTTTGTACTTTTGATATTTAGTGAATTTTTAAAAGGTTTTTTTCAATTTTTTTTTACTTTTTAGGTATATGTATGTTAGGTATGTTTAAAAATTAAAAAAATTACTCAAAATAATAAAAAAATTCAGTAAAAACAAAAAAATACGAAAAATAAAAAAGTATAATTTTTTAAAAAGTGTTTTTGAAAAATGATAACCAAGCATGGTTTTTTTTAATTAAAAAGAAAAAGGTGGTTAGAGATTGGATTGGATGTTCACGTAGCAGCCCAGTTTATACTGGGCCAACAAGTTTTAGGGTCCGAAACCTGATAACACTTTTGTATTTAAAAATGGAGAAACATGCATCAGCGATTAGAGGTACGATTTGGCGGTTTAAAACCATGATGGACCAATACTCAGTGGCCCAGTATAAGTGGGCCAGGCCTTTCTAAAGCTAAGCGAGTCCAATCCATATTTAATTTGTTTTAGCTGAAACTAGTTGTATTCAAGGAATTTTATTTGCATTTAAAAAATTATTCAGCACGTCTAATTTTTCAATATTTTTTATTAAATTATTTAGGGTTATAATTTTCTCTCAATACACCTTATGTTTTTTCATAAATTACCTTTTAAAATAAAGTGATAATTTGTTTTTTCAATTTAAATTATCTATTTCTTTTGTTCACATACAGAAAACGGTGACACCGATGAAAGATAATGACGTAGGCAAACTCCCAGCCCCCGTCACTGTAGAAGTAGGAGCCAAGTTTTATTCATGTATTGAGTTTGTCGGAGCCAAGTTTTATTCATGCGGGGAACTGTTGGTGGCTTACAAGGGTGATTTTTTGGATGCTAATAAGAATTGTGAACCTTTATTTTGTTGCCATTGTTGGCAATGATGCCCAGTTCTGAGATCAATGTCGTGTTTTGGGTGTAGTGTTTTTCCAGAATACGAACCATAGGTATAAGTGCTTAGAATGTATCATGAGAAAAATATATATTTTATTTTAAGATTTAATGTGTATTGTTCTTTTTAATAAATTTATATTAGGATATAATTGAAAATAAAATTTTTAAATTTTGATTGAACATATTTAGTTACTATTTAAGTGTAAATAGAATCACCCGTTGGATTCAGAAGCAAATCTACAGTTCTTACCTTACCCTCACTCCAAAACAAGTTTGAACGCTTACCAACACTGTGTTTTTAAACATAGTCGAAAACAAAATTTTGAAGGGCCTACAATTTAATTATAAAATCAGACACAACTTTGTCATCATGCAGAGTTAACTCAATTCTATTTGAGATTTAAGTGCTCATCTGGTATAGCGATATCCCGGTTTTTCCTTCATTGTTTAACAGTATTCCGGACTTAGGTTCCGTGGAGTTGGTTGTTGTATATGTCTTGTTGTTATCCTTTAATTCCTTATATTTGAGTTTTAGGATGTGTTGGGCGTGTTTTGAACAGGTTGGTTGAGCTTTGGTTCTATTCCTTATTGCCCAAATTTTTAGTGTTCCGCTCGAGCGGAGTTTACACACTTTCAGCATTTTGTGCCTCTGCAAAACTTCTGCAGATGTGTTTTTCACGCTCGAGCGGATTTCCTTACGCTCGAGCGGGTCACGCTCGAGCGGGTACCTTGGCGCTCGAGCGGGTGTTCGATGTCTGTAAAAGTACTGGAGGAGTGTAATCTACGCTCGAGCGGCTTTTCTTTCACGCTCGAGCGAGTGCGTTTTGCAGTTGTGTCTTGGCGCTTGAGCAGGCATTTTTGCGCTCGAGCGGGTTCAGTTTTTGTGCTTGACGCTCGAGCGTCCTCTTCTCCACTCGAGCGGACTAGTCGTATATCAGATATCAGCTGGGTGATTTTGAATCACTTTTCTCATTTCCTTTCTCTCTCTTACTTTTCTAAACCATCTTTTGAGAGCTCTTCTCTCTAGAAAATACCTTCTCTCTAGGGTTTGATCTAATTAGAGTGATCTCCTACCCTTGAGCCTTTACAAAAAGTGTAGAGCTTGGTGTGGGCTTCCTATCAATCTGAAAATCTTTGGATTTGGAGCATATTCAAGTTTCTCACCTTCTCCTTTGGGTCTCATCTCTTGAGGTAGGGATTCATATTCATCTTTATGATCTTTAACCTAAATGTGGAGTTTTTTGTATAAATGGTTTGGTTTGGGAAGTTAGGGTTTTGTAATATGTATATTGGGAAGTAGGGTTTTATTCTTTGATTCAAACATATGTGTTTTGGGTCTAGAAAGAGAGGTTATTGATGTTGTTGATAATATTTGGACCTTTGGGTCAATATTGAGAAAATGGAAAAAATGCAATGTTTGGGTATATTTGGGTCATTAGTGTAATTAATGTCAATTATTATGGAAATATGAAATTGAGTCAGAAATAATGGAATTGACTCATTATGAAATAGAATGGTGGAGTTGGATTTATTAATCGCTTACTTTGAAAATGTTGAGATTATATATCTGTTGAGGCATTTATTATCTGTTTAGAAATAACTGCTTTGGGCTATCGGTGGAGGATAGTCTTGATTGTTGTAAACAATGCATGATGATTAGGCAAACTAAAACTAATCAATTGAATATGTCATCGAATATGACGGTTGGAATAATACATCAAATTTATGTATTGATTGATTATGTATATGATATGCGTTTATATACATTGTATTGTGTGGGAGGAGATAGGGGATGTACTCCACGGTTTAAGGGAAGATAGGGGATGGACTTCTAAACCGGATGTTTTTTGGGAGGAGATAGGGGATGGACTCCATTGATACAGCAAATATGTGTATCTATTGAATCATTGGTACAGCAAATCTGTGTATCATTTGTGAAGTATGGAAGTGTTCTATATATTATTGATACAGCAAATCTGTGTATCATTTGTAAAGTATGAAAGCGTTTTATGTGTTATTGATACAGGAAATATGTGTATCTATTGAGGCTTATGGAAGTATTTTGATATGAGTTATTATCTCATGTGAATTATTGAAATGGAAGAATTATTGTTATGAGATGTAATCTCATTTAAAGTATATGGCCAGGTTCTGAGTCAGGATTATGAATTGAGAAATTGAATAAGAACTGGAAAATGGAATGAAACATGGATACATTTGTCATGTAATTGAAATGGGTTAAGAATTGATTTATGTGAGTTAAACATTTATCAAATACTAATGTTTTAGTTATTGCTCATATTATGTTTAGCATATCTCTACTGGGCGTTGGCTCACCCTATATGAGACATTATTTTCAGGTTCAGATAGTATGTCGCCTCCGAGGTCATAGCTTGGATGGTTGTGGGAGTTGAAGACTCTTTTGTTTATTTTTGTGTATTACATGTATATCAAGCCAATGGCTTATTTTGTGTAGAGTTAGTAATCTCCTTTTTATAACCAAGTGTTGGCTTGGAAAGTTGTAAGCCCGTGGGCATTTACTTTTGTTGTCAACATGTAACACATTTTGTAATGAATACTCTGATGAAATGAAATTATGCTTTATTCTCTTATGTCTAAGTATGTTAAGATTGCATGGTTTATAGGTTTATTTTGAGGGCGTTACATCTGGCATGTGGGTTTGGGTGAGATTGAGATTATTTTAGTCACAAATTGACAAAATAAACTTTTTAGCCCTCGGCTAAAAATTGTCATATCCAAATCATAATTATTACATTTTTTCTCTTACAAAAGTTAAAAAGCCAAAAAATCCATCCCAAAAAAGACTATTTTAGCCTCAGAAAGTCAAGAAACCAACCTACGTCCCAAACGAATCCTAAGATTAAAAATTTCATTGACACCTTTTATAATTTTTATAATGTAATTTTATCTCTTTTTTTTTTTATATTATAATATTTTTTATTTAAAATTATAACAATATCCAAAATTTTACAATCAAAATAATTTTGATAAACAAACTATTTTTTTCTGTCTTAGACTGAAAGAGTGGAAGAGGTGCGTGTAAATGAAATAATGATTCTCTTTTTGTATCCAATGAGAGATTGTTTTGCTCTCTTTTTTTTTTT
Source organism: Camellia japonica (assembly GCA_030407325.1). Taxonomy (NCBI): domain Eukaryota; kingdom Viridiplantae; phylum Streptophyta; class Magnoliopsida; order Ericales; family Theaceae; genus Camellia; species Camellia japonica. Next base: position 142,559,174 of record JAPPVO010000059.1, on the reverse strand, counting down.
TATTATTTAATCCTGAGATAATTGATGAAGTGGTATATTTTTGGATAATTTAGGATTTAACCGATTTTTATTTATTAATAAAGAGATTGTTAGCTAGTATATCGAATTTCAAGAATTATTTTGACTATAATTTCTTTTAAGAATACTCACATTGTATAGTGATATAATAAGTGAAAAGTAAGGAAAAAGTGGGAAAAAAAAATAAAACCAAAGTACATAAAATATTGTTATTCATATAGAAAGATGGATTGGAGACCAATGGGTTAGGTGGATAAGCTCCTCTCTTACACGAGTGTATTGATAATCAAGTTATCATTGCGTGATATAATATTTTTTTTTCTTTTATTTCTAAACAAATATATATCTATAAAAAAAAAAAACAAAACAAAAAGCAGAAGATTGAGATGTTCAAGTTCAAAGCATATGAATTCAACACCAAATTATTATTATTATTATTATTTGGGTAAGTAACTTATATTATATATCTCTTCAATGAAAGAAGAAAATTATTATACTTATAGAGTAGATAACTCCAAAACTTAAAGGGTAAGCACAAGATGGTAAGAGTGAGGTGGTGGGGAAAATTGGATTGGAGATAAAGTTTTAATAATTATTGATTTAATGTATTTTTAATTTGGACTAAACTCAACATGATTTAAAAATAAAGGTGAGGGGTAGTCTACAGTATGTTCCTCGTGGAGACAAGGATCACACTTTCAAGAGTCCATTGGAAAGCAAGTGAAAGAGATTGATTTGAGTCCCACAACTCCACAAGTTCATATTATTATAATCAAATAAAATAGAAGAGCTAGTGTCCAAAAATGTCCATAAAAGATTGAGGAATGAGTGAGGGTGCTGCTAAGGTTCTACCATGATAATGGGCCTGTTTGGTAGGGTTTATTTTTAGTTTATTTTAATTTTTAGCTTAATTTAAGTTATTTTGATGTGTTTGGTTCAGCTTAACAATACAGCTTATAACTTTTTGTAAGTCAAAAATCAACTTATTCTTTGAGTGGGGGAAGAGAAGCTTAATTTATAAGTCAAAAATCAACTTATGTTCACAGTTATAAGCTATAAGCTGTTAAGCTATAAGTTATAATCACTTTCCGACAGCTCTACCAAACGGGACCAATGTTGATGTGATCCCCAAATAAGATCTCCAATTTGTGGCTCTATTTGATTGAGGTTTTAGATTTTTATTTTATTTTTTATAAAAAAAGTATAAATTAGTTTAACAAAAATAAACACACACAATATATATATATATATATATATATATTTAAAAAAACAAAAACAAAAAATCATATGAAAGGTTTTTGAAAATTTTTCATAAACAAATTCTGAAAATTAAATCAAACAGTGCCCATGAACCCATAGTATAGCCTCTTAATGTTATCATGTAATTCAATTATAGTATCAAATATAATTTAGTCATATCTTCTTTTGTGAGAAAGTTATGTTTGATTTTCATGATAAATTTTGTACACTCAGAATTTTCCGTTGCACAAAAAAAAAAAAACCTAAATCATCACTTTAAAATTATTTTCAATAATGTGAACAGATTGCATGTCAATTGTTAATTTATTTAAAAATCAATTAATTAAGTCCTAACCTTCTAACCATGTAAGAATGATATGTCTCTAACATTACTTTGACAAAACTTGCTAATGGAAAAATCAAAAATAAAAGAGTTTTTAATTTTTTTCAAAAGTTGTCTCTATTCTATTATTTTAACATATTTGGTTTTAAATATTAAAATTTTATTACTCCATGCCTCACCTGTAACCCAAAGGTTGTATAAATTTACTTAGCGTGTATATACATTTGAGTATTTATGATAAGAAATAGGGCAAATTACATATACCTCCCTCGAGATTTAGTTAAATTACAGATACCCTCCTGAAGTTTTAGAAATTATAAATACCTCCTGAGGTTTATATTTTAATAACAAATTATCTCATGAGATTTATATTTTCATAACAATTTACCCCATAATTTGTTATGCAAATATAACCTTTAAGGGATATCTGTAATTTTACTAAACCTCGAGGGGGTATATGTAATTTGCCCTAAGAAATAGTATGCTGGCCCCCTCACAAAGTTTATACATTTTCCAAATCTTCTAGAGATCTACTTTGGCCCCTATCTACAAAACTTATGGGTTCGTCGCTTCTCATTTGTGAGAAAAAAAAAATAAATAAATAAAAATTTTATTAGTTTATATAAAAAAAATTATGTCAAAAATGCCACGAGATCCTTTTTTTTTTTTGTTGAAATTTCCATTTCATGTTCTAATCTACTTTCAGTAACATGATTATATTTTAAGATTCTTGTATTTTAAAATTATCATGACATCGCATGATTTTTGGTGTATTTGGACAAAAAAGACAAAAATTTCATGACGGAAAATCCTCTTCCGAAAAAAAATTTAAAATGTATAATTTATGTATTTTGAGTATGTTAATACTTATTTTATTGTACACAAATTTTTTTAAAAAACACATTCATTCATTTATGTGTAAACTACATTGACCTCCTTGAGGTTTAAAAAATAAATAAAATAAAATAAAACTCACAGCTTTGACATAATTATATCAAGTTATCTTAAGATATTAATTTATATTATACTTAATCCCTTTTTTTTTTTTTATCAATAATCTATTGTTTATATGGATGGAAAAATGATATTGTCATCTATTTTACATGATAATGTATATTTTACGTAATTTATTTTTGTCTTTTTCCATTATGTATATTAGTTTTGATCCATTTAATCTTATTAAAATGGAAGTCAGTGTAATTATATTTTTTTTAAAATTTCAGGGTAGGTCAATATAATTGATTCTTCATTTATTTACAGAATGAATCATAAATACTGAAACTTCAAAGTATCATTTCAAATTAAAAATTCCATTTCACACTTGTACGATTTTAAAAACTATTGCACCAGGCCACGAGCTGGGGTATATTCATTTCATACAGCTCACGCTCACCATTGGCAACATAATTTAATTATAAATATAATATAAAATAAAAGAAGTTGTTTAATAATAATAGTTTAGCTCTCTCTCTTAGAGCAATCTGTAATTTCTGTCAGCCATTTCTCCTCCACGCCTAACAGCCTAGCATTAACATTCCTAAACTATAGGAACATTGTCTCTTTTTCTTTATAAATAAAAAAAATAAAAATTTGATAACCAATTGTGTTTTGATAACCAATTGTGTGTATTTGCAGGCATTTCGATCAATTTCAAAACCTTAAAATTAATGATTGGATAAATTTTTAGTAGTATTCTTTATGCTGTGTTCGGTTGGGGGATTTGAGGAGAGATTTGGAAAGGAAAATGGAAAAAGTAGGTGAAATATGAATAAAACATACTTATATTTCATCTAGTTTCACACACCTTTTCCCTTTCCTTTTCCAAATCCCTCTTCAAATCCTCCAATCAAATACAGCGTTAGAGTGACTCTAACTTGACATTAACTTTTATTCTCCAAGGCTTTGCCACTCCGATAAGGTAAAAGCTAAATTTTAACATTCAAAAGCACAATCTTCAATTCACCAATGCATTTTCGGTCACATGATCAAGGCTTGAAATTCGCGTTTCAAGATTTTTAGAATACGTTATTTTATTTTATTTTTTCAAAAAAAAAAAAAAATCTAATGTGGTTAAAATTTTGAAAAATAAAAAACATATTATTTTTATATAATTTTATCTTTTTATAATGTTTATTTTAATAAATTAATTTCTATATTTAAAAAAATAAAATTTTGATTTAGAAAATAAAAGCCATATCATTGCAATGAACTCTAGAGTCGGTGGATTACATAGTGCTAGAAAAATGCACAAATATATATATATATATGAAAGTGATTTGTGGGAAAGAAAGCGTTATATGGTAGCTCACTAACTATTTAGCATTATCTTATAAACTAAAGACTAAAAAACATTAAACATTAAACATTAGTTACATAGATTAGATTTGAGATTCCACCATAAGTCATCATTAATGTCATTATCCGAGAATAATTAACTGAAATCAATGAGTAGTTAATCCCTCTATCACTCGTTTTATCATAATGCTACCCGTGATCTCAATAACAAAAAACAATTCGTATAAAATTAAAAAGAATAATAACTTGTGTCTAGGTTGAATACAAAAATGTAAACTAGTTAAGGCTAAACTCATGATCCAATGGATTACTTGGAGAAAAAAAAATAATAAATAAATAAATTAATTAAAATAGACAAGTATAGGTAGTTCATGTTTTGGCTACTTTCCTTAGATAATTAATTTAAGGAGACACCACCAGGGGAGTGAAATTGAAAAAGATGCACATGCATGGGGAGAAAGCAGCCAAAAAGACAAGGAGATATATAATCGTCCTACTTTGGCATGATAATTTATTTGACAAATTTTATTTATAGCTTATTTGTTTAAAATTTGAAATTTTTTGTTGAGGTGGTTATAATTTAAGAAGGTCTGATGTTTCTCACTACACAAAATTTTGGGATATTTTAAAGATAAAATATTTTTTTGTCGTCAAAAATGTAATTATTATATTTTTAGCGACGAAATTTGGAATTAGTGATGAATTATTATCTTTTTGAAATCAATTTTTTGTATCTATATCTTTTTTGAGGCCAAATTTTTTGTGTCAAAAAATAATTTTTTGGGACCAAATTATTTTTTCCGCATTTATTAGCAATATTTTAAAAATAAAAATGTCTCAAACCCCCTGTACTTCCCCACCCCCACGTGGGGGTGGGTGATTGGAAGAAAAGAAAAGAAAAAAAAAAAAAAACTGGCCAATGAAATGACAGTGGGGGTGCTGAGGGTCCCTAACATAACTGTTTTAAAAATTTTGTCACTACAAACTTTGTTTTTTTATTTTTGGAACAACCTTTTAGCCACATCTTTGCGACAATCAAAATTATTCTGGAAATATTTTTGCAACAAAATTTTCATTTTTAAGAATAAAAAAATTTAGTATCTAAAACTCTTATATGTTGTAATGCCTATTAAGACTTTTTAGGTTTTCAATATATTTGGTTTTTCAAATCAAATTTTTTTACTTTTTTGTGTAAAAATAGAAGGAAAAAAAAAAAAGGGAAAACAAAAATTGTAACAAAGTACATGAACTTATTTATAGCATGGTCTAAGTGTAATAATTTGGAGAAAAGAGTGGTACAGAAAAAAAAATTGTAAAATTATGAAAAAATAGAATATTTTAATTATTAAACTACATAAATTTTATCATTAATTTATTTATATATATTTTTTTTCTGCCACCACTATGTTATTCCCCCTAATAATTTCATCTTGACTCAAAATGTGGACAAGGCCTAATTCAGAGTTTTTATTAAGGCCTATTTTAAGAAGGAAAAATGAGTGGGAGGATTAATTAGTGCCACCATTAATGATGTGACAGTGGGTCTACTGCCACAATGTTGTTGTGTCTGTTTTTTTTTTTTTTTTAATTATTTTAAAAAGTAGATGTCACATCATTATGGTTGTTTTAGAACACCACTTTTAGTGGTTTCTATCATTGCCCTTTAAGAAGATGGTTTAAAGTTAATTTTTTGAATCTTTTTGATTATTTTAAAAAAAACGTGTAAAAAATATGAGAAATAATATAACTTAAAATAGATTAAAAACTGAAAGATGACTTTTAACCATTTTCGTAAAATACTCCTAAGTCATGTTTTGAGAACATGTCTGTACCAATACCTCCAACTCTGTACTATCTTTTTATGTAAAAATATATACTCCATATATATATTATTTATTTTATCATTTTATATTATTTTTTATGTATTGTGTTCATAGAATAAAAATCATATATATATTAAAATTTATCATATTCAAATACAAACCAGTAAAGAAATATACATAAATGCAAACTTGTTAACCTTACTAGGACTCTCTTAAAACTTAGTCCCAAAAAAGAAATCAAGAAACAGGCACTTAATATTTTGTAAGAATGAGAAATTTAATTCTTATAAATACTAGTTCAACAACTAACAATTTACTTTTGCTAATAAAATAAATAAATAAATACAAACAAGTTTCTATCTGGTGTAAATAAAAATTGTGATATGAAATACAATTGTCACTTATTCTATTTGTATCTCTATATAAATACAATTACTTTAAAATATTTGAGTATTACGTAGGAATTCTCATACTTTTAAGACAATCATTTGATTGGAATAATGGCTTGCCATAATTTCATTCCTATATCTATTTTCATTTATTTTTTATTTTTTATTTTTTTGTTGGAACACCTCCAAAACAGGACTTTTAGAATTCCTCCTTATAAGTCAAACTGAAAGAAGTTAGCCGATTCACTTCGAACTTCTATTTAAATAATAGAATATTGGAACTCAAAAAAATAATAATAATAAAAATAAAACTCTCTAAACAATTAAGATGGCTCCTTGATGATCCTATCTCTATCTCCCCCCTCTGTTTCCATCTTTCTTTGAGAGGGTGGGATCCGAAAAACAGTGGGTGGCCCTTAGCTCTCAGCCTTTCAGCAAACCCAAAAGGACCCACTACCCCATACGGCTGCACCTTCTTGCACCGGCAACGCGTGCTCCCATGTCCCCTCACTCACTCTCTCTCTCTCTCTCTCTCTCTCTCCAGGTTTATTTCATAGTATGGGGTAATTTAGTTTTAATTTTTAATTCGTTTTAGATCACATTATATCTTATATTTTTTATACATAAAAATTAAAAAAAATTAAAAGATGAACTTTTAATCAACATTTTAAATCGCCCCTATGTTTCCTCTGATTCATTAGAAATTATTGTTCAGCACGGGTTTCCTTGCAATGACTGAATCTTTTTATTTATAAGACATTTCGTAATTGTCTACTTGGGTCAAGTTTGACATCTATTAAATAATATAAAAAGTCAAAAAGTCACTATTCTATTTAAGTCACATCATCTTATTTAAATCACACTACTTCTCTAATACATCACATCATACCCAATCCAAACCCAACCCATATAAATCAATAAGTCAAAAAATATACTTTTTTAAAACATTCCAAACCAACCCTTAGTTGTTTTGATAATTATAATATACTCTTTCTATCTGGTCACTTATTTTATTTTTTATTATCTTAAAATATTAATTTCTTTTCAAAAATTAAAGAGTAAAATAATATGAATTTTATATTTTGTCTTTCTTTTAAATTCATTAACAATACAAAAAGTACAATCATGACAATTGATATTCTTAAAAAAAATATTATCAAAGGGTAATTTTTAAAAATTAATATTTTTTAAATTACAATAATTGTATTATCAAAAAATTGAATTCTCCAAAAAGAACTATTATATCGAGACAAAGAGAGTATTTAACTTTTTTTATATTCATATTTTAATATAGAGAATTTGTGGAACTTGTCTTGTTTCGATGATTGAATTATTCATTTTATAAGACTCTCAATATATATTATTCATAAAAAATTAAGCCAATTCAATAAGCGTAAGATTTTTATTTTTTCGTACTAGCATATGAACATGTGCTAAATAAATAATTAAAAATAATTTTAAAATTAAATAATAACATAAAATTTATTTAAAAAGTATAGAAAAATAATTTAGCATTGATTAAATTTTAACCATTTTATTAGAATATATATTGCTATTGTTATATCATTACTTGTACATTTTAAGTTCACAATAAGAAATAGATGTCATAATTTAATTGGTAAATATGAAAAAAATAGAATAAATTAAAAAAATTTATATTTATGATAAAATAAAAATAAATTTCATTTTATAAATTTTTTAGTTTTAGTTTATTCTATGTTAAAGTTTGTCATAAAACTTAAACATATTTTTTAGAAATAAAACGATATATATTGATAAAATACTTAAAATCAGTCAAAAGACTAATCCAGTTTACATAAAAATTAATAAATTAAAATTTTTAAATATTATTTTAATTTTAAAATTTTAATTTTCTTGAATTAAAACATGCATAACACTATAATATTAAATAGGAGCATAAGATTCATTTTATATAAGTTAAACAACTCTTTTTTTTTTCTTTTTTTTTTGATATGGGATTGTAAAATAAAAGTTAATAATTGTTTGGGTGGGAAGTTTATTTCCAATCAAGCAGTCAGTCATTCAATCTTTAATCAGGTTAATCTTTAGTTTATTTCAAATCAAACAAATCTAACTAATATATTTTGATAAAATCATTAAAATTATAGTTAAACCAATGAATCAGTTAAATTGAAAAAGGTTATGCCTAATCAACTAAGTCAAAAGACCAACCAACATATACAAAAATTACTCAACTAAAACTCTTAAATGTTATTTTAATTTTAAAATATAAACTGTCTTGAACTGAAATGTGCACAACTATAATATTAAATAGGAGCATAATATTCATTTTATATAAGTGAAATAACTCTTTTTTTTTTTTTTTCGATGTGGGATTGTAAAATAAAAGTTCATAATTATTTGGGTGGGAAGCTTATTCCAATTAAGCAATCAGTCGTTCAATCTTTAATCAAGTATAATATTAAATAGGAGTATAATATTTATTTTATATAAGTGAAACAACTCACAGTTTTCTTTTTCTTTTTTCCTGATGTGGGAATGTAAAATAAAAATTAATAATTATTTGAGCGGGAATCTTATTTCCAATCAAGCAATCAGTCGTTCAATCTTTAATCAAGTCAATCTTTAGTTTATTTCGAATCAAACAAATCTAACCAATATTTTTTGATAAAACAGTTAAAATAGCGATTAAATTAGCAAATTAGTCAAACTAACAATGATTCAACCTAATCGGTTAGGTTAAAAGACCAATCAACTTATACAAAAATTAATTAATTAAAATTTTCAAATTTTATTTTAAAATTTAAACTATCTTGAACTGAAATATGCACAACACTACAATATTAAATGGGATTATAAGATTCATTTTATATAAGTGAGCCAACTCATTTTTTCCTTTTTCTTCTGATGTGAGATTATAAAATAAATCATATCATAGATTAATTAAAGTTTTTATTTTAAAATTTAAACTGTCTTAAACTAAATTATGTACAACACTACAATATTAAATGAAAATATAAGATTTACTTTATATAATTAAAACAATTCACATTTTCCTTTTTCTCCTGATATGAGATTATAAAATAAATTATAAACTAATTAGAGTTTTATATTTATACGATTAAATACAAGTCAACCAATGGAAAAAAATTTAATTGTTTAAAATTAAGAAAATCAATATGAGAAATCGATATTAAACCAGCGAATCAATCAAACTAAAAATAGTTCAGCCTAATCGGTTAGATCAAATGACCAACCAACTCATATAAAAATTAATTAATTAAAACTTTTAAATATTATTTTAATTTTAAAATTTAAATTGTTTTGAATTGAAGCATGCGCAGTATTACAATACTAAGGTTTACTTTATATAAGTAAAACAATTAACTCTTTTTTCTTTTCTTTTTTTCTTTCGATGTAGGATTATAAAATAAAAATTAAGAATTATTTGGGCGAGAAATTTACTTTTAATCAAGCAATCTCAATCGTTCAATATTTAATTTATTTCGAATCAAACAAATATAATCAATATATTTTGCTAAAATCGCGATTAAACTAACAAATCAGTCAAATAAAAAATGATTTAGCCTAATCGGCTAGGTCAAAAGACTAAGCAACTTACACAAATATAAATTAATGAAAACTTTTAAATTTTATTTTAAAATTTAAACTATATTGAATTGAAACATATACAACACTACAATATTAAATGGGAGTATAAGATTCACTTTATATGAGTAAAACAACTCATTTTTTATTTTTTCCTCCCGATATGAGATTATCAAATAAATCATAGACTAATTAGAATTTTATTTTTTTATGGTTAAATGGAAACTAATCAATGAAGATTTTCTTAATTTACTCTCATAAGACTGTTCATTAAAAACCTTATTTTTTTGCTTATGTGATATATAGATTTCTCTTTAAAAAATAAATAGTCTCAAATCTTTAAAAATATATATATATATATATTCTACTTTTAAAATATATTTGTCGTTAATTCTTTCGGTGAGAAATGTGATAAAATGAAAATGTTAAGTTATTAATTTGAACTAATTTTTTTCATGTATGATATAGATTGAAAACCTTACAAAATGAATGGTTCAAATTATTAAAACGAAATCTATAATGGGCTCCATGGGCTCCATAAGTTTTTTTCATTTTGAGATATGAATATGAGATAAACTCAATCCTTAAAAGTTATTGAGTTTGTCAACAAAAAAATAAATGATCTATTTTCAAAAACATAATTATCCTTCTTTTTTTTTTTTATAGACAAATGTGATAAATTGAACATGGCATAATTATTTGATCAACCTAATTTTTTGTACGTGTAGATAATATATACAATAACCTTATAAAATGAACAATTTGAATAATTAAAATGAGACCTATAATAGATATCATTTGAATCTCGGTTAAAGGGTCGGGTTCATGAATTGGGTTGGATAATTTAGGATAAAAGATTTGGATCCAATGATATCAGCCAGGTCGGGTCAAAAAATGTAAATGGACTGGTAGAAATATAAAAGGTGTCGTTTGGTAACACTTACATTTTCAGTTTTCAGTTTATATTTACAAAAATTTTAAAAACTCAAATAAAAACTTATTTGGTAAATTTTTGATTTATAAATCAGTGGTCTCAGTTTATAAATTTGGCCAAAAAATATAAACTCAAAAAATGAATTTACGTTTTGAGTTTTTAGTTTTTTTTTTTTTTACCACCCAACACTAGCCACCACCCGCCACCATTTTCCATCACCGTCTTTCGCCACCACCACCTACCACCCACCCCCCACCACAACTTGCCACCACCACTCACCACCCACCTGCCACTACCACCCACCACCTGCCACCACCACCCACCAGCCACCTACTCGCCACCACTACCACCCCCCACCACCTACTTGCCACCTACTAGCCACCACCAGCCACCTGCCATCCACCCGCCACCACCACCCACCACCTACCACCACCACCACTACCACCACCACCACCACCACCATCGCCACCCACCCGCTACCACCCACCACTCGCTACTATCATCCATCCGCCCGCTACCACCACTCACCACCCACCTGCTACCACCATTCACCACCCGCCACCACCAGCCACCACCCACCACCACCACCACCACCACCACCCACATGCCATCACTACCACCCACTACCTGCCACCATCACCCACCCACCCACCCCCACCACCACCACTACCACCCGCTATCCACCACCTACCTGCCACCACCATCCACCCACCCGTCACCGCTTTCCACCACCGTCTTCCGCCGCCGCCACCCGCCACTTGTCACCACTTTCCACCACCGTCTTCCGCCACTACCACCCATCCACCCGCCACTTGCCACCACTTTCCATCACTGTCTTCTGCCATTATCACCCACCACCTACCACCATTTTCCACCACCGTCTTCTGCCGCCACCACCCGCCATCATTTTTCACCACTGTCTTCCGCCACCACCACCCGCCATCATTTTTCACCACCGTCTTCTGCCGCCACCACTCGTCACCACCCACCATCCGCCACCACTTACCATTTCTCACTCTTTTTTATATTTTTTAAATTTTTTAAACATTTTATCTAAACCAAACGCGTTTATAGTTTATGTTTTTTTAAAAATAAACAAAAACCAGTTTATAAAATTTTTGTAAATATAAACTGAAAACGTAAACGTTACCAAACAAATTGATCCGCAAAACAAGATGGGAAAAAAAACCTTGGAACCGAAAAGCATAAGGGATAGTGGCTAAAGGATAAACAAATGTGTTGGATCCGAATTAAAACGGTTTGAATTGAAAAACTAAAGAACAGAATAAGTTGAGTTCATATTAACACTTCGTTTATTTTGATAAAAAATATTTTTTTGTATTTTTTATTGTTTGATAAAATAAAAAATAAAAATGAAAAATATTTTTTATGATTGAAAAACATTTTTTTATGATTAATGAAAAATAAACTTAATTAAATAAAAAACATTTTTTAATTTTTAAAAACGTTTTTTCAATTAAAATTTTATCAGGGTCGCCACGTTTCCACCATTAGCATTACCTCCACCACCACTACCACAACTACAACCATCATCACCGCCACTACCTCCAGTGCCCCACAACCACTGTCCTACAATCTTTATCTCATTACACCACCACCACCACAACTATCACTACCATTACACCATTATTGACACTGTCACTATCACTACCACCGACACACTACAGAGTCTCCAACATCTCTCTTTTCATTTCCATTCTACCGCCGCCACTAGCATTACTACACTAATTTTAAAAATACAATCAAATAGAAGAAAATATTTTCTAAAAAAAAATTCAAAACAAACGGAGCGTGGGTGCAATAATCTTTTTATTAATTGCGTAGATCTGGATTTGCCAGCTTCACACCCAACCTTACTAACAATACTATAAAAATTTTAAAAAAAATTAAAAAAATAAAAGAAAAAAGGCCAGTATGTTAATTGCATACTCGCTCAATAAAAATGAACTATTAGAAACGAGGTTTCGGGGTGTTTTGGAACTTCCCAAAAAAGTCAACTTTTTTACACAAAAAAGTTATAAAAAAATCAATTTTTTTAACACAAAAAAGCTAAAAAGTCATCCAAAAAAAAAAAAAAAAATCAAAAAATCAATTTTTTTACTAATTTCTCAAAACACCACTTTGTTTTGGTTGAGCTATTCGATTTTATTTTTTATTTTTTTTAAAATTAAGAACTAGTTTAACAAAACTAAAATATCAAAAAATATATTTTTAATTTTTTTAAAACTTATTTTCACCTCAAAAGAGAGAAAATTACATTAAAATAATGAGTATTTTTTTTATTCATTTTTTTTTTAATCAAAACCAATTTTTATTTTTATTTTTTTTTGGAGAAAAACTCAACTAGAGTAGATAATTTGAGCCACGTATACAGGACATAAATGCATGTGACTATATATACTTGTTGATAACTACGAGCAGACATGGATTTTGTTTTTGTTTTACTTCCACTCCCTTTTCTTATTCTTTTATTATTATATATAATTTTTTAATTAAATCTTTTACTATTCATGGTGATGGATTGGATCTTCCTATTCCAATCTTTTATAACATAAAAGACAAAACCAAACTCTAACTCTAGTTCCAAAAAAAAAAAAACTCAACTCTTCCCACCTAAACAAATGGAGATATTTGGGTGTGCAACAATACAAAAATTTTGTAAACCAAGAAATAAATTGAAAAATAGTTTAAAAATTTTAATTTATGATGTATATTTAATATTATTATTGTGAAATCATACTATGAACAAATCTTTACATTTGATTATAAAATTGTGAGTAGAATTTTGATATATATATATATATATATATATTTATGAATTCCTAAAATTACTTGTAACAATGTATAATATGGAGCCATTTGGGAATATCAAAACTTTTAATTCATTTTCGGTCACATCACTTTACATAAAAAAGTTAAAAAAGCTAAAAAATTAAAAAGTCAACTTTTAACTATCTTCCCAATACACTCCTATGTACATATTATCTTAGTAAAATTTTATGATACACACTTCAAAATATTAAGTACGTCTAATTTCTCAGTACACTATATTAAATTATTTAGCATTATAATTTACTCTCAATACATCATATATTTTTTCACAAATTATTTTTCAAAGTACACCCAAATAATACAACTCAAAAATCCCGAATTACACCACTTTGAAAAACCTTTTCAAAAACGCTTCAACAAATTTCTCATTACAACTATTCGTTTTGTTCATATATAAAGAACAATTGGTGTGAGTTATTTTATATAGCATCATATTTATTTATATGTGTTCCTATTATATTAGTGATAATCCCATGAAATACTTTGTTGAAAAACCCCATGATAATGCCATGAAAATTGAAAAATAGTTTTGTTGTTGAACCTCCATGGCGTCTCTATCCATTTAACAATTCCCAAGAACTAGAGTTTTTCTTGATAATACTAGTTGATACTTGATTAATTGAACGAGACATTACTTATTTTTTGATTTGATTGATTCAACAAGACATTTTTTTTTATTTGATTTGATTAATTGAATACAAAAATTATTGTGTTATTGACTATACCCATATTTTTTTATTTTACAGTGGCACATATTATTGTATTCTTATTTTGTTCTATTTGTAAGTAACAATAAAATAAGAAGTAATGATATTGATGATAATTGTGAATTTTGGTGAAATAGATTTTGTAGTGAGGAAGAAGATGAAAAGAAAATAATCGAAATTTGCAGAAGAAGATTAAAAACGTTGAATATGAAGAATACGTATAAATAATTTGAGTGTATGATGAGGAAAAAAATAATATTAGGATATAATAGGAATTAAAATTTTAAATTTTTATTAAACGTGATGAGTTGTTATTTGAGTGTCAATAGAATCACCCAAAATAGGGTGTGTACCACTATATGTTTAGTTAGTCTTTGATTATGACTTTACTGTTAATCATTGTGATTATTATTTTAATTATAAAAAAATATTTTTAATTATGATTAAATGTAATTTAAGCATGATATTTGCATATGTTCCTGATTATGACCCCAATATGTTATAATTATTTTTTACTTGGGCCCACTAATCCGTTCATGAATAGTCTCGTGGCTTTGCTGGGCCCCCTTCCAAACTCCAACCAATCGAGGCAATTTCATATTCAATTTTATAGGTGAACTTCGCCTATTGTAGAATCAATTTATATTCATCTCAATAATTTAAATAATTTATTTTATATGATAAATTAAAAATAATATATATACAACAAAACTAGATTAATAAATAATTATATAAATCACGTAATATTATAATAAATAGATATTTTACTTTTAAAAATATGTATATCATATGGAAAAAAATAATTTGATTGTGTGCCAATTATTATTAGATGGGATAGGACAGTCAATTTCAAATTAATTTCATTGTTTTTTTTTTTTTTTTTATGATCCGGTGTTCAGGTTAGCTTATGCACAATTTGATTAATTTCGAGATCAACGTAAAGCACCTGTCCATATGAATCAGACAAATTTTGGGCAAAGCTCGCAAGCATGGTCCCAAGGAGTTGATAACACTTAATGAGAGTTGAATTTAAAACCTGAAGAGAACATACCCCCAAACTCTAAACATCCACTAGGTCAACCCAATGAAGTGTTTTTTTTTGGGTTTCCCACGAGGTGTCCGGGTTAGTTTAACGCGCACCTTGACTAATCCCTGCTTGTAGTAGAAGTCTGTTGTTAGTTACGAAGTGTTACAATTACCAAAACTCGAATTGGGAAACAAGTCTAGTCAAACTCCAAAGTTTTATTTAACTTTGAATAAGGGTTGTTTGGAATGATCTATATAAGTGCACTTTTTGACTAAAAAAGTAAAAAGAAAAAAGATGTATATTTGGGATAACTTTTTAATTTTTTATGAAAAATGTGTAATAAAATATTGTATCAAATATCCAAATTACTTTTGTACCCTTCTTGACACATACTGTGTGCATGCAGTGCATTGTTTAATTTTGTTGACTTTGGGAATTTGTGGCTTACAATTAACCACGCCAGTGCGTTTGGTAAAATGTGTAAAGATAGGTACACTGTCATGCACTTTTGGCTGTTGAATTCAAAAGGGCAAATTCATAATTTTCCTCTCTATTTATTCATTATTTTTTTCCAGTCCAAACATGGAAATATTATCAACTTTTTAACATTTTTAGTGACTTTTTGATTTTTTTAGGAAATGTCAAACATCCACTAAGTCACAAAAACACAAACTCGTGACAAGTATTAAATAGCATATTATTTTATTTGGGTTATAATTATTTTATTTAGGTCATATTATTTTTTTATCACATCACTTTAGAATCAATTCATATTTCATATATTTTTTTTTATGTAAAAGGTCAAAAAAATATATTTATTTAAAACATTCTAAATACACCTTAGTTAAAAATAAATTTAAAAAAAGGTATGAACCCTCTTAATGATGATGTTATTAAGATCCTGTGGTTAGTCTTAGGCTTTGTTTGGCATATAGAGTTGGGGTTAAAATAGTTATGAAAAGATAAAATAGGCTGTTTAGTAACATCACATTGAAACTGTGAAAACCCGCACTTAATTATTCTAAAATAATAATAATAATTAATTAATTAATTAACTTATCCAGAGTTTATCTGAAATATATATTAATATAAAAGTTAGTTTTAAATTAACCCAATTTAATCACAAACAAAGATATTATTAAGAATAATAATTTTGTGGATGTTCAATATTTGTTGTTTATAAAATTATTTTAATAAGTATTCAACATGATAATTATTCTTACCAAATACCTTAATTAAAAATCTTAGTGTATCAATTTTAAGAAGCCTATAAAAATACACAACTATACAAAACAAAACAAAAAAAAAAAAAAAAAAAAAAAAGAGAAGGAGAAGAAGAAGAAGAAGAAGCTTTGGCAGATTTTTTTGGTGGCAACATTGCCACTTGTTTTTTTGCATGCAATATAGGAGATGAGATCCAATTATATGCCTTGGACTTGCAAAATTTGACTAGATTCCACAGAATGACTAGAAGAGAGAGAGAGAGCGAGAGAGAGAGAGAGAGAGAGAGAGAAAAAAAAGGGGAAAGCCTCAGCAGTGCATTGTGTATGTGTCACGCCCCAAACTTGCCCCTAAAATTTCGGGCATGACCTACTCAGAAACAGACACTTATCCTGCTATATAAAAATATTTGGGGCCTGAACGGAAGCATTAATATAATAGAATAACATATAGACACATCCATTGAGCTACTACAAATATGCCAGGACCACGACTCGGAATTAAACATCTAGTGAACATGCATCTGAGATTAAGTTACATACACATTTACAAGTCCAGCCCAGAGGTTGGGCATATAATAAACATTAGATACAAATCGACTTCAGCCCACAAACATTAGTACAAAATGACAAAGTCTAGCAAAACTGTACTAGCATGCAAAGGTCTTCTCTAAGTGCCTGGTTGTCCTTAGGTTGACAAAAGAGAGATGATAATGATGCTAGGACTGACCTCCAAGTTGATTACCTACAGAATCAGACAAAATTACAGGGTGAGACAAGCTCAGTGAATAATAGTACTTAAGCAGTTTAATAACCAACTTTAACCACAATGCATAACAGTGCATTCACAAAAATGAAATCCAGTAGTGAGTCTGATATTGTTTTACTTTCAGAACGGCCTTGGGCCTAGTATTACAGTTATAACAGAACGGCCTACTGGCCCAGAAATATAGAACAGCCTTTCGGCCCAGAAGTATACTGAACAGCCTTTCGGCCCAGAATGTACTGAACAGCCTTTCGGTCCAGAAATATACAGAATGTAGTCAACCTTACATTGTCACCAAATTCTGATCAATACATATGTTAATGTCGTGTTTAACAGAAAACAGAATGGTCATAATAGATATTAACGGTAAATATATGTACATTCCGTATACTATTACTCACAGTGTTGTTGCGGAGCGGTGGTTCCTCCTGTGGTGTGTCCTACACACATAGATAACTCACATTAGTTCCTTTCTCCTTTTAAACCATTTCTTGCATTTTTACATTTCAATTGCATGTACAATCATAAACAGGTATCAAACACAAATTTCGAAAAGAGCTGAGGTTTAAGCACGTAAAACGGAGCGAACGGGATTTCCGACCTGGACCGCACGTGTGGCCATAACCTCCGCTCGTGCGGACATGTACCGCACGTGCGGTCCCCCTCCACCGCTCAAGCGGCCAAAACAGTATGCTTTCCCAAAATTTTTCCTCTTCTCCGCACGTGCGGCCACGACCTCCGCACGTGCAGTCTGGCCCCTGTTTGGCAGTCCGAAAATCACACAAAATCCCCTTCTTTGGTGATTATCCAAGAGGTCCAAAATAGCTTCTTTACATACCAAAATATGGTTCAAAAATTATGTAAACAAGAATACAACACAACCACTTGAACATGAAGTTGATCTACATCAATTGTTCACCACCACAATCTATTTCTATCACATATACATACATACATACATATATAGCCATATGTTTACATAAATGTCAACATGATAATTCAAGAGATAAGTTATAGATTTCCTCTTAGGTGACCCATATTAAGTTAGAATCATCAAATAGTAGCATTATTTGAACCTATAGATCAACACACCCATCCAACTCTCCATTACAACTCTAGGTTACACCATATCAAGCAATTCCTTCTCCAAATTAAAAAGAAAGCATGGAATTAGGGAAATTGAACTTACCTTAAGTTTCACTCCCTAAATGCCCCATCAAATTTTCAATTCTCTACCTTCTAGATGATCTTGTCTTTCCCCACTTCTCAAAACCCTTCTCTAGTTCTTCCTCCAGGAGAAAATCATGGAGCTTCTAAGTCAAAGATGTCTAAGGCTTTGATATAGATATATATGTTTATAATAAGACAAAATTCAATCGTTTAATCATCCCAAATTGAAATTATACAGAAAATCTCATTATAGCTTAAAAATCATGCAGATTTTAGATGTCAAATCAATTTCAGAAAATTAAGTCTCTAGGGGGTCCAATTTCGGATTCAAATAGTTTAAGTGCGACAGATAATTTTCTTATTCAACAGATAGGAAGTCATATTTCCAAGTTTCTCTTAATTCAACGTAATTTCACATAGAGTTTCACAATAAGCATTCAAAAGCACAGAATAGAGGGCTGAAAAGATACCAGAATCATGTACGAGGGTCGGGTTATTACAGTATGTATATATGTGTTAGTATTATTAGTGTAATATTAATGTAACACAGCTGCACTATCCAGCTGTCCCACTCATGTTGTTGTATAACTAATGTTGTATCTTTATGCTTTCGGTGGGTTAGTATCCAATGTATCCTATTTACTCTCTATAAATGAGAGTGTTGTAAATCACTGAAGAGTACATCAATCATAATATATACAATTTATTCTCTCTCTATTTCTCTATATACATGAAACTAACATGGTATCAGAGCGGATTTAGAACCTAGGATTTTCGCTTCACCGGCGGGCGGCAACCTCACCTTAGCCGCCTGCCGGACCTCAACCTATTCCGCTATCATCTCTATCAATACATATAGCTTCCAGTTCGCTGCCACCAGAGGCGACTTCTCCACATACAAAGATCAACCTCTCTCATGGGGTAACAAAGATATACATACATGGTCTCTCTCTCTCTGTCTCGGGTTGGAGGGGGAGAGCATTTCTTTGGAAAACATACACACAAGCTCTCTCACTCTCTCTTTTGCATGGACTGTCTCTCTCTTAATCTTTTTCCTTCAATATCCATCACTTTGATCTGTTTCCCCTACCTCAACCATAGCGATTTGCTTTCCCTTCTTCACACCGCAACAGTGCTGCAATCTGTTATGGGGTTGGCAAAAATGGTGGTTGTATTGACATCGGTGGGCCGCCGTTTTACATGGTAGTTTATGATCCATGCATGAGCTTGACTCAATCTCTCTCTATTTCTAACAGAAACGGCCATGGCGAACTACGACCAACACCACTATCACCGCCACTTACCAGCACCACCTTCACGCCTAACTCCTTTGAGTTGCTGTTCTTGACTCACCCAGTCAACCCATCACCACCAATTGTCTTGTCGGTGAGCTTCCACGCCTCCGCCGCGCTCCCGTCGCGATCGGCGTTTCATCCTCTGGTCTATGGTGGCGATCGGCGTTTCACCCTTGCCGTGCTGCTACCAACACACACCATTACTTTGCGGGAGGAGGGTCTCTTCTCTCTCATGGCGATGAACACCACCGAAGCTCCCTCTCATGGGCTCTCTCTCTCTCAAACGCAGCCTTATAGAACTCTACAGCGTCGTTGGCCTTCGGTGCTTCTACGAACAGCTGAGACTTCATCGCCAAGAAGGTCACCGCCTTCGAGACTCCAACCTGACCTCACTTCTCTCTCCATGGACCCAACTTCTTAATATAATATCACCCACTCACTTCTTTTTTTATGATGAAAACATTTTTAATATTTTTACTCAACCCACTCTCTCTCTCTCTCTACTCAAGGACATCCACCACTTTGTCAACTTTCCAACCCTTTCCTTCACCTTTTGCACCCCACTCACCGACTCCCTCACCACAAAATAGAATACCTTTATTTATTTTATCTTATCTTTGTTGTGTCCTGTGCGTTATGTGTGTGTCCAGCGTGTGTTTCTCCCCCATACCACCATACCCTTTTATTTTATCCTATTTTATTTTCTTTTATCACAAGCACAACAGTATCCAATACTCAAAGTGCCATCATACCATCACAGACTATTATTCACAAAACCACCAAATTCAAGTCCTACATTTCCATTGCCTTTCCAGATTCCTGTTCCCATTACCTTCATTTTATTTTATTTTTTCTATCTTTCTTTTTCCATCAATATTTCATTATTATACAACTTAGTTGGTGAGCATCAACCCTTTTTCCATTATCTTATTATTTTTTATATTCCACCAAAAAAAAAAAAAAAACATTTTTACCATTTTTTTTTTTTTAAACATCTCCGCTCTATGTTGAGCTGTTTCGCTCCACTTTATCAATCCCTTTGTTTCAACCTCCAATAGGTTTCTATCTTCAAACCTATTTGAGTTTGCGGGGGGGTATTATACATATATCATAGTGAGCATGGTTACACACCATGCGAACCACCCAAGTTGGTGAGCATGGTTATACACCATGGGAACCACCCAAGCCACCCCATGGCGCACTCCCTAAGTCGCCTCCTTGGTGCACCACCAAAGTCTTCTACATCGGTCCGGCATGATCCCGTAAACTGTCTCGACATTGATTCCAGTTAGTTTCTACATCGGTCTGGCATGACCTCGTAAATTGTCCCGACATTGATTCCGGTTAGCTTCTACAACGGTCCGGCATGACCTCGTAAACTGTCCCGACATTGATTCCGGTTAGCTTCTACAACGGTTTGATACGACTATACAGTGTCTTCTACATCGGTTCGACACGAGCCGTACAGTGTCTTCTACACCGGTCTGCTACAACCATACAATGTCTTCTACAACGGTCTGACACGACCATACAGTGTCTCCTATCCTATTTTATTTTTGTCAGTTTATTTTCCTGTTTTGTTACTCTCTCCAAACTTAAGTTGGTTTGTGCCTATCCTCCTTGAGTTTGAGGGGGGCTGTTAGTATTATTAGTGTAATATTAATGTAACACAGCTGCACTATCCAGCTGTCCCACTCATGTTGTTGTATAACTAATGTTGTATCTTTATGCTTTTGGTGGGTTAGCATCCAATGTATCCTATTTACTCTCTATAAATGAGAGTGTTGTAAATCACTGAAGAGTACATCAATCATAATATATACAATTTATTCTCTCTATATTTCTCTATATACATGAAACTAACCATATGCATGGTTGCATTTAGAGAGGAAATGAGGAAAAAGAAAATTCTGTGAGCAACAAAGCAGTAGGAGAAGAAGAAGAGTGGGAGATTAAGGAAGCTAAAATTTTTTACCATTTCATCATCCTATTATTAAGTAAGAAAACCCTCTCAACCCTCTCATTTTTGTAATTGTTGAAATTTTCAGATTATATTCATATGATAAAATGACTAATTTATAGATAGAAATTTCTATATATGTATGTAAATTTTGTGATGTGTATATCAAATATTTGAAAATATTGATAATCTTAAAGTCATGGTATTATTGTGAAAATAGGCTTGCATGTATTGTTTATACCATTAAAGAGAGGATTGAAGAATTTATTTGGTCCTTGAATCTGCCAGAAAATTTGTACGAATTTGTAGAAAATTTTATACTCAAAATTTGAAAATTATTTCTTCTACAAAGTTGTTTAGAATGATATCTACTTCATCCATGAATTTTTGTAACAATTATGGAGTTTTGTATGAATTTATACAGATTTTTAACCAAATCTGGAGCTATAAGCAGATTTTACTATGAGTTTGAAAAATCATTAAAAATTTTATTTTAAATGAAATATGGTAATTTCTAAACAAAAAATGAAATTTAAGAAGTCTAGTTTTTAAATAAATTTTTAGATTATGGAATTGATTTATAAATTTAAGTATGGAATTAATTTAAGAAAATGTGATAAATTTGTGTCATAAATTTTCTTGGAATTTTTCAGAATTATTTATAATTTATTTTTGTAAAATTCTTTCTGAAAAATGACCATAACATATTTATTGAGTATTCTGTAGATTTATATGAATTTTAGAGTTGTATAAGTAATTTATTTATAATTTTAATTACGAGTTATGCATTTTGCAAATTTTGGCCGATTAAATAGGAATAAAAAATTATCTCTTCAATTGTTTATTTGGACTAAAAAATGTAATATTGTGCTAGTCTAATCTTGTAGATTAAAAATCCATGTATGTGTGTAATTATGATTTATTGGTATCTAGATTATTATTTTATACCATGGTTTAAATAAATTGTTTATTTAAATTTTGTACAATTATTTATTATTGTGTGACATATGTAATATTTTATGTTAGAAATTTTAATGAGTTGGTATAACATTATTTGTAATTAAAAATTAAAATTATTTGTGATTAATATCAAAACTAACTGAAATGATTAACGGCATATACAAAGTTAACAATTGACGGTAAATACCAGTTGTTCAGGGTGAGTTTTGGTTTTAAATAGTGTACGAAATTAAGGGTTGACGGTTAATACCGGTTGTTCATGGTGAGCCCTGGTTTTGAGAATTCTCATGTAAATTGTGTCGCGAAACCTTAAGATGGCACGAGACTTATTTGAACCATTTTTCGGTATTCGGTTTTGGAATAAGGGTGGATGTGCAGGTGGCACACAGAGAGGTTACGTACCCCTGGCAGACCGTTTCCTTGGGGCAGACCACGGATGCCACTACTTGGGTAGGACGTAGGCATCCCTGGTAGTTACGATTGGTAACACTTGAATATTTGACCAAGGGGGGGTTTCAAATTAACCGTTGCCATACTTAGTGGTTAGTAAGAAAATCTTTTTGATGAGATTTTGAGTGTCACCCAAACTATTAAAATTATCGAAAATATTATAATGGTTGATACATTTATCATATTATTGAATTTTACTATTATTTTAATTGTCATGATTTGATTATTTTCTCTTAAAAAGAATGGTAGGTTGGTTCCGTTTTCTTACTGTGTTGCAAAACTCATGACATATATTTTGTTGTCCTAGTGTTTCATGCCAGATTATGTCGAAGAAGGGACTGAGGCGGAATTTGGAGCTGCTGCTAATATTGAACCTTGGCTAACTTAAAGTCAAGACTCTATCGAAATAAAATTTTATTATCCTTGGTATTAGTAATCACGAATGTTACAAAGTTGTTGTAATATTGTATGTGGACTCGTAATTTAGTTGTTAAGTTTTGATTATGTAAAAATCTAAATTTCCCCTAATTAATTGTTAAATTCTTTACATAGTAAGTTATTTGTTATTTAAATTTTATGATGTTCCAAAAGATAATTTGGGGTGTCACAAAAACTATAATCATTTTATTTTTCTCTCACAAAAGTCAAAAAAATTAAAAAATCTATCCTAAATGAGGCTTTTTAGCCCCAGGCTAAAATAGCCAAAAATATAACCCATATTCCAAACGAAATAAGGCCTTGTTTGGCAAGAGGTTTTTTGGTTTTTTTTTTAACTAAAATTCACAAAAAAACAAATTAAATTAAAATAGTCAATAAAATAAAATGTCACATCAATCCATAATCATTTCACTTTTTTTCTCATAAATATTACATCTAACTATAAAAAAATTCAACTATCTTATCAAATATAAAAATTTTAACTTACTAAAATAACAAAAAATTAAAATAACTTATTAAAATAATCAATTTTACAAACGAGGCCGTTAAAATTTGGGATACTCCCCAAGTGGTGTACCTATCAAACGTACGGTCAAGATCTATTTGTCGACGGCCCAGGTGATCCCATCTTAACTCTCTCTCTTATTAATGTTCCCATACGTTGTATCGCAAATTAGTAGCATCACTGATCCAAAGGGTTATTTTGGAAAGGTGATTATAATTAGCTTTTTGTAAGAGGGAGAAGTGGGTTATAATCTAGAAGTAGATTATAATCCACTTTCCAAAAGACCGCAGAATTTTAGGGAGAGAGTTTTAATACGAACTTTAGATACAATAGAATAAAATAAAAAAATAAAAAATAAAGTATAGATACATACATCATATCACAGGTAGGACTTACCTATTTAGAGCTATTTTAGAGTTCCGAAACATTTTTGAATCAGTAATAGTCTTCTCTGCAGTTTGGACATTATTGTTTAGCTTATGGGATCTATCACAGTTTCATTTTGATAATTTGAATTATTCATTATGTAAAATTTGTGATGTATTTCATTCATATAAAAAATTACATTGATTGGATATCGATAATCCCTTGATCAAAATATATTTTATTAATAATTTATTTTTAAAATCATATTTTTCATTGACAAAAATATGATCTAATCAAGAGACTATCGATATTCAATTAACGTAATTTTATGCAAGGATAAAGTACTCGATAAGCTAAACACTTAAACAGTTCAGATTATCAAAATAGGACCCGTGATGAGTTCCATGGGTTCAACGATACCGTCCAACTAGAGAGAAACCTTTCCCTACTATAAATTCATATTTAACTATTTAAAAATTATTTAGGATTTAAATCTTAAAAAAAAGAATTATCTAGAATATCTTGTGAATTAGATTTATTTTACACTATACAAATTCAATTTCAACCACACATCCTCGTTTGGGATAAATTCGAGATAGATAAGTCTAAGTTCATAGGCTGGCTTCGTTTGGCAAGTAGCTGTTTTAGCCTAAAAGTCAAAAAATTACTAAAAAAATCAAAAAGTTTATCACCTATACTAAAAAGTCAAAGATTTACTTTTCTTTTTACTTTTTGCACATCTTTTCATAAAAAGTCAAAAAATCATTCCAAACATACTAGTTTTTTTTACCTCATATTTTAACTAAAAAGTTATTCATTGAAAAAATAGTGTAAGTTATTTGTTAGTGTGTGAAAATAAAGTCTCATATCAGATGAAAAATTAAAAAAAAATAAAAATTTGAATGTGAAAATTATAAAAGATGGACTTACCATTTTACAACCTTTAACTTTTAAATTATACCATTAAGAAGTCCAAAAAAAAATAGTATATGATGTAAAGCCACGTTTCAAATAAATTTTGATTCCTAAATTTATATACATTTTTTTTTCTTTCTTTTCCTAAATGATCCTAGTTTATGGTCTCGTTTGGTGTAACTGTTAAAACAAATTATAAATTATAACTTAACATATTATATATATTATGACTTTAATCAGAAGTTGTTAATTTGTTTGGAGTAACTGTTATAAATTTAAGTTGTTGAGTAGTGCTTGTTAAATAAGTTATGAAATAACTTTTTAAATTAACTTTTATTTTTTATTATTCACTACTTGTCTACATTTCTCATAAAAAATAAAATAATAATCTATAGTTCATTTTGGTCTTTTTCTATTTAAAAAAAAATAAAAAATAAAAAAATTTAAGAATATAACCGTAAATTAACATATCTACAACAAAAATTGATAATAAAAAAGAAATGGGTGAACAATTTCTCAGAATCAACTTTTTTAAATTAAAATATATTATCAAAATTAAAAATTATTTAAAATAAGTTTAACGAAATAATTCAAAATAACTTTTCAAAATTAAAACCTACAAGTTAACCCAAAAAAACACAAACACCCACTATTAAGACAACTATTGTGGTTATATAGAATTCTTGGGTGCATGTGATTCACTTTAGCAGGCCAAGCTGTTGTTTTGATGATTGTCTGGATTTGTGTAATTGTGATCCACAATATTAATATAGAGATTGTTAAGAGCATTATTAAATGAAATATTATATATGTATGAGATTGTTAAGAGCATATTATTAAATGAAATATAATATATTGTGCACTGCTGGACCTGTCTGAGGCATCTCTTTCACGAAACTAGAATCATATTGGCTAAAGGCACTGGGATTTGTATGCCATGCCACAAACCCCAAATGCAACATCTCTTTGGTTTTTGTGTCCCCAAAAATGAAAATAGAAAAAAATAAGGGAATCTTAAATTCTTCTTCAGTTTTATTTTATTCTTTCTATTTGCAGTATATAGTACTGAACTACTGATCATGGGAATGTGAGGAGGGAGTTCTCTGTTCTCTCTCTCTCTCTCTCTCTCTCTCTCTCTCTCTATCAAAAACAAAGCTGTGGTGTGGCTCAACTTGGAGGACATTCAAGCAAAGTGCTGTGGTAACTTTTCCCGGAAAGTCTCTTTCATTTTCTTGAGAAAAACAGCAAGTTAAAGTCGTGATCTCGTACAGGTCAGTGTAGATCCATTCCCATCTATCTTGCTTCCCCATTTGCATATATATATATACATATATATCTCATGATGATGATGGTAAAGAATTTAGAAAGTCTTGTTTTTTTTTTTTCTTTTCTTTTTTT
The DNA here is from genome assembly GCA_030407325.1 of Camellia japonica. Lineage (NCBI taxonomy): Eukaryota > Viridiplantae > Streptophyta > Magnoliopsida > Ericales > Theaceae > Camellia > Camellia japonica. The sequence continues at coordinate 142,532,512 of JAPPVO010000059.1, read as the reverse complement.
TTTTTAAAAAAAACTTTCTTTTTCTGATCTTGCTAACTTCTGTGATTCTTTCAAGAACCCTAAAAGCAAAGTTTTGTAAAGACCACCAATTACTGTTGAATGTTTACAATGAAAACAAAATTTCAACTAACACACAAATTAGACACTAATTTAAACCCATAATACATATAAATTGACAAGTTTTTACAAAATTGGTGGTGTCACCAAATTATCTATATATATTTTGTATCCGATTGTGTGATAATTTTTTTTTTACCTATCTTCAACCGGAACTAACTAGCATCGACCATACAAAAGTACATGCATATAGCTATATATACATTGGGAAGATAAAAATTTAAGCATTACAAAACAAATATACAAATAGTAATTAAGATAGTTCAACCCAACGATAAGACTTGCTATTAGCTTTTTTTTGACATCCCGTCTTTCTTTTCTTTTTTTTTTAACTAAATTTTTTCCCCTTACATTGGTACAGTGTTAAGGCATTATTGTTGTGAAGAAAATGATAGCATGCCTTGTTAGGAGATATTTGTATGAGTATCAATTCGTGTGGCCTATAACTTATGACGACAAAAATATGTGAAAACAAATAAGCAAATCAACGAATTATTATATACTAAAAAGTAGTTGTTGATGCATTATATCATAGTCATGTTCTGTAACAGTGTCATCTATAAGATTCTTCTTAGTATAATTCTTCTGATCTTTGTCATGTTTCCACATTTCACAGGCATACAAGCAAGAAGGTAACACATCATCATCGGAGTGGACATGCGACTACCGATCTGAAAACAAAATTCTACTTTTCATTTTTATCAGTGCTTTCTTCTTCTACTTCAGAGATTCATCTTGTAGAAGAGTTGAGAAAGGGATATACATATATATATTAAGTTCTAATGGAGAAGCTTTTGAATCCATATGATAAGGAATACATGAAGATGGCCATGTTGAAGCATGAAAAAACCTTCAAACAACAGGTAAACCTACCTATATTCTCATATTTTCCGACGGTAATTTGACCCACAAACATCAATGTGTGATGGAGATTCATCTATGCACGGATCCCAGTACATACCAATTCAATCTCAGTCACATATCAAAATTCTAGGCAAAATTGTTGTATGTTGTTTTGGGAGACTAAATTTACTGATTTTCCAAAGTATATGTGCACTATTGGCTAATACTGATATTTATCGGGATTTTAAATTTTCTATACCGATAGTCACTGATATTTTGGCTAATACGGTCAATATTGGCCAATCTAAAATCATGCATCCTGGTAGTATGGTTCTAAGGTCATGTTCAAAAAGGATTGTTTCGCACTGGTCACACATTTGTGCTTGAAAATAAAGTAATGGTTCTAAAATTGATGATTTTATTGCAGGTGTATGAACTCCATCGTCTCTACCGGATTCAAAAGATATTGATGAAAAACGTTGAACATGGTAGGCCAAATGGAGAGGACCAAGAAAGATGGAATTTTATGCGCGGAATTAGTCTAACTCACATGAATGATCATCAGATTCATCATCATATCCACCATAAGTCCCGGCCAGGGCTTGACTTGGAGCAGCCTGTCAAGGGTGAGTACATTGCAGAAACAAACGGAGAAATAGCGCAAGAGATTGAAGATGAGAGCGAAATTCAGCTGACATTAGGCCCCACGAGCTACTACCGGAGAAAGAAGAAAGGAGAGACACCGCGAACTTCAGATTCTGGACCGAGCTTTTCTTCTTCTTCTACTGGATCTAGCCATATGAAGAGGACAAATTCAGGAACAAATCATACAACTAGAGATGATCATTTGACAGGTCACAAATTGGGGCTAACAATGGTGCCTGATTCGAATTCGGGTTTGCAAAGTGGAAGAAGAAATAGTTTTGATTTGGAAGAACAGTTGAATCAAGATAGATTAACACAGCCTCCTTGGCTTTTCCAACCTCTGAGCATGAAATTCAGAACATGACTTGAAAAAAAAAAAAAAATCTATGGAGTTGGTATGATAAAGGATTTTAGATTGCTTCTGATTCACTAATTCTGTGATTGATGTTTGTGTGGAGATTTTTTGTTTTTTTTTGGACTTTAATGGGTGATGGAGTCTTGTGTGAAAATTATTTGTTTCCTGACTTTTGGAGACCCATTATATCTGCAAATCACTTTCAAAATAGCGATATCTAGTGACGAATCAGTATTGATTTTGGTGTTACGAACTGTTAGTATTGGAAGTGTGGAGCGAGATGTATCGAGGATTGGGTGATACGGTCTTAAATTTTAAAAAATTATCACCCACAAAAAGGAGCTAATTTATTGTAGCTTTGAACCAACTGTATCGGTTATATATAAATCAAGTAGTGAATTGACTATGAATTGTGAACTAGTAAATACACAAACAATTTTCATTCTTACTAGTATACCAAGATCAACCCGTGTTAGCAACGGAACCATAGAAAAACTACAGAAATTCTGTGTTAGATTAATAATATCATGAATCAAATAAGCCATTAAACATCAAGGTAGGTGAGAGGAATCTCTACATAAATTGTTTATATATAAGTGGTGACTCAAACCTAGGTATTTTATATGTTCTTCATTTTCAATTTCAACCCACCACTTAAAAAGGGGAAAAAAAAAAAAAAAAAAAACTTTTCCTCACCAACAGTATGCAGAAGTGCTTATGTTTGTGTCTGCCACCAAATGAACACTAGATTCCCATTCCAAATAAACAATATAATTCCTTATCAAAGAGGTTGACGTACTGAATCAAGTGCTCTCTTAACTGATGTAATGCTCGAGTTTGAGTTTTAATGTTGCGCTATACAGTTTTCTCATTTTCTCATTTCCCCGTTTGTAAAATAAAAAACACAATGGTCTGAAAGCATCCTCTTTTGAGTTATATGATGATTGAAATCAGACCATCATACATGTTTCTCTGCTAGCCTGTCTGGTTTGGGTTGTTCTTGCTTTTTAATAAAGTTTTTCTATCCAAAAGAAAATTCAATAATTCAATCACAGACCCCACACAGTCCTTTATATTCAGCTACTACTGCACTTTCTGTTTCCAAAAGCAACGTGTCTGGTATTGTTTTCGCTTTCAGTTTTCTATTTTTTGAAAACAGAAACTGATATAACAAAAACTTGTTTGGCAAAACAACTGTTTCCAAGAAAGTTTTCTGAAAACACCCCTTTTTTTCGCAAAGAAAAGAAAATGAAAACGATGGGCGTTTCATAAAGTCTTCATTGTTTTTTTTCATTTGTTTGTAAGTACATGAAAAACAACAACAAAAATTATAAGGATACAAAAACTGGGTCAATTTTTAGCTTGAGAAAACTTCCAGTTTTACTGTAAGTTGAAACTCAATCTAATATCAGACCAAAGTGAATAACTAACTCAACTTAGGCCCCTGCATCCTGTTTTCTTCACAATTTGGCCTAATGATTTCTGTCTCCAAAATCTTTATTCCCTTGTCCCAATACATTGTCATCAGTATGACAGGGGCAAGAATTTTGGGAACTGAGAATCCAGTGCCCCCAACTAAGCCTGTCATCGGATTGGATTTAAAGCCCATGAGGGGGCAGCTTAGTTGGTTGGTGGGTGTGCTACCCACACTTCCAACCGGGTTTCGAATCTCCTCTCTTCAAATGGTGCCCCTGATTGTGGACTTTGCCATTGGCAACCCGAGTTTGCTACTCCTGGTGGGTCCAAAGGCTCCGTGTTCTCGGTCATCAACAAAATAAAAAAAAGAAAAAAAGAAAGATTGGATTTAATCCGAATCTGACAATCTGAATCCATTAATGAATAATCGGATCAGATTCTTATCAATTTGACTTTATCTGATTATAGATGCGATTTGATTTTCATACTTTCATTTATATGTATTTTTGAAGAGTGAATACCAATAACTATTATACGTTATTGTTTCATGGGACAATCTCCAAAATCTTGTACTTTTCTTTATCTCATTCTAATCGAACAAAAGTACACCAATCACATGATATCACATTCAATAATCCTATAATATAATCACATCCACGTTAGATTGGGTCAGTTCGGATTTGTGATTCTGAATAATTAATTAATGACACCATATAATCATCACAGCAAATATCACAACAGAAACAAAGGACACAACGTAGAACACCCTCCTCTCTCAAACCTTAAAACAAGAAATGCAATAAAAACATCATATATACACTCTTCGCAAGTGTATTAAGATATGGAATGTCGCCGATCTCTGCTAGGTTTGCTCTGGCCCTTCGGAGTAATAAATCCATCGCCACGTAGAAATGGATACAAACGCCCCAGTTTTCTAGACACCGTGCCTATAAATGATTTTCGAGGCACGGAAGGCTTATCAGAAGCTGACAAATCGCTCAGAGATGGACTATCTGTTGGTTTCTCCATTTCTTTCAATTTCATTTTCATTTTCACTAGCTCGAATTTGAGTTCCTGATTTTCTCTTTTCAAACACGAGAGATCATTGGGAACTGGGTGAATATGATCGGTGGTGTACAAGTTGAGTTTGGGGGGAAGAGCAGGGGATTCTAGACCACTTGTGAGGCTGCCACTATCCATGGCCTCGCGAAGGCGCTGTTGCTCGTAGAAGAGCACTTGAACCACAGTTTGGACTGGGAGGCGGTCATTCTGAGCAGCGTGAGCGCAGGCCTCTCGCGATAGCTTCTGGCAGTCCATTAAGCTACAGACTTTCTTCCTTTCCATGTCACTCAAAGCGGGATGAGCCTATGATCATAAATGGACAGGTGGATTACATATGTTATGGGAAAGGCGAAAATGAGAAAAATAAAACAGAACAAACACACAAGCATATAAAAATTTACTCGTTTCGGCTATAAATTTATGTCCAGGGGAGAAAGATATAAGTCTTCATCCACGGGCAAAGGAGTTTCATTCTCCAAAATACCATCAAAACCTAAAATCCCGAATTAATTCAATATATATATATATACAAAAATTTGAAAAATGCAAAATTGGGTCGAGGCCCACTGTATGAATGTTAGATTAGTAACCAGTGAAATACCCCCCAAAAAAAAACTACCCCCAAAAAAAAACAACCCAAAATTCCACGGCTGCACTAACTGTTTCTTTCTTCCCTCCTTAACTTAGCTAGGGGGCAGGTAGGATTCTTTTTTTAACCTCTCTTCATCCTCGCTTGCCTTTAGCTCTGGCGGCCTTGTCTTACCTAGCCATTTCAGACTTGATACCCATATAAATTGTTCACTCCTTTCATTGAAATTTAATTTGTTGATTGAAAAAGTGAAACTAAGGAAACACATTGAGGGCTACATGACATTAAACTAGTAGAAGATGTTGAACTTGTTCAGTGGAAGAGATTGGATGTCTATAAAAGTTATGTAAGGAGAGAAGAAAGAGAATCAATTTTCCAATCAAGAACATCAAGAAAAAAAAATTGATCAAAAGTGGTGTTTTTCTTCTATGATGACAGAAGATTATGAAGGCAACCAATAGACATCAGTAAAAAAAAAAAAAAAAGAATTGCAAATGCATATATGAAAATGTGTTTTTGAAAGTGGAATTAGAGAGTGCACCTTCAAGTAAATATCAATGGCTCTGTACATCCCATCCTCTGTTACCCTCGATTGTTCCGGTATGAGTTCAGCAAGACTAATAAACCGTGACACGGTTAAATTCCGATCAGAAGCTATTTCAGCAATATAGTTTTCCATCAACTTCCCAACCCTTTCCATGTCACTCAAGGGCGGAGAAAGCAACACAAAATCCTGATCAGCAACGTAACCTAATCTATTCCCCTCCATTTCGTATTCCAAGAAATTCATCATAATCCTCTGCACGATATCCACATCAAAAAGCGTGTCCCCAGTAAACGTAAACAAAGGGATCAAAAGATCAGCAAGAACAGCCTGTCCTAGCTGCCTCCCCATTCTCTTCTCCAAGTCAAGCCTGCAGGCAATCGTTGTCTCAAGGTAGATGGCAGCCCGAAGCAGCATCGACAGAAAGCTAACCGACATTGCATTATTCTCCCTCGGCAGAAGGCTAACTATTGTTTCCAAAACAACCCGTTTTTCATGTTCTTGTCGCGGCTCAATTTTCTTCCTCCCCGTGCCAAACATTTCCTGCCAATGAATAATACACATGTCACCCATGTAATTGAATTGGAAACATGTAGTTAAATTGGGATTAGACCTCACCAATCCGCGAAGTGATTTTTGTGCATACAACATTAGTATTGGACCGAGCGCATACTGTTTAAACCCTCTTGCCATCATTGCAATCAGAACCCTATGGAAGATATCGATTCGCAGAACCGTTAAATTGTCAGCCCACCAATCGACAACTGGTTTTAGGTGCTCGGTGCCACTTTCTGCACGGTTTAAGGTACAAAATTGGCTGTCCCTGCAGGTTATATAAGCGATCGCGTCTATGCACCGACTCACTAATTTTGTTTCCTCTGCTGTTGGAAAAAGGTTCTCAGAGCTATGCAAAATGGAAATTGCGCCTGCGAGGCTTTTAAGGGCCACTTCGTTCAAGTAGGCCTCGGTTCTTCCCACGAGGTTACCGACTGCATAGTCCTCTGTCATCTCAAGATGTTCTGCCACGCATCGGAGCGTGGCGATGTTTTCTGTACTTATTTCGAAGTTGATTCCGTAGCAGAATTTCGCAGCGAGTTCGAATGCTTCTGCACCACCCGGAATGTGAGGGAGATCAATGGTGGAAAGATTGATATCGCTCGATTTGGATACCATTTTTCTTATGTATCCACATTTGGAGACTAATGGAAACTGCATTTGAAGGCAAGGAATGCATAGAAAATCATCTCTACTTTATAGAAAATAACAATTTGACATTCTGATTCTCTGTTGTTAGTTTGATTTGAGAATTGAATTATAAAAACAACAAAAGGCTAATCAGCCTTTAAAAAAAAAGTCTTTTTTACTGTGAATTATGGATTAAACTTAGTTACACAACTCTGTTTTTCCAAAAAAATGAATTGAGAAGAACCGAGTTTAGATTTTACCTTGTGCAATGAAAAGGAAGCTGCACCAACATGGACAGTGACGTCGCTCGGAATCTCCTGTGAAAAAATCCTGTTGAAATTCATAGTAATTTTTCAGTTTCTTTCTTATTTTCTTGTGTTCTTTTCAAAATCAATCTTCTAATCTATGACATTGAAACACTTGAGAATTTCGTAACACTTAATGATGATTGGTGAGACATGAAACAAGGAAGAACAAATGAACAAGAATTGTAAATCGCATGCACAAGATTTACATACCATTCACTAGTCCTCTTCATGGCAGTGGAGAGAAGTTCCTTCTTCTTGGCAGACATGTCAGTGCCAGTGGGTGATACAGTTTGCTCTTGATTAAGATCCACCATGGCAGTGATTGGAGAATGCTTACCATGTTCATGTCCCCATTATATATTAATAATAATGCATGAGGAGGGAAAAGTAGCAGTTGAAGTTTCTTTTGAAGGTACAACACTATTCTTTGTTGTTGCCATTTTTTCCTGTTTCAGTGATGACAATTGAATCAGTGGTAATGAGAGAGTACAAGCTCAAAGCTTTGGTTCATTTGATTTGTGTAAAATCAAGGGTAAATAAAAATAAAACTAAGGGGAAGATGGTAGAGTCTCATAGTGTGTGTGTGTGTGTGTGTGGTGGTGGGGAACTTATGGAGTTGGGTTTGAAGGGATGAGAAGGTGGCTTCTAATGGGATATACTTTCCTCTCTTTTGTGATAAGAAAAACAAATAGTTCTAGGATGAAAAGTTATACATAATCTTACCATGAAAGCAAAGTGTATGGTATAAATTTAAATTTGGTGTATTGTGGATCATAGCTGTTTGAATTCTGGGTAAAATTTTGAATATTTTTTTTCTGAGTTTATAATATAAGTGTAAGAAAAATGATAATTGTTATTAAAATGAGATTTAAAGAGGATAAAATGTAAAAGTCCCTTCAAAATAATTTAGTATTGGATGAGTGATGTGGTGATTAACAACATATTTATGCAGTAATTTGACTATTTAATGATAAAATGGCAAGTTTGATTATTTTTCAAAATTGATGGATCAGGTTGGAAACATCCATATTCGATCTGAAATTACTCAATAGATTCAAGTAATTCGCACTAGACTTTAGATGAATTTGATTGTTTAGACTTCTGATTTAAGAAATTTATTCAGTGTTTTAATTTGAGTTTTTTGGATTAAATTTTTTGAAAATTGACTTTTTTGGTTTTCGTATTTTTTTGTTTTTAGTGAATATTTTTTAAATTTTAAACATTTTTTTTACTTTTTTAGATGCACTTTACTTAGATGTATCTAAAAAGTAAAAAATTTGTGAAAAAATATTTTAAAAAATTAATAAATACATAAAAATACAAAAAATGTACTAAATTCTTGTATTTTTTTTTATATTTTTGGTATTTAGTGAATTTTTAAAAGATTTTTTTTACAATTTTTTTACTTTTTAGGTGTATTTATGTTAGATGTGTCTAAAAAGTAAAAAAATTGCTTAAAATATTAAAAAAATTCAGTAAAAACAAAAAACATAGAAAATAAGAAAGTAGAATTTTCTAAAAAGTGTTTTTTGAAAAGTGGAAACAAGCAAGGTTATATCTTGAAAAAAATTTTAAATGCTTAATTTCGAGATCTAAACAAATCTATTTTGAGTTTTTTTTTTTTTTTTTTTCTCTAAAAACCTTCTTTCATATTCTAGTTTTAACCTAGCACATTTATGGCAAATTTTAATTTTATTTAATTTTGGTTTGATTTGGGACGCTAATTGTGGTTTGATAACTGACCAACAATGTTTGGTATAATTAAGGCCCACTTTGAAAATATGGTTTTTAACTTATTTTTTGTCATATCACCTTTCACATAAAACAGTGAAAAAACCTAAAAAAGCTAAAAGTCAGCTTTTATTATTTTTCCCAAATACTCCTAAATTAAAAAATAATATACAGGTCCACTTTTTAGACCCAATAATGTGTAAGTGATATGATTGATTAATTATTAGAAAAGATATGAGAGAGAAAGTTCCTTAGATATCGTAATTGATTGACACATTACTGAACTTGAAAATTGAATCTAATTTTTAATCTCGAATATCAATGCTCAATTAAATTATAAGTTTTTAAGAATATAAAGTTATTTTTGAGTTATAAAAATCCAGAGAATTTTTTTATATATCATTCTTACTATTAGATATAGATATAGATATAGATATAGATATAGATATTTTCATTCCGTATATTTGAAAACTACAATACACCAACCCCAAAGGCAGTTACTGACACTCAACAGGTTCATTCAAGTGAGCAATCTGACACTGGAAAGTCCAATTAAACTGGACTGGACTAGTTCCTGGAGATCCTTTAATGTTGGATGGATAAATACAAATAAATTCTTGCATGCATATGCATTTAGTTTTAAAAAAAAAAACAAACAAACAAAAAACAAAAAGAAAGGAAAATAGATTGTGCATTTCTTGTCTCCTTTAATTATTAATGGGAAAATAGATTGTGCATTTCCTGTCTCCTTTAATTATTAATGGGAAAATATATCACATAATACAAATTGTAATTATGGAGAGGTCATAGATAACAATTAACAAAATTTAGCAATCCAATAATAGAATTTTCCTCCAAAAACATGTAGGAGAGAGATGCATAAATAAATAAAAAGGACATTTATATAGAGATAAAAGAGAGCCAGTCATGATTTTTTTAGGAGGCCAGAAAATGAAGAAAATTGCAAGTTTCCTTAGCTAATACACAAAACAAATATGAAGAGATGAGTATGAAAGGGCACATTGTGCAATAATTGACAGTTACTGTGAAATTAAAGAAGCAGGTTGGTCTTGTACCCATCAAGTATATGTGTTTTTATTCACCCAAAAAAAAAGTATATGTGTTTTCACATCATGTAGGTTAAGGATGGTCCCCATTCCTAATTTCTAATGTTGACTGATCATTAAAATATAATCAAATTAATATCTTATTGCTATTTCAATCCATCTGTAATGATAGTACATATCATAGTTCCCATGGGTCCATAGAAAATTACAGGGTGATCTTCTTCTACATGTGATATTTTAATTAAGTTCTTATTAATTTAAATCGTGAGATTCATCACCTTTGTATTTTTACTTCTAAGAAATAATCAGACTAATATTAAAAGATGAATAATGCGAAGTATGACTCCAAAAGCAATTAATTGTTCTTGCATTCATAACTGGTGGCATACCCATTTGCTCTTGTTCTGAAAATGAATTGTAGAGCATCTCCATCCGAGTCGCCAATTCTTTAGGTGGTAAATTTGACAAGTAAGTATTTGTGCTCCACCCAACCTTGCAAAAGTGATATGACATTTGCCATGTATTGAACAATGCCAATTTTGATATAGCAAAAAAATGATGTCAAATTATTATTATTTTTTTATTTTAATGGTAAGGACAAGTAAAGGTGTTAAAAAATATTCAAGTAAATAAATTTAAAGTAAAATCAATAAAATAATTAATTTAACATATCAGGTGAGATGCTTCTTTGGAGAGATGTTAAATAATTAATTTCACCCAAACCTTCAAACTTTCTACTTATTCAAAGGTCCTCTTTTTGAAAAAAATTTATATGCTAGGAGGGTATCATGTGTCATTGCCAATGGTACCTTCTACTAATTTATCTTTTTAGATCCTTCCCTATTCTCATTTCGCATCATACGTACAAGTGTCATCTTAGTTGGTTAAAGTTGTTAAATTTAAATAGCATATTGACCAACTTTGGTATAGTTTAATATAAATAAAAAGTTGATAATCAGAAACTAAAAGTTAAAATTTATCCCTTCCTAATTTTTAAATAATTATTTTTTTTTCAATTTATTTAAATTATTTCTACTTAATAAACTATATACAAAAATTACACTAAAGTACCTAATATAAATTCTTAAATTAAAATAAACTCTAAACAAGATTCAAGCCGTAACCCAAAAAACAAAAACATTACATCTACATGTTTCCATGATTCAGCTCCACAAGACAATGAATCATGAAGTGGGTCACATATTGCTCGGAAAAATTAAATACGAACAAGAAGTCATGTCATTTCAACCTGAGCTTTTTTTTTTTTTTTTTCCAAACAATTGGAGTCCACTATGTCAATTCTCGTGGAAAATTGTCTGATTGAACAAGGCTTACAAAAAAGTGACAATATCAATTACCAAAACATCAAGGTAGCCCAAAGTAACAAACTAAAGTCCTATTTATTATACGAAGCAAACTATCACTATAATAAAATCAGTGTGCCATTGGCTTTTGTTAATGTCAGCCGAACTTTTGGTTTAATGGTGGTTTTCTTTTTTTTTCCAAATTGGGTATTGGTTGTCCGATAGCAGTGGTGCGCGTTGTTGCCGATTGAGGAGCTGTTGATTTTCCTTGGACGTACTAGTAATTGATGTTGTTCCTTGTCTCTTGGACTCCGATGAGTATGTTGGTTGAAAGAGTGATCATGATCTCTTCCTTGTAATTCTTCTTGTTTGGGTGTCCTCGGGGCGTCGCGATATTGAATACGAATCTAGGAGTCTATCCCAAGTGTGGAACTAGTTGTAAGTTGGAGGTTGTGTTTAATATTGGGTTCATGCTACCTTTCGTTTGGCCTTCTTCTATTTCGGTGACGAAATTTCCTAAGGTGGGGAGTTTGTAACGCCCGCATCCTTTAATCCTTTTGAGAGTGTGTTTAATATCCTTATTTTTATCTTGGGAGTCTTTGAAGTTGTTGTCTATTGGTTTTGAAGGAGTACAATTCGATTTAAACTCGTTGGGTTTGTCCGTTCACGTTTGTTCTTGTCAAAAGTTCATTGGAAACTTAGAAATTTTGCCTTAGGGTAGACACCAACCTTCCTAAGGGTCGACTCTTACCTGTTGGGAAAGTTTCTGGAGGTGTTGCTGAAAAATAGGGTAGACACCAGTCTGGAGAGGGTCAACCCTCTTATGTTGCAGAATTTCTGTGTTAGTTGTTGGAAAATAGGGTCGACCCCCTTGCTTGTACCAGATTGCCTTTTCTACATAAAGGGTCGACCCCTGCGTGTTTTTTTTCAGATTTTTGGGCTGGTTTGGGCCCTACTTTTTGGGAGTTTTGACTTGTTCCTTTTATTTGACTTTGGGACTATTATTCTATTATTACCTTGCTACTATAAATAGGCTCCAAATATATTTTATTTCACTTTTTCTTCTCTTTCCTCTCTCTCAAACCGTGAGTTCTCCTCTCTCTCTCTCTCTCTAAACTCAATCTTTTGGCACTAAGATCCCTAGATCTACTCACCTAGAGTGATCTTCTCATTATGGTCCTTTGAAAAAAAGTGTAGATCTCGTCAAAGGCATCCTTTTGGTCCGAGAAGTTCGTGGTTTTGTCGCCATTGATGTTTGGGTCGTCATCTATTGGCTTCAAGAGGTAGGGGTTTTTAGTTTTCTTTCAATACCCTCATTATGGATAGGTTTGTGGTATTTTCTTTATACAAATACAAAAGTTTATATTTTTATGCATATTGTGATGAATCACGAGGTTGGAGGTTAGGGTTTGAAGAGAGTTGGGTTTATTTGTTGGGTTATGATCTTGGGTCATGAGTTTGGGTGTAAAAGTAATAGAAGAGTTGGAATAAAATGTGTTCTGTGAAAAGCTCTAATTTCTCTTAAAAACCCTAGTTTGGCTCAAGAAGATGGTCAATAGTTTTGCTTCAATTGATAGTAGAATCATGAAATTAAGGTGTTAAATTACACATGTACAAGTTTAATTGAAATTTTAAAGAATTTGAGAAATTTATATAAAAGTTGCGATTGAACTCATAATGTTGGTGTCTCGCGGCTGAAGCAAAATGCAAAATTGCATTCAAAATTGCATGTCCGCCATTGCTCGCTCGAGCCAAGAAGTGCTCGCTCGAGCTAAGGCTTGCTCGCTCGAGCCAAGGATTGTTCGCTCCAGCGAAGGATTGCGTCCATACAAAAACCTGAAAGAGTGTATTCTTCGCTCGAGCCAAGGATTCGTCGCTCGAGCCAAGGCACTAGTAGAAATCATGAAAACAAAGCTCCTCGCTCGAGCGAGAGAAGCTTCGCTTGAGCGAGCTTCAAAATCCGAATTTCTTAAGGAGTTAGTTTTCTTCCAAATCTAGGATTACTTTTGGTTCTCTATAAATACTTAGTTTTCTCCCAAAACTAGACTATTGATTGTACTTCTCCAGATCTTCTTTTTTGATCTTAAGGTTTATATCTTGAGATATTTTGTTAGGTTTTCTTTGATGTTTTTATTGAGTATTCAACTCATGGTTTAAAAGAGAGTACATCAAAGGTTTTGTTTGTTATACAAAAGAGAGAGTTGTTCTTCGGTGGATTCTGAAGAATTCGAGCCTGAAGCTTCGGTGGATTCTGGAGTGGCTCATTAGAAAGACAATTCCGTGGTGAAGATGCGGTTGGAAGAGGCACATAGAGGTTGGTTCAATTAGGCGTTGTGGATTCGCTAGGTAATTGAGAGTATACCTGTGTAATTCCTTTAAATCTTCTTAGTTGATTGTTCTTGTGGCTGTTGCCCGTGGTTTTTTGATCACAATTGGAGGTGTCCAATTGTGATTTTTCCACGTAAAATCGTTGTGCCTCTTTGTCTTGATTGTTTGATTGGGATTGTTATATTCTGCTTAAAATTGATACATAATCACAAATCAACATCTAGGAGGTTTCTAGATTTTTCAATATGGATGATATGAGTTTTGTGTTGAAATGGTTGTGTTGAATCTTGTTGTGTGTTATGTAAATTGTATTGGGTTATGTTGTGTTGAGTTGGTTGAATTGTGTTGTGCGGAGTTGAGTTGTGTTGGGTTGGGTTGAGTTGTGTTGGGTTGTGTTGTGGTTGGTATCTGCGCGGGGAGTTGAAAAAAATGGTTTTTCGGTGCCCACGACCGTCTGTATCATAGCCGGTAAATGTGGGTGATTGTTTTAAAAAAATTGAAAAATGGTTTTTTGGTGCCCATGACCGTTCATATAATAGCCGGTAAATATGGGGGTGGTTTGAATTCAAGGTGCCCAATTGCCCTGTCTAGGCTTATCGTTGGACGAATGTGGGAAAAGTGTTTTTGGGTGTCCACATAGTCCTGCCGTATTGTAGTCGGTGAAAGTAGAAAAATGATTTTTGGGTGTCCACATAGTCTTGCCATATTGTAGCCGGCAAAAGTGGAAAAACGGATGGTTTTCGAAAATGTTTTGGGTGCCCACGTTCTGCCGTATAATAGCCAGCAAATGTGGGGGATGGTTTTTAAAAGGTTGAAAATGGTTTTCGGAAAAGATATGGTTTTTGAGAAAATGATTTTTGGGAGTTCACTTCCCGCCGTATAATAGCCGGCAAAATGTGGAATGTGCTATGAATTGGGTGCCCACTATCCCACTGTATCAAGTCGGCAAAAGGTGGAATGTGTTGTGACGTGTGTTGAGGTCGGTGATGATATATGTGACTTGTGATGAACTTGTGAAATTATCATTTGATGTGTAAGCTAGTATGGAATGGAAATGCTTATGGGAATTATTTGAAAAGAATGGATAATGAAATGGTAATTGGATGAGGGGTTAGTGATAAAGAACTCACCGGATTGTTTGCATCTATAAGGAAAAATTAAGAGTTTTGTTTTGTGATTAATTGAGAAATTGAATTAAAAAGGGTTATTATCTTTGTGATATGTTGAATTATGATTGATAACACACGTGTGGATATGATATAGTTGTGATATGTTGAATTATAGTTGATAATACAAGTGTGGATGTGATGCAGTTGTTAGATAAGTAAGAGTTGGGTGTCAGATAATAATTATTGACTATAAAAGAGATTTGGATTTTTACATTGAGGAGTTACAGCAAATATGACTAGATTGATGAGAATAGCATGTATGTGGGATGTTTGGAGTGTTAAGGGAACTTGAACTTGAGATTATGGCATTATAATAAATGTAACTAGAAAAAGAAAAGAATGGGAATAAAAAGAGGAATGTTAAGATGGAAATTAAATGAGGAATATTATGGAATGTGTTAATAAAATTAAAATGATGTTGTTCCTTAAATATATTTGTTTTCAAAAAGGATTTTATGCTTTTCTGATAAAAAGGGATAATTTTGATGGTTGAAGGTTTTCTTTACAATGTTTCAAAAAAAATTTGAGAAAAAGATACTCTACGTATGATATTTTGAAATTACAAAACATTACTTTACTATATGGTATCACTTTGTATGCATGATCATTTCTATCTATAGGATGGTTATTATTTTAGTACTGTGAGATTCCTACTGAGCAATTGTGCTCACCCCTTGTTATTTCATTTTTTTTTACAGGAAGAGATTTCGGATTGTTTGGTTGAAGGATTAGGAAGTTCATGTATCTCTTATGTGTAATCTCATTGTACATTGATGTTTGTATTTATTTATTTGTAACTCCACAGTGGAAGTGAGAATGTATTATTATTATTGTTGTACTCATCATGAGGGAGAGAAAATGTACTATTATGTTTCTATTACTCAAGGGTAATAGATATTTTTAATAAAAAAAAATGGACCTAAATTTTAGACTTTTGGTAATATTTTCGAGTAATTAAAATTTGGGGCGTGACAATTTGGCTATACAATTTTTAGTTAATAATTGAGGGAAAAAAAAAAAAAAATTTCTTGACAAGATTTATTTATGTTTGCCCAGTTGCTAAAAAATTATAATTTTTCTGAACTTTTTTGTTTAGTGAAATTTTTTAAAGTTTTCATTATTTTTATTTTTATTTTTCAGGCTCTTCTAATGTGGAAGGATCTAAAAAAAATAAAAAATAAAAAAGGGAAAACGAAAACTAAAAAAAACACATCAACCAAAAAGCCACTAATTTAAATTATTTTTTTTTTTTTATCATTTATCAAAGCATTAACCCTGTTTGGTTTTCCGTTTTAAAAAATAATTTTTTGAATTTTCAATTCGTATTTTTATATTTTAATGATTTTTACAAATATTTTAATTAATTTCTTTAATTTTTAGATTTACTTAATTTCACTATACTTAAAAAGAAAAAAAATATGTACAATTTTTTAAAAAAATTAATTGAATACAATAAAATATGAAAATATATTGAATTTTCATATTTTTGTATTTGATGAATTTTTTTAAAAAAAATTTCACAATATTACACATTTTAAATGTATTTAGATTAAGTGTATCTTAAAAAAAAAAATTTGTGTAAAATATTTTAAAAAATTCAGTAAAAACAAAAAAAATAAGAAAAAAAAAATTTTATGAAAAATTGACTCAATTTTCTAGAACCAAACATGATGAATAGTTATTTATTTATTTATTTTTAAGAAGAAAGAAAAAAAATTACTAAAAAATTAATTGTCAAACCCAATCGAACCTTAACATGCACCACCTAGCTAGTGAGGGAAATGTTATTCTTCTATATTTTTATACAAAATTATTCACCAAATAATATGTCAAATGCAATTTCAATATTAAGAAGTATCTAATGGATTTAATTTTATAAAAGTGATAGACACCTAATTCTGTCAAATCATGCAAATTTTATTATGTATAATTACTCGCTTACTAATCACCAAATGTGACATTTATCAAGCAAAAAAGTTATACAATCATAAAAGGATATTTTAAAAATTAAAAGTAAGATATAAGTGTAAATTTAATATAATATATCTCATGCATAATAAATGCGGTTCACAAATTATAATTTTAGATTAATTTTGATGATTTGTAGTGTGGGAGAGGAGAAAATATTTAATAAGTCCAACCTATATAATACATGTTGTGTCATTTTAATAATAAAAGTATATGTGATCATTTTCTTTCTACTCTTTAAAAAAGATGGTTATGTACGTGGTATTGTGACTCCCTTTTTTTAGATGAGCATACAACCACGTGATGGATTGAATCTACCATCTAACTTCTAATAATAACGCATAAGAATAATTCACCTTGATATATATGTATATTTTTTGTTACAGAAAAATCCTCCCTACTCTTCCGCAGGTCCAAGGCAGCGCTCCACCTTGATATATTCATTACACAAAATACCACTTTTTTTTTTAGATAATTTTTTTCAGATTGCGTAGCACTACTGACATCACAAAATCCATAATTGAAACAATAATTTGGAGAAGTGACCTAGAGTTAAGATTCCCTGCTGAGTTGTGATCCATACACAAGACAAACCCTACATGGATGAGAGAACCTTACCCTTCAACATGACCAATTATTGCGTATGCTGAAAGGTATTTGCTTAAATGTACCTTCCTCAATTTTACTGGTTTAAACAGTGAAATTATCATATTCACATTGATATTTTTACCTAATAACACACAAAAAAAAATTAATAGTAATAATAATAATAATTAATAATTAGTATAAAGTAGTATAGGACAATGTCACTCGATGTCCTATGAATAGCCAATAATTTATCGTTCAGACCTTGTCCTTTGGGAAACCTTATCACCAGGGTATAGGGGTAGTAGTAGCATGTGAGTCCTCTCATTCATTTGCTTGGTCCCCTGAATAATTTGAAGACAAGAAGATACATAGTGAGAACATCTCAGAAAGAGTCATGCTAAGCCAAGACACCGACTTGTCCTCAGTGAGTGCAAGGTGTGAAAAAAAGTTCAGTTCATCAATTTATCATATGTCTGCTAGAATATTGATGGAAACAGCTAATACACACAACTATGAAGAGACGTGAAGCAAAAATGCTGTGCAGATGAACCAGTTGTACACTAAGAGCATCTTCAAATATAGACATTATAGTACGGTAGAAATGAAATTTTTTTCAGTTGTAACACATCATCACAATTTGAAATTAATAATCTATAATTAAAACTTATCCTATCCCATTTTTTAATTTAAAATATAAATTTATTAAAATAAATATTTCATCACCATTGATTATGAAACGAAGATCTTCATTGTATTTATGAAACTGAGAGCATCTGAATCCATTGAAGATCATGACAGAAATTCAATAACTAAATGAAGGTTAATAATGAACAATATATATAGGTCCAGTGGGAAAAGCTTATCTATATTATATGTTCAAAAAGAAATGTTCATAATGCCAAAAGCAATTCAAATATCACATAAATCAAAGCCAATCAATAGGGAAGGGTTTATTTTTGTTTGTTTTTATCTTTTATTTATTTTTTGTTGGGACCCTTTTTAATGATGTGACATTCCCATTGTTGATCCATCTCCAAGCTCAGCAGCTTTTCATATGATACAAGAAACCCACCATCTCATACACACACAATGGAGAAACAAGAAGACTTTGTTTGGTTTTATAGTTTTCAATGATTTTTAACTCATATTTTTTTGGATTTTAGTATTTTTTTAAAATGTTTTAATCAAATTCTTTTAATTTTTATTTAGATACACTTTAAAAGTTTAAAAAAAAATGTTAAAAATTTACTAAATTCAAAAATTCAACACATTTTCGTATTTTTTTTATTTATTGAATTCTTTTTAGATTACTTCACAAATATTTTATTTTTTTAACTACATTTAGATTATGTGCATCTAATTTTTATTTTTATTTTTTTATAGATTAAAAATATGAAAAAGTTTACTAATGACAATAAAATACGAAAAAAATAAAAGATTCAAAAATTTGTTTTGAAAACTCAAAATCAATTTTGATTGCAAAAATGGGTCACTACATTAAAGTTATTTAAGTCCCGTATAAGAATTGGTTATTTTAGTAATTTTTTAACTTTTTACGAAAATATATATAAAAAAGTAGAGAGAGTGATGTGACAATTTACGATGACTTTTTGGCTAAAATAGCCAATTTCCAAAATTGCCCTTTGTCTCTTTAATCATTGTTCTTCTCCAAATATTATAATGTGGTAACAATTTTATAGGGTTGGATATGAAAATCTTGAAACTAGTTAAGAATGTATTGGAATAAGAGTATAGATATTTCAGAGTACAAGATCCCAAGCTAATAGATTTTATTTTATTTTATTTGAACTCAAGATGTATATAAACTCAAGCAAAGGGAGCTGTGAGGACGTATTTTGTGAATGACAACACGTGGCTAAGGTGATACAGAAGTGTCAACTGAGGTGCCATGTGACTTGGTCATGCGCCAAGATGATTTCGGCTAGGCCGAGGTTGTCTGCAGAGATACCGGAATCCGAGATAAGCAGATAAAGGACAAGAGTCCTAGAACAGAGGAGGATATTAGTCGAGATAAAGATAAGGCTCAAGAACAGTTTATCTCTATCTAGATGAGGGTTCAGGATAAACATTGAGCCTGAGTCCATTGAAGTGAGGTTTCTAATAGGATCAGGTCACTGCTAGTTATAAAAGCAAGGCATCCTCGTGAGTTTGAGGTAAGTTCTTTCTTGTGAGTTTATGTAGCACTTGTATCTTTCAAAGCTTTTACAGAAGTGTATTCGAATCCTTTATTTTTATTTTGGAAATCTTTGGTGTTGTTGTACGTTGGTTTTGGAGGAGTATAATCCGATTTAAACTTTTTGGGTTTGGTTGTTCGCACTTATTCTTGTCAAAAGTTCCTTGGAGACTTAGAAATTCTATTCTAGGGTCGACACCAACCTTCCTAAGGGTCGACCCTTACCTGTTGGTGAAGTTTCTAGGAGTGTTGCTGGAAAATAGGGTAGACACCAGACTGGAGAAGGTCGACCTTCTTATGTCTGTGTGTTGGTTGCTGGAAGATAGGGTCGACCCCCTCCTGTCTAAGGGTCGACTCCTGCGTATTTTTTTTTTCAGATTTTTGAGGTCCGAATGGGCCCTATCTAAGGGGGTTTTGGGGCCTATTATTTTATTTGACCTTAGGGCTTTTTCTCACTACTATAAATAGGCCCAAACAATTTTTTTCTCTCATGATTTTCCTTCAATTTTTCCTCTTAAATCGTGATTCCTCTCTTCTCTCTCTAAAACTCAACTTTTTCACTTAAATCTCTAGATCTACTCACCTAGAGTGATCTTTTCACCTTGCTCCTTTGAGATAAAGTGTAGAGCTTGTCAAGGGCTTCGTTTTGATCAATGCAAAACATGGTTTCGTCGCCATCGACTTTTGAGCTTTCTCTCTTCTCTCTTATCTAAGCTTGAGGTAGGGATATTCTACTTTTTAATATGAGCTTTAACATAGATATTTGTCATTTTGTATAAATGGTGGGATTTGGGAAGATTTTGGTAAAAGTTAAGGTTTGGGTTCTAAACTAAAGGGGGTTTTGCATGTTGATTTACAAAGTAACCTTGGGGGTTTGTGTATGAGGTTCTTTATTGTTGAAGTGGTGAGATTTGGACCTATGGGTTGTTATTTTGGAAAAAGGGGAAATTTTGCCCTAAGTTGAGTTGAAATAATTATTTATGTAAATAATGAAATTGGTTTGGGAATTATGAAATTGGGGGAGATGTGATTGAATGGTGTAGTTTGGTTTGATAAATCACACACCTATGGAATTTGATAAATTATCTGTTGATAGATTTATTTATCTGTTTAGATATATCTGTTTTGGGCTATCGGTGAAGCATAGCTATGATTGTTGTAGAAACTGCATGAGAATTAGGATGATTGAAACTAATCAATTAAATTATGTCATTGAATATGACGGTTTGATTAAACCATTGAATATGTGTTTTGATTAATCATTATATATGATAAAGTGTTTAAATACATTGTATATGTATCTTTGTTTAGGAGGAGATAGGGGATGTACTCCATTGTTTGGAAGGAGATAGAGGATGCACTCCATTGATAATTAAGTTGCCGGAGTGTCCAGGGTGAAAGTCCCGAATTCTTATATATTTATAGGTGTCGGTTCCCTCGGACGTGGTTCCGTAAAATGGCAAGAAATAAAAGTGTTGGATTGATTAATGTAATGAATTGTGAAATTGAATTTGGTTAATTGATTTACTCGGAATGGAAGAATGGAAATGAATTGAGATATTAGCTATCTATGTTGAATGACCTTGAAAAGAATATGTGTTGGTTAAGAATGTTGCACATTTATCTGATGCTCATATTTTAGTTAATTCTCATATATGGTTTAGTATATTTCTACTGGACTTTGGCTCACCCTACTTGGGAAAC
Source organism: Camellia japonica (assembly GCA_030407325.1). Lineage (NCBI taxonomy): Eukaryota > Viridiplantae > Streptophyta > Magnoliopsida > Ericales > Theaceae > Camellia > Camellia japonica. Next base: position 142,511,395 of record JAPPVO010000059.1, on the reverse strand, counting down.
CATTTTCAGGTACATGTGACATACCACCTCCAAGGACATAGCTTGGGAGGCTTAGAGGCTAAAGGCTAAAGGCTCTACTTTTGTGATTTCATTTTTGTGTTTATATGTTTTCTTTTAAGCCGAGGGCTTTAGTTGTAAAGAGCTTCTGACTCTCTCTTTTGTTGTAACCAAGTGATTACTTGGAAAGATGTAAGCCCTTAGGGCATTTATTTTGTTGTTCTAAACTAGAGTTACATGCTATGGTTTCAAGATGGATATTTATGAAAGTGTAATGCATGTGATATCTTTTGTAATATTAACTCTGATGAATGAAAGTATAACATTTCTATTATGTCTCTAGACCTTATGAATGGTTGAGTTGTATAATATTTTGAGGGCGTTACAACTTGGTATCAGAGTGTACCGGGTTTGAATACTTTAGGTACATGGGAAGTGGTTAGTACCACAATGGGTTTGTCTCGCTTGTTAGAGACTTATGTATGATGTTATGTGCTTATATGATAACATGTTTATGTGACTATATGGATATGGGATTTAGTTTCTAGGATGTTAATCGGATCTATGGGTTTCCAGAAGTCCTGTTGGAAAGGCACTTAATCACTGAAGTTTCTAACTGGAACTCCAGCAACGTCGCGGGACGGTCATTATCTAGAAATGAAATTCGTATGTGCTTATGTGATTATGTGCTTATATGGAGTGAATTACTGTTGTCCAATGTATTAGGATACGAGTGAGTTAGTTTCGGCACATTTATGAATGTGCAAATCTCTTATTACCCTTATTAGGATGCCTAGACGAGGAAGTGACAATTTTTCTCCTTCCACACGGGAAAAGTTACGGAAATGGTTTACGGAGTTACGCCAAGGTACTACACCTTTGGTATAGTTTGAAGCATGGTTTACTAACTTGTCGAGATTTGCTCCAGACTTGGTTGCAATAAAGGAGCGACGTTGTCTTGAGTTCGAAGGGAGGTTGTGTGATGCTATTTGGAGAAAAGTTGCTGGGCAATGCATAGAGATTACCATGCCTTGGTAGAGGCAGTGGCTCACGTAGAGACCGTTATCAATAGTGTTGGTCAGGATAAGGAGGAAGAGTCCATACTGACAAGTTCAACTGTTTGGAGAGGTAGTAGACCTAGTAAGGCAGGCATAGTTGACGCCTCAGGCTACTCTCGTTTCATCAGACTCGTCCTTTGGAGAGTTTAGCCAGACTTAGGCGATCTCGAGTCAACCTCGGAATAGAGGATCACCTTGGTGTTTTCGATATGGTTGGACAGGCCATGTTTGGCGCCGATGTCCTCTGAGGGAGCAGTACCAGTTTTAGTAGTCAAAGCAGGGACAATAGTGAGGTTGGAAGTGTGAAGGAGTTTTGATTCTTCGTAGTGTTATTTGATATTATATTATGAAAGGGCTTTATGCCAACGGATATTGTTTATATATGTGTATGTGGTTGTAAACCCAAAAGATGTGGTTATGTAATTAACTTTGTGCTCATTGGTAATGTGTTAATAGAAGTGGTACGAATTGAAAATCCTAGTGTTTTTTATGCCATATTGATGTCGTGGGAAATGGGTTAGCTTGTGATGTCTCAGGTCAGTCACGAATGCCTTGTGAAAAAGCGGGGATGTGTTTTATTTTGGACTTTGAGTCTTGAAGATAGAGGACTGGTGGTTGGGTCGTATGGTATTCGAAGTTGGTTGGCACGTAGTCACCTTAGAAATTTTTCTCGGGTTGCGTTAATGGACTTAGGGGCATGGGGGGCCTCGCTTATGGGTGCATTTGATTTGTGTAGTTATATAAAACCCCTTGAATTGGGGCAACGTGTTAATGTGAAAATTTTGCAAACGCCTTACGCCATTGAATTATGACAATTAATATTGTTGGTGTTATATTGGTTTGAGACTTCCACGATTTGGAAAGTTATGTGTGTTGTACTATATCTCTTGGTACTGTATGTATCTCTATTTATTGTTGTGATAGAAATTTCATGAAAATTGGGTAAATTAAAACTAATTTCTCACCCGTTATCATTGAATATGATTATATCTTTAAATAAATTGTATGTGTAAGATGTTTGGAGTCACCATAGGTGTGATGGTCGTGATTGGGTGAAGGTTGAGATTCACCGGATATTTTTGGGAAATAAGTTGGAGGGTGAGTTTGGCTCTGTGGCCTTTTATGGCATTCATGTCAACTGAAAACTCTTATTTGAAATTTCGTGGATTGTTTGGAGAAAATGTTTGCAAAACAATTAGTTTCCTTGAGATTTTGGAACAAAATTTTTGTTGGAAAATGATGTAAGTTTAAATAATTTTTAGAAAAAGGAGGTAAATGGTGAAAGAGCCTTTGAAATAACAAGAAAAACCGTTGTTTTAATCAGATTATGTGATTGTTCTGTTCAACATTGTAGGGGTGAGATTCCGTTATGGTTGGATTTCAGTTACTAGTTATGTACGTTTTATTTTCTGATCTGTTGTTTCTTATGAAGGGGAGTTAATCCCTTATCATAATATTGGTTGTTAGCATCGGTGGGGTGGTGTGTTGTGAACAATTGGTAATCTGTTTCAGGTAGAGGTATAGTGGAGGTTTCCTAAGTTTTAGGACTCTTTTATTATGTTTGAATGCGATAGGTATGTACCTTAATTCTGGTTAAGTCAGGTGATGCTGTCGGAAGGGTTGGTTGGGTATATAACCCGTGGTTAGAGTGTGACCTGTGTGTAGGGTCACAGTGGTTTGGTGCTTATGGGCAAAGGTTTGGGATAACGGCGAGGAGATTGAGGACTTTATTTGTTCTTCTGGAGAGTTAGGACGGTAAGTCTTTGAAAGCCCTGTCAGTGTTTTGTGTTGGCGCCGGGGCTTAGTTCGGAGTAGTTATTCAATAGTAGCAATGGCTAGTGGATTGACACGGAGGCTTAGTATTTTGATTGTACTCTTGTGACGAGTGACGAATAGAATGTGGAATAAAGAGTTGACCTTATTGGTCATTGAGGGATTGAGGTGTTATGTTTGCTTGTGTTCGATTCGAATGGTTACGTAGTAACGAAGGTGTTGTGGCGTGGTAAGCCTTTGTTGGTTAACTTGGTGTGAGGGAACAAGTGGGTAAATTTCGTTATTGTGAATTCAGTCGAGGTTGTGAGTACATCCTCAGAATGAGGAATTCAGTGTGGGTGTAGAATACCGTGCATTAAGTGAGAAGGTTTTACTAGTATGGTATGTGGTGGTGTGTGGTTCGTATGTTGTTATTAGAATATGTGTAGAAGGGGATCGGTCACAAGGCAATCCCAGGAGAGTGCCTTGGTAAGGCAATTGTGTAGTTAATGATTGGGTTGAGTAATTTAATGTTCGAAATTGTTAGGTCACTTTGGTGTGGGTGTTTGTCGTCCAGTTTGGATAGTGGAATTTCGAGTGAGGCAGTAAGATTGTGTTGAGTGAGTGATGCACTCTGTCAGAGTTGTTTCGACTTATTCGGTCCTTGTGTGCGTTGACTTGAGATGGTGTATTGGGTTTGACTTGAAAAGTTCGGTTATGACTCAAATGTGAAGCAATGATGTGTGTGCCACTTAGGCATACGTGTGAGGGGTGAATGAAAAGTTAGAGTACCATGGGGTAACTTTGAAGAATCCAGAGTGATTCATTGAACCGGAGAGGTTGTGTATGGAACTCCATTTAGAAGTTGGCGAGGTTGAGCAAGATGTTGGTGTTGAAGACTGGCACGAGTGAATAAAGTTAGATAGTTGAATGGTCAATACTTGGGTTGGTTGACATATAGTCACCTCGAGAATCGGTCGAAATTGTAGGTTATGTACTTTAACGGTGTCTTGGTGTGAAATGTAAGTCCCTCATGGACAGTTGGAAGGTTGTTTAAGTGGTAGTAACCGATTTGGGATTTCGGTTGAGAACTTTGGTCTTATAAGTGCTTTGCACCATTATGTGATCAATGGTGTGCAATTTCTTCCTTTGTGTTATTGCGTTACTTGCATTTCTAAAATTTATAGGGGTTCTCATTGTGGAAAATCTTGTTTTAGGTATTGTAACACCACCATGAGTGTGATGGGTTTTGTGGAATAACTATGTTGTGATTTACTCGAGGAATGTTGAAGAATAATTTGGAGGAAAACCAAGTTTTTTGGAACAAATGGGATAGATTAAGCATTTTCTTTAACTTGAACGGAATATCTTATACCATGTGTTGAGAAGTCACATTTTGATCTAGCCTAAGTTACTGGTTACATGTTGTATGTCCTTTGGCAAGGGCTTGGAATTGTCGGGTATTGATGTGCCATGACGTTATTGATTATTTGTGTTTTATTTTGCGTTCTCGTTCTACGAGAGTTGACTAAAAACCTTGTGTGCGAGTGGTTTCCTTTTTCTTATGTTGGAGTGTTAAACACTCAAATGGTGATTCGAGTATTATAAGTAGTCAAGTCATGGTGGATGTCATGAAGCACAATTGTTATTGACGACGTTGTTACTACTATTATCAGGGGAATGTGTTCTTGTCTTATAAACCGTCGCGAGTTTGGCCGATTGGGGAAGTAATCATATTCATTCCTTGTTGTTGAGTCAAGTCTTGTGAAGCAAGACGATTCTATTAGTTACGGTATCATGGAAACATCTCGGGATTGAGGAAGCTACTTGGGAGCGTGAATTGGAAGTCCGTGAGAAATATCCGGACTTATTCGTTGGTATTTGAACATATGTTGAGATTTTAGTTTGTTAATGAAATGTTAAAACATTGTATATGTTGTGGGTGTCTTGAAAACATGGATTCAATATGAGCATTGTATATGTTCTGGGAATATAGAATATTGTATGTGTTGTATCAAATTTGGAAACATTGTATATGTTTTGGATTATGAAAGCATTGTGAATGTTGAATATGTTTCGGAAACGCAAGTTTAATTTGAACATTGTATATGTTGTTTAACTCTTGGAAATGCAAATTTGTCATAAACATTGAATATGTTTTGGAAATATGAGATGCACGTGTTGAAATTGGTTAAATTCGGAAGATTCATATTGATAATATATATTGAGATATATTTATTGTGGAATTGTTCTTTTGTGGAAGGATTGAATGACCGGTAGATGGGTCATGGTAATGAGAATTGAATTGTAATCATTTGAAAATTGGGCAATCATGGTTTTGAAACTTGTACTAAATTTTCGGGGACGAAATTTCCTAAGGTAGGGAGGTTGTAGCACTTGTATCTTTCAAAGCTTTTGGGGAAGTGTATTCGAATCCTTTATTTTTATTTTGGAAATCTTTGGTGTTATTGTACGTTAGTTTTGGAGGAGTATAATCCAATTTAAACTTGTTAGGTTTGGTTGTTCGCACTTATTCTTGTCAAAAGTTCCTTGGAAACTTAGAAATTCTATTCTAGGGTCGACATCAGCCTTCCTAAGGGTCAACCCTTACCTGTTGGTGAAGTTTCTGGGAGTGTTGCTGGAAAATAGGGTAGACACCAGACTGGAAAGGGTCGACCCTCTTATGTCTGTGTGTTAGCTGCTGGAAGATAGGGTAGACAACAGACTGGAAAGGGTCGACCCTCTTATGTCTGTGTGTTAGTTGCTGGAAGATAGGGTAGACACCAGACTAGGAGAGGGTCGACCCTCCTATGTCTGTGTATTGGTTGCTGGAAGATAGGGTCGACCCCCTTCTATCTAAGGGTCGACCCTTGCGTGTTTTTTTTTTCAGATTTTTGAGGTCCGAATGGGCCCTATCTAAGGGAGGTTTTTGGGCCTATTATTTTATTTGACCTTAGGGGCTTTTCTCACTACTATAAATAGGCCCAAACCATTTTTTTCTCTCATGATTTTCCTTTCCTTTTTTCTCTTAAACCGTGATTCCTCTCTTCTCTCTCTAAAACTCAACTTTTTCACTTAAATCTCTAGATCTACTCATATAGAGTGATCTTTTCACCTTGCTCTTTTGAGATAAAGTATAGAGCTTGTCAAGGGCTTCGTTTTGATCGGGGCAAAACGTGGTTTCGTCGCCATCGACTTTTGAGCTTTCTCATTTCTCTCTCATCTAAGCTTGAGGTAGGGATATTCTACTCTTTAATATGAGCTTTAACATAGATATTTGTCATTTTGTATAAATGGTGGGATTTGGGAAGATTTTGGTAAAAGTTAAGGTTTGGGTTCTAAACTAAAGGGGGTTTCTCATGTTGATTTACAAAGTAACCTTGGGGGTTTGTGTATGAGGTTTTTTACTGTTGAAGTGGTGAGATTTGGACCTATGGGTTGTTATTTTGGAAAACATGGAAATTTTTCCCTAAGTTGAGTTGAAATAACTATTTATGTAAATAATGAAATTGGTTTGGGAATTATGAAATTGGGGGAAACGTGATTGAATGGTGTAGTTTGGTTTGATAAATCACACACCTTTGGAATTTGATAAATTATCTGTTGATAGATTTATTTATCTGTTTAGATATATCTGTTTTGGGCTATCGGTAGAGGATAGCTATGATTGTTGTAGAAACTGCATGAGAAATAGGATGATTGAAACTAATCAATTGAATTATGTCATTGAATATGACAGTTTGATTAAACCATTGAATATGTCTTTTGATTAGTCATTATATATGATAAAGTGTTTAAATACATTGTATATGTATCTTTTTTTCGGAGGAGATAGGGGATGTACTCCATTGTTTGGAAGGAGATAGGGGATGGACTCCATTGATAATTAAGTTGGCCGGAGTGTCCAGGATAAAAGTCCCGAATTCTTATATATTTATGGGTGCCGATTCCTTCGGACGTGGTTCCATAAAATGGCAAGAAATAGAAGTGTTGGATTGATGAATGTAATGAATTGTGAACCATTGAGTTGTAGTCTCATATTGGTTGCTTTGATAATAATGAATTTGGTTAATTGATTTACTCGGAATGGAAGAATGGAAATGAATTGAGATATTGGCTATCTATGTTGAATGACCTTGAAAAGAATATGTGTTGGTTAAGAATGTTGCACATTTATCTGATGCTCATATTTTAGTTAATTCTTATATATGGTTTAGTATATCTCTACTGGGCTTTGGCTCACCCTACTTGGGAAATCATTTTCAGGTACAGGTGACATGCCACATCCAAGGACATAGCTTGGGAGGCTTAGAGGCTAAAGGCTCTACTTTTGTGATTTCATTTTTGTGTTTATATGTCTTCTTTTAAACTGAAGGCTTTAGTTGTAAAGAGCTTCTAACTCTCTCTTTTGTCGTAACCAAGTGATTACTTGGAAAGATGTAAGCCCTTAGGACATTTATGTTGTTGTTCTAAACTACAGTTGCATGCTATGGTTTCAAGATGGATATTTATGAAAGTGTAAAGCATGTGATATCTTTTGTAATATTAACTCTGATGAATGAAAGTATAACATTTCTATTATCTCTCTAGACCTCATGAATGATTGAGTTGTATAATATTTTGTGGGCATTATCGTTTAAGCACAATTTGCTATCTTTGAGAGATATTGATTACTAACTTGATCGTCGGAGTGCCCCTGGGTGGACGAACCACCGCCGGATTCTCATCTTCTTGTGCAGGTTGTTAGGCTTAATCTATTCTGTCGGTGCTCTCCAGCTGAGTTCCCTTTTTGGTTGTGTGGTCAAAAATCAACACCCACAATTTGGCACCGTCTGTGGGAACATAGAGATCCCACAGAGTTGGGGATGACATTAACAGTGAGAGTTGTGAACATAGAGATCCTAACGTCGAGAAAGAAAACTGTACTGAAGAAGCACATGAACCGAATCCTGGGGAGAAGGACGTCGGCAAAGAGGGGAATGCCCTGAAGAAAGTTGGCCGAGATGAGTGCTACAACAAAAACGACCTCCAAGTATGGAAGGATAGATACCTGAGGAGGGCCGATGAGATGAAAGGAATGGTGAACAAGTTGGCAGACCTACAGTCGGTTGTCAACTTCATGATGCAGAACAACGTGATGCAACCACCGTTCTCGTTGCAGGACACACTAGTACCAACGGCCAAGACTTATGCCTAGAAAGGGGGGCAAAAAACAATCCTAGTATTCTCGCAGCATGGCAAGGAAAATGAGCGCTCACATCGGCCTTCACGAGATGTCAGGTGAGCAGAGTCAGTAAGAGGTGAGTCACAGAAGGCACCACGAACCAAAGGGACCTATGCCAAGGAACCTCGGCAAATCTAGGGGAAAGGATTTTGCTTTGATATAGTGAATGAGGAGAAGTCCAAGAGGGCGCACAATGACGCCGGAAGCAGCGCACTAAAAAGGCTGAAATCTGCTGATAGCCGAGCTCTCGATCGAACGCAGGAGGATTTGAAAGACTACCTCTAGAAGAAGTGACTCAACGCCGAGGCCACATCCCTGGTCAAGTCGAGAACGCCATTCTCAGTGGATCTAGATAGGTTTGAGGCCCCAAAGAGATTTCACATACCAAGGTTCCAGATTTATGATGGTAAGTCTGATCTGAACTTTCATGTCGGCTTATATTTAAACTCAATGGCTTTGTACAGCAGGAATGAGCAGTTGTTGTGCAAAGTGTTCCCCTCGTCCTTTGGGAATATCGCATCGGATTGGTTTCATAAATTGCCAAAAGGAATTGTGAAAAGTTGGGAGGGCCTAGCCGAGATGTTTGTAGCCAGGTGTAGATACCCCATTTTGACCGGCCCTAAAACTTGGGCACTTTATTTTGACCACCCTCAGCAGAAAAATCAAAGTGAAGCTTTAATCCCAAACCTCAACTATTTTGGTCAAATTATTTTATAATACTAATGTTTTATATATTTTTGTATAATTTTATGTGTGTGTATATATGTTTAGGTGTGTTTTATGTAAATTGATAAATATTTTATAAACAAAAAAAAAAATGATGATAAAAAAATAGAAAATAACAAAAAAGAAATATCATGGGGCGGTGGTGCAAAATATTCTTTTGGAAAAAGAGGGAGGTGGTGGAGGAGTTTTAAAATGGATGATATGATTTTTGATAAGGGACAATGCACATTTGCATTATATCTCTCTGAATGGGGATTAATAAAACAAAAAGCTAACACACACATGGATACACGAGGCACACACTCAAGATACACGAGGCAGGCACACACGGTTTGGAGGAGGGGGGGGATCACTCTCTTCTCTCTTCTCTCTCTCTAACATTCCTCTCTTTCACGACACAGACCCAACACATGCACACTGCCATCTCTTTCCCTCTCTCTCTACAATGAATACACACGGGTAGAGAGAGGGAGGAGACGACGGCTACACCACAACTCCCATTCACACACAGCACATACAGACCACGGCTACACCACAACACCCACATGCACGCACATGCACACATGACACACTGAGCCGACTGACTCTCCTCTCACATTCACACTAACATACACCCATGCACACGATGCACACATGCATGGGCTTTCTCTTCTCTCTCTATAACACACTGACTCACGGCAGAGGAAGGGGGGGAGGAGGAGAGACACACGGGTTTAGAGAGGGAGGGAGAGAATCACACAGCCACACAAACCACCTCTCTCTCCCTCTCGGCAGACCACACACCCACAAACCCAGCACACACTCACACACACTCACAGCAACACACACACAGAACATTGCCATCTTGCTCCCCCTCGGCAAACCCACACAGATCCACACATACACACACACACACCAAACCCAGCTCTCTCTCTAAAACACACCCAGCTATACACACGGGAGCATACACACAGACTCACCTTTCACAACACACACCCAGAGATAAGACACAACACACACAGACACGAGGCTGCTTCAACACACACACAGTACACATCTCTCTCTCTCTACACCGCCTAACTCGACCAAACCCACTCTTCTTCTTCGACACTCAAACACACCGAAACCGAGGCTGCTTTCTTCTCTTCTCTCCTCTCTCAGGCTGGTTCTCTACAACACACACAGACACAAGCTCCACCTCTCTTTTTTCTCTCCTTCCACAGCACCCCTCTCATAGAGGCACTGTCTCTCCATGCATGACAAAGATACACACGGCAGTAGTCTCTCTGGCTGAGACAAAAAAAAAAGATCAATCTCTCTCTCTCTCTCTAGGGGGAGACACACAGACCCATTTTGGAGCTGGATCATCAACACCATCTTCTCCTTCTTCTTCTTCTTCTACCTGTTGATGGTCTGTCGAGCAAAGGGATGATAATCACGTTGGAATGAATTTTGGAGGGAATTCAAATTGTGTTAATGGTTCAATCTTATGGGCCTTAGAAGCACTGTTCGTAGGCCACCTCATGTGATTAAGCCAAGGTTCATATTTTATTGGGCTGGTTGAACAATCCAGCACTTGGAGAAAAATCATGGTTATTGGGCCATAAAGTTGTGGGATTTTGGTGCTGCAGAATAATAACCCATGTGGATATCATTCACGTTGGGTTGGTGCATTTTTTATTGGCTAGTGGGTTGGCCTTGAAGAGGTCGGACCGGCTTGACAGTGGGCCGTTTCGTTTGAGTATTGATGGGGCCTCCATTGAAGATGAGTTTACATGGGCTGAGGCGTGAAGACAAATAGTTTGTTTTGCTAGTTAATGAATTTTTTTATTTTTATTTTGAGTGTTTGTGAGGATTTTATTTTATTTCTCTCTCCTTTGGATATGTAACAAGTAAAGTGTTGTAATAATCTCCCATCCCCACTTCTTATCTATCCCATTCTTTAATCGCTTTCCCTAACTGTGCATATGTATATATCTGACATGCCATGCATATCCATGCTTTGCATCAATGTTTCATGCATTAAGATTCGGCTAAATTTATATGTGTGGATTTAATCAATTCTTCTGTGATTCTATGCGCTACCTCATGTTATTGAGATGATTCACATGTCATATTTTAAAAGCCGAATCTTTAGTGCATCTCATGAGTGAATTGCATTAGGATTCTGTATATAAGATCATGCATATTTTACTAACTTTGTTTTGTAGTTGTTCGAGGGACGTCGGTCAATCTGTGAGTTTTTATGCTTTAGCATCCCATTTGTGTGTGTTTTTCTTACTATGTGTTAGTATTCTACCATGAGGCTACTTGCTTACTTGATATAACTGTATAAATGTCTGTGGATGAAGGCTTGTTGTTTGAATTGGAATAATTTAATAAATGTACGTTTTAAGCTCACTTTGCAGTGGCAAATTCACAAACTTTAAGCCCACTTTGTCAAGTGGCAAATTCAAACCCTTTTTGAAAAACAAACATGGAGTTGAATTGTTCCAATTTGAGCAAACTAGTCTACACTTGTATGGTTCACATAGTAAATTTTAGGATTTATTCAATAATCAGAACATGAACATATAAAGAAAATAAAAAGTCATATCATGGTTTAGTAGAGGCCGATCTTTGATCGGGTGAGCGGGGGTGCTCATTATTGACCTTCTCCTCTCATACCTAAGGTTCCGAGCCAAGCATCTTTGGTTACGACGAACAGTGGCCTTGGCACGAGTCATGGGTTTCCTAATTTCCCAAAATATTAGGTGGCGACTCTGAGATTTGATGACGCAGTCCATTTTTGACAAAATTGTAATAAAATGGATTTTCAATAAAAGTTTCTAAATCTGGACTCTCATCTATGTTTCACATTGCACTCGTGAGACTAGATCAAAGAGATCTCGGGAGTCCGAACTGTTTAACGCGCGCGGGTACCTCCCGGGCATGTTACAGTTTCTGGCGACTCCGCTGGGGATTTATGAAACCTTGACTCGAACTCCATGATATGACTTTTATTTTCAATTATATGTTTATTGCATTGCATGCATTGGTGCACTTAAAGTTCCTGTGTTGCCCAGATACTGGTGGGAGCACAAGCATACTTTGTGTGATACTACACCTATCTCTCTGTTACTTTGGAGACCTTGTGTTTTAATCTTTTGAGATCTGAAAGTTCTCAGACTTTGAAGAGAGGCTAATATTGATTCTTCTGAGTTCCTAAGATCTTCATTGGTTATGACCCAAAGGACTCTTTGGTAATGTCACCTTGACTTCAATCCCTAGAGTAGAGCTAACCTTGTACATAGAGTGAGCTCTAGTACCTTTCAAAATTAGGACAGGACGCTCTCCCATTTCTAGGATGTATGATATCGCTTGTTTGAATAGTGAAACCCTAGATGATTTCAAGTTAGGACAGGATAACCCTACCCTCTTTAGGGGTGTTTGTTCTCTTTCTTGCTTTATGTGCAATGTATTGGATCTATACAGGGGTTCTCAAATTCGAATGAGTGGTTCAGGTTGTTCAATTTAGCACCATTACTTCAAAAACAAAAAAATAACAAAAACATAAAATCAAAAAAAATATTTGTAAAAAATAAAAAAATAAAAAACAATTGTCGATATCCCACAAAGTCGACCATCTCTATGATTGGGGAGTGGCCACTTGTTGATTGCACATGCTTTATTTTGAATGTTGTCGATGGCCCACACTTTGACTGGCAATTTGAGAATGGTTTTATTCTGAGTTCTGAATTGAGTATTGAGTCTAAGTTTAACTCCACCAAGTTTGTAGAGTTGGAGTCAGGCTCGAGTCAGCCTAATGAGTCAGAGTCTGTTGATTTCGATAGTGCTAACCTAGACATTTTTATCCTGTCTAGGTCCTCTTTGTCACTTTCTTTTGAGTATGTTGTCAAAAGTCTATTGTCATTGCTCAGTCATAGTCTCTTTTTAATAAAAAAAAAAAAAAATGCCATAGAGTCTGCCTACTTTTCTGTGCCTTAATTCATCGCATTGACCAAAGTTTTTCAAAACTTTTTCCAAAACTCTGATAAAAACGAAGAGGAAGAATTTTCTCAGGATTTGCAAATTTTGATCAACTGAGAGGAAGAGAGGTGTGCTAAGCCTTTGATGAATAAAATCATTTTTGTTAATGTGGGTACTGAGAAGGATCCTGACTTGGTCTAAATTGGTTCTATCTTATCTTCGTAAAAGTACGAGTGATTAGTCACTTTGTGAAAAGATTTCAAAAACTGTTTTTGCGTGGTCCTACGAAGACATGCCTGGAATTAGTTATACAGCATAGGATCCCTTTTAACTCGTGGTCCGACCTCCTTAGCTCCTTAGCTTTCAAACCTTGATTCGAAGTATTCAATGATCATTCAAAGTGTAAGGCTTGCATAGCCGAATTGGAAATAGCCCTTGAACTGGAGGGCCATGATGTGATCCAAATGAAGACAGCCCTTAAACTAGGGGCAATAAGGTCTAATATGATTCAAATGGAAACAACCCTTGAACTAGGGGCAATGATGTGATCCAGATTAGAAACAGACCTTGAACTCAGGGCAGAGAATGTGATTTCGATTTGAAATAGCCCTTGAACTATGGGCAAAAGTGTGAGGCTTGCATAGCTGAAATGGAGGCAGCCCTTGAACTAGGGGCAATAAGGTACCACCCTTGAGAGGTTCGCTGGGTTGAAAACCCGGAAGGGCGACTCAGGCAAAAGTTAGAGCACAAAAAAAAAAAAAGAAAAAAAAAGAAAGAAAGAAAATAAAAAGAAAAATGAAAAGCTCGCAAGGTTGAAAACCCGAAAGGGCGGCTTTGGCAAAAGTTAGAGCGTAAAAGGAGAGTGTCAATACCCGAGTAAACCTTAGCCAGAACTATATAGGGCCTGTGATTCAGATTGGAAGCAACCTTTGAACTAGGGGCAAGAAGGTTGGATGTGATTTAGATTTGAAGCAGCCCTTGAACTAGGGGCAAAAGGTTGGATGTGATCAAAGAGTTAAAACTGAATCGTTTCCCAATGAAGACCGCCCAGAAAGGCCAAACCCAGAATTTGAGAGAATGAATTTTATTATTGAAGGACAGTCGAGTTCCTATCCACTACACTAGGGGCAACACTAGGGGCAAATTTAGACCCAATTAGCCTAGTCCCTACATCATCATATCTACTGGTCAAGTGTAGCAGTCGTTCTTATAGATGGCCTAGAGATTTCACACCCAATCAACATGGACAAGTTAGAATGAAAGTAACCCTTGAGAGGCTCGTTGGGTTGAAAACCCGAAAGGGCGACCCAGGCAAAAGTTAGAGCAGAAAAACAAAAAAAATAGAAACTATATAGAAAAAAAAATGAAATGAACAAAATAAAAAAAATGAAAAAAATAGAAAAATGAAAAAATAAAAAGCTCGCAAGGTTGAAAACTCGAAAGGGCGGCTTTGGCAAAGTTAGAGCACAAAAGGAGAGTGTCAATACCTGAGTGAACCTTAGCCGGAACTACAATGGCCTGATTCCTATCTTTGGGATACGTAGGTAGCTTCATCTCGAAGTTCGGCCCTAATAATTTTTCAACTCATTCATCTCGTCCATGTTTGCTTGGTGTGTCTTTAGTCGACTTGGTTGTCCTATCCGTGTTTGATTGGTGTATCTTCATTTTGCTCAGTTCAATTGGTTTGATTTAACTTGGTTCAGTTCGGTTCGATTCGGTTTGGTGGTTCGGTTCGGTTCGGTCCGGTCCAGTTTTGCTCGACTTCATTCGGTTCGGATAGGCTTGGTTCGGTTGGCTTGGTTCAGATATCACCTTTGATTATCTGATTTGGGACTATGCACCCCAATGGTTGATTCCATGTTAGTTGAGTAGTGGCCATTTGCAAAAATAGGTTTTGATTAATTTGAATGAAGCTGACTAATTTTTCTCGAAAATTGTTCCATTTTTGCAAAACTTGGACCATTCTTTGGATTTGAAAAGGGAAAATTTTCAGTGCTCACAGTTTAGCTTACATGATTTGAAACAGAAAATGGAATAAGTATGCTAATCTAACTCTCATGTTGATCAAAACATTTTTACAAAAAAAATCAAGGCAATGAATTAGGGGCATAGTTGAGTCAGTGATTCTATCTTCTCCCCTGCTCGAGTCAACTCGTCAGTGTATATGAGTGCATATTCATACCAGTCAGTGTATTTATACCAGTCAGGATATTCATACCAGTCAGTGTATATCAGTGTGTATTTATACCAGTTAGGGTATTCATACAGTTAGCATATAGAGTCAGCATATAGAAGTGTGTTTGGATTATTTTCGCTTTGTTTTTCTTGCGTTGAGTCAGTTTTATTTTTATTCAGGTCAGTATGGATCAATGTCCAATTCAGAGTTCAAATTTCAATCAATCTCAAATTCGATCAAACAAAAGTATTTTCAAACTCAAAGTGATGTGCCAGTCACGTCATTGATGTGCAAAAACTAAACTGATTTTATTGCAGTCAGGGGAGGACATCCCCGATCACAGAAACACAAAACAAAAACAAAAACAAAAACAAAAAAAAAAAAAAAAACAAAAACAAAAACAAAAAAAAAAGAGAGAAAAAAAAAAATAGGGAGAGGGATCTTTTGTTTTTTTTCTTCTTTTTTCTCCGGTGACGGCCACGCACCAACTTCACGTACTCGGCTCTTCCGTCGTCGAGCTCTTCCGCTTTTTGTCGTTCTTTTTGTCGTCAACCTTCGAAGGTCCTGCTCCAGTGTTTCCACCAAGAACTACCACAGTGTTTCCGCTGAGAGAGTCGGCTCCCCGCCGGCTATCAAAGGTGAGGTACGAAGGTGCCCCAAATCGGGCCATGGAGGTGGTTTGTCGTTTCAGCTCCTTGTTTTCAACCTTCAATACACAAATTTCTGCCCGCGCATCTCTGTACATGCACTGGAGTAGGGAGAGTTGGGCGTTGGCCTGGTGTACCTCATACGTCTTGTTTTGCAGATGGTGAGACAGATTAGTGACCGCTGCCACTGTCTCCATGCAGGACCTCAACATGTAATGGTTGGCCTCGATATCATTTTGAGCAGCCATCACTTGCTCAATTGATACTGTGGGAAGACTAGAATGAGTAAGAGCAGGGGCACTTGGCCCAAATGAGCTCGATGGATCATTAAGATCCAGAAAGAGAGAGAGAGGGCGAGACGAAGCCATGTATAGGAAGAGAGAGGAAACAAGGGAGTCACAGAGGAATGATAGAAAATAGAAGAGGAAAAGAAGAAGGAGGAGGAATGGAAGAGCGATGGAGAAGAAGAAGAAGAAGAGAGTGGTTAAGAAGAAGAGGGAAGATACTGAAGAGAAGAAGAAGACAAGAGAGAAAGACAAAGAGAGGGAGAGAGCCGAGGGGAGCGTCGTTCGAGGTGGCCTGCTTTTGTCGGCCAGTGACGCAAAAGCAGGCCGCGTGTCAGGCGTAGATGTCGAAAAATAGGGAAAGACGCGGGAATGTATGTGTACGCATATATGTATATATATTGTATAGCTATGTAATATATATATTTGTTTGAACATTTGGGTCACAGGTATGGCTTAGGTTCAGTGGTTTGACCCAGTGGGTTGAGGATTCGGAAAGCCTAAGCCTGAGGTTAGGGGTTCGAACCCACATTGAGTGTTTCTTTTGTTTTGTTTTCGTTTTATGTATAAATATGTCTTATATATATATATATATTATATATATTTATTTGAACATTTGGGTCACAGGTGTGGCTTGGGTTCAGTGGTTTAGGCCCAGTGGTTGAAGAGTGAGAGGCTGAGCCTGAGGTCAGGGGTTCGAACCCTACATTGAGTGTTTCTTTTGTTTTGTTTTCGTTTTATGTATAAATATGTCTTATATATATATATATTATATTTGTTTGAACATTTGGGTCACAGGTGTGGCTTGGGTTCAGTGGTTTGGCCCAGTGGTTGAAGAGTGAGAGGCTGAGCCTGAGGTAAGGGGTTCGAACCCCACATCGAGTGTTTCTTTTGGTTTGTTTTGATTTTGTGTATATTTGTCTCGTATATGTATATATATTTGTTTGCATATCTTGTCACAAGAGTGGCGTGGTTCAGTGGTTGAGGACTCGAGGACCAGGCCTGAGGTCAGGGGTTCGAAACCCTGTACCACTGTGTCCATGCATTTTGTGTTTTTCCTTTCTTTTTGCGTGTTTTGCGTACGTGTGCTGACGTCAGCAAACGGAATATGCATTCTTAGTAACGGCATCTACCCGCTGACGGTTGCAAATGGAATATTCTCCATCTGTGTATATATCCGTATATGTTTGTGTGTAGGTCCGTATATGTCTGTGTTGTATATACCTGTATATGTCTGTGTATATATCTGTATATATCTGTCTGTATGTTGTCTGTATATGCATATGTGTATACCATATGTACATATATGTTTGTATTGATATGTAAATATTTGTGTATTATATTGGTTGTGTTTGCAATGAGTTCCTAGGAGATCAACTGCGACGGTGAAAACTAGAGTTCGAATGGCCAAGGCCTAGAACGCAAAAGGTTTGGAATTTCCAAGACTAAAGTCTGGTTTAAATACCCAGGGGTGTATCCCCGGCTTGAAATCTGTATGGCAGCCCCATAGGTTGAGGTAGCGTGTATGCGCCTCGATTCTAGATACTGAACTAACCTAGTCTGTCACCCCGTTGGAGAATAGGGAAAGTTGTGAATATGATCAGGAAGTAAAGCGGCATCCGTGGCCATTCAATCGGTTAAAAACAGCAAGTGTGCTTATTGTTCTTTTTTCTGGTCTAGGAGACCTTAAATCCTTTGAAGGTGTAAGTCCTTTGGTGTTTGTCGTGCCCAAACGACTTTCATGGTCTAGGAGACCTTAACTCCTCTAAAGGTGCAATTCCTTTGGTCTTTGTCGTGCCCGAACGACTTCAATCGGTCTGGTATAGTCACTTGACTATGTTTGTAATGAGTTCCTAGGAGATCAACTGAGACGGTGGAAACTAGAGTTCGAATGGCGATGCCTAGAACGCAAAAGGTTCGGGATTTCCGAGACTAAAGTCTGGTTTAAATACCCAGGGGTGTATCCCCGGCTTGAAATCTGTATGGCAGCCCCATAGGTTGAGATAGCTTGTATGCGCCTCAACTCTAGATACTGAACCAACCTAGTCTATCACCCTGTTAGAAAATAGGGAAAGTTGCAAACATAGCCAGCACTCCATGACATTGCATTGCATTGCACAAATCATGAATTATCAAATTGGCTTCGCGTAGCGTGTAAGTCCAATTATCCAACCGGCTTCGCGTAGCGTATAAGTCCAATTATCAAACCGGCTTCGCGTAGCGTGTAAGTCCAATTATCCAACCGGCTTCGCGTAGCGTATAGGTCCAATTATCAAACAGGCTTCGCGTAGCGTGTAAGTCCAATTACCCAAATCGGCTTCGCGTAGCGTGTAAGTCCAATTATCCAACCGGCTTCGCATAGCGTATAAGTCCAATTATCAAACCGGCTTCGCGTAGTGTGTAAGTCCAATTATCCAACCGGCTTCGCATAGCGTATAAGTCCAATTATCAAACCGGCTTCGCGTAGCGTGTAAGTCCAATTATTAAACCGGCTTCGCGTAGCATGTAAGTCCAATTATCCAACCGGCTTCGCATAGCGTATAAGTCCAATTATCAAACCGGCTTCGCGTAGTGTGTAAGTCCAATTATCCAACCGGCTTTACGTAGCGTATAAGTCCAATTATCAAACCGGCTTCGCGTAGCGTGTAAGTCCAATTACCCAAATCGGCTTCGCGTAGCGTGTAAGTCCAATTATCCAACTGGCTTCGCATAGCGTATAAGTCCAATTATCAAACCGGCTTCGCGTAGTGTGTAAGTCCAATTATCCAACCGGCTTCGCATAGCGTATAAGTCCAATTATCAAACCGGCTTCGCGTAGCGTGTAAGTCCAATTACCCAAATCGGCTTCGCGTAGCGTGTAAGTCCAATTATTAAATCGGCTTCGCGTAGCGTGTAAGTCCAATTATCAAACCGGCTTCGCGTAGCGTGTAAGTCCAATTATCAAATAGGCTTCGCATAGCGTGTAAGTCCAATTATCCAACCGGCTTCGCATAGCGCATAAGTCCAATTATCAAACCGGCTTCGCGTAGCGTATAAGTCCAATTATCAAATCGGCTTCGCGTAGCGTGTAAGTCCAATTATCAAACGGGCTTCGCGTAGTGTATAAGTCCAATAATCAAACCGGCTTCGCGTAGCGTGTGAGTCCAATTATCAACCAGCTTCGCGTAGCGTATAAGCCCAATTATCAAACCGGCTTCGCGTGGCGTGTAAGTCCAATTACCTAAATCGGCTTCGCGTAGCGTGTAAGTCCAATTATCCAACCGGCTTCGCGTAGCGTGTAAGTCCAATTATCCAACCGGCTTCGCGTAGCGTGTAAGTCCAATTACCCAAATCGGCTTCGCGTAGCGTGTAAGTCCAATTATCAAATCGGCTTCGCGTAGCGTGTAAGTCCAATTACCCAAATCGGCTTCGCGTAGCGTGTAAGTCCAATTATCCAATCGGCTTCGCGTAGCGTGTAAGTCCAATTACCCAAATCGGCTTCGCGTAGCGTGTAAGTCCAATTATCCAACTGGCTTCGCGTAGCGTATAAGTCCAATTATCAAACCGGCTTCGCGTAGCGTATAAGTCCAATTACCCAAATCGGCTTTGCGTAGCGTGTAAGTCCAATTATCAAACCGGCTTCGCGTAGCGTTTAAGTCCAATTATCCAACCCGGCTTCGCGTAGCGTATAAGTCCAATTATCAAATCGGCTTTGCATAGCGTATAAGTCCAATTATCAAAACCCAATCGGTTAACAACAGCAGGTGCGCCTGTCTGTTCACACCACCTAAACCGGCTTCGCGTAGCATATAAGTCCAATTTCAAACCAGCTTCGCGTAGCGTATAAATCCAATTACAATCGGCCTCGCGTAGCGTGTAAGTCCAATTATCAAAATCTTCTTGCATATCATTTGCATCTTGCCCCTGAACTACGCTGGTTTGATTCCTTGCAAAGGGATACGTAGGCAACCTTCGGGTTCAACCACTTGCATTACATCTGGTTTGTTTGCCCAAGTCTTACGGCCTTGTCAAAAGGGTCGTCTTCGGGCTTTGACATTCACTCACGTCATTTCATGACTTCGAGCTCTGTCAAAGAGGGGCAACTGTAGACACCCCATTTTGACCGGCCCTAAGACTTGGGCACTTTATTTTGACCACCCTCAGCAGAAAAATCAAAGTGAAGCTTTAATCCCAAACCTCAACTATTTTGGTCAAATTATTTTATAATACTAATATTTTATATATTTTTGTATAATTTTATGTGTGTGTATATATGTTTAGGTGTGTTTTATGTAAATTGATAAATATTTTATAAACAAAAAAAATGATGATAAAAAAAATAGAAAATAACAAAAAAGAAATATCATGGAGCGGTGGTGCAAAATATTCTTTTGGAAAAAGAGGGAGGTGGTGGAGGAGTTTTAAAATGGATGATATGATTTTTGATAAGGGACAACGCACATTTGCATTATATCTCTCTGGGTGGGGATTAATAAAACAAAAAGCTAACACACACACGGATACACGAGGCACACACTCAAGATACACGAGGCAGGCACACACGGTTTAGAGGAGGGGGGGATCACTCTTTTCTCTCTTCTCTCTCTCTAACATTCCTCTCTTTCACGACACAGACCCAACACAGACCCAACACATGCACACTGCCATCTCTCTCCCTCTCTCTCTACAATGAATACACACGGGTAGAGAGAGAGAGAAGACGACGGCTACACCACAACTCCCATTCACACACAGCACATACAGACCACGGTTACACCACAACACCCACATGCACGCACATGCACACATGACACACTGAGCTGACTGACTCTCCTCTCACATTCACACCAACACACACCCATGCACACGATGCACACATGCATGGGCTTTCTCTTCTCTCTCTATAACACACGCTGACTCACGACAGAGGAGGGGGGGGAGGAAGAGAGACACACGGGTTTAGAGAGGGAGGGAGAGAATCACACAGCCACAAAAACCACCTCTCTCTCCCTCTCGGCAGACCACACACCCACAAACCCAGCACACACTCACACACACTCACGGCAACACACACATAGAACATTGCTATCTCGCTCCCCCTCAGCAAACCCACACAGATCCACACATACACACACACACACCAAACCCAGCTCTCTCTCTTCTCTCTCTAAAACACACCCAGCTATACACACGGGAGCATACACACAGACTCACCTTTTACAACACATATCCAGAGACAAGACACAACACACACAGACACGGGGCTGCTTCAACACACACACAGTACACATCTCTCTCTCTCTCTACACCGCCTAACTCGACCAAACCCACTCTTCTTCTTCGACACTCAAACACACTGAAACCGAGGCTGCTTTCTCCTCTTCTCTCCTCTCTCAGGCTGGTTCTCTACAACACACACAGACACAAGCTCCACCTCTCTCTTTTCTCTCCTTTCACAGCACCCCTCTCACAGAGGCACTCTCTCTCCATGCATGACAAAGATACACACGGTAGTAGTCTCTCTGGCTGAGAGAAAAAAAAAAGATCAATCTCTCTCTCTCTCTCTAGGGGGAGACACACAGACCCATTTTGGAGCTGGATCATCAACACCATCTTCTCCTTCTTCTTCTTCTTCTACCTGTTGATGGTCTGCCGAGCAAAGGGATGATAATCACGTTGGAATGAATTTTGGAGGGAATTCAAATTGTGTTAATGGTTCAATCTTATGGGCCTCAGAAGCACTGTCCGTGGGTCACCTCATGTGATTAAGCCAAGGTTCATATTTTATTGGGCTGGTTGAACAATCCAGCACTTGGAGAAAAATCATGGTTATTGGGCCATAAAGTTGTGGGATTTTGGTACTGCAGAATAATAACCCATGTGGATATCATTCACGTTGGGTTGGTGCATTTTTGATTGGCTAGTGGGTTGGCCTTGAAGAGGTCGGACCGGCTTGATAGTGGGCCGTTTCGTTTGAGTATTGATGGGGCCACCATTGAAGATGAGTTTACATGGGCTGAGGCGTGAAGACAAATAGTTTGTTTTGCTAGTTAATGAATTTTCTTATTTTTATTTTGAGTGTTTGTGAGGATTTTATTTTATTTCTCTCTCCTTTGGATATGGAACAAGTAAAGTGTTGTAATAATCTCCCATCCCCACTTCTTATCTATCCCATTCTTTAATCGCTTTCCCTAACTGTGCATATGTATATATCTGACATGCCATGCATATCCATGCTTTGCATCCATGTTTCATGCATTAAGATTTGGCTAAATTTATATGTGTGGATTTAATCAATTCTTCTGTGATTCTATGCGCTACCTCATGTTATTGAGATGATTCACATGTCATATTTTAAAAGCTGAATCTTTAGTGCATCTCATGAGTGAATTGCATTAGGATTCTGTATATAAGATCATGCATATTTTACTAACTTTGTTTTGTAGTTGTTCAAGGGACGTCGGTCAATCTGTGAGTTTTTATACTTTAGCATCCCATTTGTGTGTGTTTTTCTTACTATGTGTTAGTATTCTACCATGAGGCTACTTGCTTACTTGATATAACTGTATAAATGTCTGTGGATGAAGGCTTGTTGTTTGAATTGGAATAATTTAATAAATGTACGTTTTAAGCCCACTTTGCAGTGGCAAATTCACAAAAACTTTAAGCCCACTTTGTCAAGTGGCAAATTCAAACCCTTTTCGAAAAACAAACATAAAGTTGAATTGTTCCAATTTGAGCAAACTAGTCTATATTTGTATGCTTCACATAGTAAATTTTAGGATTTATTCAATAATCAGAACATGAACATATAAAGAAAATAAAAAGTCATATCATGGTTTAGTAGAGGCCGAACTTTGATCGGGTGAGCGGGGGTGCTCATTATTGACCTTCCCCTCTCATACCTAAGGTTCCGAGCCAAGCATCTTTGGTTACGACGAACAGTGGCCTTGGCACGAGTCATGGGTTTCCTAATTTCCCAAAATATTAGGTGGCGACTCTGAGATCTGATGACATAATCCATTTTTGACAAAATTGTAATAAAATGGATTTTCAATAAAAGTTTCCAAATCTGGACTCTCATCTATGTTTCACATTGCACTCGTGAGACTAGATCAAAGAGATCTCGGGAGTCCGAACTGTTTAACGCGTGCGGGTACCCCCCGGGCATGTTACACCAGGTTTGTTACAAACAAGTTGCAGCACTGAGGGTAGACTTCCTACTGGCTCTGAACATTAGCGAGGGTGAAAGCGTCAGGGCTTATGCCAAAAGGTATTATGAGATATTCAACCGAATACCGGTATGTAACCAGGAGCTGGCAGTGGTATCTTTAAAAAACGGTCTGGAGGATGAATGCCTGCTTCGAAAATCACTTGCAAAAACTTTACCAAAAAGTATGGAGGAGCTCATGGCATGAATCGAGAAGTATACCGGAGTAGAAGAGGACACGCCACGGATGAAGGCACCAAAACAGGAGAAGAGAAACGGCTCGCCAAAGCGAGGTCGAGGTAATACAGGTTTTAATAGGCATGAAATAGGGTTGAAAGCTGTACAGACAGTCACCACTGTATTCAAAATCTTGGTCTACAAAGTTCTAGAAACGATCAGGAACCAACCCTATTACAGAGTGCCAGAGAAGATCCCTGGTGAGTTTATGGGAAGGAGCCTTGGGAAGCATTGTGCCTACCATAATGAAGATGAGCACTTGACTCAAGGATGTAGGGCCGTAAAGGCACACTTGGAGGATCTGGTCAGACAGGGTCACTTAAGAGACCTAGTAGATGAAGCCAGAACAAGGGAAGAGCAAACAAGGCAACCCTAGGTACCGGCAGCACCACCTCCACCACCGCCACCACAGCAAGCAGATAGAACTCGGGTGATCAATGTGATTCACTCAAAGGTCAATGAGAATGATGTATGTGGGAAAACTCACAGGGTAAGGTACCTACAACATGTGTACTAGGTCCAGTAAAAGAAGCCTAGGACAAATGAGTACCAGGGTCCAATGGTTTCTTTTACTGAGGTAGACCTGGATATGGTGCAACATCCACACAACGATGCCTTGGTGATAACACTGAAGATTGGAGAGTGCCAGGTGAGGTGCATACTGGTTGATCAAGGCAGTTCTTGTGACATTATGTATGTTAGATGTTACAAGGAGTTTGGCCTTCACCCAGATGACCTAGAACAATCCAACAGCCCGATAGTTGGATTCAACGGAACACCAATGTGGCCTCTAGGAGCCACGAATTTGGAGGTACAGTCAGGCACGAAGAAGGTAAGCACGGAGTTTACAATGATTGATGCCCCCTCCTCATACAATGTTATTTTGGGAAGACCATGGTTACACTCAATGAGGGTTGTTCCCTCAACGCTGTACCCGCTATTGCGGTTCCCAACGGAGCATGAAATTGAGGAGGTCAGAGGGGATCAAGTGCAGGCAAAAAATTGCTCCATGGCAGCAATGAAGTCTACCTACAATATGCGAGAACTAAAGACAGTTAAAATTGAAGACGAGGACATGGAGGTCCTAGATGACGTCGGAAAAGAACTAGCCAACAACAGTGAGGAGGCTTTGAAGAAGATTCTGGTCTAGGAAGATGATGGGGAGCGTTTCTTTCTTTTCGGCTCAGGCTTAGCCGAGGAGGAGGAAAGAAAGTTAGAAGTTTTCTTGCGAGCAAACATAGAAGTGTTTGCCTGACGCCCTATAAGATGCCTGGCATTGACCTCGAGGTCACTTGCCATATGCTCAATGTAGACAGGTCGGCTAAACTTGTCATTCAACTGGCAAGGAGGCCGACATTAGTATATGTAGAAGCAGTTGAGGATGAAGTGGACAAGTTGCTGAAAGCCCAAGCCATCCGAGAAGTACACTATCCAACCTGGTTGTCCAACACAATGATAGTGAAAAAGAAGAACGGCAAGTGGAGGGTCTGTGTAGACTTCACCAGCTTGAATAAGGCTTGCTCCAAAGACAGTTTCCCATTGCCTAAAATTGATCAGTTAGTAAATGCCACTTCAGGGCATGGGAGGATGAGTTTCTTGGACGCATATAGAGGCTACCATCAGATAGCAATGTATACCCTAGATGAAGAGAAGACGATATTCATCACCCCAAAGGACTCTATTGTTAAAGGGTAATGCCTTTCGGGTTAAAAAATGCAGGAACAACCTACCAGCGGTTAGTGACCAAAATGTTTAAACATTTGATTGGGAAGACAGTAGAAGTCTACATTGATGACATGGTCGTGAAGACCAAGGAGCTTGGGAACCATCTGGCCAATTTGAAGGCAGTCTTTGATATCCTAAGAACATATCGACTCCGACTTAATGCTTCGAAATGTGCATTTGGAATCGGGTCTGGTAAGTTCTTGGGATACTTGGTCACCAGAAGGGACATAGAAGCAAGCCTAGATCAGATTAAGGTTATCCTTGATTTGAAAAGCCTAACTTCAGCCAAGCAAGGCTAGATTTTGATCGGTTAGGCAACAGCCCTAAATAGATTTATCAGCCGAAGTTTTGATAAATGTAGATAATTTTTTCAATTATTGAAGAAAGCCACAGATTTCTTGTGGACAAAAGAATGCGAAGTCACCTTAACCGACTTGAAAAGGTACCTGACAATAACTCTAATTCTGTCAAATCCAATACCTGTAGAGGAATTGTTCCTATACTTGGCAATTTCAGACCACATAGTGAGTGCAATAGTAATCCGAGAAGAGGAGGGAGAACAAAAGACGATATACTATATGAGTAAAACCCTAGCAAGTATAGAAACTAGGTACCTGCCCTTGAAGAAGTTAACACTAGCCCTGGTAATAGCTACCAAAAAGTTGAATCACTACTTCCAAGCCCATAAGATTGTGGTGCTAACTGAGCATCCCTTGAAGTCCCTGTTGCAGCATGGAGATTTGACAGGCAGAATAGCTAGATAGGCAGTGGTACTGGGCCAATATGGCTTGGAATTCAGGCCTAGAACAGCAATCAAGGGCCAAGTTTTGGCCGACTTTATGGCCGAGTTCACCCTTGGTGCCATCCCATGCAGGGGTTCCGGTGAGCCGAGGTTTAGAATGTCCAGGGGAACCAGAAGAAATCCAATTGGGGCCAAAGGATCCCACTCCAGCAAAACAGAAGAAGGAAGAGAAACCAAAGCTCTACGATATCTACATCAGCGATTCTTTCCCCCTGTTTGTTTATGGAAGTTTAAATCATCAAAGAGTGGTTTTGGTATCGCCAGATAGGCGAATGATTGAGCAATCTATTTGTTTGGAGTTGAAGGCCTCAAACAACGAAGCAGAGTATGAGGCATTGATTGCTGGACTAAGGCTAACAGCAGCAATGGAAGCCGATGAGGTGGTGGTCTTCTATGACTCCCAGCTTATTGTGAATCAAGCAACGAGCGAGTATGTAGCCCGAGATGAAAAGATGATACCTTATGTCAAAGAAGTTGTCAACCTGCTAGCACTGTTTCAGGATTGCCAACTACAGCAGGTTAACCGAGATGATAATAGTCATGCTGATGCCTTGGCTAACCTGGCTAGTGCAATAAAGTCAGGGGAACCAAGGACAATCATAGTTAATTATTTGATAGGACCAAGTGTAGAACCCTTCATCACAGAATACAAGGCAATGTATGTAGAGATAAAACCAAGCTGGATGGATGTAATAGTGATGTTCCTTAGGGATGGCAAGCTGTCAGAGGACAAAAATGAGGCACACAAAACCAGGTCGAAGTCGACCAGGTTTTGTCTATCGGCAGAAGGCCATTTATATAGAAGATCCTTCACTGGACCTCTACTTTGGTGTGTGCACCCCTCTCAGGTAGAGGACTTTTTATACGAGATCCATGAAGGAGTTTGTCATGCAGGGGGCAGATCACTTGCCCATAGAGCCATCTCTTAGGGATACTAGTGGCCATACATGCAAAAGGATGACGAAGCCTATGTCAAGAAGTGTGAGAAGTGTCAAAAGTTTGCACCTTTGATACATCAGCCAGTAGTAGATCTGAATCTAGTATCCAGTCCTTGGCCGTTTGGCCAGTGGGACATGGACCTGGTGAGACCACTGCCCTAGGCAACTAGACAAAGAAAGTTCTTGCCAGTAGCCACAGACTACTTTACAAAGTGGGTAGAGGCTGAACCTCTTACGAAGATTCAAGATATTGATGTGAAGAACTTTATCTGGAAAAACATAATAACCAGGTTCGGGATCCCAAGGGCCACTATAATGGACAATGGTACTCAGTTTGACAGTAAGCTAATTAAGAGCTTTTGTGCAAAATACAAGATTAAAAACTATTACTCTACTCCTAGTTTCCTCCAGAGTAATGGTCAAACAAAAGTATCCAACAAGACCATCTTGGATGGGATCAAGAAGAGGCTGGAAGCAGCCAAAGGAAAGTAGGTGGAAGAATTGCCCAATGTTCTGTGGGCATACCGGACTACGCCGAAAAGATCAATTGGGGAGTCTTCTTTTGCCATGGCTTATGGCACTAAAGTAGTCATCCCACTGGAGGTCGGCATCCCTGGAATCAGAACTCAGGGAGTGGAGAATGGGACCAACGATGCATTCCTGGCCCGAGATCTGGATCTATTGGAAGAAAGAAAAGAAAGCGCATCAATTTAGCTGGGGGCATACTAGCAACAGCTTGCTAGGGCTTACAACAAGAAAGTCAACCCAAGAGAGTTCAAGGTTTCAGACCTCGTCCTAAGAAAAGTTTTCGACAACAAGAAAGATCCTAGAGAGGACAAACTTGGCCCAAACTGGGAGGGGCCTTATAGAATCATCTTGGTTGCCAGCAATGGAGCATATCGTGTAACACCCCAACCTTTCACATGTCATCGATATTGTCCGTTTTGGGCCACATCTGCACAAATTTGTTCTTCCCAGTGGGTCACCCATCTCAGAATTACTCCAGCCTAAGCACGCTTAACTAGGAAGTTTTGCTAGGGATTTCATCACTCAGGAAAAGGCCTCGATGTTATATAAGGGTCTAGGTTTTTACTTTTATAGCCCAAGAACTCCCCTTCCATTCCTAATGTGGGACACCGGGACCTTACAATCCACTTTCTTAAGGCTGCTCGTCCTCGTGTAGTAGCCTGCCAGCTCACAAGCCCGCCCATATGCATTGAGAGACGCCAAGGACCACACTCAGTACTCCAGAGAGTCGACGCCGATACCATTTATAACAACCCAACACTTCATATGTCATCGATATTGTCCGCTTTGGGCCACGCCTGCACGAATTTGTTCTTCCCAGTGTGTCACCCATCCCAAAACTACTCTAGCCTAAGCACGCTTAACTGGGGAGTTCTGTTAGGGATTTCACCACCCAGGAAAAGGCCTTGATGCTATATAAGGGTTTAAATTTTTACTTTTATAGCCCATGAACTTCCCCTCTATTCCCGATGTGGGACACCGGGACCTTACAATCTACCCCCTTAAGGCTGCATGTCCTCGTGCAGTAGCCTACCACTCACAAGCTCGTCCACATGCATCGAGAGATGCCAGGGGCCAACACTCAGTACTCTGGAGAGTCGACTCTGATACCAAACTGTCACCCCCCA
Source organism: Camellia japonica (assembly GCA_030407325.1). NCBI lineage: Eukaryota > Viridiplantae > Streptophyta > Magnoliopsida > Ericales > Theaceae > Camellia > Camellia japonica. The sequence goes on along the minus strand of JAPPVO010000059.1, from coordinate 142,483,037 downwards.
AAATTTGGACAATTAAATATTAAATTAGGACTAAACCCCAATTAATATTCCATCATCCAAATCCTAAGGGTGAAACAAAATTTAAACGTTCTCGTCTTCATAAGGTTTAAATAAATTCCATGCTCAAAAGATTATAAGGCATAATAAAAAATAAAAAAAAAACTAACAAAACGTCAACCAAACCGTCTACCATAAATTTCATAACTAACCAATCCCTCTAACGTTAAAGTAACAACAACTAATCAAAACAACTTGAATAATGTAAAGTTAAAAAATAACCCACAATGCCAAATTGTCAAAAATACTAAGGTCATAAAAAAATAATAAATACATAAATTAATATCAACCCTAAGCTCAAGAAAACCAAAAGAAGTCCAAAAGACATGTCCTATGATCATAGTTATTTCTTGTCACCACCATAGTCCCAACTAATCCTGCAAAGAAAACTCGGCTACGCTCAAACAAAACGCACTCGAGTTGCCAAGAAACAAAACGGGTCAGTATACAGGTATATTGGTATGAGTACAAGATTTAACACCCACGTGTCCACTAGACACAAACAAAAATACATTTAATTCTTGTTACGGGACAAGACAAGTAGTTCCATCCGCACCAAGACGAATAGGTAGTTTCCCGAGATACGGTGACATTTAGTTTCTTGCCCGTATACAACAAAATATAAATTGAGTATAAAATATAAAAAAAATAGAAATAAAAATATGGTGGGTTAGCTGTGACAACCCCGACTCATAGTTAACGCTAATTCATGATTAAGCATATTAAGTAAATGATTAGAATGAAATTCTAAATTAATTATGTGAGTGTGTTGCTTTAAATGCATTCGTATTTGTTTAATATAGAAAGACCTGTTCATGTTTTGACTTTGATTTATGAATTGACAGCCTTATCGGCAACCGATTCAGAAATTGACTTAATGTATATGCTAATTAGGATTTATAGAATTTTATGGTTAGCTTACTTAAAATTTGATTTGGAAGAATTAAATTGGAATAAATAATGTTAAATTACTTTAGTTGAGTTAATTTCATGTTTGCCACCTAGTGAGTTTTCTCAAAACCATTGTTTTATTCTTATTTCATATATGTTTGACATCATCTACTTTCCACCTTCTTGCCCAAAACGTGAGAGAGAGGGAGAATAGGAAGAGTTGGATTCAACTGAGAATTGCTTGAAATTTAGAGAAATTGGAGAGGATTGGAAGATTGAGCTACCACACTTGAATTCAAGGCTTTAAGGTAGGAATCTACCCTTTTAATTGTGAATTGAAGGTGTTTAAATGCATGGATTCATGGAAATTAGGGACTAAAGTCAAGAAAATAGCTTAAAGAGTGGATTGAGAATTAATTCATGCATGCATAGCCATATCATGGAATTTTGAAGTTTTTTTCATGAAATTCTCTCATGCATGTTCATATTATAGTTGTAATCTAAGAATTCATCATGTTTTTGGAAGAATGGCTCATTTGATCATGTGTTGGAAGCTATGAATTCAAATAAACACATGCATGGCATAATTAAACCAACCCTTCTTCATTTTCAAGTTGATTGTACACAATTGGCATACTTTTTGGGGCTTTGATTTGTGAAATGATCTTTAAATCATAATGTGTTATGAGTTTCTAAGTATTTTCCAGAATTTTGGCCAAAGGATGAGTTTTGGCATGTTAATCTATGGTTTGAACTTTGAGCAAATCTGGAAAACCCAGAATTCTGCTTCCCTCCCCCTCCGAGCGAAGGATTCCACGCTAAAGCGACCACCTGCATTTTCATACTCTTGCTCGAGCAACAGAAGGCTGGCTCGAGCGTAAATTACAAGCTCTTAGAATTTTTGCGTGTGTAGAAGCACGCTCGAGCGATAAGACTTGCGCTCGAGTGAGGAACTGTGTCTCACGCTCGAGCGAGGATCGAGCAGAGATTTTCAGCAACCAGTACTTTTCACATTTTTGCAGACCGCTCGAGCGAAGAAGTCTTCATATGCTCGAGCAATCACTCACATTCGATATGCCCGCTCGAGCGAAGGAATCCACGCTCGAGCGAGACCCCTGTTTTTAGCAAATTTTGAAAAACATTTTCATGTACATTTTGCATCCTCTTTTCATCCTAGGCATTCCTAAGCCATGTTTAAGGCATCATAATGAGGAATGAGGAATGAGGAACTAGAACTACACTAAAGCAAGAAAAGGGGCTAAGTTACCAAAGTTGGATGTGTAATTTAGTATGCGCTCATTCTGTAACTGTGTAGGTTTTGCACCCAAGGAAGCTGATTGGCCTACTTATAGCCCTATGATCTGTGAGTAACAATATTGTAAAGATATGTTCAATCGTATTTATTTTCAAATTGATAAATCATATTGCTTTCTAAAATGATACTTTTTATCGATTGAATGATGATCCTATTTTGAACAATATTCGTGGCATCCATAGCGTATTGTGATTGTTATTGTTATTGACATCGTTATTGTTACAGAGATCTCTGTCAGTTCCAAATCTTGGAACTATTGTATGATGGCCATCAATTGATTGTTCAGTCTTTTAAAACCTAGTGTATTGTTGTTATTGGATGTACTACATATGACCTAATGAATATGATGAATCGAATTGAATGATTGATTGACAAATGATATTGATTGAAAATGTTCTAATGCTAATCGATTGTTTCAAAGACTGTAAAGGACATCGTTCTTAACCTCTTTACATATTTGTTATTCACTGGGCTATAGCTCACAGTTTATATATATATGTAGGTGGCCAGGCACCGGACCCGAGCTAGAGGCACCGACTTAAGCTCCTGTTTTGTCAAGCCAACCATCGCGCCTCACATCGAGGTTCTGAATCTGCTCGAGTCAAGGCTGTTTTGGGGTGTTTCAGATTCACCCTTTTGTCCCTGTTAATGTAGTGAATGTTCAAGACTTGATTGTATAGTTATGGTGAAGGGATTAGGTCCCTAACATGTATGCTACCTTGTATATGTGTTTTTGGTATGTATGTATATATGACTATGAATATGGTTGTGTCCATAAAAGTTTTTCTCATTCAGTTTCTTCTTACGGCTCATTGGACGATGTAGATTATTGGATGGCTTCTGTCAGCCCCTTTATATTGTATTATTGTCTTTATTGCTAAATAGGCCTTCAGTAATCACGGATTACTGGCCGGTTACGATGCTAAACCTATAGGGCGCGGGTTTGGGTCATGACATTAGCCCTGCATCAAAAGTTAGTAAGACCCACCTTCCTGCAAAAAAATAAAGTTAGTATAATTTAATCATAAGTAACTTGCTAAAGAAGTATAAAAATGTACCGTTTCATGCTTAAATAATTCAAATTGACCAAAACTCAAAGAACAAAAGTTGTATAGAATCAAATTTCCTAAAAGATAACGCAAACGAATTTAGTAGAAACTGAACAAGTTGAGAGAAAAACTTGATAAAAGAACCTAGATAGAATTCAAACGAACAAAAACTACCCTAAGATGATTTTTTTCGAAAAAGTTCAAAACACAAAAAGTGTGCATAATAATTTTTTACTTCTGTTTACATGAAACCAATAAAAATGAGCTCGTTCCGTGAGTTAAAACAGCATCTAAAGTCTGTCCTACTAAAAGAATAAAAACTATTGTAACCAAAATTATCCGATTACAAGTTCTAATCGATCTTTTTAATAAAAAGTTAAAACACAAAAGTTGTCTAAAATCATGGATACATGCCTCTGCTCAAATTTCATAATTTATCAAAGTCGTTTACTATTTTTCAAGATGTACAAATCAATACAATTCACACTATACCAACAAACTCATACTTAAATTATTTGTACCTTAACTCCACCACTTCGGTCTCTACTTCTGGCCTACACATATATCATATGCCTCTTGTATACCTAACACCGCTCCGGAGCCAAACTTGCACGGGGATATCGTCCCGAGTTTGACCCACACTCCTCAGATGGTTAGCATATACGTACGCACGTGAATCAAAGCACTCGTCTACTCTTGAGAATGAGGCAACAATATATATATACAATATCTCATCTACTCATGAGAACAAATATAACAATGCCAAGCCTAAGACATTCAAATAAATCTCATAATCCTCACCCTTTTTTTTTTATACACTCTTTCTCATCAACACTCAAATAAAATAACAATCCATGGAGTCATGGTGGAGTGTAAGGAATTTATCTATGGGTTCTAAATTTATTTTAATTTCATATATTCATGAGTGTCATTACAATCATAAAATAAATCCATATAAACACCCTAAACATGGCATACATAACTAATCAAAATAATTAAAATCAATCCATCATCTACATGCAAATACAAAATCAAACCAACATCAAATAAATAAAAATAAATAAATAAAAACAACAAATTAAACATAAATCAAGGGAAGTGGGTTTTGCACTAACAATTATTTTTGAAGATCAAAGAATCACTTGGACAATTAATGGAGTCACCAAAATAAAACCCTAATCCTTTCTTTTCTTCCCTCTCTTCTCTCTCTCTCTCTGTGCTGCCATACACACAAAGCCCTCTCTGTTTTTGTTTTGTTTTTTTTCTTTTCCTAAAGGCAGCTGCTATGAGTATAACCTAATATATAAATATATAATACAAGTACAACATAAATATAACATACATAAATATGATATATATTTTATCAATATATAAAATATATTGTTTTTATATATAAAATATATAAAATATTCAAATTAATTATATATAATTAACTATCATATTAAATTAACTAAACAACACATTAAATTAACTAAATATCATATTAAATTCTCATGTAACCACACAATTAATGAAGTCCAAAAATAAAATACGGTAATAATAATAATAATCAATAATGACTTAAGAAAATTAGGGTTGCTACAATATACATACCTTAAAAGAATCTCGTCCCGAGATTCGATAGGAGAGAGTACTAAGTAAAAAGTTCCGGGTGCATACGCCGAACTTTCTTTTCTAATTCACAAGTGATATTGTTCTCATCTTCGCTCCATTGCACTTTCACTGAATTTATTTCCAAAAAAAATCATCTTAGGGCAATTTCTGTTCGTTTTCAGCCTTAGATTTTTCAGTTGAATTCCGTCTAGGTTCTTCTATCAAGTTTTTCTCTCCACCTGTTCAGTTTTTACTAAATTCGTTCGCGCTGTCGTTTAGGAAATTTGATTCTATACAACTTTTGTTTTTTGAGTTTTGGTCAATTCAAATTATTTAAGCATGAAACGGTGCATTTTTATACTTCTTTAGCAAATTACTTATGATTAAATTATACTAACTTTATTTTTTGCAGGATGGTGGGTCTTACTAACTTTTTATGCAGGGCTGACCCACTATATTTTTATTTCTATTTTGTTTATCTTATACTCAATTTATATTTCGTTGTGTACGGGCAAGAAACTAAATGCCACCGTATCTCGGGAAACTACCCATTTGTCTCGGTGCGGATGGAACTACTTGTCTTGTCCCGTAACAAGAATTAAATGAATTTTTGTTTGTGTTTGGTGGACACGTGGGTGTTCAATCTTGTACTCATACCAGTATACCTGTATACTGACCCGTGTTGTCTCTTGGCAACTCGGGTGCATTCTATTTGAGCGTAGCCGAGCTTCATGTGCAGGATTAGTTGGGACTACGATGGTGAAGAGAAATAACTATAGTTGTTAGACATGTCGTTTGGACTTCTTTTGTTTTCTTGAGATTAGGGTTGATATTAGTTTATGTATTTATTACTTTTTTTATGACCTTAGTATTTTGATAATTTGGCATGGTTTGTAACTTTACATTATTTAAGTTATTTTGACTATTTATTGTTACTTTAATGTTGGAGGTATTGGATAGTTATGAAATTATGGTGGATGATTTGGTTGGCATTTTGTTAGTTTTTTTTTTATCCCTTGTAATCTTTTGAGTATGGAAATTTACTTAAACCTTTTGGAGACGAGAATGTTTAGATTTTGTTTCACCCCTAGGATTTGAATGATGGAATATTGATTGGGGTTTAGTCCTAGCTTAATATTTAATTGTCTAAATTTTGGGGCATGGCAATTTGGTATCAAAGCTTTAGGTTACCCTAGACTTGTGAGAGTTTAGGTAATCCTCGGATTTTGGAAATATGGGTTAGCTAGTTTAGGTTGGTGGTTAAATTTATTCTAAGTATTTATGAACGAATTCTTCTTGTGTGTTTAATTTGAAGGTGATGGCTGGAAGGTATAATTTGAGAAGCGCTAAGCCCAATGACATAGGAGAAGAAACAACTGCTAATGCGACAGCAGTGGCAACGACGGTGACTGCTGTTACCGGGACAACGGCGGCTGCTACCGAGGCAACCAATACGATGCAAGTTAATGTGGGGGAGATGATGGCTCAATTACTTCAGGCTGTACAGAACAATAATCAAGGCCAGCAGGGAGATCCCTTTGCGAAGAGAAACAAAGACTTTGGTTCTTTGGGAGGTCAAAAATTCTCTGGAGATGGAGGACCCATTGCAGCTAACGCTTAGGTTCAGAAATATGAGATGGTGTTTGGTCGTATGCAGCTCATTGAGGTCCAAAAATAGGAGTTGGCGTCACATCAGCTTAAGGGAGCAACCCTATTTTGGTGGAACTCGTGGAAGAAGGGTCAAGATTTGACGACTTTGACTTGGGCAGATTTCAAGATCCGTTTTGACCGGAAGTTTGTTTCTGCTGCTATTCGGTCTCAACTGAGTGATGAATTTTTGAAGCTGACTCAAGAGGGTAGACCAGTAATCGAGTATGTCACCAAGTTTAATGAGTTGTCTCGTTATGCCCCTTACTTGGTTGACACACAAGAGAAGAAGAATGAGAAGTTTATTAAGGGGTTAAATCATTACCTATTTAAGTCTCTTATTCCCTTTGATGCTGAACCTTTTGATAGAGTTCTTGACTTGGCACTGAAGTATGAGGAAAAAGAGAAATAGTTTAAAGAAGGGAAGGCTAGGGTTGGAGAGACTTCCAGAGGGAGTCATTTCCAACAGCATGATGGAAACAGATATCGACCCTACGATCAAAGGCATAGGGGTGTAGACACCCCATTTTTGACCGTCCTCAAGACTTAGACGTCACCGTTTGAACACTCGGTGATTATCCATGTTTGTGTTCGTTTGGAGTTCCCGGAGGTCTCGGCTACGCGCCTTGCCTCAGGATCTCCGAACTCGACCGTTTGGTGTCTGGTTTTGCACCAAACACTTGTGTTTTGCCTTGGAGGGGCAGGGAATGCCTTTTGAGGCCTCCCCACACACCACCGGCACTAGCTAGAGGCCACCGGCTGGTTTTTGTTGCCACCGGCAATGTAGATTGCCGGTCGGCACTCTTTGTTGCCGGTCGGCACTCAATTTTGTCAAAATGACAATTTTGAGTGGCCGACCACTGTTCATCTACTTTTTGTAGATATTTTGTGCCAACTGTGATAGCTGGCACCCACCTCATTCCCCTCCATACACGTGTATGTTTCCCTTGGAAGGCTTGTTTTTTGTAAGCTTTACAAGAGGGAATTGCCTCTATAAGAGAGGGTTTCTCTTGGCATTAGGGTTAGAAAGTTTTGGTTAGAAAGGTGAGAGGGAGCTCTGGTTTTAGGTTAGGGTTCAACACATATCCTATATCTATATTTCTCTCTTGTTTGTGTGACTAGGTGTTTGTGTCTTACTATTGCACATCAACACCTAGTGTTTCACCTTTCCTTGTTTCTGAGGTTCCAAGAGGTTGTTCTTGGTGTTCTTGGCTGGATTTGAGCCCAAGGGCAAACAACATCAACACTTGTGAAGGTGGTCAACAAGGGTGAGAATCTTGCCTTTTATTCCCCATTTTTGCATCCTATTTTTACCTGTCTTAAAGCTGTTTTTGTGTTTGGTGTATAACATAAAAAAGTTCTGTTTTTAGCCCTCTTGATAGTTTATTAAGAGTGTTTTGTGCTTTGGGGAAGTTTGACCCCTCTTAGGCTTGTAAGGCCTCTTTTTGTGCTATTTTGTGCAAGTTTCGAGACTTTGGTGTTTGGGCCTCTCACCACTGAAATCTTGAGGGATTTCAGTGGTGGAGATGGTGCCTTGAAGTCTCCAAAAGGGGAGGGCCACCCCCTCTCCTTGTTGTCCTTGAAAGGACCATTTTTGGTCTCTTAAGGAAGTCTTTGTTCAAGTGTGTGTTGAGCATGCCATGGCTGTATTTTATGCTTATGTTGCCATGTTATAACTTTTGTATTTAAGTTGTTTTTGGTACACCATGCATGCTTAGCATACCTACCATGTAATGCCTTGTTTTGCCTTAATATGCCTTAGGTGTTAGCCTTTGTTCTAGCATGTTTTAGGTTTAATCTTGTGAAGGTTTTGTGCTTATTTGCCATGTTTAAGGTCTGTCCATAATTCCTTTGTGTTTGAGCTTGTATGCTTCAAGTATGTGAATGTGTAGCATGTGTTGCTTGCATCATTTTGGTGGTTTGGAACCATTTAAATATAATTTCAGTCCCTTTGGCATGCTCATATGCTTGCCTTAGTTGCCTCTTTATTGCTTTGAAAGCATGTGTTGTATGCCCTTTGTTTTGGCCATTATGCACGCCTTTGAATTTGAGCCACTTAGATGCCATCTAAGTAGTCCTTTGGCCTTGCTTTAACATGCTAAAAATCTGTTTTTAGTTGTTTAGTGCATGCCATGTTTGTTGTGATTAAATGTGCTTCAAAGCTTCATGACTTGCCTCAGTACTTGGACTATGCTTGCATGCTTATGTTTGCTTCATTTGGCTTGGTTTGGCACCATATTCTAGCATGAATTTCAGAGCTTATATTGCATGCTAGTTGTCCATGATATCCCTTTCAAATGTGTTTGGAAGTTGCTTGTTTAAGGCTTAAAGTATTGGTCCAACTTACTTGCATGTGTGCATGTGTGTTTAGCCCTCATTTTTGGGCATTTTGGCCACTGATTTTAGGCCCATTTGGAGTTGCTAAGTCATGTTTAAGACCATCATTTGCTTGCTTATACTTGCCTCATGTTTGCTTGTATGCTTGCATTGTTTGTTCACATGCTCATGTTGCATCCCTAGCTAACATGATTAGGTTGCAATGCATCTTGCATGTATGCCTTGTCCCTTGATTTGGTGATGGGGATTGGGCTCTTTGATTGTTCAGTTTGCATTTCATTTGACATGAAAATTGCACACTTGATCCTTTGGGCCATCATGCATGAAAATGCGTGATTGGTGGCCCGAGAATCGAGGCACATCCTCCTTTGAGTCACAAACATGATAAGGAATGTGTTTGGTGCATACATTGCTTGAATTGAGCTGCCATGCAAGTTTTGCCCTCTGCTGCTGTGAGTTGCAGGTTCTGCAGGAATTCATTGCCGGCCGGCATTATTTAGTGCCGACCGGCAGTCGATCAATGGCCGGTGGATTCATTTCGTGCCGATGGGCCACACCTTAATGCCGGTGGTCATTCCCTCTAGCCGGTGGGATTCCCCAGTGTCCAAAAGACATCCTTGAGACTTTGGCAGTTTTCAGAGGAGCAAAGCAGGGAAAACAGAGGCGGACCATGCATGGCAGTGCGATTCCGAGCGAGTCCCGAACATGCGCTGCATCTGACCCGCTTCCCGAGGGCTTTACTGTTTTAATTAGATTAATTAATTTGTTAATTTAATTAGCTTGCGTAGTTAATTAATTTGTATATTCTTTCGGTCCCTCCGAGCGAGGGCAAGTCTGTAATAAATGTGGGTGAGTGGTGTATGTCTTCCAACCCCCACTTCTTTCTTCCCTTTTATTTACCCGCTTACGATGGTAGATTAGGGCACGTTTATTTTAGCATACCTTATACAATGCATGCGTGCATCCATACATTTGTCGACATGCACCGGGCTCGGTACATCATACAAACCGCATCGTATCCTCAAATCTAACTTGAATACGTGCATCAAATGATTGCATTTCACATGCTATTTTAGGGTTAGCCGAGCCTGTCTAGATTACACCATTGTATGCGTTGCATTAGTCATTTAACATGAACTAGGACACGCATGTTTGCTAACTAGTTTATTGTTTTGGCACGGAGTACGATGTAAGTATTTTCGCTTTAGCATATCGCATGCGTGTGAATGTTGCCATGATAGTAGGCTCACCATGCGGCTAGTTGCTTATGTGATACAACTGTTTGAATGCCTATGGGTGGAGGTTGGATTGCTTGAGTTGGAAAAACTCGTTGAAATCCGTGTTTTAGCCTACTTGAGAGTAGCAAATTTCGAAACGCTTTCAAAACGAACGGATATGCAATGCTTATTTTCAAATTAGGCAATCTAGTCTATACTTGTTTGCTGTGCACATAACATAGTAATTCTAGGCTAATAACCGGAATAAGAACATATAACGTTTTCAAAATCGGGTATCACGGTTAGTAGAGGCCGGTCTTCGGACCGGGCGAAAGGGGGTGCTCATAGCTGACCTTCCCCGATCGTACCACCCAGCTCCCGAGCCAAGACATTTGGTGATGACGGACACGTGGCCTTCGGCACCGAGTCAGGGTTTCCTAAATTTCCCATTTTAAAATATTATTTAGGAGCGATCTGACTCCATCTCTGCAAAGCAGTCCATGTTTGGCGCTTCTTTCAAAAAAAATCTGTTTTTTCTCAAACGATTTGCCAGAGTTGGACTCTTTTGTTCAGATTAAGAACCGTGAAAATTTGAGTCCGAACTGTAGTGAACCCAATATGAACGGAACGGGACCTAACCCTCCCGGGGCGTTCGGGGACGTCTACAAGGGGTCAGCAGTTTCAGAGGCCACAACAGCAGGGTAGTCAGGGAAATTTCAGACCTCAGGATAATTTCAGGCCTTTGGACAATTTCTAGCCCCAGGGGTTCTATTATCAGAGACAGGGTGGTCTGCGCCCACAAGGTTATCAAGGACAGTGGTAGCAAGTGCCATAGTTGGGTTATCGTCCTCCCGTACCTCAGTTGGAGGGGCCTCCACCTATTAGAACAGTAGCACCTCAACCGATCAATAAGAAGGATTTTGGGTGTCAGCAGTTAGGACATGTAGTCAAGGATTGCCCTCAGAGACAACAGACGCGACAAGGTTAGGCAACTCCAGCCAGGGTATTTGCAGTGATGCCAGGAAATGACAAAGTACAAGGTACTTTTAATCTTTTTCAAGAACCCATTAGAGTACTTTTTGATATTGGTGCCTCTCATTCTTTCATATTTAGATAGTTTGTAGAAAGAGAACACCTTGTAACTACCTCATTGTCTAGACCTATTCATGTTGAGACCCCTTTAGGAGGGGCAGTTACTCTTTATGAGATGTGTAAAGATTTTGAGATTAACTTTGCGAGCAAAGTCTTGTATGTCGACCTAATTATGTTAGGATTTGAGGGGTTTGTAATTATTTTGGGTATGGATTGGCTGCAAAAACACTTTGTGACTCTAGATTATGCTGGAAGGACTGTAAATATAGATATTCCTGGTATGCCACGTGTAGACAAGTCCGCGAGGGACCCCGCTACAGTTCGGACTCGATTTTGTGTTACGGTTCTTAATCTTGAACCAAAGAGTCCAAATCTGGCAAATCGTTTTGAGAAAATAGATTTTTTTTAAAGAAGTGCCAAACATGGACTGCTTTGCCAGATACAGAGTCGCCACCTAAATATTTTTTATGGGGGAATTTAGGAAACCCTGACTTGGTGCCAAAGGCCACGTGTCCATCATCACCAAAGTTGCCTCGGCTCGGGAACTTGGGTACGATTGGGAAAGGTCAGCTATGAGCACCCCCTCTCGCCCGATCCGAAGATCGGCCTCTACTAACCGTGATATCTTGTTTTGAAAACATTATGCGTTCTTATTCCGGTTATTAGCCTAGAATTACTATGTTATGCGCACAGCAAACAAGTATAGACCAAATTGCCTAAATTGGAACAAAACATTTCATGTTTGTTTTGAAAATGGTTTGCTACTCGCAAGTAGGCTAAAATGCAGGTTTTGCCATCCTCAAGCGGGCTTTTAGAAAAGATAGTTTTGCCACTATCAAGTGGGCTCTAAAACTCTCAGTTTTAATGCATTATTCCAATTTAGGTAATTTGACCTCCATCCATAGGCATTCAAGCAGTTATATCATATAAGCAGCTAGCCTCATGGTAATCATGCTATTATGGCAACATTCACATGCATGCGATATGCTAAAGCATAAAAGCTTACCCAATACTCCGTGCCAAAACAGAAACTAGTTAGTAATCATGCATGATCCTAGTTCATGTTAAGATGGCTAATGCAACGCATACAAGGTGCAACTTCAGTAGGCTCGGCTATCCTAGAGATGGCATGTGAAATGCTGCAACTAACAAGTACTCAATTTGGAATTGAAATACAATGCAGTTAGAATGATGAGCCGAGCCCGGTGCATGCAAGACAAATGTATGGATGCACGCATGCATAGCATAAGGTGTGCTAATTTAAATATGCCCTAGTCTACCATCATAAGCAGATAAATAAAAGGGAAGAAAGACGTGGGGTTGGAAGACATACACGCACTTACGCACGCTTATTACACATTTGCCCTCACTCAGAGGGTCCAAATAAATATACAGGCCAAATAATAAATCAACTATCCTAGCTAATTAATTATTACAAAATTTCTAACTCAATTAACGAATCGAATATGCAAATAAATAGAAAGAAGGGGCCGCAGCCCTGCCTCGGAATGCGCGAATGATGCATGCTCGAGTCCGCCTCGCCCAGAAAGCCCGTACCATGCCACTGCTGCCTCTGTTTACACTGCCCTATTTCTCTGAAGACTGCAAAAGCCTTGGAACATGCTCTATGGATGTTGGGGAATGCCACGGCCAAGCACAAATACCACCGGCCAAAGGAGGAACCACCGACCCCTTTTTGCACTATCGGCCAAAATTAATGGCTGGCCGGCACTAAACTTAGCCGACCGGCCAAAACTCCCTGCAGAAACTGTTTTTTTGGCAGCAACAAAGGACAGACAGTGTATGGTGTGGAATTTCAAACAAATGTAAGCATGGCCACACTCCCTATCATGCAAAGGACTCAAGGGAGCATGGCCCTCGATCCTCGGGTCATCAATTGTGCATTTTGATGCATGATGGCCTAAGAGGCCAAGGTTGCAATTCAATGAGAATGCATGCGACACACAAATGAATACCAAGACCCAATCATGTCAAAGTCAAGGGCCTCGGCGACCGAGAGTTGAGACGTGTTACATCACTTGAAGTATGAACACTTCTCACCCTTCAAGTTTGGCTTGACACCCCAAGCCAAACAATGCAATGCAAGTATATAAGCATGGCTCAAACATGCAAATGAAACTAAGGCACAAAGCATGTCAAATATACAGCAAGTATGTGAGATGGCTCAACATTGAACTAACATGCAAGTAAGATACAATGCAAACATGCTTCTAATGTAATGCAACATGCTCATGCAAAGGTGGATGTAGACCACAAAGAGGGAGACCTCAGTCCATCCCAAAAACAGTGGCTAAAGATGCCAAAATAAAGGTACCAATCATAGAAGACAAATATGCCAATCAATGAGCCCAAGACTAAGGTATAAAAGCCAACTCAAGCACACCTAAAGGAAGACAAACATGGGCATTGAGACCAACAAAATCAGTGCTATAGCATGTGAGAATGAGCCCCCCAAAACCCACACATGGCCTCCCAAATGATCCAAACACATAGGCATACACAATGCACATTTCAAGGCATGAAATCATAACACTTCAAAGCATTGAAAAGGACACAAAGGACAATGTAAGACCACATTACATGGACTGAAATATGATCCCAACCGATGCCAAATGATGATAATAGGCTAAGCTAAGCATGTTAGTGACCCATACACTCAAGGCTCACAGTCCAAAATGCAAAGCAACTATATCAAACATGCTAAACATGACCAAATCAGTGGCCAACAGACCTCAAGCATGGAAAAATATGACCAAGGACTCCACAAAGCAAGGCCAAAATATGATAGCATGGTGGTCTAATGGAGTGATGCATTCCTAGGCAACATGGAGGAATATAAAGCAAGTATGATATGCATGTTAAGGGCCAACAAACCGCCATTGAACAGAGATATGATATGACCCAAAACACCCCAAAAGTCTCTGAAAAGTAGCCATAAACAACTAGACATGCATGCTACCGTATTGAACCAAAACATGCACAAATGAAGCACAAAAGGGGAAAGGGGTGTCCCTCCCCTATACAAGACCTCAAACCCCCTTCTTCACCCCTGAAAATCCACTGGATTTCAGTGGTGAGAAGGCCAACACACCAAGATAAATAAAGCTCAAAGAAAGAGCACTAAAAGGGGCCAAATGGGGCCTAAGAGGGGGAGGTCGACCCCAAGCAACAAAACACCCTTAATGAAAGATCTAAAGCATGAAAATACAAGACTTTTTGTAGTTATACACAAAGCTTAAATCAGCATGCAAGATAGGTCAAAAGCCAATGCAAAATTGGGGAAACTAAAGTAAAGAGTTTACCCTTGAAGAACCCTTGATGAACAGCAAGATCAGCCCTCTTCTTTTGATCAAAACCAATCCAAAAACTCAAGAACAAACCCTCAAAGCCCTCAAGGTCGAAGTAAGGTGTGATGGTATGTGTCTTAGTGCAAAACTAAGGTAAAAAAGCACTTTTAGGCCATAAAACACACACAAGGGAGGAGAGAGAGGGAAAATGTAGAGAGAGAATGTATATGACAGATATATATATGTGTATCTCTGGTTTTTTTGATCAAAAACCCTAACCTCTCTCAAAGGAAGAAGAGGGATCCTTATATAGACATAGGAAATGGCTTGAAGCTTCTTCAAGAAGCTAAATGACAAAGGGCAAAGGGTGCAAAGGAGTCAAGGCTTCTAGAGGAAGCTAAGACAGCTGGCCAAGCTTCCCTAAGAAGCTTGGCCAAAGGGGTCAACCTTCTAGAAGGAAAAGGGGGTCAAAGGCTCAAAATGGTCATCCCCGTGCATAGGGAGTGGGGTCTGTGCCCCCCAGCTGGCACAGCTGGCATGCACCATGCCTGAGGGGGGTGCAAAAGGGCCACCGGCCGGCAAAACAGATCACCGGCCAAAAAAGGGGCCGGCCGGCCACACAGAGTGCCGACCGGCCATTGATAACAAGCAACAATGGCCGGTGGCAACAAGGAATGGCCGGTGAGGTAAAGGGAAGGCCGGTGGAGTGTGGGGATGGCTAACAAGCCATTCCCTGCCTCCCAAGGCAAAAAGAGTGTTTGGTGCAAAACCAAACACTAAACGAACGAGTTAAGAGATCCTGAGGCAAAGCGCGCAGCCAAGGCCCCCGGGAACTCAAAACGAACACGAATAAGGGTGATCACTGAGTGTTCAAACAGTGACGTCCAAGTCTTGAGGACGGTAAAAAATGGGGTGTCTACACTACGACTTACCCACACTTCTAGCGATAGAGAAGAGTCGGTGATGACGAGTTTTCTGTGCTCGGTAGAAATCCCTAAGCAGGATATTAGTGAGGTAGATGTGGTACGTGAGTTTGAGGATGTATTTCAGGAGATACCTAGACCTCCACCTCAACAGGTAGTAGAATTTCGCATTGACCTAGTACCGGGAACTGCACTGATTTCTAAGGCTGCCAGAATGGCGCCTAAGAAGCTTGTGGAGATGAAGAAGCAGCTGGAAGAGATACTTCAGAAAGTGTTCATTCGTTCAAGTAACTCCTTGTGGGGAGCACCCGCAATTTTTGTCTCCAAGAAAGATGACACTTTCTGCATGTGCATAGATTATAGAGAGCTAAACAAGGTGACTATCAAGAATAAGTATCCGCTACCTAGAATTGATGACTTGTTTGATCAATTGAAGGGAGCAGCCATGTTCTCTCAGTTTGATCTCAGAACAGGTTACCATCAGATAGGTGTGTCAGAGGAAGGTATACCGCTCACTGCTTTTCGAACCCGATATAGGTTTACGAATTTCTTGTAATGCCTTTTAGTTTGACCAATGCTCCCGCCTATTTCATGGACTTGATGAATAGAAATTTTCAACCGTATCTAGATAAGTTTGTGATTATCTTCATAGATGATATTCTGGTGTATTCTAAGAATGAAGAAAAACATAGAGAACACTTGAAAGTCGTGTTGCAGACTTTGAGGGAGCAGCAGTTATATGCTAAGTTTAGTAAGTGTCACTTTTGAGAGAAAGAAGTTCAGTTTTTGGGACATGTTGTGTCCAAACATGGGATAGCGGTAGATCTTGAGAAAGTTGTTGCGGTCAAAGAATGGAAGCAACCTACAAATCCTTCAGAGGTGAGGAGTTTTTTAAGACTAGCTGGTTATTACAAAAGATTTATAGAGAAGTTTTCCACTATTGCAGTACCCATAACCAAGTTAACCGGTAAGAATGTGAAGTTCTTATAGACAGATGATTGTGAGAGAGCTTTCCAGGAGTTAAAACAATGGTTGACTACAGCACCGGTGTTAACTATACCAGTACAAGAGGAAAAGTTAGTAGTGTTTACTGATGCGAGTGGAACTGGGTTGGGATGTGTGTTGATGCAGCATTAGAAGGTTGTATCTTATGCTTCTCGACAGTTAAAACCTCATAAGAGACGATACCCTACTCATGACTTAGAACTGGCAGCAGTTGTTTTTGCGTTGAAAGTGTAGCGACACTACTTGTTTGGGGAGTGTTTTGAGTTATATACAAATCACAAGAGCCTCAAATATCTTTTTTCTCAAAAAGAATTGAACATGAGGCAACAGAGGTGGGTTGAATTCGTCAGTAGTTATGATTTCGAGATCCTTTACCACCCAGGGAAAGGAAATGTGGTCGCAGATGCATTTAGTCAACAACATGGGATTATAGTTTCTTTGATGATTCAGGAATGGAAATCCTTGGAGTTAATTTCAATGCATGATGTTCAACCAATAGAGAGTATCGAAAGGGCATACATTGGTAGTTTGACCGTGCAGCCGACGTTACTAGGTAAAGTTTGTCAGATGCAATATTTAGAAGGGATCCTCATCGGCAAGCTCAATGACCTTGTAGTGGATTTGATCGATGATTGTTCTACTGATTGGTTTGTGGACTCAGATGGGGAATTGCGATTTAGGGGCAGGTTGTGTGTATCTAACATTGTTGAATTGAGGAAAAAAATTATAGATGATGCTTATAGGTCCCGATATACCATTCACCCTGGTGGGACTAAGATGTATCACGACCTGAAGAGGACGTTTTGATAGGAAGGTATGAAGAAGGACGTAGAAGAGTATGTTTCTCGATGTTATATGTGTCAACAGGTTAAGATAGAACACCAACGACCGTTTGGACTTTTGCAGCCTCTCGAGATCCCTACTTGGAAGTGGGAGTAGATCTCTATGGATTTCGTGGATGGATTGCCGCAATCTAAGCAACACAATGAATCTATTTGGGTGATAATGGATCAACTCACCAAGTCTGTTTATTTTATTCCTATCATTGTTCACCAAACTGCGAATAAACTAGCTAAGTTGTCTATTTGGGAGGTGGTGCGACTTCACGGCGCGCCAGTTTCTATAGTTTCAGATCGTGATCCATTATTTGTGGCAGAGTTTTGAAAGAGCTTTCAGCATGCTTTGGGTGCTAGGTTAGGCCTGAGAACGGCTTATCATCCTCAAACGGATGAGCAAACTGAGCGGGTAAATCAGATCTTAGAGGATATGTTGAGAGCTTGTGTCCTCAATCTTGGTGGTAGTTGAGAGGAACACTTGCCATTGGTGGAGTTTGCTTATAATAATAGCATCACTCCAGTATCGAGATGGCACCTTTTGAGGCTTTGTATGGGAAGCTATGTCGATCACCTGCTTGTTGGATGGAGGTAGGAGATGCGCCATTGTTAGGGCCAAAGTTGGTGAGAGGGACCATGGAAAAGGTGAACATTATTCGGGAACGTATTAAGACTGCACAGAGTCGTCAGAAGAGTTACGCTGATAGAAAACGTAAGGAGGTTGAGTTGAATGTCGGAGATTTTGTGTTTTTGAAGGTCTCACCGATGAAGGGCATCATGCGGTTTGGAAAGAAGGAAAAGTTGGTACCTAGATTTGTGGTACCATATGAGATCACTGAGAGGATTGGTAATGTGGCTTACAAATTAGCCTTACCACCTGCTTTAGCTATGATTCACAACGTGTTCCATGTATCTTTATTGCAGAAGTGTGTGTAAGACCCTTCCAGAGTAGTATCACCAGAAGTGTTGGAGATTAATAATGATCTCATGTACGTGGTGCGACCGGTTACTATTCTAGATTAGGATATAAAGCAGTTGCAGCACAAAACAGTGAACTAGGTGAAAGTGCAATGGAGCGAGGATGAGAATGATATCACTTGGGAATGGGAAAATAAAGTTCGGTGTATGCACCCGGAGCTTTTTGCTTAGTACTGTCTCCTCTTAAATCTTGGGACGAGATTTTTTTTAGGTGTGTATATTGTAGCGACCCTAATTTTTCGTAGGTCATTATTTATTTATTATTACCTTATTTTATTTTTGAATTTATTAATTGCGTGGTTACATGAGAATTTAATGTGTTATTTAATTATAGGTAATTAATCCAAATATTAATATATTTATAACATTTATAAAAAAATTAAAAAAAAAAGTGTTTATATATTGACAAAATATATATCATATTTATATTTATATAGGTTGTATTTATATTGTATTTATATAATAAAATATAATGTTAATGTGTTATTTATTATATAATGTTATTAGGTTATTTAAACCTAGGTTGTTATTACCATAAAGGTGTAGGTGAAGAATCTGCAAGTTAGTAATAGCCACGGAAAGGGAGAGTGAGTGAGAGAGAGAGAGAGAGAAAGAGAGAGAGAGAGAGAGAGAAAGAGGGTTAATCAACAAAGAAAAGAAAGCCGAGAAGCAGAGAAAGAGAAAAGAGAGGCAGCGGGGAGAAAGAGGAGAGGGGAGAAAGAATAAGGGGTTATGGTTTTGTTTTGGTGGCTCCATTAGTTCTTTAAATATTTCTTTGATCTTCAAAAAAATATTGTGAGTACAAAATCCACTTCCCTTGATTTATGTTTAATTTGTTGTTTTATTTATTTATTTATATTTATTTAATGGTGGTTTGATTTTATATTTACATGAAGATGATGGATTGATTTTAATTATTTTGATTAGTTGTGTATATCAGGTTTAGAATTTTTATATGTATTTGTTTTATGGTTGTAATCACATTCATTGATATATGAAATTAAAATAAATTATGAACCCATAGGTAAATTCTTCACACTCCTCCATGACTCTATGGATTGTTATTTTATTTGAGTGTTGGTGAGAAAGAGTGCATAAAAAAAAAAAAGGTAAGAATTTTGAAATTTATTTGAATGCTTTAGGCTTAGCATCGTTATATTTGTTCTCATGAGTGGATGAAAGATTGTATATATATATTGTTGCCTCGTTCTCAGGAGTAGACGAGCGCTTTGATTTACGCGCGTACGTATATGCTAACCATCTGGAGAGTGTGGGTCAAACTCAGAACGATATCCCCGTGCAAGTTTGGCTTCGGAGCGGTGTTAGATATACGGGAGGCACGTGGGATATATGTGTAGGCCGGAAGTGGAGGCCGAAGTGGTGGAGTTACGGTACAAAGAATTTAATTATGAGTTTATTGGTATAGTGTGAATTGTACTAATTTGTACATCTTGAAAAATAGTAAACGACCTTGATAAATTATGAAATTTGAGCAAAGGTATGTATCCGTAATTCTAGACGACTTTTGTGTCTTAACCTTTTATTAAAAAGATCAATTAGAACGTGTAATCGGATAATTTTGGTTACAATAATTTTTATTCATTTTAGCACGATAGACTTTAGAATAATTTTTTACTTCAGTTTACACGAAACTAATAAAAATGAGCTCGTTCCGTGGGTTAAAACAGTATTTAAAGTTTGTCCTGCTAAAATGAATAAAAATTATTGTAACCAAAATCATCCGATTACAAGATCTAATCGATCTTTTTAATAAAAAGTTAAAACACAAAAGTTGTCTAGAATCACAGATACATGCCTCTGCTCAAATTTCATAATTTATCAAGGTCGTTTACTATTTTTCAAGATGTATAAATCAATACAATTCACACGATACCAATAAACTCATAATTAAATTTTTTGTACTTTAACTCCACCACTTCGGTCTCCACTTCTAGCCTACACATATATCCCATGTGCCTCCCGTATACCTAATACCGCTCCGAAGTCAAACTTGCATGGGGATATCATCCTGAGTTTGATCCATACTCCCGCAATGGTTAGTATATACGTACGTGCGTAAATCAAAGCACTTGTCTACTCCTGAGAATGAGGCAACAATATATATATATATATACAATCTCTTATCTACTTATGAAAATAAACATAACAATGCCAAGCCTAAGACATTCAAATAAATCTCAAAATCCTCACTTTTTATTTTTATTTTTTTATACACTCTTTCTCACCAACACTCAAATAAAATAATAATCCAAGGAGTCATGGTGGAGTGTAAGGAATTTACCTATGGGTTCATAATTTATTTTAATTTTATATATCAATGAATGTGATTACAACCATAAAACAAATACATATAAAAATCCTAAACCTGACATACACAACTAATCAAAATAATTAAAATCAATCCATCATCTTCATATAAATATAAAATCAAACCAACATCAAATAAATATAAATAAATAAATACAAACAAAAAATTAAACATAAATTAAGAGAAGTAGGTTTTGTACTCACAATATTTTTTTGAAGATCAAAGAAATATTTAAAGAACTAATGGAGCCACCAAAACAAAACCCTAACCCTTTCTTCCTTCTCTTCTCTCCTCTTTTCCTCCGCTGCCTCTCTTTTCTCTTCCTCTCCCTCTCGGCTTTCTTTTCTTTGTTGATTAACCCCCCTCTCTCTCTCTCTCTCTCTCTCTCTCTCTCTCTCTCTCTCTCTCTCTCTCTCTCTCTCCCACTCTCCCGTGGCTGCTACTAACTTAAAGATGCTTCACCCACACCTTTATGATAATAACAACCTCAGTTAAATAACCTAACATTATATAATAAATAACACATTAACATTATATTTTATTATAAAAATACAATATAAATACAACCTATATAAATATAAATATGATATATATTTTGTCAATATATAAACAACTTTTTTATTTTATTTTATAAACAATATAAATATATCAATAGAGAAATGCTAGGTGTAAGGAAAATTTTTAAGGAAAATGATAAGAAAAACTGTCTGCACCGTTAGATCAGATATAATCTCATGATCCAACGGTACAGATGAGTTTTCATGATAGTTTTCATGAAAGTTTTCATGACACGTAGCATGACCCATATCAATATTTGGATTAATTACCTATAATTAAATAACACATTAAATTAATTAAATAACACATTAAATTCTCATGTAACCACGCAATTAATAAAGTCAAAAATAAAATAAGGTAATAATAAATAATAATAAATAAATAATGATCATTTGGTATCAGAGCCGACTCTCTGGAGTACTGAGTGTGGGCCCCTTGCGTCTCTCGGTGCATGTGGGCAGGCTTGTGAGCTAGTAGGCTACTGCATGAGGATGTGCAGCCTTAAGGGGGTGGATTGTAAGGTCCCGGTGTCCCACATCGAGAATGGAGAGGGAGTTCCTGGGCTATAAAAGTAAAAACCTAGACCTTTATATAGCATCGAGGCCTTTTCCCGGGTGGTGAAATCCCTAACAGAACTCCCTAGTTAAGCGTACTTAGGCTGGAGTAGTTTTGGGATGGGTGACCCACTGGGAAAAACAAATTCGTGCGGGCGTGGCCCAAAGCGGACAATATCGATGACATGTGAAGGGTTGGGGCGTCACATATCGGCTAGAAGACAGTGATGGCAAGGAGTTTCCAAGACCTTGGAACACTTGCAATTTGAACTTTTTCTATCATTAGTTTTGTTTTTCATGTGATTAGCCAAAGTTTTAATAAAACACTAGTTTGATTTTATTTTCATATATTATTGTGGACTCTTGTGCGATAGGACTGAAAAAGTCTTATGACGATGTTTCTGAATGAAACATGACGAATAACTTAGACTTGCCATATGGTAGAGTTGAATTAACACTTGTCATATGGTAGAGTTAAACTAAGTTTGCGATGTTTTCGAATGCAACATGACGAATAACTTAGACTTGTCATATGGTAGAGTTGAATTAACACTTACCATATGGTAGAGTTGAACTGCGATGTTTCCGAATGAAACATGACGAATAACTTAGACTTACCATAAGGTAAAGTTAAAGTAACACTTGCTACATAGCAGAGTTGAATTAAGTTTGACCTAGTTTAATAGGAAAACCGAGGTATGAAACCTCGGCTAAACTTTGTTTGAAATAGACTTCAGCAAAAATCAGATATGCATGCTTAATGTGAACTTAAGAGAAACTTAGGTTCACATTAGGGGGCAGGAAGTGGGAATGGAATAAGAACATAACACTTTTAAAAAAATTTGAAATTTTAAGTTGAAGTTATCCAAGATCATAATATGAGATGTTAGTACTTCTATGTACCTAAAGTGTATTTAGCCGAGATATCCAGCCAAGGTACTAGACTTGAAAGGAAAGAAACAGCACTTGTAAAAATATTAAATATTTTTAAGTGTTGGCCGAAAAAACAGTAAAGGTTTTTATCCGAGGTGACACTTGTCGGAGGTGTTCTAGCCCGAAGTGATTACACAGTTAAGGTGTACTTTGAAAAATTGCAAAAATATTCTAAGTGTGGAAACATGCAAGATACAGAAGCAATAAAGAGAAGCATTCAACACTTAGAAGCGTGCATTCATTTAAAGAAAAGATTTGTTCAACTACAAAGCAAGCACATTGGCCAAATTGAAACTTATAATTGTTCAAACAAACAAAAAGTTACAATTGGAAAAAGCCTATACATATTAGCAAAGAAAATTTCTAAGAAGACTGTACTGCTTTCGGCGGTTGACGGTGTTTCAGTCTCGGCAGACAGTTGGGAAAGCTTCTCAACAGTTTTTTCAGCCTCGATCTCAGCGTCAATTTCATGAAGGGTCTCATCAAGACTCTTCTCGGCTATCTGGACCTTGGCCTTAGATATCGTTGTCTTGGGAGAGGCACTCTTGGAGACCTCGTCCTCCTTATCTTGAGTCAAGTTCAAGACTTGATCATTCAGAGTTGGGGACTTGGCCTCAACAGCAGCCTCCTCCTTCTCATTAACATCTTCAGCGTCAGCTTCCTCTTCTTCGGCCTCGTCATTTCATCCTCTAGGAGTTTGAGAGAAAGGCACGTTGAATTGGTTGATATCTCGAAGGTCGGAGTCCATTGGGACGGATAACTTATTAAGCGATGCCGTCCAGCCAAGGTAATAGCCTTTGTTACAGGCTTGATTAACTTGGGCTTTGTAAGCATCGTTGTAGATACCCCATTTTTTATGGCCCTTATGACTTGGACATCCTTGCATGTACACCCGTTGATGAGTCTGTTTGCTCGCCAAGTGCTCGAAATCCTCAGCGGAACGCCACAACTTTAAGCCTTTCAAACCCTACATCATTTTTGTCTCATTTTTGGACCATGCCTTGATCTTTCCAGCCTGCAGCTTTTGATGGCCTGCCGGCCACTTTTTGAGGCTGCCGGCCATCACTTTTGGGCTACTGGCCACCAATGATGACCAACCAGCCACTAGTGTTTTCTGTAGATATTTTATGTCAGCTGTGCCAGCTGTTTGCACAAATGCATGCATCTATCCACACATGTAGGGCTAGATCTCCTTGAGGGAATTTCATGTTTTCTATATATAGAAACCCCCTCTATCTTGTAGCAAAGTTAGAAAATTTTTAACTCAAAAATTTTCCTCTCTCTCTACAAATTCTCTACACTTTAGCCTACAATCCTTCAACATTTGCCTATACCTCCTTGAGCAAAGTTGATCATCTTTGAGTTGAGATTCTTTGAGGTCTTCTTGGAGCTCTTGAAGTTGGTTTTGGCTTGAATTGTTTCCTAGAATTGCTTCTTCTTTTCAAGAGGTATAAGGCTCTACCTATTTTCTTGCTTATTTTGCTTTTATTTCTACTATTTTTTCATTGTTTTGAGCTGTCAAAACTCTATGTTTTTTGGGCTGAAGCTTGGGTTTAAGGCCATTAAAGGTTGAAGGGTTGATAGCCCTTTTCTATACCTTGTTTTAGAGGCCTTTGCACTTATGTTTCCCACCATTTTACTATCTTTTTCCAAGCTTTTAAATACTGATTTTTAGAGCTTTTTCAGTGGCCAAAATAATGTTTTGAAGTCCAAATTTGGAGGAGTTAGCCTCCCCTCCTTGTGTCTTGTTTGCTAGTCTAGTTAGCTCTATGTGTTAGCTTATTTTTCTAACTTGTTTTAGATTAATTCCAACATGTTGTAGCCTCTGATTTAGACTGTTTTAACTCTGTTTTGGGTTGGTTAAGTCATTTGAGTCTTGTTTTACATGCTTGTAGTGTAATAGTCCTCACAAGCTTGGTGTTTTAGGCCTTTAGACACCACTTGTTTGAGTTGATTGCATGTTTTAGTATTTTTCTCACTTTATTTTAGCACTAATAATCTCTACAATCTCCCTCCATTCTTGACTTTTTACTTTGCTTTGAAAGTGATTTCAAGTCATTTGTTTGCCCAAGTATGAAATTGAGATTTCATACTTAATGGTTTAATTCCTTAGAGGGTTCATTACCAACGGTGTGATACTTCTTTCATACCCAAAGCAACTTGTGTTTTGAACCCTCCTTCCATTAGAGGACTTTAATTCACCTTTGGACTTAATTGGATTAAAGGATGGTTGGTAAATTAAAAGGAGTAATTAAAACTTGGAACTAAAAGTGAGCAAGATAATAACTTGGTGTGTTCGATTGGACGTTAATTGAACATAAGGAAAAGTGGGACATTTCATACTCAAAGTGATGAAATGTCTTAAGTTTCCTAGGTCTCCATTGCCCTTAATCATGCATGATAAGGTGATGGTCTTGTGTCTTGTTTTGCATTTATTGAAGTTGCACACTTGGTTTCACAAGCCATCATGCAATGAAATTATATCCATTGATGGTTTATGAACTAAAGCTTGCTACTCCTTAGATTTGTTCATGAAAAGGAGGGGTGAGTTGTACAAACAAACCCTTAAAATATCCTGTATATGCTCTGTTTGTCCTCTGTTGCAGTAAGATGAACCTGTGCATCAGTGGTCGGCAGGCCACTATAACGACCCCGCCATCTATAATATTTTATATTTGGTTAATTAAGGAGATTTAGGGTTTTAATTAGTCGCTTTCCAAATTTAATTTGGGATTTATGGGAATTGTGGAATTTGACTCGTATATGATTCTATTAAAAACTTATTTTGGAATTAGAAATTAATGGTCCAAATGGCTTAAGGAAGTGAAATTAAGAAGTTGAGTCAATTTAATTTTAATTACGGACCCACTTGGGAGTTTAATTAAATATTCGATTCAATTTAGTAAAATTGAGATTCAATTAAATTGGGTCTAGATTGAGTTAGTTAAGTTAATTAAATTATGAGGATTGAGAATTAAGATTATTATGAATTAAATTCATTTATGGGGTGCCTAATTCGGATAAGCAATTTATTGACGAAATTGTGAGTCTGATCAGAAATTGAAGACTTAAATGATTTAAGAAACCAAAATTGAGGATGAAAATAAGTTCAATTTGATATTTGGAGCCTTTTGGGAGTTTAATTAAAATCTGATTCGGATTGATAAATTTAAATATAATTAATTGGGCTCTAATGGAAGTTAATTAAACTAATTAAATTATGTAGGATTTGTGTTTGGGCTAATCAAGATTGATTAAGATTAAATGATGTTCAATTAAACTAAAATGTAATTGATATATTAATTTATTTTTTTTTAATATAATTATAATACAAAAGGGGGATGTTGGTGTTCTTGGAAGTTCAAGGCAACAATACTATATACATAATATACATCATCAAGTGGTGAGGGGCTGGAGGAAAAAAAAAAAACAGAGCCCGTAGGAGAGAGAGAGGAGAACCGAGAGAGAGAGAGAGAGAGAGAATTGTGCTGGTAGGTTCAAGTCAAGGAAAGAAATACAAGAAGAGAACCAAGGAGAGGAAGGAAAAGTTCAAGAATTTTAACCCATTTAAAGTTTAAGGTATGGAATTTATGTTAATTTGTGTAGAATCTTTACATTACACTTGAAATTAAAGGTGAAATTGGAATCATAGCAAAAAGATGAAGAGAAATTGACTTAAGTGTAAGATTATGGAAGCTAATTTGGAATTAGGTTCTAAACATGAAATGGGTAACATGCATGTGGATGATTATGGAATAAATTTAGGAATTAATTATTTTGGGTTTGATGTTGTGATCTTGCATGAAAATAAACCTCATTGTTACATGCATGAGCAAATTAATACTCTAATTACAATATGTTTCATGGATTGTGAAAAATCTGAATTAATTCAAGTTCATATTTGAAGAGAAAAAGGAGATGTTTATGAGAATCAAGTTTATGAAAATTTAGAATATTAGATAAAGTTTTAATTTTATAATTAGGTTTTTAACTCATGCATGTAATGTAAGTTAAGAAATTAATTCATAATTTATGCATGCAATGTAAGTTAAGAAATTAATTCATAATTTGTGCATGTAATGTAAGTTAAGAAATTAATTCATAATTTAAAGATTATAAGTTTGTGATTGAGTTTTGGTGTAAATTAAGAGTCTAATTATGGTTTGAGCTTAATAAGGTAGAATTGGTGGGATTTTGATAAATGTTTCATACATGCAAATGATTTTTTTTTAAGAAGGTTATAACTTTAAATTCATGTTTTGAAGGAAAATACAAAAAACTTGAAGTCAATTTTATGTAATTAAAAAGAAAATGATAAATTGAAGCTATGTTCAAATTTATGAAAATTAATTTAGAAATTAATTATTTTGGGTTTAACTTTGGAATATCATGCATGAATTAAGTTTAATTTCTACATGCATGAACAAATTCTACAAGTTTTAATATTCTAATTGTACATGCATCATGGATTTCTAATAATTGATTTCATGTTTTGATGAAATAAGAATTAAGCTTTGGAAATTATGGGTTTATAAACAATAAGCTTAATTTATAAATTAAAGAAGTTTTGATGTAAATGATTTAAAATGGATCATATTTTCTTGAATATTTAAGAGTTTATATGTTTTAGACAAGTCATGAATGAACCCAAGTTTGAAGTTATTGAAAGCTCAATTCAAGTTTTAGAATTTGTGAGTTTAGAATTGGGCTTGATATAAAGAACATGAATTGTGTTGAATTTGATAAATTTGAAGTTGTGTGTACATGCACGTTAAGGATTGTCATGGGTTTACATATTTGAGTACAAACATGCATGTATACTTCAAATGACAAGGAAATTAATTTGCATGAGCTTTGAAGTTATGAAGTGAGTTTGATATGATTCAAGTTTATGAGATGAATTTATGTAAAATTGAGATTCAAATCTTGTAAAATTGGCCCTTATATTCATGTTGAAAGTTATATATAAGTCTTATGATATTAATTACATTGGTTGGAACCAAGTTTGAAGCTCAAACATAATCTAGAAAAACCCAGAATTTGACCTGTCCACTCTAGCGTGTAGAGTCCCGCTCGAGCGTACCCTGTTTTACTAGACTCCTCGCTCGAGCATCAAAAGTCTCGTTCGAGCATAATTTGCAAGCAACCAGTACTTTTGTAGACCAAAGGGGTCCGCTCGAGCGGCCGAAGCTATGCTTGAGCGGAGGGCCCTGTTTCAGAAATTTTGAAAAGATGTTTTATGCTTCGTTTTCCATTCTCTTTCATTTCAAAGCACTTTTAGGCATGTATTAAACATTGTAAATGAATTAAAGAACATGAAATGAGCCTAAGAATGTTACACAAGTTAAAGAACAGAATGATTTGTAATATGACCCAATGTGTTATGAATTATGTAGGGTCAAAAGCAGGGACGAATCAAGCACCAGAATGCTGTGAGTAATAACTTAGTAAAGCTATGTTCAAGTTAAATTATTTTCGATATACGAAATAAGATCTGTCGAATGAAATGCCATGTCTTATACTATGAATGATTGTCCAACAATAATAAGCAATTATGACATTATGCTATGATTCAAGTGTGATACAAGTGACATTATGCTATGATTCAAGTGTGATACAAGTGACATTATGCTATGATTCAAGTATGTTACAAGTGACATTATGCTATGATTCAAGTGTGTTACAAGTTCCCGGTACCTGAGGTTCCTTATGGAACTGACAAGTTATCTATACTCGGCTAGAGGTTCCTTTATGGAACTGACAAGTTATCCATTCCCAGTCCGGAGGTTCCTTTAAGGAACTGACAAGTTATCTGTACCCGGCTGGGGGTTCCTTTATGGAACTGACAAGTAATTCGCTCCCAGTCCGGAGGTTTCTTTATGGAACTGACAAGTATTCTATATCCGGCCGGAGGTTCCTTTATGGAACTGACAAGTATGACCTTTGATGCGATGAATGTGATCTGTAGCGCTAACGGATGTACTATGTAAGATTAAGCATAAACTCTAATTTCTATATGTGATTTGAATATGAATATGTTTTTGACTGAAATCTGAATATGCATAAGACTCTGTGATGGACATCATTCATTAAAATCCTGTACTTTGTTATTATTCACTGGGCTCTAACTCATTGTATTATTTATGTATGTAGGTGATTAAGCGCATGATCAGGCTTAGAGGCATCTGCCTGGAATATGTTTCTGTCAGCCAACCTATGTGCCTCCCGTGGAGGTTCCGGTTATGTCAAGTGGCTTTGCCTGTGTAATTTAAAGTTCAAGTTTTATTTTCTTGTTTGGTTAAACAAGGCTTTGTTTATTTTTGTAAATAGGGCTAAGCCCCTTTTTGTCTAATCTATATATATATGATGACGTAAGAATGATGTATAAATATGTATATGAAAAAAGTTTTAAATTTTTCTGTCTCATATAAGTCTGCACAGCTCAATGGATGTTGTATATTTGTTATTTGTTTCCGTTAGCCCCTAATATTATGTCAGTATGTCTCAGAGGCCTTCGGTAATCCCAGGATTACTGGCCGGTTACGATGCTAAACCTATAGGGGCGGATTTGGGTCGTGGCAGCCACTTTCCATGGCCGGTAGGTGGTCAGCAGACCACCTTTGATGGTCTGCAGGTGGCCGGCAATCTTTACCAGTAGCCGGCTAACCACTGATGCAAAATTCAACAGAGTGTTGGTAAGGTGGAGCAAAATGGTTCTGAAATGTTCAACTGTGCAAACAGAGGCATTCGGGAGCAAAATAATGGTCTTTTCGGAGTGGAATCCGAGCATACGCGTGCACGTCTCTCATTTCCCAAGGCAGAGTAGTTAATTGCTTAGTTTAATTACTTAGTTTGCTTACACTTGTGTTGTAATTATTTAATTAGTTAGCTTACTAGCTAATTAATTCAAGTGTTACAATAATTAATTAATTAGTTTAGCTATTTATTCGGTTTGTAATAATTAGCTTAATTAGCTTTAGCTTAATTAGTTAGCTAGTTGCTTAGTTTATTCCTTCGAACTCCCCTTCATGAGAGCGTAATGTAATAATGTATATGTCATCTAACCCCACGTCTTTCTCCTTTTTATTTATCCATTTTTTATGGTTAGATTAGGGGCATCACATTTCAATTAGCATATCGCGTATTTGCATCCATTGTATTATATGCACCAAGGCTCGGCGTATCATTCAAACTGCATTATTGTTTAAATACTTCTTTGAATACGTGCTTAGTGTCACGACCCCAACCCGCCCCTAGTAGGATGGTGCCATGATGGCCAGTAATCCGAGACTACCGAAGGCCAGCTTTCAAAATTCACACACAAACAGAGTATACATAGGGGCTTACAAATGCGGAAGCAATAACTTTAAATACAGGTGGTCCATAAGAGCAGTGCATAGATCAAATGAAATGACATACAAGATATGGCTTTACAATTTATCGTTAATCAACAAAATACATGTTGGTTCTTGATCAAAAGGCTTCTCAGCCGACATGTATAAAATACAGGAAATACAAGCCAAGAAGCATGATTTTCAAGATTTGCCGACGTAAATACAACATTGCCGACATGAATACAAAACAAAGCCGACATAGTCATGAATCCAAAACAAGCTTGCAAACACATCTAGGCGTCGCCGCCGTCCTGTTCATCACCTACATATATATAGAGAGGGTGAGCTTGGATACTCAGTGAATGGTACAAATAATAAAGGTTTTGCATGAACACTGGCCGAAGTTCCTTCAAAACGAATCAAGTCAAGCTTTACAAATCAAGGAATGAACCGTATTCATCTAACAAAGCCTTACAAGCTCTAAGGGATGCTTACTAGCATCGGCAAGGTACAAAACGATAGCATTCCGAACAAACAAATCCACGCGGTAAACCGTCAGTGGCAAAACAAGGGAATGACCGATCCGTAATCGATTAGACAAGGATGCTGCGAAAATTTAGAGTCCTCCAGCACGAGGGACTTGTGTTACTTAGGCCCGTAGCCCTTTTTAACACGAGAGACTGGTGTTACTTAGGCCCATAGCCCGCTTTAACACGAGGGACTTGTGTTACTTAGGCCCGTAGCCCGTTTTTAACACGATGGTACTGCACAAGTTTAGAGTCCTCCAGTACAAGGGACTTTCGTATTTAGTGCTGCGAAAGTTTAGAGTCCTCCAGCACAAGGGACTTTCCAAGAAGGTCATCAAAACAAGGCTTACACTTGATATACAAAACAAGGATATTCGCTCATGCTTAAACAAATACTTTTATCAAAACAAAGCAAAGCAAGCTTTATCAAAACTTATAACGTAGCTTTATTACATATACCACTCACTTAGTTCTTCTCGGGTGTAGGCTCAAAGCGAAGATCAAGGACCTACAATCACATGGCAATCACATTCTCAAAACAAGCTTTACATGCATGCACATGATCCCGGCATTCTCACCAGATCCAAGTCAATATCAAAGCAAAACATGCTGGGAGTTAAAACACTGCTTTTCGTCTCATGAAAACACACTGGGTACCAACCAGGTCTTTGCCGAGGTCCCACACCTCCTTGCCGAGGTGTGGTCCCGATGGCCACATTCAAAAGCAAAGTCGGGAAAACCTGGGTTTCCCTTTGAAGAACATGAAGAACATAATGAACATGATCATGAAAAAGATGAATGCAAAGATCATAACTTGTTACAAAATCTGAGATTTCATGCCATAAGTTCAAAACACGGACCTGGGTACCCATACAAGAAGATCATGCAAGAACAAACACAAAAACATGGTTCTTGTTCCAAACTTTCGGATCAAAACGAGACTTTTCTTCAAGAACGCAGGAATACTATTTCTCTTTCTAAAACCAAACTTCAAATCGATGCATGACATGCAAAACAGATTCGATCATGCAATGCAGCTAGATGATCAATAAGAACAACAAGAGTAGGTTAAGATTCTAACCTCAAGACACGAATCTAACGGCTTAAACTCCAAAGATCAAGCTTGGAAGATCTATTCTCACTCAAGAATTCCTCCTTCTTCCTCTAGAGCTTCTCTCTCTAAAGGCAAAGATTTGAGACAAAATGATTTGTTTCTAGGTCTGCCGGCTGTCTTAACACTCAGCTCGGACACGTGGCACTACCGGGTTGGTTCAACTCAAAAAGGTGACTGATTGACAAGACAAAACAATGACAAAGTGTGTTCAACAAGCTAAACGGCACGGGCACTCCGGCTATCAATGATCTCGGCTAGGACAAAGCTTCAGCAAGTAGAGGGAACAAAGACATCGGCTTGGAAGGACAACTCTTGACTAAGCTGTGCCACACCTTGGCCTAGATGTGCCACACCTCGGTCTAAGTCATACCAATCCAGGAACAAAATCACTCAGCGCAAGAGTAAACATCTCGGCCTAGATGATACACATCTCGGCCATGGTGATGAACACCTCGGCCTAGATAATGGCATCTCGGCTAATATGCCAGGGTGGAGATGGAGGTCAACCAAAGTGGTTCCAAGTTAGTTCTAGGCGCAAAGGCTCAAAGGTGAACTAGGCTAAGATGACCTCGGCTACAAACCAAGCAAGGAACAAAATCATGCAAGCAACACTTAAGCAAAACGAGACAAGACAAGATCATACATGAATGTATGCAAACATGACTGAGTCAAAGTGAGGGTTGTTACACTTAGACCGCATGTTATTTAATTTAATTGATCCATATGCCATATTAGTAGCCGATCCTTTTAGTTGCATATTGTATGTGTTGCATTAAACATTTGGCATTGTTAGGAATATGCATTTTTCTAACTTTGTTTTCTTTTGGTATGGAGTACTAGGTGAGTTTTAGTGTTTTAGCATACTTGCATGAGTGTGAGTGATTGCCATGACTGCATGCTTGCCATGAAGCTAAGTGCCTACTTGCCATAACTGTTTGAGTACCTGTGGATAAAGGCTTGTTGTTTGAATTGGAACGATTCAGTGAATATACGTTTAAGCCCACTTTGTTAAGTGACAAATTCAAACCCTTTTCGAAAAACAAACATGAAATTGAATTGTTCCAATTCAGGCAAACTAGTCTATACTTTTTGTGCGTGCATCACATAGTAATGCTAACCTAATAAACAAGAACAAGAGCATATAATGTTGATAAAAATCATATCATGATTAGTAGAGGCCGATCTTTGATCGAGCGAGCAGGGGTGTTCAATTCATGACCTTCCCCTCTTGTACCTAAGTTTCTGAGCTGAGACAATCTTGGTGATGACGGACACGTGGCCTTTGGCATGAGTCATGGGTTTTCTAAATTTTTCCAAAATAAAATATTTATGTGGCGACTCTGTATCTGGCAAAGCAGTCCATTTTTGGCAATTTGATTCAAAATCAATTTTTCAAAAGATTTATCGGATTTGGACTATTTGGTGTTTATCAAATTTCATATTGCACTTGTAAGATTAAATTTAGAACCGCAGGAGTTTGAACTATAGGGCTTCTTTCAAACTTCTGAAAGGGGGCGCGAAAAAGTCGAGCTACAATCGCGAACGGCGGCTTGCCCTTCTGAGAATGCCTTCTCATCCGCCGCCTTGATCTCGACTTCTTTGGTCACCAAGGCCTCCTGGAGCTCCACCTTGACCTCGACGATTTTGGCCTTGGCCTCCTTGGCCTCGACTTTAAGAACCTCAGCCACAGCCTCCGCCGCCTCAACTCTCTCTTCAACTTTGTCTTGGGCAGCTTTGGCAGCCTTAGCTTGATCTAGCAAAACTTTGATCTTGGCCTCAACGTTGTTGAGGGAATAGAGGAAACCAGAAGCTTCCTGAGTCTTGTGAACCAACTCCTTCTTAAACGCCTCGGCTTTCAGTACAAAGGAGTGGGTATGCTGGATGGACTAAAAAGGAAGACACAAACAAGTTAGAATTGCTCAAGTAAAGGCAGAAAACCGAAATGAAAAATTGCAAGTGTTGAAGACTTACCAGGACAGAATGCTGCATCATCAATGCAAAGTTTTTGTATTCAATGATTTCGGCCATACGATTCAGATCGGTTGGCAAGAGCACAACGATAGAGAGGATGACGCCAACCTTGACACTGTTAATGGCACATTCGCCAACTCTCATCGGTCGATTCCCAACCATAATGGCAGGAGTCCAGGGCTCATCAGCTTTGAAAAAACCTGGGCTCCCTGCACCTTCAGACCTCAGCTTCTTCGACCAAGTAGTGTTAGAAGGCTTGGCCTCTGCAGGTCTCTTCTCGTAGATAGGCGACCTCTTCTCAGCCTCGGCCAATTTTAAAATTGGCACTGTGTCCTCTGAGTCTATTGGGATTTGGGTTACTGTGGCCTTTGCCTTGGCTCTCTTAACTCTTTTGGGTTTTGGATTGGGTTAGGATTGAGATGGAGAAGAAGATTGAACTGTGATGACTCTTGGCAAGTCGACCAGGAGGTCTTCAACGATGGCTTTACTGCGACCGATGTCATTGGCAGTCGCAGCAACGGTAACTTTAGTGCCGAAATGGATAGCAGGAAGGGCAATTGAGGGATTGGTAGGATCGTAAGCCGACACCTCAGATTCTCGACGTTTGTGGCTCCTAGTTCTATCAGCTAGTGCGTTTAGTGGAGCACGACGCCACCGTTGGCACTGGGATGTCGGAATAAGTTTAGGGGTAGATGTGGATGGCTGCTCTACTGGATTTGAAGAGTAAGCCTGGTCTGGCCTTGGTGATGAAGTGACTGGTGGAGTTGTGGCAGATGGAGGAGTCTTGCTTCGGCGAGGAACGTCGGGCAGAGCAGACTTATAGGTGGGAATGTAATTCAGCAGGAGGGGGGACTTTGCGTTTTTGGATGGGAAGATCCAAAAGCTTCTTGAGACCTGGGCTTGGGAAGAAAGTCTGGTGAAAGTCCTTTGATGGCTGAGGAAGGACTTTAAGAAAGAGCAACAAACATTAGTACAGACAAATGAATTGGCAAACCTTAATAAAGATAAGTTATGGGATGACTCAATTCTTACCCTCATCCTCTCTAAAAACTGATCGGCGCAGAGGAAAGAGACGAAGATCATCATCAAGCGTGAACTCCCAGTTGCCCGAGACGATCAAGTAGTCATTTCCAGCACCTTTGTTGGAGTCTAGGAGGTCGGCTATAAGTTTGTAGATAGTGGATCTGGGCTTGAGGTAATATGTGTAGCCTTTTCTAGACTTAAGGCCGTACATGGTGTAACAGAATTGGATGTCGGCTAGTGTGATCCTAGTTTTTTCTCGGCGTGCTAATTCGATTATGCCATTGATAACCCTATATTAGTTTTATGGCTTGTTGCATAGGGTTAAGCTTGTAGTAATGAAGGATTTTCCTAAAAATGACGTCTAAGGGAAGCCGAAGTCCACACTCAATAAAAGTAACAACATAGATAGGCATTGAGTTCGTATTTGGCATGATAGAGTCCTCCTTGCCAACCAACCTGATCTGGACGTCGGTTGGGATGGAGAACTCCTGCCTGAAGTATTCTAGTTTGGCCAGGATGTCTAGTCTCCACCTAAATATACCCATTACCTCAGCAATAAAGGCTTGAATAACAGATTTTTGGTAAAGATTTGGGAACCTTGGCTAATGCACTGGGGTAAGGGTTCTTTGAAGATCAAATGGAAGGATTTTGTTTCACGTAGATAGACCAAGCAAAGAGACAAGATCAGGAGGATAAACAGCCCAATCAGTAGAAAGGATCATCCTTACATGAGCAGTATCTACCCGGTGAGCTACCTTGTTGTTCCTTCTTCTTGTCCAAACAAAATTCCATTGCCCATTCCTTGACGGCCAACAAACATCAGACACAATAGCCATACTATCCTAGGAGACACCGTTTCCAAAACGCAGAGGTGGATGGGCATTTGATTGTCACTCTCTATTTCAACCTGATGGAGATTATGAACTAATCCCAAGCTGATAGATTAAATGAAATGATTTGATACTTCTCAAAGCATACATCTTGAATATAAGAGTTTAGAATTTTAGAGGTAATTAACAAAAAAAAAGGGGCAATAATAGAGGCCTCGAATTTGCCTCAAAAGTGCTTCTTTTTTTTCTTTTTTTTTGACTTTGTGTGTTATTTTTTTTGTTTATTTTATTTTTTTAAGGTGGTTATTTGTAGGGATGTACCAAAAAAATTAAATATATCGTACCAGCTCATCGTATAAAAATATATAAAATTAATAAATTGATCAGTCAATTTTTGATCAGTCAATTTTATCACTCAACCAGTCCAACCTAATTGATTGATCACTGCTGGTTAAAATTTGTTAATTCCATATAATTTTGTATGATGAGTTGGTGCGGGATGTCTAATTTTTTGGCACACCCCTACATATGACTACCTTTAAAAAAAAATAAAAATAAATAACATAGCCCAATAAATAAAATAAAATAAAATAAAATAAAAAAATTAATCAGTCAATTTTATCATTCAATCAGTCCAACCCAACTCACTTGTAGAATATATAATTTTTTAGCACATCCCTATACATAAACTATCCTTGCAAAAAGAAAAGAAAAAAAAAAAAAAAAAACCAAACTAACTGTCTTAAATTAAAAGAAAAGAAAAGAAAAAAAAAATTGGGATTCGAGGCAGATTCGAGGCCTCAGGCATTTCCCCAAAAAAAATTCATTAACAATAAATGTAGAGGCCTCTAAACTTATATAAAATAACCTTACGGCATATAAAGTTATATGAGACAAGAATTCTGATTTAATGTAAGGAAACATGTCAAAACTTGAGATGTAATTCATGAGCCAATCACTCGTATGTTTTGAATTTTGTTGAAAACCTTTTCAAAGTTATGTTTGATACTAGATTTATATAGGGAAAAAACTAATTACAAATTATTTTTTTATTAGGAAAATAAGATAAAAATTAATAGGTATTTTTTAAAACATCCTACTAACTACCGCTTAATAGGCGTAAGTTAAAGTTCAAATAAGTTAAAATTCTAACACATATTTCACAGAATTTTATATATTTTTATTTATACATATTTTAATATATTTTTATACATAAATTAACCTTAACCAACATTCATTGAAAATTGTTTAGCATTTTCATTCTTACAAAAAAGCTCAAACCAGTCACCAGCCCAGTGGGCCACGAAGCTCGGCTGGCCATGAGATTTATCTTTAGGCCCGTAAATTTGGGCTTCGGACCAGGTTGTTTGTGATAACCTTTTAGACAGCTGATTATTAGCTGTGGAAATGTTTGTAAAATTGCAACTTTTTTTATTACATAAATTTATACAAATTGTTTAGTATAATTTTTACTTATGCTTTATGAGATAAAAAAATTAAATAAACTCAAAAAACTAATTATTGAAAAGCATGAGAAGAATGCTTTTCACTTCTATTTTTTATTATCAAATTTTATCTTGCTATATAGTACACCAAACAGTTACAATGTTTTATTACAAAGAATTAAAATTTAAAAATTTCTTGTATATCTCCTGATTCATTAATTTTTTTGAGAATATGAAAAACATTTGTATTAAAAACAACGGCATAAAGAATAAAATCCCAAAGGGCCATACAAACTATATAACAAAAGGAAAAAAAACAAACAACAAAAAAATAACAAATCCGTTGAAAAAATTAGTTACGAGCTAAGGAAAACTACCAATCTTCTTAAAGATGTGGTTTAAAAAGTAAGATCTGTTTGAAAGTTTGTCGTTTCTATCGACGTCGTCCCATTGCGGCTGCCCAACTTCGCTACTGCCACCGTCGTACTTCGGACACTGTCAGAAGCTGAAGATGAAAAGGAGGTTCATCCATGATGGTATGGAGAAGACTTGAGAGAGGATGAAACCATTATGGATGTGTTTGATTGGGCGGACTAGATAAGGGGGGATCAGAATCCATCGGACTTGAGTCTTGGGACTGTGAATCCCCCGGACTATTTGGTCGGATTGGATATGTATCCTGTGTTTGTTTTTTCATGGGATTAGATGTCTGGAAATGGCTATTTTTAGTGAATCCAACGTTTGGTTGGACGGACTGGATAGGATAAATGAACAAAAGACTATTTTGCCCTTTTTCAATTGTTTACTAAGGAATAGCAATATTAAACATATCTTTAATATTTTAATTATTTTAATTAAATAAATTTGTTTTTTTTAATAAATAAATAAAATATCAATAAAATTTGTTCTAAATCATTACTGTATAACAAATCATTATTTTTTTTACATACAAAACGTTACTGTTTTTGTTTTTTTACGTACAAAAAATATCATTAATTTAATAATATAAATTAAATTTATTTTTTTACATAAATTTATTTTTTTACACAATTAAATAAATAAATAACCACTAAATTTATTTTTTTTACACAATAATAAAACACCTGTTACAATTTAAATAATGAAATTAAATAAATTATAAACAAAATTTGAAAATAAAACATCAATAAAATATCTATAAAAAATTATTTTAAAAAATTAAATAAATAAAACATTAATAAAAAGTTAAATAAAATTATTTTATTTTTAAATTGAGACATTTAAATTTTATTGAATTTTATTAAATATAATACATAATTAAATAGTAGATGGTCAAAATTGTCATTTTCGCATCTAATCCCAATAGTGATTAGTCCCCCCAAAACAATCCCACCCCCCCAGGACAGGATAGTCCCCCATATGGAGGACATGGAGTCCGGCCGGACATGGTGTCCGGCGGACTAAAAAAAAATCAAACAACGGATAAGGAGGGAGGTCGGACATGGAGTCCAAATAGTGGATAGTCCCCCCCCCTTATCCCCCAATTAAACACACTCGGGTGTAGAAAATCTAAAAATCTATACCGAAATTAGGAAAAAAATTTATCAAATCCCTATTTCGGATATAAAAAGTTCAAATTTACACCCTAAAACTGCATATCTATATTCTATGAGCGTAAATTCACACTCTAAAAATATAAAAAAAATTTACTAAAATATCGTAAAAATATTACCAAAGCACCACCAGAAATCTCCTAAAGAGGAGAGCACCGCTCTCTCTCTCTCTCTCGATCGAACTGCCATCATGATTCATGAATTATTGCTAGTACCGTGTAACAAGATTTCATTAGCAACGACTTTTACATATTATACAAATGGAAAATGATCGAGAGCTCGAAAAAGACGGCTCGAATTGGCTCGAAAACCCCAAAACGACGTCGTTTTGGGGTTTTCGTTTTTTTTTTTTTTTTTTTTCTTCCATTTCTACCATTTTCGTTGCAGAGGCGAGGGAGAAGAGGGAGAGGGAGAGAAAGAGAAGAGAGGGAAGAGGTCGTCGCGCAGCTCGCCTCCGACCGTCCGCCGGCCCGTCGCAGCTCGCAGCTCCGCCGTCGCAGCTTTGCCCCGATCGCAGCTCGCAGCTCCGCCCCTCGTCGGCTCTGCCCCAATCGCGTCGCCTCCGCCGCCTCCGCCCCCTCCTCCTCCTCCTCCCCTCCCCCTCCATTTTTTAGGCCCCCTCCAGTCCCCTCCAGTCCCCTCCTCCCTCCTCCTCTCGTCTCGTCTCCTCTCTCCTCCCCCTCCATTTCTGCGTCTGAAAACAAAAAAAAAAAAATCGAGCCGTTCGAGCTGCGTAGCTTTCGAGCTACGTAGCATGGTCCTATACAAATAAGCTTAAAATTTAGTATGGTTAATAATGAATGAACTAAATAAAAATTTGAGATTATTTTTCTAAAAAATGAATTCATTAAACTGACTCCATCCATTTCAAATTATTTATTCATTTTTATTGTTTCAAATATCATTAAAAATTTATTTATATTTTTAATTCATTATTTTTTGAATATTTTTAAAAAACTATCTACAACAATTAATTAATTGAGATTTTTTCATTTGTGAAAACAAATTAAATTGCTTTCATAAAATTCATTATTTATTGACCTCAAAAAATAAACAAACAATTAAAAATGAAAAAAAAAATTATTAATAAATAAAATTTATTATTTATTCTATTTTTTTCACCAAAAATATATTAGGGCAGTTGGAGGTGCCTGGACGCTCTTCTTAGTTGCTTCATTCACCTTATCCCAATTCCTCGCCTACCAAAAACCCCCCAAAAACCTCACTCCATTGCCAATGGATTCAATCTCAAACCCCCACAAAAAAATCCATTTCTAGTTAGTTCCAATTCTTAATGTTAATTTCTTCTCCTCTAAGTCTCTACACAAACCCTTTTCACATCCTCTATCTCTGTATCCATGGAGCTTTGTTCACCATTCAAACCCCTCCCAAGACCTGACCTCTCTTTCTCATCTTCCTTCTCACCTTTCCCCTTCCAAACCCACCTCAAAACCCCCCAAATCTCAACACCCACTTCCCCAAAATTTCGAATTCTAGCCGTTGCTTTGGACCCACAAGAACTCCCCCAAAACAGCCCCCAAAGGCTCCTCAAAGAGCTCGCTGAGCGCAAGAAAGTTGTCTCGCCGAAGAAGAGGATACCCCCGAAGAGATTCATCCTGAAACCCCCATTAGATGACAAGAGATTAGCTGAAAGATTTCTAAATAGTCCCCAATTGTCCCTCAAAGCCTTTCCTTTATTGAGTTCTTGTTTACCATCTTCTAGACTTAACAATGCTGATAAAACTTGGATTGAAGAGTACCTTTTGGAAGCCAAGCAAGCTCTTGGGTACCCTTTAGAGCCATCAGATAGGTTTGGGGATGATAACCCAGCAAAGCAATTTGATACTTTGTTGTATTTGGCTTTTCAGCATCCTTATTGTGAGAGAGCGAAGACACGGCATGTGAGATCAGGGCATTCGAGGTTGTGGTTTTTGGGGCAGTATGTGCTTGAATTGGCAATGGCTGAGTTTTTCTTGCAGAGGTATCCGAGGGAGTCACCGGGTCCAATGAGGGAGAGAGTGTATGCTTTGATTGGGAAGAGGTATCTTCCCCAGTGGATTAAAGCGGCTAGCTTGCAAAACTTGATCTTTCCTTATGATAACATGGATAAGTTAATCCGAAAGGACCGTGAACCCCCTGTGAAGTAAGTTTCTTGCTATTGTTTTGCGATTGGGATTCGATTTTTCTTTACATAAGATGGACAATTCTCATTTTATATGTGCTTTTTTTTTTTCCGCCTTTTATTGTATTTGAACCAATCACTTGAGTATATTGATAGCTAGTTGTAATACTCTTATACAGAGCATCAATTGAGTGTACATTTCTGGAAATATACTTGAGGGGAATTTACTTATCAATATGTATGCATGTACTCAAGGGAAATTTCTGGCAACAGCTTTATGATGCATGATTGGAACTTCTTAGATGGTGTATTGTATGCATATATGATAGTTGTCAACCTTAATATTTTATTTATGTATTCTTGCCAATAAAAAAGAGGCTTAAACTTCATAACTTTGAAACATGCATAGCATTTGGAGGTTCCAATGCTTAGCCCATATCCCATGCGCTTCCCTTTTTTTTGTAAAATGTCTAATTGGGCTATAACATATGGTTGTTGAGATAGTAATTAGATGGGTAGTTGTTAGTAAGATAATTGTAAGGGAGGGTTCAATTAAATACGGATATTGGAGTTAGGGGTTAGTGGACAGAGGTTTAGAGTTGGTGAGGGACTGTTACTGTACAAAGATAGAAGCAACCCTGAAACCCTTTATTAAAGGCAGTTTTTTAGGCTGTAAAATAGTGATTAATAAGTTCTGAATGCCAGTATAGAGCTTCAACATTCAAAGAATTTAAAAAAAAAAAAAAATTGAAGAAAAAGAAGAACAACAATAAATAGTAATCACAATCACTTTGAAGTCATTAGGCATCAGACATACGATTATGATTGCATATCTTCCGACTGTTAACCATGAGTATTCATTAGGAGTCTACCCTTGTGATCCTATATTCTCTACCTTCTTCTAACACTCAACACATTAGGATAGTTTACTGCCCAGAATTCTAGCATTGTTTTCCTGAATTCAGTGCAACTAAACACTTTTAAGACCTAATCAACTTTAACCTGTCAAATCTACATAGCCTACAAAAATTCTAGCACTTCTTAAAGGCCCCAAAGTCTTCTATTTCCTTGGCTAATTAAACCCTGAACACTTACCCTTATGTTAACTTATTTCTTAATTAACCTGTTGGCAATAAAAATTTGCTATGATCTGCCCTAGAGAAACCCTTTTATGGCTGCCCAATATCAATTTCTGGTGAAATGGCTTGTGGGAGCATGTCCTGTTCACTTGTCTCATAATGTGACTATAAAGTATGAATCTGTGAAAAGAATGCTGTCAACACATATCATGGCATTATGTGTTCTTGAGTTGTCCATAGGAAGAAGTTTCTTTGCACAAATAGTAAAGAACTAAAGAACACGATCAATAAGTTATGTTCTCAAGTTTACAATATATTACTTCATGCTGAATTCATATTTTGATCTCACCATTTAATCTGGGTTAAAATATGTTGGCTGTGTGTTGTTATGTCTCGTATGTTATGTTACTAAGTTATAATACAAGGGGAAGGAGAAAAATCGACATAGTTGAGCTAAGAGCAATGAGGCACAATCCAAACAAAAAAAATACTATTGTTGATCCAAGCTAAAATACTATTGTTGACTTGTTATTTTAGTGATGAATATTCTTATGGGCAGAGCTGTGTTCTGGGCATTGTTTGGGGCAATTTATCTCTGTTTTGGTATGCCAGAAGTATACCGTGTTCTTTTTGAAGTATTTGGTATGGACCCAGAAGCTGAAGAATGCCAGCCTAAATTAAGGAGACAACTTGAAGACGTAGACTATGTCTCTGTGGAATTCGATGGCAGAAAGCTAAACTGGCAAGATGTTGCTGCATATAAGGCAAGCTCAATTTTGGTTTTTCTTTCTATCTAAATGTCATTAACCATATCCTTGGTAAATGAAGGATATAAATCAAGCATTGGTTTGTTAATGCTTCTTTCATTTAAATGTACAGC
The DNA here is from genome assembly GCA_030407325.1 of Camellia japonica. Taxonomy (NCBI): domain Eukaryota; kingdom Viridiplantae; phylum Streptophyta; class Magnoliopsida; order Ericales; family Theaceae; genus Camellia; species Camellia japonica. The sequence goes on along the minus strand of JAPPVO010000059.1, from coordinate 142,440,501 downwards.
CCCCAGAAGATGCACTTTTCGCACACCCAAGGCTTTTCAGAGCATGTGTCCCACCAGGCATGCATCGTTTCCGAGGAAATATATGGGATTACGATAGCAAACCCCAAGTTATGCAAACGTTGGGATATCCCTTAATAATGACTGATAGAATTCCAGAAATTACTCAAGCGAGGAACATAGAACTTGGACTTGGGTTGCAGGTATTGTTGTCCCTCTGTTTATTTTTTCTCTTTAACTTGTTAATTGGGCCATGAGTATTGTTGGCCCTCTGTTTCTTTTTTTTTTAACTCGTTAATTGGGCAGTGTTGTTAAATATATATATGTCAATACTTGATGCAGATGTGGTGTCTGACTCAATTTCATGTCGACAGGCCTAGAATGATATTATATAAGAGTGGATATTTACATTGAATTGTGTTTTAAATGTACATTGGTTGCAACTTGCATGCATTAAATATCAAGAAACATAAACATCAATGTCTAATCGAAAGATGATATTTCAACAAGAAGATCCAACAGTGTGCCTTTTTTTTTTCTTAGCTAGACAACAGTGTCCAACAGTGTCCTTTTTGGTTTGGACTTGTTTGTTTAATTGGGGCTCAAGTTGGTGTTTGAATCAATCTTCTCCAGAATAGTTGAACCATCTCTTGCTCAGTTTGGCATTGGACTTACAAAATTAACATATATATGTACTATCTATCTTCTGTACTATCTATAAAGCAAACACAAGACTTGGTGTAAATGTCACTTCCAACCCCACCCCCCCCCATGCCCGTAAGACCAGTTACTTATGCTTATGCCCAGTTTTCAGATTTTGAATTCAATTATATATTTTACAATCTTATGCACACCACTGCTAGTGTTATATACAGTCTACACCTGAGTTGGTGTAGACTTTGTTGTGCCCTCACATAACTACTCAGATCAAATTTGTAACTTCTTGCCTCGAATAACTGCCCAAACCAAATTCAGATCAAAATTTGAAACTTCTTTGGTTTTAATTTTCTGAATTCAATTTTTTAAAAATTGAGTTTTTTATTTTTCGTGTTTTTTTTTTTTAGTGAATATTTTTAAATTTTAAATAATTTTTTGTACTTTTATAGATACACCTTACTTAGATGTATCTAAAAAGTAAAACATTTGTGAAAAAATATTTTAAAAAATTAATAAATACACAAAAATACTTAATTTTTGTATTTTTGATATTTAGGCCTCATTTGGGAACAGGCTAATTTAATAACTTTTTAGCTATTTGGCTAAAATATGAGCTAAAAAAAACTAGTATGTTTAGGATGACTTTTTGGCTTTTTACTAAAAGATGTGTAAAAAGTAGAGAGAAAAGAGAATCTTTGACTTTTTTGTATAGGTTGTTGGCTTTTTTAGTAATTTTTTGGCTTTTTGGCTAAACCGGTCGCTTCCCAAACGAGGTCTTAGTAAATTTTTTCACAAAAATTATACTTTTTAAGTGTATTTATGTTAGGTGTGCCTAAAAGTGTGTGCCTAAAAGTTAAAAAGGGTGTGCTCACACAGCTAGTATATATATGCATGTATGAGTGTATCTAATGTGTATGTATTTCTTCAAAGTAAACTTGTATATATATATGTATGTGTGTGTATCCAACGTGTATGCATTCCTTCGAAGTGAACTTGCATTAATGAGGCAAGCATCTGTTCTCTTTACTCTTGCAATTCAATTGTATCTGTGTTTGTTCAATTATATCTATGGAGCTAGCCTTCTCTTTTGTCCACACTTTCGAAGTTAAATCACAGACTTCAGTGTGATGTGTAACTCCACCTTTTTCAAATCTCATGAATCATCTTATGCTTAATAATGCGTTGGACTTTGACAACTCAGGAGAAAGCATATTAAATCTTAAATTAGGAGTTAATATGCATTACCAAACGCACCAAATTTAATATTTTAACCAAAGTTTTTAGTATGTTTACTAATGCGTTAGACTTTGGTGTGTTTGCGTGCGTACATGCCCTTGTGCATTGAACTTTATTGATGTAATATGCTTTCTCCTGAGAAAACTCGCTGTGTTTGTGTCTCCTGATGGATTTTTTATTTTTATTTTTTTACACTGAAAATACAGCTTTGTTTTATGCACCCGTCAAAATACAAGTTTGAGCACCCTCGGTTTTGCTTTGAGCGACTAGAATATGTTGGCCAAAAGATCCAGGTAGTCATTTTCTAGCCTTATTGCATTTTTTGTTTGGAAGATCTTTTTACTGAAGCAATGCTTTGTTTTTACATGATAATAATATCCCATTTGAATAAAAATAAGTTGGTAGCAAAGCACGTGTAAAACTGTAGGAAATTAATGTATTGATTTTATTGATTGATTGTATTCAATATCTTAATTTTACAAGACCAAATGACACTCCTTATATAGGAGATATTACAAACATCATCATAACCCATTAAACCCATTATATACCACTTACATATTATATATTTCCACTATCTACCACTATATATTTCCACTATCTACCACTATCATATTATACACATTATATATGTCCACTACATTGCCACTATCAGATTATATATATTAACAGCCCCCCTCAAACTCAAGGGGGTTAGGAACTAACCAACTTGAGTTTGGAGAGAGTAACAAAACAGGAAAATAAACTGAAAATAAAATAAAAGTGGATAGGAGACACTGTATGGTCGTGTCAGACCGTTGTAGAAGACCGTATGGTTATGGCAGACCAAGGTAGAAGACAGTTTATGGGGTCATGTCGGACCGTTGTAGAAGATAGTTTATGGGGTCATATCGGACCGATGTAGAAAACAGTTTACGGGGTCATGTCGGACCGTTGTAGAAAACAGTTTACGGGGTCATGTCGGACCGTTGTAGAAAACACTATATGGCTGTGTCGAACCGTTGTAGAAAACAGTTTACCGAGTCTTGTCGGACCCATATAGGAGCTAACTGGAATCAATGTCGGGACAGTTTACCGAGTCTTGTCGGAGCCATATAGGAGCTAACCGGAATCAATGTCGGGACAGTTTACAGAGTCTTGTCGGACCCATATAAGAGCTAACCGGAATCAAAGTCGGGACAGTTTACCGAGTCTTGTCGGACCCTCAAAAGGCGTGCCCAATCTTATAAAAAGGCGTGCCATCAAAAGGCGTGCCATCAAAAGATGTGCCCGACAGCCATCAAAAGGCGTGCCATCAAAAGCCGCGCCGATTTGTCGTCTGGCGTTGAGAGGCGCGTAAGGCGCGTGTCTGCTTTGCCTATTTAAACCAAGGCGAGGCTGCTGCTGATGCAGAACAAACCAGCTAAAAAACTTCAGAAAAAAGACTCTTCGTTTTCTGAGAGTTGTATCGCTGAAACACTCTGTTGTTTTCTGAGAGTTGTATCGCTGAAACATTCTACAACCAACCCTGAATATGGCCTCTTCTTCCCGTTCAGCTACCCAGAACATAGCCTCTTCGTCCCGTGGTCTTACTCTCTTTCCCGACCTCAACGAGGCCACAACCCAGAATATGGCCCTTGAACCTCAACCAAGCGCCCCTGGGCCAAACACCCCTGGTTTTGCGCCTTTGAACTTTCCGATGCTGTCTGTGGAGCAAAGAATGGCTGCATAATCGGATATTGAGGCAAATTATTACACATTGAAATCATGTGTTGAGACCATGACTGCGGTCTCAAACCTGTCGCACCGGCTTCAGAGTAAGACAAATGAGGTGCAGCAATTAAACGCCCAACTGGCTCTGCTCCAGGGCATGTATTAGGATGCCCGAGCAGAGATATGTGGGCTGAAGGCAGAAAATAAGGAACTGAAGCGGAAGGCCACCGTGATGCTCAGATTTGGAGGGCCGCCATATGTGACAGTTGAGGAGCAACGGGAAGTGGACGTGCTCGGCGGCGTGGGAAACACGGAGACAGCACCGACAAGGGACGCCCAAGACAAAGGCAAAAAGAAGAGGACAGCTGAAGAGGCGAAAAAATGAGGCTGGTGGATGTGGTGGTTGTAGGTTGGAGATTGTTTGGTTTTTTTTTTTTTTTTGATGTAAAATGGTGATCGGGTTTGATCCCGACATAAATAAAAAAAAGAGGTTGTGATATGTGGAATGTTTGTGGTGGTGTTTTGGTGTGTTTAATAATAATAATAAAAAAATAAAATAAAATTAAAAAATAGAGAAAGAAAAGAGAGAAACTGCAGCCGATGAGAAAGGGTTGCAACTGATGTTGCAGCTACTGTAGCATTAGCTGCTCTGTCTGTTCTGAGCTGCAGTTGGCTGGCCGTGGGCAAACTGATGGGGCCGAGACCTCATCGTCCTCTGATGCAGCTGCAAATAATTTGGAAAGAAATGTTTCATCTCAACTTGGGAATGGACCTTCTCAGGATGCACTTGCCTATGGTTGGAAGGATTCTGAGAATGACTCTCATAGTAATAGTACAGCTTCTGTTAGAGCTGATCATTCTCAGATTAGTCCCCAGATGGCGCCTTCCTGGTTTAATCAATTTGGAACATTTAAAAATGGGCAGATGTTGCCAATGTTTGATGCACGGAAAAATGCCACTGTAAAGACTATGGAACAACTGTTCACACTTGCAAAGTCTGCTGATAGTTTTTGTGCACTGAATTCATTGGACCAAGTTAATGCTACTGCTGATTCAAATCAGATGGGTAATGTCTGGCAAAGGTCAACACCGGTTGAGCATTTCTCCTCTGCCCTGTCATTAGCCCAGGATGTGCTGGATCGAAGTTTGGTTGTTGCGAGGCCAAAGAAACGGAAAAATGCTACAACAGAGCTTCTTTCTTGGCATAAAGAAGTGATACAGGGTTCTCAAAGGCTTCTGACTATAAGCATGGCAGAAGCTGACTGGGCCAAAGCAGCAAACCGGCTAATGGACAAGGTGGAAGATGAAGCTGAAATGATTGAAGATGGACTACCCGTGCTCAGACATAAAAGACGTCTTATCTTGACAACACAGCTAATGCAGCAATTATTTCATCCTCCCCCTGCCGCTGTTCTTTCTGCAGATGCCAGTTCAAACTATGAGACTGTGGCTTACCTGATAGCTAGACTAGCATTAGGGGATGGATGGGAGGGTCAGCCCCGATGGTGCTCCTCCAAACACTGAAATCTACTGAAAATCCTGCAATCAAGTATGGGGAGAGAGAAGTGAAAGGTAGGTATCATCATCGCCATCGCCGTGGGAATAGGAAGTAATAAGAGTGGCGCCGATAGTGAAAAGCCATTGGACTCTCTCTGCTTTACTCTGCTTCTTTAAATGGAGACGCTAGAGAGTGCTTCCACAATCCGGCTGTTGAGTTCAACCTATAACTGCAGACAAGAAAGGAGGAGAGAGAAAATAAAGTCCTTTGGAGAGAGAGAGAAAGGTGGGTCTCCTTCTTTCCCTCAGCAAAATGGCATGAAATTCTTCTACAGCTCAGGTTTAGCTGGCTGCAGATCAAAAAACAGAGTAGCAGCTCTCTGCTACTGCAACCACCAAACCTTAAAGCCACATTCTCCCCCACAAACCGTTTTGGCAGACTAGTACCTAGAGAGAAAAGAGAGAGAGAAAAATGCAAAACTCTCATCTGCGAGAATGCTGCTAACTGCAGCATTGGAGCTTCCACCAGTTGAATGAGGGCCTTGAGTTTGCAGGTATGGAGCAGAGAATTTGATGCTGCGATCAACGGCCAAGATCTTGGTGTCGCTGCCGACGTAGGTGAGCTAGTTATCGTGAGGTCTAGGGTGTTGAAGAATCGACCATGAAAGAAGAAATTAGGGAAATTTTGGGTTTGCCCGGCGGGTGGCCAAGGCGAGGTTGCCACCCGCCGGTGAAGTGAAATTGCTAGGTTCTTAACTAGGCTCTGATACCATGTAGGAAATTAATGTATTGATTTTATTGATTGATTGTATTCAATATCTTAATTTTACAAGACCAAATGACACTCCTTATATAGGAGATATTACAAACATCATCATAACCCATTAAACCCATTATATACCACTTACATATTATATATTTCCACTATCTACCACTATATATTTCCACTATCTACCACTATCATATTATACACATTATATATGTCCACTACATTGCCACTATCAGATTATATATATTAACAAAAACCAATTCAATGGTTACGCTTATCATTTTATGCAGGACCTTGTGATGGCTGAGAGGTTGCTAATGAAGCATCTGGATGCACCTGGAAGATGGTTACAAGAGAAGCATCGCCGTATTCTGATGAACAAGTTCTGTGGTAAGTTCTTGAGGGAAAAATATCTACACCGCTTTATCATCTACAGCGAGCAAGTACAAGATGCGTACGAACATAATCGAAGATTAAGGAACCCTGCCACGACCTCTGTCCAGCAAGCCATCCATGGGCTCTCGTACACTGTATACGGGAAACCAGATGTGCGACGCCTCATGTTTGAGGTTTTTGACTTTGAGCAGATCCAACCTAAAACCATGTGAAGATTTGAGAGATTAACTCTCAAGTGAACTCAACAAGGGTAAGTCTGGTTTTTCTTCGACTCACAAATTTGTCCAAATGGGATGTACTTCCACAGTTTTTTGTAAGATTGTTGGTACATCAAGGCACAAAGAGAAGTACAGTGTATATATTTTTGTTTCTGTTTTTTGTAGACTGTACTATGTGCGATCATTGGATGCTCTTCCATTATTCAAGAATTATAAAGCTTTCTGTTCTTGATAACTTGATTCGATCAACACTGCGTGCTCACACGCAGATGCCCTGATTAGGCTCTGATTATGCCCTAGGTTTTATGATGTGCATCCCATTAAGGTAAAAGAATCTCATTTTTTGACAGAACTTTTTGGTTAGTTCTGAATTTTACATTAACAGAGAGCTTGTGTCGATGGCCATAAAGTACTGTGACCCTGTTTGCAAAACTATTTGTTTACTATGTAATTAATGTTCATTTTTCAGAGAAATTTATCAGAATCTGTAATGGCTTTTGGCTTTTGAATGTGATTGCTGGTTTTTGATTTTTTAAGCATTGGTTAATGGATGTGGTTGAGGAGAGTGATGTTGCTCATAGTGAAAAGTTAATAGGTTAATGGATGGGCCATAACTTTTGCCTTGACTTGGTGAAAAGCATGTGATATTACCTAACTAATGTAACAGTTTAATAGGTGAGAGATTGCCAAATTCAAATTCAAGTAACTTAAATTTCGCTCTTTTCATTGGTGTATTTTTAGCTTTTGGTTGGTTTTAGGTATTTTAGGTGCATTGGAAGGTTTCTCGTCCAAAAATAAAAAATAAAAAATTTCATATTCATATTCATATTCATATTCATATTTATATTCCTATTAAAATTCTCTTTCACCAGGATTCTTGTAGACTACAGTTATAGTGGCCCTTATCTTCTAAGGGGAGGGATTATGGATCCAATAGCTGTGGATCAGTAATTTCTATGACATCTTTGTATGGTAAACCTTTAACCTACCCTTTGCTTGATCTCACAATTGAACTTTATAAAACTTTGAGGATGCAGGCATTATTTGATTAGGATTAATATTAGTGTAAATTTTGTGTTCTAGCTGGATTAGTATAAAATTGGTATTTTCAAAATAAAAGAAAAAAAAGATATAATTAGTCAAATAAGTTGTGCTTTTTAACTGAGTAAATTATGAATATACCCCTTAGAGTTTGTTTAAAATACAAATTATCTTATATAATTTTGGAAATTACATTTCATCTCTTGAAATTTCTAATTTTATAACAAATAGCTTATTTTATTAATAAATTATTAAGTCACTTAATAGTTTTTAATAGTATCAAAATTTTATTTTAGTTAATAATTAAAGTAATTTTATTATTATAAGTAATTTTATTTTAAGAATTTTATTTTTTAATTAATTTTATTAAATAAAAAATTCAAGTAACGAGTATCTATTATTTTTTAAATTATAAGAATAAGATGTTATTTTAAACAAATATCAAGTGGTGATTTATAACCAAAAAGATGAAAACCTGGAAAATAATAAATCAAATGAATTTCTGATTTTATTATTACTATTTTCTTTCTACCATAAAAAATTAAAAAAAAAAAAACAGATTAACAGAAGAAGCCAGTTGCAACCGAGCATGCGTCACGTGGTAAGATGCTATTTTGACAACCCAGTCTTTGTGGACCCCGCTACTACCAGTGTCTTCCGATCATAACCCCCCGCACAGCCCCCTCAAAAGCAAATCTACCTGTCCATCAGAATCGGTTACGGGAGGGAGGGAGGGAGGGGTATGGTGGTTATCTGTGGTGGAGCAAGTCTCATCAGCAGCACATGAAAGATGCGCACTATCTTCCCTCCCTCCTCTTCCGTTTCTCTCTAGTCTGCGCTCTCGTCGCCTTGCGTGCGCCTGTTGCGCAACCTCCTAACCTACTCCCCTCCTGCCCTTCCCTTCTCATCCACCACTCACTCTCCACTCCGATCATCATCACCAACAATAACGACGCCGCCATGTCCAAAGCTCGAGTTTACTCTGACGTCAATGTTCTTCGTCCCAGAGACTACTGGGATTACGAATCGCACACTGTTCAGTGGGGGTAAATTCGAACAAAGAAACCCTAATCTCTTTCTAGTTTGCTTTCTGTTTCTTCTTCTTCTTCCTCTTCTTTTGTTTTTTATTAGGTTTTTACTGTAGCTAATGATTACAATGATCCAACTGTTGATCATTTTAGGTTGATCATCATGTAATTTGCAGGAATATACATATACTAGTGCTGTTAAAATTTGAAAAATTATAAATTTTAATTTTGATTTTAAAGCACTCATATTGTATGCCGCTCAAATCATGCTTTAGGCCTTTCAAGTCCCACGCTTTAGTACGATTCGAATCTCAAAACATAACTCAAATCTCATTAACATAACTCATTATGGCAATGACAAAATTCCTTTCTTGTGATTCATGTTAAAGGAACTTTCTTTGAATTTAAGTGAAGAATTCAAGTTCAAAATAGAGATTCTTGCCTTAAATTTCAAGTATTATGCAAACTCCCATTGTTTTTCTTTCTTTTTCTCTCTATTCCTCTTGTTCCTTCCACTTCTGTCCAGCCACACACCATTTTTCCTGCACAAGCAACTCTCTTCTCATTATTATATTTTGCTTCACAAAGAATTGGTGAAGTGCCGAGCCAAAAGGTGTTACACACCTCACTTGTCACCATATGATGACTCATCCTCCTCTGCTAATTACCTTGGCTAATCCATGATTAAGGTAGGTTAGATTATCATAGTTAAGGATCAAGAGGATAATTGCCATTAAATCATGTCACTTGAGAACCTTGTTTAAGATAATTAAGACATCATTAGGTTAATAAAGCATACTCTAATTAAGAAATTCCTAAAAAAAATGCAATTAATTCTTTTTTATGTCCATTTCCTTGCATCAAAGGCATAATGCAGCAAGGGATAACACACAATTGCAGCAAGGGAAATTACAAGGCTAGCTCAATCAACTGGCACACAACACATATATAACAGGGGTGATGAACACGAACATGCCAATGCAAAGTTAATACCTGGGGTATTACACATGTACTACCAGTTGGCCTTTTATCATTTTTTACAAATATGTTTAGTGTAGTTATCCACCTTGTGAGACTTGTCTGTCATACTAACCATGGGTCTTAGTCTTAATCCTTACTAAGATCTCCTTTTTTTAGGAATACTTTTTAAGATGTGCACTTTAACATTCAATTTTTGTTTCAGTGATCAAGATGACTATGAGGTTGTACGGAAAGTTGGAAGGGGAAAATACAGTGAAGTTTTTGAAGGCATAAACGTCAACAACAACGAGCGGTGTGTAATCAAGATTCTAAAGCCTGTTAAGAAGAAAAAGGTAACCCTTTGGTGGGGAATTACTTATCTTGGGTTACTTTTTGGGAATTGGGAATTACTTAGTTCTCTTCCTCTCCTTTTTTTCTTAGATTCAATTCTTCCATCTTGCAGTGGAAGAAATGAATAATTTATATTGTGTTTTATGTTTCATATACATGGACACAGCAGAACATGCAAATGCTCCCACTATAAATCTTGATAAATAGGTTTGGAGTCTTTGGACACAAAAACATCACATCCATTGTATAAATGCATATGCTTATATTACATGGGACAGTTTTACTCTTACGACTAATATATCTAAGTTTCATTAACCCCAAGGGGTTGGCCTAGTGGGTGCAGCTTGGGGCCTGGACGTGTGCTCCCTCCAGGTCTCAGGTTCAACTCTCACCAGGTGCTATCAACTTCTTGGGGTTATGCTTGAGAGCACTACCCGAGATTTGCCCGATCCATGTGGAGGAGGCGTTGTGCATGGGTCTCGGGATTAGTTAAGGTGTGCGTAAACTAACCTGGACATCTGATCATCAAATATATATATAAGTTTCATTGTTAAAAACTTGCATCACTTGGAAGATGAAGCTTGATAAGTTTGTATTCATAATTATGTTTACTAACAGTTTCTATGTTAAACACTTGCATCACCTGGAAGACGAAGCTTGATAAGTATGTATCCATAATTATGTTCACTTGGAAAACGACATACATTAAATAGGCACCAAGAGAAGGATAATCCATGCATGCACGATGTATACAAATCCAAGATAATGACTTCTATACATCATCTCACTAATCCAAATGCTCTGTAAGATTGAAAATACTATAAATTAAAGGTTTTCTCTCCCCATCATCCACCACCTATACAACTGTAAAGCTTGCTCTTCATCTAATGAATATGCTACTCATACCATCAAAGAAAAAATGACTGTTTCATTCCCCCATATACACCACATCAAGCAGAGGGAGCTGCATCCATCCTTCTTTTGCCTACTTTGGACCGTCCCCAGTTAAGAAGTGACTCTGACTGACTTGGGGAATACTCATGTTACACTAAAATTGACTTTATGACAAATAAGCAAGTGATTTACTGCCTCCACCAGCCTTTGCACATGCAACATCAATTAGGATAGGTCTTTTGTTCATATTATTCAATAACAAGAATCTTGCAATGAGCTGCCAATGACACAAGAAAATGCCATATTCTCTTATTATACACTTTTTATGCTTTATTTTTCATAACAGGTATATCATTTCTGCTTTTATTTTCTCATGAAAATGTGTCTATTTCATGCACTATCTTTGCTGGCCATATGTATGATGTTCATTTCTAAAGATATTTTTTGAAATCTTCTGGAGTTGTGTTAGGTTTGCTTCTAGGTTTGTCAAAGAGTATCATGCCTGCTACGACAAACCTCTTATTTTTAAGAAGTTCCACCTAACATAGCTTGTGGTAGCCTTTGTCTTCCCCAGCCTGATAAGTAACTTAGGCTGGAGTATGTTATATAGTCATGTATACTGCTAGTGAAAGTGCAATGAAAAGTAATCCGATCACTCACCATTTGGTTCTTTATAGTTTCATTTAATGTATGGTCATGTAACGTCATAGTATTCTAAACTTACTAATCAATAACTTCCAGGTATGATCATAAAATCTTCTTTGTTTTCTCTGTGCAGATAAAGAGAGAGATCAAAATACTTCAGAACCTTTGTGGGGGCCCAAATATTGTCAAACTTCTTGATATTGTCAGAGATCAGCATTCAAAAACTCCTAGTTTGATATTTGAGTATGTGAATAGTACAGATTTCAAAGTTCTGTATCCCACATTGACGGATTATGACATACGTTACTACATATATGAGCTTCTCAAGGTAAATCAGGAAGCAGATTCTCACAGAACTGAGCATTCATCTAGAGGTGGTTGTAACTTGTATGTAATACAAATCTTAATGGTTAACTCAATCACCTCATTTTGCTCTTCAGGCACTAGATTATTGTCACTCACAAGGGATAATGCATAGAGATGTGAAGCCTCATAACGTAATGATAGACCATGAGTTACGAAAACTTCGCTTGATAGATTGGGGTCTTGCAGAATTCTATCATCCTGGCAAGGAATACAATGTCCGTGTTGCTTCAAGGTAAGACCTTGTATGGTTATAAATCACACATAACTTCTCTCTTTTTAATAACTTTGCTCTAATGGTCTTTTTGGGGAACTGTTTTCCTTTGAAACTTATGTAGTCTTGTAAACAAACAAGTTGTGATGTTTTAAGGAAGATGCCATTGCCACCGGTACCTTTGGAGAGAAGAAAAATAAAAGGTGCCTCGTCACAGTTACTCCTGACACTAGGAGCACCTCTAGCATCTCCATTGGAGAAGCTCTTAGGAGATTCCAGTTGTTATGCTAAAGGCTTGTAGGGTAAGAAAAAGGTTAGTGTAATGACAGATGGCTTTTAATTGAAAATAAAAGGAAATAAGGACTAGTTGTAACGAGGAGGGAAAGGCAAAAAATTATAGGAATCCCCCACCCCATGCTTGGGCAGGAATCCTTGTAAATTACTGCTAGAGCTAGGGTTGCATAACATGGTTCCTAGAGTGCTTCAGAAGTTGATGAAAATCTTCTGAAGTCTTTTCCAATTTGATAGAGTAATAAAGGTACATCCACTGCTGGTTGTCTTGAAGTTGATGTGTTAGTGAAACTAATCTAAACTTGCTCAAGGCAATGATCAAAGTCCAAATAATGTAACTAAACCAAATGAAACCCAAGGGACAGGACCCCAGATTTGAAATGTATCCATTACATTGAAATAAGAAAACATAAAATTAGCTAAACTAGCAACACTTAACCTCAAGAAACCTAAAATAAGACTCAGTTCAAACACAAATTGAATATGCAAGGTCTCTGAAATGTCATTTCATCCATATATGATATTGATATGATTAAATCTCCTTTCATCTATATATGATATTGTAAAATGCCTAACATTGCTCGACTGTATAGTTGTCAAATTTGGATTTGAATCATGAATCGAAATGGTATTGTACTAAATCGCGAATCGAATCGAATCGAATCATGAGTCGTAAAGATTCAGCCACCTTTTAAAAATGGGGTACTTACGTGGAGGTCCTATTAACTAGACTTATTTACCTACAAGTCCTAACTAATAAATTTAACACTATAAAAATAAGAGATTGATAAATTTATCACTATAAATTTATTCATAAAAATAAAAGACTGATAAATTTATCTTTATCACTTAATAAATTTATCAACAGGACTTAATGGGTAATAAGTCTCAAAAGTAAGACCTATTGGTAGTTTACCCTTTAAAAATTACATAGAAAAATATATATATACACTTAGATATTAAATATATCTAATAAATATTAAATATTTAGACTTAAATCAATAAAAATATTGCTTTAACTGATGATCATGTGGTCTGGGTAAGAAGTTAACACGGGTCCCATGTTTACCACTTCACCTTTTCCCTTTTAGATACTATTTCTTATCAATTATTCTTAATAAAGAAAGCAGACAAAGACAAACTTTTAATTTTCAAGTAACAATAACTGAATAACAATGTTTTTTACTTTTTACAAGGTTAAAAAACCATGTTAAAAAACTAAAATCTTTGAACTTCTTCCCAAATCTCACTTGATGCCTTCAAAAAACTCATTTTGTAAATGTAAGTATTTACATAAAATTGAATATGTAAGCCTGGAATATTGTACAGAGAGAGTTCTTTTTTTTTTTTCCAGCTAAGGTTTGAGTATTTGAGAGTAAATAGGGACGGAGAAAGTTATAAGATGGCATATAGTAATTCTAAAGACCTTAAAAAGGTTTTGTGAACCCTTTTCTAACAATAAAAAACAAAAAAAGAAAGCCAAACATCTATTTTAGCAAATCGAATTGATTCACAATTCACCGATTCACCGATTCACCTACAATTCATAGCTATTTGCGATTCACACAACCTGTTCATATCGATTACCCATTAAATCGAATTGTACAATTCTAACAACAGAACTCGACTGTAACAAGATGATTTTTTAATTTCTTTAAATGTTTTAAAACTTTGCTAATGTGCCTTTCTAGGGTAGATTCATATTTCAAATTGTTAATGTGTTGGTTAGTTCAAATTGTTAATTTGGCTTTGTAGAATTTGAAATTCTTTTCCTTGTTTCTCAGATATTTCAAGGGACCTGAACTCTTAGTTGATCTGCAAGACTATGATTATTCTATGGATATGTGGAGTCTTGGTTGCATGTTTGCAGGAATGGTGAGAGTTACACTACTTTCAGTTTCTGTTTAGGATATTTGATCTTATCAAAGAAGAGGGGGGAAATAATTAATCTTTTCAGCTCAAGTCACTTAAAGAGTGTCATCTGCAATGTTCTTTATTTATTTATTATATTACCAAATAAGAGTTGAAAAGGTTTAGTGCCTTTGTGTAGATATTTTGCAATGTTCTTTTTTAAGAAGGAAAATTTGTTTTTCCATGGCTCATTATGCTTTGGTTTGGTGCTTTTATGTAGATATTCCGCAAGGAACCTTTCTTTTATGGACATGACAACCATGATCAGCTTGTCAAAATTGCAAAGGTAATGCAATTTCTAGACTTGAGTGAAGTAATCTTATCTTTATAAGACTATTGTGTCATGCAATTTCTGTTACACTACGGAATGGAATTGTTCTAAAGAACCAGCTTATGAGCTCTGTACTCTTTACTACTGCTTACTACTTTTGTAGTGGATGTTTAGTCTCAGAAACACATTATTATTGTCCCACTTTTTCCAACTTCTGAAAATATTTAAGATTGTCCTCTCCCCCAAAAGAGCTAGATATACAAATAATAGTGATATGTATGTCACTGCTGCATAAAGATTGCATACCAAAGCTGATCTTGTAGTGCCAATTACAAATCAGGATTTTGGACTTTCGATGTTGCTATTCATCAATATATCGGCTGATACTGTCCAATATATGACCATTTTGCTGATACAAATACATATCTCGATTGTATTATTTAAAACCATGCTGCAGATGCCAAGTATGATAATCCATAGCTCACTCTCACACTGGATGTGTGTGGAGTTGACCTAGGTTGGGGTCCTTTGCATGGTCTTTTTCTCAGAAACTGAAGTCTTGATAAGTTTTACAGGCCACAACTCATCTGACATCAAATGCAATTCCAGGTACTTGGGACAGATGAGTTAAATGCGTATTTGAATAAATATCATTTAGAGCTTGATCCTCAACTTGATGCTCTTGTTGGGAGGTATGTTCAATGCTATGCTTCTAATTATTTACCAGACAAAAGCTGTGATTTCCTTAGTTGAAACCATAGTTGTCAAAATGTGTAGGCAACCCTAGGCAATGGTCCTGACCCATCCTACATGATTGCCCAGGTGCCCAGGCTATCAAGCAGCCAGCTAAATAAATATAGAAGTTATTTAGTTATTTTACAGTTCAGTTATTTCATCTAAATTGTCATTTTTAGTTTTGAAAAAATAATTAATGTAAGGATGCTTAGTGAAGCTTTATTATAAATTTTTTGGTTTTAGCTCAAAAGGTGGAGCATGTATATAAAACTGGTCTAGTAAACTTTGACTCAAATATCATAAATGACATTATAAAAATGTAATGCATTAAAACAAATTGAGCATGAAATTTATAGAAATTCATTACCAAATGCTGTAAAATCACTAGTCACTAAAATTTTATGATTACATGATGGAGATTAAACTGGTCAAAAATGAACATGATTGTAAAATGTATTCAACCTGTTCTAGGAGGGTATACCATTCTAATCATCTAAAAGATCCATTTAAAAACAATAAAGTTTGCTCTTCTTGAAAAGGGGGATAAAAGAAAAAGGTGGGCTTGCAACCCGGAAAGGTTGCCTAAATATTGCTGAAGCATTTGAGTGGTCATCAGATTAACTGTGATTTAGGTGAGCATCGCTTAGGCAAGCCCGTAACAACTATGGTTGAAACATTTAAGTAATCCTGTTGCAGTGTTGCTGATGTAAGTTTTCTAAATGACTTATGTATATTCAAATTATGTACTAATACAAAGAATACATCTGATTATATAGTAAACCTAGCCCTAAGACTAAAAAGGAAACACTGCCATATATATATACCTAAAACACTGCCTTATATATACACCTATACAATCTCTTAGAAAAGGAAACACTGCCATATATATAAACCTAACTTAATATTCTCACACCCCCGCTCAAAGTCAAGGTGGTGCAGTAGAAAATACTGAGAGTATGCCAAGAAGAAACTGAAACTGAACAGTGGGGTAAGTCTTGGTAAAAAAGTCAGCAAGTTGCAGAGCCGAAGAGACGAAAGGAAGCGAGATAGAGTCAGACTGCAGATGTTGACAGACAAAGTGACAATCAATCTCAATGTGCTTTGTTCGCTCATGGAAGACACTATTATGGGCAATCTGAATAGCACTACGGTAATCACAATAGAGGGAGGTCGGAGAAGACTGAGGGACGCCCAATTCAGAGAGAAGACAACGAAGCCAGACAACTTCAGCAGTAGCGTGAGCCATAGCATGGTACTCAACTTCGGCAGTAGAACGAGCAACAACAGTTTGTTTCTTACTTTTCCAAGAAATTAAGGAATCGCCAAGAAACATACAAAAACTAGAAGCGGACTTACAATTTGTAACATCACCAGCCCATTCAGCATCAGCATAGGCGACTAAAGCCAAGGAAGAAGCAAAGGACAACAACAATCTTTGGAAGATAGTACCACGAAGATAGCGAAGAATTTGAGCCAAAGCAGCTCAATGTGTTGAACGAGGAGCAGAAACGAACTGACTAATCACATGAACAGCATAGGCAAGATCAGGACGAGTAACCGTCAGATTGACTAAGCAATCCACGAGCTCTCGATATAAAGTAGGATCAGGCAAAGCAATACCATCAGTAGTATTAAGTTTCACATTAAGCGCAATGGGGGTATCAACAATCTTAGTGTCAGTAAGACCAACACGGTGAATAACTTCATTAATATACTTGGCCTGAGACAGAAAGTAGTCCTTGCGACGAGAATAGACTAACAATGGAAGGGAAGAAGAAGCCACCGGGGGAGAAGGTGGAAAGGATGTAACAGACTCATGAGGTACAGTGGAGAGGGACTCAGCAGGAGGGGGGTTAAGAGGAGAAGAGGGAACTAGTTTATAGGGAACAGTAGAGATGTACTCATCAGGAGGAAATTGATCAATGTGAATCAAATCCTCTTTAGAAACTTGAGCCGTAAGAGGCGGAAGCTGAAAGTAAGTTAGATGTTCAAAAAAAGCAACATGGCAGGAGACATAAAGGCGACGGGAAACAAGATCGTAACAGCAATAGCCTTTCTGAGTAAGACTATAACCCAAAAAGACATACGGGACAGACCGGACACTAAGTTTTGTCCTATTTTTCCGGGAAAGAAAGACAAAACATGCAGACCCAAAAACACGAAAAAGAGAGTAATTAGGAAGTTGGAAAAACAGAGCCTCATAAGAACGACTAGATAGTAGGGGGTAGACATACGGTTAAGAAGAAAAGCAGCGGTAAGAAAGACTTCCCCTCAAAAAGGAGTCGGAACAGAGATAAAAAGAATGAGAGATCTAGCTGTCTCAAGAAGATGACGGTGTTTACGCTCAGCACGGCCATTTTGGACAGGTGTATCAATATAGGAAGTTTAGTGAATGATACCTAAATTGGTTAGATACTCACAGAACTCAGTTTTAAAATATTCCCAACCCAAGTCAAACTGTAACAATTTAATGGTAACGCCAAACTGTATAGTGATCATAGATTGAAAGGTACGGTATATTTGGTAGAAGTCATATTTGTGAGCCATAAGATAAACTCAAGTATAGCAGGTGCAATCATCAACAAAAGACATGTAATAAGCATAACCCCTTTTAGAGAGAACAGGAGAGGATCCCCAAATATCAGTATACACGAGAAAAAGGAGGAACAGAATTAGTACTTTTATTAAATGGTAAGGCGGACATTTTGACAAGTTTACACCCACGACATTCATCAATTTGACTAGGAGAAACTTTACCCAGCACTCCTAACTGAACTAAAGACCGTAAACGGTCAACAGACAAATGACCTAGGCGAGAATGCCATAAATAAAATTGACTCGATTCAGAATCTAACTGAAATGAGGAAAGTGCAACTGGAGAGGTGAATAGAGGGAGATGCAAGCTTTCTATCACAAGAGATCTCCAACTCTACAGCCTATCCCAATCTACTTCTTGGATACCCAATCCTGCACACAATAGACAGAAGAGGAAAAAATAATATCAAAACCAAAAGCATCAAGTTGACTGATAAATAATAAATTGATGGATAGCTGAGGAACGTAAAGAACAAAGGGAATAATAACTGCAGACACGGCAGAGGATAAGACAGACTCAATAGACAGAACAGACATACCAAATCCATTAGCAGTATTAATAGTAATAAGAGAGAGAGGGGAGATACAGTTTTGAAGTAAGGAAAGGTGAGGAGTCATATGATGAAAAGCACCAGAGTTAAAAAGCCAAACAGAAGAAGATATACCTGAAGAGAACTTAAGCAAACCTGAATGAAGAGAGGTAAGAGCAAAGGCAGATGGGAATAGCTAAAAGGTGGACAAGAGGTGTTAAAGCTGAGCAATTTGGGCACTCAAGAAAGCCAAGTCAGGATCTGAAGCCGAAGTAGATGCAGTATAAGTAGCAGGAGGCCGAAAGTTATTTTGAGTAGGAGCTCAGGACTGTGACTAAGACTGAGACTGCTAAGAAGACGCACGGCCCTTCTTGGGACAATTATACTTCTAATGGCTTCTCTGATGGCAAAAAGCACACTTATCGGAAGCTAGGGGCCCTTTCTTGGGCTTTGTAGTGGCTGGAAACTGATGAGGTGGTGGGGTCAACAACAGAGGAGGCTAAGTAGGAGTCAAGAAGACAGATGGACGCAAAGTCTGACTAGCTATCTTAAGACAGGTTCCTCGGAGAGGTGCTCACGAACAATAGCATCTACCGAGGAAAGAAGAGACTGATGAAAGATGCCACCACGGATAGCCTCATACTGAGGGGAGAGAGCTATTAAGAACTGCACTAAACGACTTTGCTCCCGAAACTCAACATAAGCATCTAGTGCCTTGAGCTAGGTTGTTCCATGAGAGCCAATTGATCCTAAAGACCTATCATCTCAATGTAGAAGTCCTGAATGGATTGATCCTACTGACGAGCACTCTGAACAGTTGTTTCCAACTCATGCCACTTGGCAAAGTTGGACTGTTGATACACCTTCAATAAATAGTCTCACACCTCTTTGGCAGTACTGTATTTGGAAAACATCATTCCAATACAGTTATCCACAGAATTATGAAACTAGGTCAGAACTTGGGCATTATCACAATCCCAAGTGTCACAGGAAGTCAGATATTCTTTTACTTTCGGGTCCAATGGACGAGGAATAAAACCAAAAACATAGCCCCATTTTTTCTAATCAAGAAGAAAATTCTTCATAACATTGGCCCAATAAGCATAATTGGCACCAATGAGTTTACATCTGATAGCTTCGAGTTTGGTGTCTGACGTTGTAATTAAACAAAATTTATAAAATTTAGAGGCCAAAGTGTAATAACTAAGAACTGGAGAGCCAAGTTGAAATACGTCACTGACTCAGAGAACTAGAGACATGGTCGCGTATAAGAGAACCAGAGATGGAGTTTCAAACCAGAGATGTGAGCGAGAGCAGATGGGTCGCAAACTAGATAGAGTCGCGAGACACAGACAATGTCACGATTTCAACGAGAAAACCATGATTTCGATGGTCACCAAAGATCTCAAATCAAACGCAAACCGATCAAAGAGAGCAAACAAATCAATCGCAAATCAGAACCAACGAGAGAGTGACCTCGAGAAGCTGAATTAGAGAGGGAAAAGGGCTTCACGAAGGCAAAGAACTTCGATCGTCGAACCAGAGGAAAACGACCAGAGATGGCTGCTAGGGTTTCGAATCCTTCAGACTAGGGTTTTGAACTAAGCTTTGATACCATGTTAGTTTTCTAAATGACTTCTGTATATTCAAATTATGTACTAATACAAAGAATACATCTGATTATATAGTAAACCTAACCCTAAGACTAAAAAGGAAATACTGCCATATATATACACGTAAAACATTGCCATATATATACACCTATACAATCTCTCAGGAAAGGAAACACTGCCATGTATATAAACCTAACATAATATTCTCACAGTGAACTAGGTATCTTGGTAACAATGAACAACTAGTGCTTATTTTTTTATTGATTTCTTCATTCGTTCTTCTGCAGGCAC
This sequence comes from Camellia japonica, assembly GCA_030407325.1. NCBI lineage: Eukaryota > Viridiplantae > Streptophyta > Magnoliopsida > Ericales > Theaceae > Camellia > Camellia japonica. The sequence continues at coordinate 142,420,306 of JAPPVO010000059.1, read as the reverse complement.
AGTAGGAAGACCTGGTCCAAATTTATTAATGATGATAATCAGCATCTTGTATCACCGGAGGTCCTTTGCTTTTTTTTTTTTTTCATTATGAAGTTTGATGTTTTTTTGGTTCATTTCTTAATCGACATGTAGCCCTGTTATTGGTTTTTGATTCTTTCTAGCAATATGACATGCAGGCTATTGATTTTCTCGACAAGCTTCTTCGATATGACCATCAGGATAGGCTTACAGCAAAAGAAGCAATGGTAATCCTATATGACATATAATTAACTGTTTATTTGTTTTCTTTATTTATGAACAATCACTTCTGTAATTCTTCTCGATTTCTTCTTTTTCCTTTTCACGTTGTGTCAATTGGTGACCTAGTTTGTCTGTGTGTGAGTATTTATTTCTAAGCCATGTTCAAATTCAAGAGAAAATAACGGGGATAAGTAGTCTTGCACATTACCCACGATCCTCGGTCATTTGGGAATATAGGGTGGTCCCTTTGATGTTCCATGTTAGGTTGGTAAAAGTTTGGGATTAAGGGTGGGAATTATTGACACGGCACATTATCGACACGAACCATAAAGTGAGTGGTTTGGGGTTTAACTAATTCTCAACATAGACTCAAAAGTGACACAACACGATAGCACAAAAAAGAAATAGGTTTGGTTAGTGTCAAATTCATGTAATTTGAATTTGACATGGATAACTTATTTAATGGAGAATTAATTACACATTTTATGGAATTGAGTTCAAATAAAACATTTTTAACAATGATTTTATGTAGTAGAGATTAGTTCATAAATTTTATTTTGTGGGTGTAAAAATTTAAATGTCTCCATATACTTGCCATTTTAAACTAAGGGTTAAATTTTTTTATACACATCAAAATGACACAAACCCAAATGACACGATAATTCTAAAAAATAAAGGGGTAGGGTTAGTGTTAAGAGGATTTTGACATAAACTTGAGATGATATGACATGAACAAAATGAGCACGACGTGATTCCCACCCCTATTTGGAATTTTAGAGTGGTTTTTCGAATATTAAAATTATGTTTATGGGGTGTCTTATCCGTATGTTGGGTTTTCTTAGTTTTTTTTCATTCTTGAATCAGAACATTGAAATTATCTTTCTTATTCATGAAGTGAGATTGGAGAGGAGGAAATAGAAAATTGTGGAAATTCGAGGAGAAAGTATTTAATGTAACTAGAGACAACTGGTTACTCCAATATTTTAAGCTTTTGTTGTTTAATGGAAAACATTAATAACAAATAAAGCATATTTGATTGTCTAGTTTTCTTGCTTCCTGACTTTTTTATTTTTTAAAAACATATTTTTCTGTCTAATATAAATAAAGCATTTTTTTGGTCTTTGGGTTCACTGATATGTTATTCACTTATTTATGTTTGTGGATCAGGCTCATCCATATTTCTCTCAAGTCCGGGCTGCGGAGAGTAGTAGGATGCGTATGCAGTAACCTATATATGTGAATGTTACATATTTGCAGTTTCATACTCCAAACACTCATCATTTGGGTGTTTAGAGGTTTGCATATGGTGTTTACTTTTATCATATGATATTCTCTTATATCCATTTGAGATACTGTATTTAGACAACTTCTAGATTGGGATGTGGACTTTTACTGCTACCTGTATGAATTTATATGATGCATCAGCTACCATTTTGTGTATATATAAACATTAGTGTACTTATGGCCTTCCTAGTGAAATGTATTTCTAGTTTTGTTATTCAGTTGCTTTCATATTAAAGTTCTAAGGAGTTTTGTCATATGAATTTTTATTTATATTTATTTTAATGAAAATTGGATAATATGGTTAACATAATATATTGTTAATTTCCTTTGTTCTTGTGGCAACACCAGGGCTTTTGAGTTAACTTCACCTTGGAGGAATGTGATTTGGGGGTTTGGCCTTAGTTGCAGGAATCGTGCTACCAAGTGACGAATCTTCGTAAGAAACGCGATTTCACGTTTTTTATAAAGAAACGTGTAGGAATCGCGTTTCTGTAGAGAGAGAAATGCGATCCTGTCCAAGATGGGATCGTTGGTGAAGAAGAACAAAAACCCTAGCTTGCTGGTCAACAAAGAGAGGAGAAAGAAGGTGAAGAAGAACCTGAAGGTTGTGTCTGGGTATGTCCTTTGCTTCGTTTTTCTTCTTCTTTCATCACTTCGAAGGTCGTCTCTCTCTCTCTGTGCTTTTCGTCTCTATCGCAGTTCGTCTCTCTCTCTCTGGCAGATCGTCTCCTCGCTGATCGTCATCGTCTCCTCTGCCTTCGTCTTTGCCTTCACTCATGCTCTCTCTCTCTCTGGCCTTTTGTCACGATATATACCTAATATATAAATAAAATACATATATACATATAAGATAAAACATATAAAATCTTTAAATAAATATAATATATATATATATAAGATAAAACATATAAAATATTTAAATAAATATATATTTAAAAAATAAAAAATGAAAAACATTAACACATTATTAATTAATATATATCATATATATACATATAAATATATAATAAAAAAATAAAAATATTAATATATATAATCTTTATAATATATTTACATAAAAAAAACATTAACACATACAAATATTATATATATATATATGAGTATATATTATACATATTAATAAAAAAAAACACACATATATGTAAAATAAAATAAAATAAAAATAAATTAACAATAACACATTATTTAAAAAATATAATAAATAAATAAAATAATTAATGTGTATTAAATTAAAAATATTTATAAAAAAACTTCTAATGTGTATTAAAATATATATATATTATCGCTTCCCGAGGCGCTCCCAACCTAAGAAATTTTTATCAGCTCACGCTTCCTCGCTCCCACTTCGTGCAACTAAGGGTTTGGCCCATCATTGTTGATTTTCTTCATGGTTATGCCATTGACCTTTTGAGTTATTTGACATGGACCAGGCCAATTTAAATAATAATAATTATTATTATGACTTATTATATGGATTTTAGGGTTTTAACACTACCACGGAACAACCCCATCCCTCTATCTCCGCCAAAACAACACCAATTATGGTCCATTGCCTTCTTATACCCTCCATTCTATGCGTATTCAACCTCTCACTTTGTGCTCTCGTACTTGTATATATTTGCATTGATTCTTGTCTCTCTTGAACTCTTTCTGAATTACCATATATAATCTCTTAATTCAGTGGGTCTCTCTATCTCACTAATGTCTGTTTGTGTGTGTGTTGGAACATTGGGTTGCACTGGTCAATGGGATGGTAATCCAGAATCTTTCTGATGTCTTTGCCTTCAGAATCCTACCTTGGTTCATTCAACTCATGTTTCTTTCTTTACTATTGGGAGAGTTTAGAAAAAGAGAGAACTGAATCAAGAGAGAGAGAATTTTAGGCCATGTTTGGTTCATGGATTTAGAGAGAGAGAGAGAGAGAGAGAGAGAGAGAGAGGGGGAAAGAAAATGTGAATGAAATCTATAGGCTTCGGTTGACTAGAAAAAAATTTGGTAGAAAGTGAAAGTAAAAGAAAATGAAGTGAAAGAAAAGAAATAGAAAAAAATATATATTTTCTTCCAAGCATTTGATTCAGATGAAAATTTTATAAGAAAGTATAGAAAAATTTAAAAGTTTAGTTATGGATAAATCATACACTCAATTTTTCTTGTATTTTCTTGTGTGTTTTGCAAGAAATAAAAAATTAATTACAATGCCAATATGAGTTGTACAAAAAAATTAATTTTCTTATACATTCCACCACTTTCAAGCTAAACAAATTCATAGAAGTTAAATAAAGTAGAAGGGTTTTTTTACTTCCTACCTATTTCATTCTAAGCAAACTAAGCCAATAATAAAGTAGAAGGGTCTTTGAATCTTCAACGTATTTTTGCTCTATTAAAACATTTGGATGGCTCAAATCTGTTCAAACTATAAAACAATTGTTAAGATGTATTTTTCAAAAAATATCTTACGTGTACATTTTTTACTTTCCTGCTTCTCTCTCTTACTTTTTCTTTTTTTCACCCATCTTCCAATGATCTTACCTTTCTCCCTCTTTTCTTTTTATTTTTTATTCCCTCCCCCCCCTAGGGATGGCAATTTGAAACCGACCCGACGGGGACCCAACCCCTCGTCCCCGATAAGAGTGGTTTTTTCTCGAAAAATACCCCCAACGGGCCAAGAATGGTATTTAAAATTGAATCCCCAATCAAATTCGGGCTGGGGACGGGGATCACTTTCACAGCCTCGGACCCGGCCCGTCCCCGACCCCGTTACCCGCCCCGTTTCTCTCCGAAATAAAACCCCCCTCCCTCTAATCTATTATGTATCTCTGATCTATATTATCTCTGATCTGTCTCTCTTCTCTCACACACTCTATCTCTCTCTCTTCTCTCACTCTTTCTTCTCTCCACAGACGCTACGCAGTCGGCTCCTCCTCTCGTCGCCTCTTCCTCCTCCAGGCCACTGCCGCCTCTCCGTCGCTTCCTCCTCCTCCTCTGTCGCTTCTTGCGGCCTCCTCCCGTTGCCTCTCGCGGCCGTTTTTCTCCTCTTTCTCCGCCAGGCCACTGTCAGATCTGAGAAGATCTAAGAAGATCCGTCAGCTCCTCCCTCCTGCCAGATCTGTCTTTTTTTTTCTTTTTTCTTTTTTTTTTTGATGATGTTACCGTTGATGATGTTTTTGTTGATAAAAATGATGTTGTTGATGATCGATGATGTTGGTGTTGATGATCGATGATGTTGTTGATGATGATAAGCTAAATAGAGAGAGATAGTTACGGGGATTTTCCGGGATCGAGGAAACCTGATCCCCGTTGGGGGCAGGGCCGGGGGGGTGAGGGGTTCCTCGCCAAGGATCGGGACCGGGGATGGAGAAGTTCATAGTTTCGAGGATTGGGGACGGGGAGGGTGATCCCCGGCCCCGTCCTCGTCCTCGTCCCGCCCCGTTGCCATTCCTACCCCCCCTCCTTTTTTTCCTCCTTATTTGTTTATTTTCTCTTTTTGTTTACTTATTTTTATTTATACCGTGCCTTCAAGCATAGGCATAAACTAGTATAATTACATTGTACACACTTTTTTCTTTTCTATTTTGAAATTTCTATCCAAATTTATGAATTAAATACGACCTTGTAAACAAGTATGATTTTTTTAGTATCTGTTACAAAGAAGAGTGGAAAAATTCACAACACAGAGAGGGTACTCGGGGGTATTGTGGTTTTTATATACATTTATGATACTTCAATTCTAAGCTTATGGTTTCAAATTGCAAGGGAAATTTCATCACTTAATCAAATTGCAAGGGCAATTTCATCATTTAATCACCCACAACATTACAATTAGGCCAACAACTCTAATAGGTAACGCACTACAATCTCAAAAATCTTATGGAATGTTTCTATTATTGTCAAAACCTCAAATGTATAATTACCCTAACCGCATTTTAGGCATCTTGCAAGCACCAAATGTAACTTTGGCACAAAAAGACACTCACATGTTTGGACTCCCTACGATAGAAACCACAATGGCATTTGCTGCGTAGCCTTGAATTCAGAGAAAATTGCCAAAAGATTGATCACAGAAGTACACGATTAAGGCCCCATTTGGCAAATGGCATTTTGCATTGTGCTGCCATCACCCCAACTGCCCAAGGCATTCGTATTGGCAAATCAGTTTCAAAATGCTTCTGCAAAAGCTCTTCTTGGAAAACACTCCACAAAAAGCTACCGGGCCAAACAGGCACTAAGAACTCAGAAGTAGTTCTTTCAAATCCTGCTGGTTCGCATTCACATCAACAATCCTAACGGCATTTAGTTGTCCAGCCAAGTTTCAACATAATAAAACGTATTTTCATATGATACAATTTCACTTAACACATGGTTTCACATTATTGACAACCACCAATCATAGCATTCTAAGTAGTAAATAAGTCTTCTCGTATGCATACAACACACCCATATTTAATAATGAGTCCAACGCAATTCAGAAGAGGGAATCACAATAAAAGCTTAATACACTCTAGAGTAAAGATGATAGCCCAAATTCCACGAGATTCTTCTCCCCTAATTCCATTCACTTCTTAAGATGAGGGAAACAAGTATAGAAATCGGATTTTGGATGCTTGGCTTCTGCATGCTCCCTGCATTTCACCTCCGACGTAGTGCAAATGAATGTCTGCATACACACCTTGCACTGCACCCATCAAAACATCAATGAATTGAGCAACACAACGCACTTCAAGCAATAGACTTGGCTATGAAAACTGAAACACCCATCATTCATTATAGATGACAACTCTCAAACCCTAAATAAGTTTCCAATAATGCATCATCTGAAGATTAGCAAAGCCACACACCACACGAGCATCATTAGTTGTAATAAAGTATTGAAGATACTAGAAACAGCTAGTTTGCAAAAACCTCAGTTTTTACTAGACTGAAACGGATGGGCATTCTATGAGCACAAGCATTGACAAAAGAATATTTCTACTGACTTGTCCATCAGAGACCAAAGAAAGGTTTGTCTGACGGATAGTAAATATAAAGAGAAACATTAGAGTGGATTACTAAAATAGTCATGTGAATTGTAGTCAACTAAAAAAAGAAGGGCGTCACAATAATTTCAAATAATTCAAATCCTACAAATTAACAACACTCATAACAGAATAACCTCCACTGTCGCGTAAATTTTCTTAAGTGAGGAGTTGACTGCATGTGGGAGATGCAAGATTATGCATTAAAATACAGGACATCTAACAAAAGAAAGGGAATTTCTATTACTTAGCAAATTACCAATTCTGGCATAAATTTAGACCAAGTCTAGCAGGGACATCATTATCATTTATCATTCATTACAAGAACTGAGGATGTGAAATGGAAATCATGGACATCATTACCATTTATCAGACATTACAATAACTGACGGTGTGAAATGGAAAATAATATTTCATGTAGCGAGCTTACAATAGCTCAGATAAGACTTCATTAAGTTGATATATCAGACTACAGCAACAGTTTCCTACAGTCAAGATAACAGTCTCTCACATCATTTATTTGGTGGAATAGCCACTCTCTAGAAACAAGTCTTATAATTGAAACCTGAATCTCCTAACAAATGGATTATATATGATAGCAAGTATTTTCAATGGACAAAAATCACCAGTATGACGATTGAAAGATCCATTGCTCTTCACATTTTTTGTCCGCATTAATCAATTTGACGATGAAGACCTGCATATTTCTTTCCATGTATGTTGTTGCATAGCTACCTCAATACCTAATTTCAAATTACTAGCAACAAGCACCCGCGACTAAAAAGTCATAAGAGAATTAGATTCATAAATGGCGTGTATGAAGGGCATCAAAAACTTCCATCAATCTCTCAACTTGGAATAAAGCAAAGTATAGCGTTTCACCATGCAGATTGTGAATACATAATTCCTAAATTTGGCAAGTTCAGAAAAAATGGTGTGCTACTGTCCAACAAATATCTTGATATGACAAAGAATATGCTAAATGTCACTGTAACTCCTATAAATTTTAAGTCAGATAATTTCCGACTGATGTAGCTCAAATAAGGGTCAAACTAGACAAAATAGAAAAAGGTAACATGACACATGCTTTTTCTCTATCATTAAAGGATATTTTAAAAATAAAAAGTTTTTCACCTCAAATAATAATAGCGATAAGAGCAGAGTAGCAGTCAGGACAATCTGATGAGGGGGGACATTGACAGGTTAAATATTAGCAACCAACAGATCCAAAGAGGAAGGACTGAAGGTTAAATACGAAATAGAAAACTTCCCCGATAGGGAGACATTCAAGAAGTAGCACAGGCACGCGACAAATCATGGGCAAGCCAACATGTCGATTTTCAAAAAATACAATACACCATCTGCGCAGGTCACATTAAAATTTTATATTTTTATAAATTTATTATGGGTAAAATATTTGAATAGTTTATTCAAAGTAATTAAAAGGAATAGTACTAATTAAAATTAAAAGTCATATCTATTCCATAACTTAAACACCAAGATATTATTTTTATGTAACATTTGTATTGTAAAGAATACAAAACAAGTGTAGAACTTCATAAATATTTCAAAAAATATTTATGCACAGGTTACATTCTAAAGAATGCATAACATTATGAATCAAAAAAAAAAAGAATGCATAACATTGTTACTATGAAGAGATTCATCACATAGATTGTGTTCAGACTCAGAGGGTTCAAAAAATGTTGTTGAAGCGTCAGTAAAGTATTTGATATTATGAGTGTAAGTTTTTAACTAAGACACGGTAAAGAAGTGTCATACATGCATTAGGAGTATCCGCATTGGAGTATCATTAAATGTAAGTTTATGTGTTAATCGCATGCCACTGGCTTCAATATAGAGAGCGTTTGACCCCAAACCAACAGAACGGCAATAATCATACAATTCCTTGAACATTTTAACCAAAATGCAATACGACAAAGCACAAAGCTCATGACCAATCCAAGTTCAAGTTCAAGCCACAAACGCCAATGCAGTTGTGAATACCATAAGCAAGCAGCCAGCACGGCTCGGTCTCTTGCATCTTTTTTTCTTCTTCTTCTTCATTGAAAATTTCAATTAGGTTTATTCTTTCCTCGATTTTGACCAATTACTAGCTTAAAAAAATCACATATCATATTCATTTTATTTTTATCTTTTATTTTTTTGTATGGAGATAATCTATCTAAAAATACTCAAAATTACAATAATTCAAGGTCGGGTATTTTCAAACGAAACAAGGGATTAACCTTATAAAAACCCCGGAATCAGCTAAGTATCGTATCAGAATTGAAGCATAAATAATCTGATTAAACAGACATGTAGAATACCTGGATAGTCATGGCCTTCTTATTCGAATCCAGCTGACTTCCTGTGTAGATCGGACAATTTATCATGTTATTTTGAAGAAAAACACATAGATTCATGCGAATTCAAAGCTCAATTCCAAGAAATACCAACAAAATTTGGAGTCCACTGATAGAATACACACACACACATATATATACCTTTACCAGCAGCTTTCATTTTCTCCATGTTCTTCTCGCGAGCCATCTTCGCTTTCTGACCATTGCCGCCTCCCATGTTAATCGAACGATCTCAACCCTAACACTCTCTCTCTCTCTCTCTCTCTCTCTCTCTCTGTGAAAACCCTAAATCGCAAGGGCGGCGAAGGACGAGAGCGCGACGACGGCCAAGCACGCTTTATACGGGCGATCTCGTGTCTACGCTGCCCTTAAACGACCCCGTTTTACAATTTAAACTTTATATATGCTTTTTTTTATTTCATTTGGTCACGCAATAATGCTTATAGGCCAACTTTGATGACCACACGCTAACTTGGCCCAAGTTTGACAAGTTGAAAAAAAATTAAAAAGTCAAAAAATTATTCAAAAAGTTAAAAAGTTATCATTATTCACTAAAAGTCAAAAATTACGGTTGCACAATTTTCAATCTTAATTTTCTCCTACACACTAATTTATATAATTTTTTAATACACATTTTTTTCATAAAAAGTCAAAAAGTTAACCCAAACATCCATATTTTTTTCTTAAATTTTTTAGTCTAAAAAAAAAAAAATTACACTTATTTAAAGACACCCAAATAACCCCTTAGTGTGGGATAAGATTATTTATTGATTTATATGGGATTGGATTTGTTATGTAATGTTGTCCAATTCAATCCACTTGGATGGCTCCATGGATAAGTTGGAACTTTGGTGTTTGGAAAAATTTAGACAAGTCTTTGCTTTCTTTTTTTTTCTCTCCACTTTTTTTTTCTTTTTCTTTTTTTTTCTTTTTTTTTTTTTGATTTTTAAAAAAGAAAATTATGTTAAATTTTTTTATCTTTTGAAGTCAGTCTTGTAGTTGAATTACTATTTTTGACAATTTTTTTTGTCTTCTCTAAACTTTTTTTTAATTACTTTTTATGTCTGTTTAATTGAGTGAAACCAATTTTTTTTTTTAAATTTTTACTTTTTTAATAAAAATTTACTAAAAAAAAATCCCAATCACCTACATTGGATAAGTCCAATCTAATGTTATTTAATTTTTTTTTTTTTAAAAAAAAAAAAAAAACAAACAAACAAACAAATCCCAATCACCTAGATTGGATAAGTCCATCTAATGTTATTCTACCCACTCATTCATATTCTTTTATCCCATGGTTAGCTATTTGGGTTGGAATAAAAGTTGACCCTCCAAATTACATCAAATAATGGACTAGTTGGGACTAATTTGAAATAGTCCAATTCAAAGTTGCACAATACTACAAGTTTGGACTATTTTCTATCTTTTAATTTTAGGTAAATTACAGTTACTTTTTTTGAGTTTTAATGAAATTGCATAAACCTCCTTTGAGGTTTCAAAAATAACTTAGCCTTCATTTGGCATGTCAGACTTTTTGATTTTTTGACTATTTTAGTCACAAAAAGATAAAATAGATTTTTTAACCCAATAAGATAAAATATCACATTCAATTCATAACCATTTTATTTTTTCTTTTATAAAAGTAAAAAAAAACCAAAAAATGTATCCCAAACGAGGTTTTTTAGCCACAGGTTAAAATAGCCAAAAAGTCAAAAACTAACCCACATCCCAAGCGAACCATTAAACTTTCTTTGAAATTTAGTTTTCCATTACATTGACATCCCTTTGAGGTTTAATAAAATTACAGATTATGGATATGAAAATTGAGCTCGAAGATGATATGGGATTTGTTGAGTTTAAACTAGACAAGTAATTTTCAATTTCAAACTTCCATGTAAGTTTAGTTTTATGAATTCGGAAGGATAGTTCAGTTGGTTGAGGGAGAAAAACTCTGGGACAAGCCGTAAATCCCAGACGTCTTAAGATCGATTTCTACCCCCAGCTGGTTTACTCACGGGTCATTGCATCTTTACCTGATCGATCGGCTCAGGACCTTAAGATTAGTCGAGGTGCACATCCTAAAAACATGCTGGCCCGGATATTCAGTTATCAAAAACAAAACAAAATTTATTTTATGAGTTTTTAATCCATAATTTGTTATTAGTAAATTTTTTAATATTTTAGCCTTTTTTTATTATTTTTAGATTAACTTAATCTATATGTACTTAAAAAGCATGAAATTTGTTCAAAAGTCTTTTAAAAATTAATTAAATATAAAAAATTTAAAAAAATTCAGTACATTTTATATTTTATTGTATTCAATATTTTTTTTTTTTTGTACAAATATATTTTTTAAGTGTATCTAGACCAAGTAAATCTAAAAATTTTATAAAAAAAAGAATTATTACAATGTTAAAAATATTTACTAAAAACAAAATAAAAAATATATAAATTTAAAATTCAAAAAATTATTTTTAAAAACTCCAAATTAGACTTTGCTGTTTTCCTCTTACGGTCCAACATCATTCTGTCTCATGGTCCATATTGTAGTAGTTGTTTTAACAAAAATGTTTAAAAGTAGAGCTTTAACGAGAGTTTTACTTACGTGACAGTGGGTCTTATTTATGAATAATTTGATAAATATGTCTTGTATTTTATTTTATTTTATTTTTTTTATTTCATATCACATCATTAATACTATTGTTAGAGTTCCAAATTTAGAATTATGAATCATTGCTATTATTTTAATTGTTTGATCCAATGCTTAGAGACCAAGCTAAAGATAATCTCATATTCAAACAAACGACTTGGATTTGACAATTTTGTTTTTGTTTTTCATAATAATAATAATAATAATAATAATAATAAAGGTACTGCTACATCATGAGAAATTTATATATATATATATTTTAAAATATTTTTATATAAAGAATTGATATATATTTTTTTATCATTCTATATCACCATTTATAGTTTAAATAACAGTAAATTACACTTACACCTCATGAGATTTAAATTTAATACACATTACTCTCTTATGTTTGAAAAATTATACTAATCCTCCTATCATTATAATTATTTAGACAGAATGAAGACATTAAACTCATGTATTCTTTCTTTTTTTACTTTGTTTTACTTCATCTGTTTTGTTTTTCTTTTTTCTTTTCTTTTCTTTACTTTACTTTTGTTTTCAATGTAATTTCATCTATTTCTCTATTAAGAATTATTGTTTTTTTATATAAGCGGGAGCTTGTGATATGAGATTATAAACTACAAGAATATAAATATAATTTTAAAAACGTCAAGAGATGAAATGTAATTACACCAAACCTCAGGCGATGTCAGTATAATTTAGAATAATGGTAGAGATCTCAAAAGTTTTATCAAAATTTTTACCCAATGTCTTACATGGGTGTGAGACTCACACCATGTTGATCTTATGTGGGTGTGACACCCATATGAGAAATTTAGTAAAAATTTTAATAAAACCTTTAAGATCTCTAATATATATTATGGGAGTTAGAAAAAAATATATATCAGCTTATTGGAGTTAACCCAAACAAGGCCTACAATGGGTCCAGCCCAAACAAATATCACACCCCCCATCTATATAAAATGGGGCATTCCAGAAAAGAAGGGAAGTGATCTCTCTCTACACTACATACCAAGCACTCTACATTTTCTAGACCTTCATTATGTTTATCAAGTGACTGACTTCACTAACGGAGTGTCTTCGACCGGCAACCCCGGTTGGGTGGCGCCGATCATGCTCATCTTTGCAGGTCTACCAGGACAAAGTTCATCTTTTCGTTGGATCTCTAAAATCTATGTGAGAGGATATTTCTTGGTCTCACAATTGGCGGCGTCTGTGGAAATCGTTTAAGAATTCAATGAAGAGCAGAGCAAACATCACCCTTAAAGAGCTCGAACCAGTGTACTATCTACAGCTGGGTCTTTGTCTTCTTCCTTTTTGATTATGTTTCTGAAATATCAGTATATATATATGTATGTATGTATATGTCTATATATTTATGCTCACAATTTCTGTCAAATAAATTTTAATTTTGTTTAGAAAAGTTGAAAGAACAATATGAAGGTAGTGGATCTACAATTAAGTATAGATTTTCTCTCTCTAAAAATGGGTTTCACACTTTTCTTTGTGAGAACATCTTTCCGGCCTTACAAAAAGGTTACCCGGCCACACTCGCCCTGGACTTTATTTATTAAATTATTGCCTCACAAAGGTTGATTCTTGGAATATACATACATGTGCATGTGCTGTGCTAATGATTAGTAGGAATTAAAGAATTGTGTTGTGGTTCAAGCAAGCCGAATGGCCAACTCGCCACAACTTCAGTTCGGCAACGCTATAGTTATCCTTATGGTCGACTTGCTTAGTTCCAATCCGATCAACAATAATTCAACAACTCCGACCCTAACCCATCATTCCTCGGTTTGTTACCCAATCGCACAACATGACGTATGAGCACTATCCCAGGGAAACCCACTTCTAGAATGGAGCCTCTATTCTTTTCTTTTTGAATAACCATTGTCTTTAGTATGATTTCTATATACATATATGCATATAACCTTCAATTTAATTACAAATATTATGCCTTGCCAGAAGATGTTTACAGCTAGAGTTCAGTACACCATCTCTGATAACAGACGCCGACCAAGTGTTTCGGCAAGCTAATTAAGAGGAGTGTCGATCGGCACCAATAGTTGGGTCAAGCTCGACAAGCACCAAGAGGATGGTTGTGGAAACCGAAATAATGTCAACACAACAAGGTTGCTCAGCAACTCAACAAGGCTGCTCGGCAGCGTTACAGCCCCCATTTATATTCGGCGTTCGGGCCCATGCATATGTATTTCGGCAGTGTCGCGACTCATATCAAATTGCTCGGCAAAGCTACAAAGCTACTTGGCAGATATATAACCCCGAGCTCCATTCTTTGGCAACGAGAACCTCGATTATTTGTCGCCAAGTGCATATTCAACAACGTGAAACACCAAACTCTTGCTGAAGCACATTTCCACACCATGCACAGAGGACAAGAGCCAAACCCAAAAAAAGAAAAAGAAAAGAGTAATAGCACAATTTTATTGGTCAACTTTCGGAGATCTGACGGCATCCAAACAAAAGCGGAATGAGGCGTCTGAACATAAAATAAAATAATCTGGAGAATTTTAATTACAATGAGTGGATCTTGATATTGTTTAAGTTTACTGTTTTCTAAATATATATCTCCAATATAATTTAATGAACTTATAGTTTACATGCATAAAGGTGTGGACTTTATTAAGGTTTGCATAAAGATGGCTTGAAACATTATGATTGAGTCAACAATATTATTCGGCAAGATCATCAAATACGAAGGTTGCTGAACGGGAGCATTGGAAACATTATTTGAGTAGTCCATTTCAATGAACAAAATCTTTGACAATAGCCATCACAAGCTTGTTGAGTCACCAACAAAATCCTTATGTAGTGATCATAGGCTCAGACTCAAGATCTAGCTATCACAAGTACGCCTATTCGGCAATATCGAAGAGTCAAATTACAGCAATAAAGACCGATGAGATTGCTTACTCGGCACAATGACTATATATAATGCTTGACAATTCGGCAATATAACCCACAATTCGGCAACATCATTATTCGGTGAAACCTCATTACTCGGCCACACCAGCACCGGTCAATCAGCAATGCCGCATAATGCCGAGTAGCTACCACCTTGAATGCACTGCCGCTCCACAAATCCATCGCCATACTCAGCAATGATCATCTCGTCTATCTTCTTCAGCAATCACGGCAGCTTCAAATTTGCCTACACTATACCATCCTCCTTGCTTACTTGGCAACATTATTCGGCAAACATTGCTTAACATTTGGCTCATTGCTTACTCAGCAATACTACTCGGCCACACGGTGACATGCTCCATAGCATTGGACATTCTTGGCACAAAACTACAATTATAAACTTATCTACCTCTTCGGAAAAAATCTCATGCTTATTATCTCGGCATAGAACTAGCATCTCGGCTTGCCAAAATCAACATCTGAATATACGAGAGGATTCACGTCAACTCAAGGAATCCAAACCCACCAACCCGAGGAGCCAAGAAGTAACCAAAGTTCACTGGTAGCTGTGAAACTGACCACATTTTCCGAACACTAAAATTTTCAAAGTTGTCGAAATCAAGTTTTGATCATCCTAATGTAAAGTACTCATCGAGACGAATCCAGCGCAACAAACCGCGTCAAAATCAGTGCTAAAACGAAGTCGTACGAACCCATCCAACTTTGCCCAGAAAATCCAATGTTTTGTCGAAGAAGAAGAACCAACAAGCAACTGGGAAATCATCATGTACTTCGCAGTTACGTTGCAATTGGTTGATCTGAATCATCCATTTTATTTTAGTGAAATCTAAGCCATCTAGACTCTCATCACAACGATCCAATAGTCCTTTCCAGCTATTTGACGCATTCTGGGCTCATCCGTATGGTCAGAATTTGCAAATTCAACTCCAAAATAAATAATAATAATAATAATTGTAGATTTTATTCAAATGTCATGGCAAAGTGGTTTAGAATTATGCTCACTCCAAGAACAAGAGTTCAATTCTCACCAACAACAATTTTCTTTTTAATTTTTGCTAAGCCACCAAGCCAAGCCGTCTAACTCAGCAATATAGGAGCAATTATACAGTGCTTCGCGGAGCACCATTCTCAACCGATCTGAGCCATCAGTTTTGTTTTGGCTACCACTACATCATTAGGAGTCCGCTTCCAATGATCCAATAGTTGTTCCCAGCTATTTTGAGTCTTCTGAACACATCCGAGCGGTCTAATTTTGCAAATTCTAAGTTGCATATTCCGATCAATATATCGTCCAATCGGGAACATTAAATGCTAGATCAACGGTCAAATCATATCCGAGTGGCATGCAATTTTAGCAGCAGGATCTTAGCGCTAGGAAATAAACCTTCATCTTCCCTGATCAGCCACTTCATTACCTTGGCCATTTTCTTACCCACTAAGACATCTTAGTCATTTTTCTGCTTTTCCATTGGGGCATCTTAGCAGATCAAAATCTTGGTCCCTCTGCTATACTCGGCCAACTTGGTACCAACATTATAACAAAATTTACTGGAGTTGCAAACTTCCGCTCCTTTTCACACCACTCCAAGCAAGCGCCAGTTTTGGGGCAATATATTACACACTTGGCAGTCGGTAGTTTGCAAATTTTTGCGCGCCGTCATTTTACCAGAATCGACTCTACCCACACCATGGGGCAGTGGGGCCAGTCCAATTTGTATTCCTTCTTACTAACACCTGTCATTCGAAAGTAATAAGGCAAGTCTACATTGGACTAAATGCAAAATGCAAACCGCCCAATGCTAATTGGCCTAACATTTACTCGACAATTAAATAGGCCATAACTGTCAGGATGCATCATTCAAAATCCTTGCAATATTAGCACTTGATCGCCACTTAAAATCAGCAAAAGTCTCCGAGTACAGCATAATCTTCGCACTCGGCACGAAGCGCCATCAGCAAAGGCCTACACCCATGCCCGGGGGTTAGAATACCGCGGTCTACACCCTCTCCCGGGGGTTATAATACTGCGGCCTACACACATGCCTGGGGGTTAGAATACTGCGGCCTACACCCTCTCCTAGGGGTTATAATACCGCGGCCTACACCCATGCCTGGGGGTTAGAATACTGCGGTCTACACCCTCTCCTGGGGGTTATAATACCACGGCCTACACCCATGCCCGGGGGTTATAATACTGCGGCCTACACCAATTCCCGGGGGTTAGAATACCGCGGCCTACACCCTCTTCCGGGGGTTATAATACCACGGCCTACACCCATGCTTGGGGGTTATAATACTGCGGCCTACATCCATGCCCAGGGGTTAGAATACCGCGGCCTACACTCTTTCCCGGGGGTTATAATACTGCAGGTCTACACCCTTGCTTGGGGGTAATAATACCGTGGTCCATTTTTTGGCCGTTATATCTACCTTATTTAATCTACATTATTTGGTTCAGGCAATCAATTTCGTGTTCGGCACATAGAAATATCTCTAGCTCGGCACGAAAGTCCATATTTTGAAGCGCTCTTTGCACTCGGCGATATACTACACCCTCGCCCGGGGGTCATAATACCGCAGCCTACAGCCCTTGCCCGGGGGTATGTAGACGTCCCCGAACGTCCCGGGAGGGAATCCCGTTTTGTTCATTGGGCTCACTACAGTTCGGACTCAAATGTCACGGTTCTGAATCTAATCCCGCGAAGTGCAATGCGAGACCGATAAATCACCAAAGAGTCCAAATCCGGCAAATCGTTTTGAAAAACAGATTTTTAGAAAGAAGTGCCAAACATGGACTGCTTTGCCAGATACAGAGTCGCCACCTAAATATTTTATTTTGGAGGAATTTAGGAAACCCTGACTCGTGCCTAAGGCCATGTGTCCGTCATCACCAAAGTTGCCTCGACTCGGGAACTTGGGTACGATTAGGGAAGGTCACTTCGTGAGCCCCCGCTCGCCCGATCGAAGATCGGCCTCTACTAACCATGATATCGAGTTTTGAAAATATTATGTGCTCTTATTCCGGTTATTAGCCTAGAATTACTATGTGATGCGCACAGCATACAAGTATAGACTGGATTTGCCTAATTTGGAACAAAGCATCGCATACTCGCTTATTTTGAAAATGGATTGAAGTTTGCTACTCGCAAGTAGGCTAAAACACGGGTTTCGACGAATTATTCCAACTCAAACAACCCAACCTTCACTCGCAGGCATTTAGGCAGTTATATCACATAAGTACGTAGCCTCATGGTAAGCATGCTATCATGGCAGTCACTCACACGCATGCAAGGATGCTAAAGCATAAACACTCACCGAGTACTCCAAGCCAAAACAGAAACTAGTTAGTAATCAATGCATGATCCTAGTTCATGTTAAGATGGCTAATGCAACACATGTAGAATGCAACTAAGATAGGCTCTGCTATTCTAAGACGGCATATGAGATGCTACAGATAACATGTATTCAACTCAGAACTGAAATACAATGCAGTTAGTATGATGCGCCGAGCCTAGTGCATGCAAAATAGATAAATGGATGCAAACATACGAGCATAAGGATGCTAATTGAAACATGCCCTAAAACTAACCATCATAAGTTGGTAAATAAAAGGGAGAAAGACGTGTGGTTGGAAGACATACATCACACACACGCACACTTATTACAACATTGCCCTCCTTGGAGGGTCCGAATAAATAACACACAACCGAATGAATAACGAATTACAACTAATTATTACACAACCCTAATTAATTAACAAATTAACTAAAATAAATAAGCTAGCATGCAAAACATATGAAATGGACTGCCTCAGCTCGGTCTTGAATGATAAGGAATGCATGCATGCTCGAGTCGCCTTGCCGGAAAATCCATCGCGATGCCTCGATTTGCCCCTGTTTGCAACTGGTCCCAAAACACTATATAAAGCTCCAGAAGGCTGCTGACCTGTTTTTGTTTCTGGTTTCCGGTTTGCTACAACAGAGAGCGAGAAAGGGGCATGGCAAAGTATTTTCAACATATGTGTGCATGACCACTCTCCCCATCATTGCACAAGCTCCAGGGAGTGTAGTCCTCGATCCTCGTGCCACCAATCACGCATCTCGATGCACGATGGCCGAGGAGTCAGATTGCACGACTTGATGTAAAATGAATGCACATATAAACACAACAAGGCCTAAACTCCATCATGGGTAATCCAGAGTGTCAGCGACCGAGAATCGAGGCACGTTTCGTCACTTGGAGTACGAAACGTCCCTCGTTTCCCGTGTTTGGACTAAACCCTATTCCAAACACAATGCAATATGCATGGCATACACAATGCAACAACTAGCATGCAATCCTAAACGAAATGCAACTAAGACATGCAAACATGCAAGGAATGACATGCAAAGGTGCAACTAGAATACACAATGCTATGAACTACGAATGGCATACTCAATGCACATGACGCTATATGGCATACACAACGCACATATGACGATGGACATACACAAAGGCATAATCAAGGCATACACAATACGATGATCAAGCATGTGACACTATGGACATGGCATACACAATGCAAGATGGACTTAAACTAAAATGAATGGGCCTCAGCCACACTCAAATCAGTGGCCAAACATGATGAAATGAAGCGACAACACACATGCAAACATGCACAAATGCAAGGGACCAAACCTAAGGCACAAAATGCAACTCCACCAAAGCATGGTAAGGGATGAAATATGGCATACAATCATACATTTTCCAGTTCTGAAATGAGATGCAAGATGGCCCCGAATCATGTAAACACCTCATACAATGCATGCTAGATGGCCCGGATACCGAAACTAGTGAAGCGCATTACACTAGAGGTACACAAAGCAATGCACAAATGGAAAAACCAGCCCCAAACAGACCCTAGGCAGGTCCAAGACAGTGGGAAAATGGTCTAAAATGATGGCTCAAAATGCATAGAGATGAAGCTCATGCAATGGTCCATAAATGAGGTATTCATGCACAACTCTCAAACACATTTAAAGAGTGGAAAACATGGGAATATGGCATATATGTAAGCTCTGAAATATGATGCACAATGTCCCCAAAACATGGAAACACCTCAACATAAGCATGCAACAGGCTCCAAAGCTCAAAGCTAGGGAAGGGTATTGAACTACAACCATGCATAGCAAGCATCATTCGACCATGAGGCATAAAAAAAGAGCTAAGGCAGTCCAAAACATGCACAAAATCAGTTTAAAGCATGGCCAAAAGGTGCTAGAATCAAAGGCCAAAATAGCATGCAATGTAAGCTAGTAAAGAGGATTTGCACTACAAGCATGTGAGGCAATCAAGAGGCCACCAAACCAGTAAAATTCAGAGGTATGACATGCCAAATAAAGCCCAAAAACCCATTGAAACATGGTCTATGCATGCAAGAATGATAGGCTCCTTTGATATGCTATGAAGAGGGTTATTCTACACATACAAGATGGACATCCAATATGGCAAAAAAAGCTCTAGATAGAGCCTATGCAGGTCCTAAAACTCACCAAAAATGGCCTGAAACATGGCTTGGAAGCATGGAAATAAGGGCTCCTTTGTTAGGCCAAATATGCTAGTAAACAAGACAAGGGGTGAGAGGGTCACCCCTCTCTGATTTTGGTGCTCAAAATAGCATGCTAGCCACTGAAAATCCACTGGATTTTAGTGGCTAAGAGATCAAACAAAGGTCAATGCAAAGGACCTAAGGCATGGCTCAAAATAAGATGAAATGAAGCATGCAAAGGGGGTAGATGACCTCCAACAGAAAAATGGTCTTAAACAAACATGTTAAGGACCTCAAAATAAGATTTTTTTTTAGTTTATGACAAAGCCCAAATATGCTTGCAAGTATAGCTAAAAGATGAAGTAAAATAAAGACTAAAAGAGGGAATAGGGTGTTACCCTTGAAGCTCAAGCACTCCAGCAGCTTCTGGACCAAAACAGCAACTCCTTAGCCTCTGAAAACAAGCTCCAAGATGCTTAGGTTGATAGTGGAGGTGTTGTGCTAGGAGATGGTATGCAAAGGGGTCAAGAACTTCAACCTTTCAAGGCCTAAAGGGAGAGATATAGGGGGATATGTATGTATGAGCCTCAGCCAATTTCAGAACCTCTCTAAAGGAGAGGAAGGGCCTCTCTTATAGAGAAAGGGGGCCAAAGCTTCTCAAGGACGCTAAAAACTAAGATTGAAGATCCTCCATACACGTGTATGGAGGATCCAGTCTGTGGCTTCTAGCTGGCACAGCTGGCACACACTCATAGAGACAAGACTGAGGGAGGCAGGCCGACCAGTTCAAGTGGTCGGCCGGCCACTTGCCCTGGTCGACCGACTCATTCAAAAGGGTCAAGTGGTCGGCAGCCTTATTTGGTGGTCTCCACATGAAATGCAAGCAAGTGGTATGGTGGGAGACCCACAAATGTGGCTCAAAAACCAAGGAGACCAGCTCCTTGACAAGAAAATCGACCGGCGGGAGAAAAGGTGGTCTCCAAGAGAAAAGGTGGTCTCCCACCCTTGTACAACCTTCCAAACAATGAAAATAGGGTCCATGCCAAAAATGAACCAAGACGGATGCAAAACGAGGGTTCGGGGGCCAAAACGCGCAGCCGGGTGCCCCGAAAACTGACTGTTAAGCATCGAAAGTGGCGCGCGACCACAAAGGTGGTCTCCCGAGCCACAGTGTCCCTCTAGAGAGAGGAAACAAGGTGTGTGCCAAAAACCGGAGCAAACGGAGAAAGTTAAGTGGTCCTGAACCTAGGCGCACGGCCGACTGCTCCGAAAACCGGAAACTGGTCTCCAAACGGGAACAGTGGTCTACGACCACGAAAAGTAGCCTACGGCCACTGAGAGATGGTCTATGAGACCTCTCCCTCCCTTCGGGAAGAGAAAACAGAACCTGGTTCGCAAACTGAGGCAAAGCACAAAAGAGTCCCGAAGTCCGGAGGCAAGGCTCTCAGCCGAGACTCCGTAACCTCAGAATGAGCACAACATGCGCAATCACCGAGCGCTCAATCGATGACGTCTGAGTCTTAAGGTCGGTCAAAAATGGGGTGTCTACAGTTGCCCCTCTTTGACAGAACTCGAAAGTCATAAGTGACGGGAGTGAATGTCAAAGCCCAGAGACGACCCATTTTTGACAAGGCCGAAGACTTAGACAAACATGCGAGATAAACAAAGAGATGTGCTCGCAGGCAGGGGCAAAATGCAAAACGACATGCACAAAGTCGAACGTAACTCATGATCATGCAAAGCAGCTAACTGTAATGAAGCAAATATTCACAATAAATGCAATAGTTTTAAGCAAGAATGCAAAGCAAAACTACATTTCATGCAGTAAGGATGTAAGAGAATTACAATTCTCGCTACGTCTCACACGGAGAAGATACAATACCTGTCCGGTTCGTCTGGTCGCACCAGCTTCAAATGAACCGTACATACAATATCGTGCCTGCAAAAGAGAGAAACCCAATAGGCATAACATAGTTAGCAACATATGTTCAACGCTATATCGAACGCAGACAAACATGGTGCTGATGAAAAAATGCATCGCAATGCAAGAGAAATGCGCGTGACAACGCAAGTTGAGTATGGGGGCATGACAATGCCAGTGAAACGTGCACAACAATGCAGGCGATGTGCATAATAATGCAAGTGACGTGCATAACAATGCAGGATAAGTGCGACTTCAAAAGCATGTTTGAAACAAAACATTGAGCAAAGAAATGCAAGCCTCGACGAGGGCAACTCAAACGCGACCTCCGATTTACCTCTCGGAGGGGTCGCAACATACTCAAAAAGGATACACCTTGCTCTTGGCGAGTAACAACGAGCCATGCGTCGAATATTGGATTTGAAGTTCCCGCGGAGGGATTTCACGCCGAAAAGTGCACTTTACTTGTATTTTCTTGAGTGCCGGGGACTCCAATCACCACCAAAATTTGCAGGGAGCTCAAAGAGACATTGGAGATCACCCAGGAGGGCCACCGACCACCTAGGGAGGCCACCGACCAGTGGTTGTTCAAGGGGTGGTCGGCCTGCTAGGAAATGTGGTCGGCCGACCACCTTGCTAAATCTGGGACAGTTTTGTCTTTTTACACTTGTTTCTTTAAATCCACATGTCCCAATCACTGTTGCTCACAACCTCAAGGCCGAAATCAGCTCCTCTTCCTTCCTAGACCATTTTCTCTCTTAGATATGCTCTTTATACGCGCTTTCCAATGTCCCACGCAAAGTTGTTTCACGAAATCTTTCAGTTTTCTTCACTTTGGACCAATTAGAATTTGATTTCGAAGCCTCTTTCTTCATTTTCACCACTCGGGGTAAGTTTGTCTCAAAATTTGGAACATTTTCTCGGGAGTTGACTTTTGTTGACTTTTTTCAATTTTGGCTGATTTCGCTCATTTTTGCTCCTTTTTGCAGATTTCTTCAAATGACGGGTCATTTTCCTCATGGTGGAGGTCCTCCAGGTGCCGAGGGTGAGCCAGACATCATGTCATTGCCCCCGAGAGTTTGGCCGTTTGATCCCGAGAGGTATCATCCTCGGGAGCACGTTCTTCCTCAGGCCACTTTCTACCATTTCACTGACTTTGATGACCGAGCGCCTGCAGATCTGTTGCTGCGGGAGCCAGAGACTCATCTCTCTCATCAGGCACGAGAGGTACGTACTTCACTTTTACATTCTCTGCAACGTATTCTGCATTTCATGCACATTTCATACTTTCGCTATGTATGCTTATCCACTCGTTCTGAACACATTTGCACACCATATTTCTGCTTATTTTAGCACATATCTCACAGCACAAAATTCTGTTGAGTGGGCACACAGCTTGTTCTGAACACTTAGACTATAAATAGCATTCTGTTTGCATTTTGAACACACAGCTCAATCACTTGAATTTCTGAACACGCAGCTCATACTTTTTATCGTGAACACGCAGCCCACAATTTTTGAAAGTTGAACTCACAGCCCAAACTAGTGACGGTGAACACACAGCCCACTTTTTTGAAAGTTGAACACGCAGCCCAAACTTTTGATGGTGAACACACAGCCCACAGTTTTTGAAAGTTGAACACGCAACCCAAACTCTTGATTATGAACACACAGCCCATAGTTTTTGAAAGTTGAACACGCAGCCCAAACTTTTGAGGTGAACACACAGCCCACAGTTTTTGAAATCTGAACACGTAGCCCAAACTCTTGAGGTGAACACACAGCCCACAGTTTTTGAAATCTGAACACGCAGCCCAAACTCTTGATTATGAACACACAGCCCATAGTTTTTGACATCTGAACACACAGCCCACAGTTTTTGAAATCTGAACACGCAGCCCAAACTCTTGAGGTGAACACACAGCCCACAGTTTTTGAAATCTGAACACGCAGCCCAAACTCTTGATTATGAACACACAGCCCATAGTTTTTGACATCTGAACACGTAGCCCAAACACTTGAGGTGAACTCACAGCCCACAGTTTTTGACGTCTGAACACGCAGCCCAAACTCTTGAGGTGAACACACAGCCCATAGTTTTTGAAAGTTGAACACGCAGCCCAAACTTTTGATGGTGAACACACAGCCCACAGTTTTTGAAAGTTGAACACGCAGCCCAAACTCTTGAGGTGAACACACAGCCCACTTATTTCATTTGCACGTAGCGCATATTGAACACACAGTTCTTACATTTCACTTTTGAACTCACAGCTCATTCATTTCGTTTGCACGCAGCTTATACATTTCATTCTGAAACTGAATACATCTGTTCATTTTGAATGCAGGTATCCTCTCGTTCTACGCGAGGTTATGGCTCGATTATCGCTAGGGAGTGGTATGCAGAGCTCCCAGAGACCGTTCGTCACATGGTGGACGGGGCAGGATTTGGGCCCTTCTGCGCGGGGCTGTCTCGCTACCCTGCGAGCAGGACCTTGATGGGGGCACTCGTGGAGAGATGGTGGGACACTACCAACTCTTTCCACTTCTCAGCTACCGGGGATATGACGATGACCCCGTTCGACTTTGCGATGCTGACTGGCCTTGATGTGGCCGGCCGACCGGTCCCCTACGATGAGGATATGGGCGAGTAGGAGGCTGCCTGGATCTATCTGTTGGGAGCTCGCCCACCGATTGACCGATCTTCGGGCAGAGTCAAGTACACTTGGTTCCCCGTGCAGTATAGGGGGCGTATGCCCGAGACTCTTGAGGAGATAGAGCAGTACGCTCGAGGTTTTTTGATGTTCCTCCTTGGGACCACTTTGTTCTCCGACAGGGGGAACACAGTTGGACTGTATCTGCGTAGTGCTTTGGTGGACCTATCATAGGTCAGCCAGTATGACTGGGGTGGCGCCGGCCTCGCTACCCTCTACTGCTATATGAGTGCGACCTCCCGCGGACGGGGGAACATAGTTGGCGGCTACTGGAGAGCCTGGGAGGTACTTTCTGCCCTATTGATTTACATTTCTGCTTTTCATTATCTGTACACTACACACGGCACACTTTACATTCTGTATCCTACATTCTGCACTCTGTATTTTCTGTATATTCTGTATTCTGATGGCCACTGCCCTGTTTTCCACAGCTATGGGTTTACGCGTACTTTCCGACGCTAGCCCCAGAGTTCGAGGTGGAGGTGCCTCTTACGATCCCTTACTCTCATGTATTTGAGGGTCGATGCCGGGCGAGGGCTCGAGAGACTCTGCCCTTCTTGCGACAGTTTTTTGACACGGTGCGGGCGACTGAGGTACTTCAGAACTCTCAGTTCTTCATATTTTCCGCTTTGATTCATCTCACATATTTATGACATCTGATTGGCTCATGCACTTGTTGTCCTTAGATCGCTTGGCGGCCCTGGGCACCCTTGGGAGGAGATATCTGTTTCCAGTTCCCGGGGGCATAGGCCTCTTCTCAGTATAGGACTTTGTTTGCGGGCCCAGTTGGCAGGGCCTGGTTTCTGGGAGATCGCTTCATGCACCAGACGATGGGCGTCCCTGAGCAGAGTGTCCCTTCAGCACCTCCAGATGACATACGGTCTGCTGAGAGACTCACTCCCGAGGAGGTCGATATCGCCATGTTAGGTACCGATGCAGCTCTGCACACGGAGGAGGGGGAGTATGCGACTTACCGCCACACATACTTGATGCCTCCACTTATGGGTGTCCGTACTCCTACTAGGAGGGCTGCTGGTGCATCATCGTCAGCTCGAGCCCGGGCTGCAGACGTTCCTTCGTCTAGTAGGGCCGGCACATCGAGGAGTGGGGCTAGACAGATTCCCTCGATTTCCCCGACTTATCAGCACGCCGGGTGGCCAGATCTTCCAACCGAGTTGACTGGATGACGATACGGGTCATCTTACCCGATTCCAATAGAGCCTCCTATGCCCGATCACCGATATGTCAGTGATCCTGACTCACCACCGGTATGTTCCACTGCTTTTCATTTATCACTCAGATACTTGGGCACTCATTTATTCATTGATGACTTGAGCTTGTATTTGCAGCCTCCCAGGGAGTATTCTGATGATCTGCTCGGATTGGCGGCCTCACTTGAGGGCATGGTCTTGCGGAGGGAAACACAGCTGTTCATTGCCGGTGTTACGGTATTTTTCAATTTTCTCACACTTATCATACTTTTGATGACATGCTGTATTTAACCATTTCACTGCATTGCTTGACTGTATGCGTAGAGCACATCTGACACACACCATATTCATACATAGTATCTGCATACACCCACTCTATGTAGCATTCTTGTCTCTACATCTGATATACATGTTGGCTAATGTACTCAAATTGTCCTTTTCAGATGCCACCACTACAGGCCGGGCCATCCAGGCCTTCTCGAGGAGCTGGGAGAGGGGATCCGACTCGCAGCTGAGGCAGGCGCAGAGCACCTGTCATAGATGACGAGGAGTCCAGTGAGGAGGAGTCTGCGCATCCTCAGTAGGAGACATCCGCAGCAGAGAGGAGGACTCTGGTTCCGGCTCTAAGAGTGGAGGTGATGCCGAGGAGGGTTCCGAGGATAGCAGCTCCGATTCAGATGGTGGTGCTGGTGGAGATGGTGCAGGGACTTCTCAGCCGAAGAGGACAAAGAAGGCCTCCTATTCTTGCGCTTAATAGCACTGATGCAGATGTTCCTGCTTTGTTTTCTTTTATTACTAGTAGTTGTAGCACATCAGCTTTATATGCAGTTTTATTTTCTGTAAAACTTGTACCCTTGTTGTAAAATGTTGTAACAAAGGAAGCATGATGGAATGAAACAGCTTTTTGAAAAAGTGTTGTATTTTATGTTCTTAGCATCGCATCACATCATTTTGAATGAAAATTGAGCATTGTATATCACCAAGTCAGGTAGTGAATCAACACAACAAACTAAACAACTTAACTTGGTAAGAAACAACAAAACCTCAGCAAGTTTACAACTCGATAAGTAAAACACGACAATGTTGATAAACAGAGAGTAACAACTCGATGTACAAGACTCAACGACTTGATAAGCAAACTTAACAACTCGATAAACAAAACTTAAACAACAACTCGATAAATAAAGAACGACAACTCGATAAACAAATGCACTTCGGACAAAACGGGCGACGAAACGCTCCCGAAACAGAGGTAGACTCGGACCTTCAACACTCCCAACACATGGAAATGATAGGAGCTCCCTCCTAGGGACTAGGAAAAGACCAAAGACCAACTTTTCTCCATGGCCGACCACTAGAAGGGGCTGGCCGACCAGCTATTTGCCTTGGAGACCAAAGGGGTGGTCGGCCTACCAGAAAAAGTGGTCGGCCGACCACCTGGTTTGGCGACCACTAGATTTTTGACACGTGTCCCCAAACAGTGCCTTATCCTCTATAAAAGTTCCAGCTTCGTGGTTCTTTCATTTTATCTCAGTTTTGCATCAAAATGGAGGCATTCCTCATCGAAAATCTCGCAGCTTGGATTGCTACTTTAGATGGCTCGAAAAAGTTGAACTTCCGGGGCTTCGGCTTGAATGCACTATTCACGTTGAGTTGCACTTCACTGCATCTTCCCTTTCTCCATGCCGTGGCGAGGTTTTGGAATCCGGTAACACATGTCTTTAGCTTCGGCGGGCAAGAGATGTGTCCTACCTTCGAAGATTTCCAAGCTTTGATGGAGTCCGAGTGCAACGAGGAGATCTTGCCCCAACTCTGCTTCGGCCATGCTCAAGCCTTAGGACGAATGTGTGGGCTCACTATGCACGACGCTCGGTCTCTGATCTGCAACAGAGAATTGGACATCCTCAACTTGATTCAACATTTTTCTGATCCCGGTGACCGCGGTGACCATCATTGGCAGGGTTTTCAGCGACATGCCCTTTGCTTGTGCATGTTGTCTCATTTTCTGCTTGCCTCAGGTTTCAGTGGGTCTAGCGTTCGTCTGATTGAAGTTGCCCAAGGCTTGAAGGAGGGTAAGAGCTGCATTGCCATGACATTGGCTGAGACACTGATGGGCTTAGATGCTTTCCATCGCCGGGAAACAACCAGATTTGCGGGGAGTCCACTTCTGCTGCAGGTAATGTTTCCCTCCCTATCTCACATATATATTGCTCACATCACTCGGCCCTCAAGCTTGGTTTTTCTTACAAAACCCTTTTCTCACTTTTCTCTCATCGTACATCTCTCTATTATTTAATCTCTCATTTTTCATCCCTCTCCAGGTGTGGTTGATGGATAAGTTACAGGTTGTGGACTCTTGCCCAGCATACTCAGCTCGCGGCTACTTCTTCCGACGTCGTCTAGTCGATTCCCTGGATGAGCGATGGTGGTTTGATTGGATGTGCAATTTGTCCGCAGACCGCATTGCTTGGCACTGTCCTTGGCTCAATCTACCGGCAATGAGCTACAGTATGTCTCGCCAGCCCGGGATTCAGTTGATTGGCCTGACACACTGTGTGTTCTACTTTCCTTTTCGGTTCCAGCGCCAGTTCGGCCATGATCAGACTTGCTCGCCAGAGGGGATAGAGTACCCTGCTGCATTCCCAGTCTGAGGCGCACAGCTTGCTCGGTATGCCACAGCATGGAGGACGAGAGAACTCCTGGCCCCCGCTCCCACTTTCAGTTGCACTTTGTCTGATAAGTGCTTAGATTGGCTCAATGAAGAGGCACAGATTGGGCCCACTTTGGCGTCAGAAGCTTCGACCAGCTCTGGGAGGGGGCGCAGGAACACCTGACTTAGCTATGCCCCGGATTTATTGCTTTATTAGTACTTTCAAGTTTTCTTTATGAATGTAACCAAAAGCAACTTCAATTTGTATGCAAGAGCAGGAGGACTCTGTATTGAAATCAATAAAATTGAAGGTTGTGGGTACTGAAAATTTTCCGCTTTGGTCCAAAAATGGTCTAAGTTGTAAAAAGATTAATTTGAACAAAATCAACTTTTATTAAAACTTTTCAAAACCATTTTCGACATGGATCAGAACCGGACACGCCTGAGATCTGCCACTGAGATGTACAACCCCGGATCCCAGCAACTGGAAAGTTGCCCCTAGTCTGAATAGCACTGCACCGGAGATCACAACCAAAGCTCTTGAATGCTGAATAGACAAAGATGACCGAGATGATCAAATGGACAAAGTTGATCGGGGAAAAGTTTATGGCTGGACTTCAGGATGAAGTTGCCTACGTATCCCAAAGATGGGAATCAAACCTTACGTAGTTTGGCTCGGGTTCACTCGAGTATTTTCACTATCCTTTTACGCTCTAACTTTTGCCAAGGCCGCCCTTTGCGGGTTTTCAACCTTGCGAGCTCAATTTTTGTAATTTCAAATTTTTGTGCTCTAACTTTTGCCTAAGTCGCCCTTTCGGGTTTTCGGCCTAGTGAGCCTCTCAGGGGTAATATTTCTTCAACTTGTCCATGTTGATCGGCTGTGAGAACTCTAGGCCATCTAGGTCCATCAGAACGATAGCTCCACCTGACCAGATAGACTTGATAATATAAGGACCAGTCCAATTGGGTCTGAACTTGCCCCTAGGGTCCTGGATGGGAGCTCGATTGTCTTTGAGCACCAAATCTCCTTCTTTCAAATTCCGGGACTTAACCTTCTTGTTAAAAGCTCTCGCAATTCTGCGCTGATAACCTTGAACATGGTACAGTGCTTTCAGTCTTCTTTCATCAAAGAGCATGAGTTCTTCAAACCTGCTCTGCTGCCAATCTGCTTCGGCTATCTGACACTTAGCCAGCACTCTTAATGACGGAACCTCAATTTCAATAGGTAGAACGGCCTCCATCTCATAAACTAATGAATACGGAGTCACCCCAGTAGAAGTTCTAATTGAAGTCCGGTAGCCCCACAAAGCAAATGGCAGCTTATCTGGCCAGTCTCGATAGGTCTCCATTATCTTCTGCAAAATGTGTTTGATGTTCTTGTTGGCGGCCTCAACTGCTCCGTTGGTCTGCGACCGATATGTGGATGACTTATGAAAAGCCACGTTGTATTTTTCCAACAAGTCAATCACTTCTTTCTTGAAGTGGGAACCGTTATCTGAAATAATCTCGTTTGGGACCCCGTAGCGACAGATGATGTTGTTTCTGATGAACTTCGCAACGTGTGAAGCCTTCAACACCGCATAAGATTAGGCCTCAACCCACTTTGTGAAATAGTCTATCGCGACCAGAATGAACTCATGCCCATTAGACCCCTTCGGAGTGATAGCCCCGATCACATCGATTCCCTAAACTTAAAATGGCCATGGCGAAGTCATATTGTATAGCTTCGACGGCGGGATGTTCATGCGGTTTGCATGGATCTGACATTTGTGGCATCGCCGAACAAAGCCGATATAATCCTCCTCCATAGTAGACCAGTAATAACCTTGTCTAAGAATTTTTCGGGCTAGCATCACCCCGTTCATGTGCGCTCCGCACTCTCCTCCATGGATGGCCTCCATTAGGCGCTTCGACTCTTCAGCCTCAACACACAGCTTATGCATTCCCAGATGACCTCTCTTATACAGTTTTCCTCCGCAGATGATGAACTGAGCAGCCATTCTTCTGATCGCCCTTTTATCCTTGTCATTTGCCCCTGGTGGGTATGCTTCTTTCTCCAAGAAGTTCCAGACATCGTAATACCAGGGGTTCTCATCTTGAACCTCTTCTATGGCAGCAATTAACTCGTAGACCGGCGCAAACTTCTGGTCAATGATGATCGGACGCATCCGGACTCCAAAAGGAATGTCTATCATGGAAGATAGAGTTGCTAGTGCATCTGCGAACCTGTTGTTCTCTCTTAACAGATGAGCGAAATTCAGCTTCTCAAACCGAGGAATCAACAAGTCCAAGGTCTGACGATAGATTCTCATCTTTTCTTCTTTGACTTTCCAGTCTCCTTTAGCTTGAGATACAACCAGGTTCGAGTCTCCGATGACGTCCAACCGTTTTGCCCCTAGTTCTAGGGTAGCTTCTAAACCAGCAATGCATGCTTCATACTTTGCTTCGTTGTTCGAGACCTTGAACCAGAGTTTAAATGCTAGAGGGATACGGGACTTGTGGGGTGCTATCAGCAACACCCCTATCCCATACCCGTACTGGTTTGACGCTCCGTCAAAGTATATCGTCCAAAACTCATCGTCGATATGCAAAATGGCCTCATCTAGGAATAAGTACTCGACTGCTTCATCCCCTTCCACTGGGTGATCGGCTAGGAACTCCGCTACCACTCTCCCCTTTACTGACTTGCGAGTCACATACTTCAGATTAAATTCGGAAAGCAGAAGCAACCAACGGGCTAGCCTACCCGTAAGTGCTGGTTTCTCGAAGAGATATTTGATGGGATCTAATCTCGAAACTAACATTACAGAGTGAGCTAACAGGTAGTGCCGCAGCTTCTTGGTAGCCCATACCAAGGCCAAACAAGCCTTCTCGAGTGGAGTGTAGCGGGTTTCATACTCCAGCATCTTCTTGCTCAGATAGTAGATAGCCCTCTCCACCTTGTCCTCAGACTCTTGTGCGAGCATGCAGCCCATCGTAGTTTCAGTTACTGAAAGGTACAAAATCAACGGTTTTCCCGGCTTAGGTGATGACAACACGGGTGGGTTCTGTAAGTATTCCTTAATCTGTTCAAAAGCAGCTTGGCATCGGCCGTCCCATTGGAACTTCTTTCCTTTCTTCAGGAGACCAAAAAGTGGTTCACAAGTCAAGGTTAATTTTGAGATAAACCGTCTTATGAATTGCACTTTACCCAGAAAGCCTCGCACCTCCTTTTCAGTCCTTGGTGGTGGCATTTCTAAGATGGCCTTGATTTTGGAAGGGTCGACTTCGATACCTCTCTGTGTAATCAAGAACCCTAACATTTTCCCTGCTGTGACACCGAACGTACACTTCTGAGGATTCAGCCGCAACCGAAATTCTCTGATCCTTTGGAAGAACTTTTGCAAGGCGGTGTAGTGACCCTCTCTTTCTTTGGACTTGACAATCATGTCGTCCACATACACCTCAACCTCTTTGTGGATCATGTCGTGTAATATTGTGGTCGCGGCTCGTTGATATGTAGCTCCAGCGTTTTTCAACCCAAATGGCATCACCCTGTAACAGTAAGTCCCCCACGGGGTGGTGAAAGCAGTCTTCTCCCGGTCTTTAGGTGCCATCACTATCTGATTATAGCCCGAGAATCCATCCATGAACGAAAGCAAAGCATGCCCCGCTGTGAAGTTCACTAACTCATCAATATGCGGCAAGGGAAAGTCGTCCTTCGGACTGGCTCTGTTCAAATCCCTGAAATCCACGCATACCCAGATCCTGCCATTCTTTTTCGGCACCGGAACAATGTTGGCCAACCAAGTTGGGTATTCGGATACCAGCAGGAACCCTGCGTCAATTTGCTTGGTGACCTCTTCTTTAATCTTGAGGGCCCAGTCCGGGCGGATCCTTCTGAGTTTCTGTTTAACGGGTCGGGCCTCTGGGTCAAGAGGGATCCGGTGCTGTACAATCTCAGGATCGATTCCAGGCATGTCTTCATAGGACCACGCGAAAACATCTTTGAAATCTTTTAATAAATCGACTAAGCGCTCGCATTCCTCCGAAGACAACGTGGACCCGATCTGGACCAGCCGCGGGTTCTCCTCAGTACCAACATTAACAGTAGTGATTTCATCAACTAAAGGTTTAACAAATCTTTCCTGCTCTTGATCAATTAAGCGTTGCAAAACCGGAGGAATTTCTTCCCCGTCGTTTTCATCAAAATTTTGAAAGTCCTGATTAATACAATAAATCAAGGGCATAGGGAAGTACTCAGAAACCACATCCATTCCATTCTCATTAAGCATTTCCAAATCGTCCCATTCTTCTGTTATAACAGACTCAAAAGAGAAAGAAAAAGATGACCTAGACAGGACTATGGTATCCGGGTTGTCACTCCCAGGAATACCGGACTCAGACTCAGTCGAGCTGGAACCTGATTCCGACTCTACAGACTCGGTGGAATCAGATTTCGGCTCACTACCTGACCTGGTGTTGCTTGACAAAAATCCCTCCTCGTACTGCCAGATGAGAGAGGGTGCGATGAATGCATCCACAATACTTGCAGGTAGGCTCGCAGCCGTTTCATTCCCAATCATGGACACCGAGAAGTTATCCCCCAAGCACTTTTGTACGATCGGAGGATCTGAAAGTAGACAAGCCAGTGCTACCCCCATTTCAATTTCAGCGCTCTTGGAATCCACATTTTTACACTGCTCAACCTCAGCTGCTGGGTCTGTCAGCTCCTCGGCAACATCATCCCCGGACAACTGCAGGTCAAAGAAGATCTCAAACCCCGGCAGGCGCCTCCTCTCGGCATTCAGCCATGGCTTGGGAAGCCACAAAATGGAAAGTCCTCCCATTCCCAAACGAAGCGTCCGTTTAGGGTACCCTGGATGGGTTGGTGCATTAACTCATATGGCTTCCCCGCCTTCTTTGCTCTGGCTCTCCCGGCCATCTCCTTGCCTTTCCTCACCCAATCCTCTTTGGTGGGCAGATAACCCAAACCAAAGGTATGTGGGTTATGTGGCACTTCGGCCGATGCTGCAATGCCCTTCCAGCCACTCTTTCCCAATCCCATCCCGGGGATGTGTTGAAGCTTGTTCATGAGGAATATTGATTGTGCGCTGACATACACCCCCTCATCAATAGCCAAGATGTTTTGCACGACTCGAGCCTCAGCCAGAGTAAACCCCGATAAGAACACATCCTCCGTGCCGTGCTCGATTTCCAAGACTGGTGTAGACACCTCCGGCGGCAGATGGATTGATGAATTTCCAAAAACTATAGCTACCCCCTTCTCATGAGGGTATTTCAACATCTGGTGCAAGGTGGAAGAAACTGCCTTTACCTGGTGCAACCACGGTCGCCCCAAAAGTAGGTTAAAGGTTGCGGGAACGTCCAAGACATGGAAATCGATCTCGTGTTGTCCTGGACCAACCTGGGTCTGAATTTTGACAGTCCCCATCACCTCCCTGCTTGTGTTATCATACGCCCGAATCACCTGGGCAGTTGGTACAAAGTCCGCGGGCTTCAACCCGATTGCATATGCCGTCATTGACAGGCATACGTTAATAGCGGATCCCATGTCGACAAGAACTACCGGTATCCATTTGCTTCTACATTCCACAGAGATGTAGAGCGGTTTGTTATGATTTGCGCCCTCAAGCGGTAGTTCCTTGTCAGAAAAAGTCAACGCCAGGGAACCTCCTCCTGGAAAAACCAATCCCACCAGCTGTTCAGGCGTAGTGTCTATTGAGAGCTTGGCCTTGTCCATTGCCGATAGAACAGCCTGTCTGTGAACACGTGAAGCCATAAGCAGTCCCCAGATGGAGATGTCTGCTTGTATCTTTTTCAACTGTTTCAGCACGGCCTCTTCTTTGAGTTGCTTCTCTTTCTGTTTCTCCACCTCCTTGTCCTTCCCGGACGCCTCTGGCTGATCTAGGTGTGGGGGCTTGAAATACCGCCCACTCCTAGTCATATGGTCCACTTCACCAATGTACCAGGTATCATCCGGTTGATTGCTTCCCCAATCCTCATCCATATGGGCAAGACATAGATCATCGTCCTCCCACCACATTCCATCGGCAGCCGACAGGCACCTGTCCGGCTCCGTTACCACTGTCCTTGTACTCACGGTACCTTCTGTCCACATGCTCGCAGCACCCTCTGTTCTTGTACACACAGCACTTTCAATCCCCACAAGGGCCTTGGCTTTTCTGGCTCTCTCAGAGACTTCAATTCCTTCCCGTTCTAGCTGCGTCAATGCAGTCTGTTGTTCAACATCTCTTGTATTCAAAATGCCTAGATCCCGAGCAAAATTCTTGGCACTGGCGCTCTCCGGCAATGTATTCTGATCCCCGGCCCTTCCGGCCACAATTGATGTCCTTGTCCCTGACGGGCCCTTTTCCAGCTGAGATTCTTCAACAATATCTGGTTGGTCGTCAAGCCACCCTGTGACCTCTGCTGACTCCTCAAAATCGAACTAGTTGACTGCACTGTCCCCCGGGTCTTGTTCGTTGAAAATCTGAAGGTCAGCAATGTCCCCTTCCAGAACTGCTAAGTCATCTATCCTCTGATCAAATCCATCCCCCTGCAGTACGCAAATTTCTGCCCCCACTGGCAATTCCACATTTGGCCTAATCTGACCCGCTGACGCAATATAGTCACTCAGATTGTACACCTCCTCAGCAAAGCTCCCCAATTCCGCAGTCCCTGAATCCATTGTACCACTTTCTTCCGAAATCATCCCTATTCTGTTTTCAACAGCCACCACCATTGGTTCGAGTTGGGTTTGGGAGATGTCCAACATGCACAAGTCAGTGCTGTCGGGAAGGAACACCTCCGGCTTGGGTAGATGGGACGGGGTGATATATATGCTGGGGTCGTATGACATGACCCCAGTCTGGATAAAGTTGATTCGTTTGGGACGTGGAGCTTGGTTGTGTGCTGGGAGAGGGTTGGTTGTGACGTTGGGTTTTTCTGGAGGCATAATCACCCTGTTGTCAAGGAGATCCTGAATCTCATGAGGCAATCTAAAACAGTGGTCAGTATCGTGACCATGTTGTTGGTGATATACGCAATCTAATTGAAACATGCCCTAAAACTAACCATCATAAGTTGGTAAATAAAAGGGAGAAAGACGTGGGGTTGGAAGACATACATCACACACACGCACACTTATTACAACATTCCCCTCCTCGGAGGGTCCGAATAAATAATACACAACCGAATGAATAACGAATTACAGCTAATTATTACACAACCCTAATTAATTAACAAATTAACAAAAATAAATAAGCTAGCATGCAAAACATATGAAATGGACTGCCTCAGCTCGGTCTTGAATGATAAGGAATGCATGCATGCTCGAGTCGCCTTGCCGAAAAATCCATCGCGATGCCCCGATTTGCCCCTGTTTGCAACTGGTCCCAGAACACTATACAAAGCTCCAGAAGGCTGTTGACCTGTTTTTGTTTCTTGTTTCCGGTTTGCTGCAACAGAGAGTGAGAAAGGGGCATGGCAAAGTATTTTCAACATATGTGTGCATGACCACTCTCCCCATCATTGCACAAGCTCCAGGGAGTGTAGTCCTCGATCCTCATGCCACCAATCACGCATCTCGATGCATGATGGCCGAGGAGTCAGATTGCACGACTCGATATAAAATGAATGCACATATAAACACAACAAGGCCTAAACTCCATCATGGGTAATCCGGGGTGTCGGCGACCGAGAATTGAGGCACGTTTCGTCACTTGGAGTACGAAACGTCCCTCGTTTCCCGTGTTTGGACTAAACCCTATTCCAAACACAATGCAATATGCATGGCATACACAATGCAACAACTAGCATGCAATCCTAAACGAATTGCAACTAAGACATGCAAATATGCAAGGAATGACATGCAAAGGTGCAACTAGCATACGCAATGCTATGAACTACGAATGGCATACTCAATGCGCATGACGCTATATGGCATACACAACGCACATATGACGATGGACATACACGAAGGCATAATCAAGGCATACACAATGCGACGATCAAGCATGTGACACTATGGACACGGCATACACAATGCAAGATGGACTTAAACTAAAATGAATGGGCCTTAGCCACACTCAAATCAGTGGCCAAACATGATGAAATGAAGCGATAACACACATGCAAACATGCACAAATGCAAGGGACCAAACCTAAGGCACAAAATGCAACTCCACCAAAGCATGGTAAGGGATGAAATATGGCATACAATCATACATTTTCCAGTTCTAAAATGACATGCAACATGGCCCCGAATCATGTAAACACCTCACACAATGCATGCTAGATGGCCCGGATACCGAAACTAGTGAAGCGTATTACACTAGAGGTACACAAAGCAATGCACAAATGGAAAAACCAACCCCAAAAAGACCCTAGGAAGGTCCAAGACAGTGGGCAAATGGTCTAAAATGATGGCTCAAAATGCATAGAGATGAAGCTCATGCAATGGTCCATAAATGAGGTATTCATGCACAACTCTCAAACACATTTAAAGAGTGGAAAACATGGGAATATGGAATATATGTAAGCTCTGAAATATGATGCACAATGGCCCCAAAACATGGAAACACCTCAACATAAGCATGCAATAGGCTCCAAAGCTCAAAGCTAGGCAAGGGTATTGAACTACAACCATGCATAGCAAGCATCATTCAACCATGAGGCATAAAAACAGAGCTAAGGCAGTCCAAAATATGCATAAAATCAATTTAAATCATGGCCAAAAGGTGCTAGAATCAAAGGCCAAAATAGCATGCAATGTAAGCTAGTAAAGATGATTTGCACTACAAGCATGTGAGGCAATCAAGAGGCCACCAAACCAGTAAAATTTAGAGGTATGACATGCCAAATAAATCCCAAAAAACCACTGAAACATGGTCTATGCATGCAAGAATGATAGGCTCCTTTGATATGCTATGAAGAGGGTTATTCTACACATGCAAGATAGACATCCAATATGGAAAAACAAGCTCTATACAGAGCCTATGTAGGTCCTAAAACTTACCAAAAATAGCCTTAAACATGGCTTGGAAGCATGGAAATAAGGGCTCCTTTGTTAGGCCAAATATGCTAGTAAACAAGACAAGGGGTGAGAGGGTCACCCCTATCTGATTTTGGTGCTCAAAACAACATTCTAGCCACTAAAAATCCACTGGATTTCAGTGGCTAAGAGACCAAACAAAGGTCAATGCAAAGGCCCTAAGGCATGGCTCAAAATAAGATGAAATGAAGCATGCAAAAGGGGTAGATGACCCCCAACAGAAAAATGGTCTGAAACAAATATGTTAAGAACCTCAAAATAAGATTTTTTTTAGTTTATAACAAAGCCCAAATATGCTTGCAAGTATAGCTAAAATATGAAGTAAAATAAAGACCAAAAGAGGGAATAGGGTGTTACCCTTGAAGCTCAAGCACTCCAGCAGCTTCTGGACCAAAACAGCAACTCCTTAGCCTCTGAAAACAAGCTCCAAGGTGCTTAGGTTGATAGTGGAGGTGTTGTGCTAGGAGATGGTATGCAAAGGGGTCAAGAACTTCAACATTTCAAGGCCTAAAGGGAGAGATATAGGGGGATATGTATGTATGAGCCTCAGCCAATTTCAGAACCTCTATAAAGGAGAGGAAGGGCCTCTCTTATAGAGAAAGGGGGCCAAAGCTTCTCAAGGAAGCTAAAAACCAAGATTGAAGATCCTTTATACACGTGTATGGAGGATCCAGTCTGTGGCTTCCAACTGGCACAGCTGGCACACATTCACAGAGACAAGACTAAGGGAGGCAGGCCGACCAGTTCAAGTGGTCGGCCGGCCACTTGCCCTGGTCGACCGACCAGTTCAAAAGGGTCAGGTGGTCGGCAGCCTTATTCGATGGTCTCCACATGAAATGCAAGCAAGTGGTATGGTGGGAGACCCACAAATGTGGCTCAAAAACCAAGGAGACCAGCTCCCTGACAAGAAAATCGGCCGGCGGGAGAAAAGGTGGTCTCCAAGAGAAAATGTGGTCTCCCACCCTTGTACAACCTTCCAAACAATGAAAATAGAGTCCATGCCAAAAATGAACCAAGACGGATGCAAAACAAGGGTTCGGGGGCCAAAACGCGCAGCCGGGTGCCTCGAAAACTGACTGTTAAGCATCGAAAGTGGCGCACGACCACGAAGGTGGTCTCCCGGGCCACTGTGTCCCTCTAGAGAGAGGAAACAAGGTGTGTGCCAAAAATCAGAGCAAACGGAGAAAGTTAAGCGGTCCCGAACCGAAGCGCACGGCCGACGGCTACGAAAACCGGAAACTAGTCTCCAAATGGGAACAGTGGTCTACGACCACGAAAAGTAGCCTACGGCCACTAAAAGATGGTTTATGAGACCTCTCCCTCCCTTCGAGAAGAGAAAACAGAACCTGGTTCGCAAACCGAGGCAAAGCACAAAAGAGTCCCGAAGTCCGGAGGCAAGACTCTCAGCCGAGACTCCGTAACCTCAGAACGAGCACAACATGCGCAATCACCGAGCGCTCAATCGATGACATCTGAGTCTTAAGGTCGGTCAAAAATGGGGTGTCTACAAGGTATCAATACCGTGGCCCATCGTTATGATTTGTTTATATTCCTTTCTGGATTTTAGCTCACCCCCCCATCCTATGATAGGCATACGTACATTTATACATACATTCAAGCATACATGCAGTCATTCATTCATATATTTTATTCATTTATCCAAAGTGTTCTTTATCAAAAAACCTAACAACTATTTAAACAACGTAACTTGGAAATAAAAACTCTCATTCCTTCTACCGCAGACAATGAAAGTTTTGGGGCAATTGTGGGAGCCAGAAAAAAAATATATATCAGCTTATTGGGGTTAACCCAAACAAGGCCTACAATGGGTCCAGCTCAAACAAATATCACACCCCCCATCTATATAAAAGGGGGCATCCCAGAAGAGAAGGGGAGTGATCTCTCTCTACACTACACACCAAGCACTCTATATTTTCTAGGCCTTTATTCTGTTTATCAAGTGACTGATTTCACCATCGGAGTGTCTCCGACCGGCAACCCCGGTTGGGTGGTGCCGATCATACTTATCTTTGCAAGTCTACCAGGACAAAGTTCATCTCTTCGTTGGATCTCTACAATTTATGTGAGAGGATATTTCTTGGTCTCACATATATATATACTAGCGTATGCCCGTGCCTGAAGGCACGGTGTAAATAATGTTAAAATTATAATATAATTGTAATAGCAACACTATTTAAATTTAAGATTAAAATGCAATTATAAAAATATATTTAATAGACTACACTCTACAATTCCAAACAAATCAAATATAAAAAAAAATTAAATATCAAATAATGCACACCAGCCAGTACTCTGCAATTTAAAAGAAATTAAAATTAAAATTAAAATGCACACCAGTTAGTGTTACTGCTGCCAATCAAATTCTAACTACATAAGAAAAACAAACATTATATTGTCATGCACCAAAAGAGTGAGTTAAAACTTTATAAAAAAAAAAAGTGGGTCGAAGCTTTCCAGAATATGTATGCTTTCCAGAATATGTGTCAATAACATGTCTTCAAACATGTGTTTGCCCAAACTTTTTCCTCATTACTTTCGAAAAAGTCTTTGTATCAACTTGTATGTATCCCCAATGAGAAACATGCACAACAATCTAGTAATTTGTGGAAACAAAAAAAATATATATAGATTGGTATATTTGTTGGAAATATAAATATCAAAATACTTTGAGATTGAAATTACCTTATTACATCCCCATCGAAGCAAGCTAGTTGTATTTCTCCTTTTAAGCTCCATAAATTTTTCGATCCAATCCTAAAAAAATCCATATTTCCAATTATTATTAGTTTGAAATTTTATAAAAAAAATCTATATATATAATCAATAGAAATAAATCTACATGGTTACCTTTTGATAAAACATGATTTAATGAACATGGAACACTACAACAACACTTCAAGATAAACAATATTTGTAGTAGAATCCAAACTATCTTTAGGGATGAGAATACTTATACGATCAAAAGATGTACATCTGGACAATGCCACATATAATTGGCCATGGCTAAACACTGGTATGCGCAAATCAATCCCAACAAATTTCACAGATTGTCCTTGAGATTTATTAATGGTCAAGGCATATGCTAATCGGACTGGAAATTGACGTCTTGTCATTTGGAAAGGCATTTCTGAAGAAGATGGTGTCAAAGATATCCTTGGTATGAATGCCAAATTGCCAAACTTTTCTCCAGTTAAAATTTGAGCTTCAATTATGCGAGTGTCGCACTTAGTAACCATCAATCTTGTACCATTACATAGTCCATCTTTCGGTGCAATATTTCTTAACAATATTATAGGACAACCCACTTTTAACTCTAACTTAAAAGTTGGTAGCCCGGGAGGATCCAATGAATTTAAATATTCATTAGAATATCTATTTGTAATGGTAGGATCAATTTCATTATCTTCAGACATTTTATCTGCTGCAAAATAAGTATATAATCTCCCTAGAAAGATATTCAACGCAGTAATATTAATGTCACTGACATCATCGTTACGCGCAGATAGAATGGTGCATTCAGTTAAAAATGTTAGGGTCAACGTCTCTATCATATTCAACTGTGGGTAAACTGTAGAGAGCAATTCATTCAAATCTTGACATTTGTGTATTGTTGATGGAAGGTTGATGATTTCTTGAGGATCAGTCCCAATCTAAAAAAAGTGAAATCAATTAAAAAAAATATGAGTGTAAACACAATTTATTAATTTAAAATAATCTATATAATAAAGAAAAAGGTTAAAGTAGTGTTACCTCCATCTAGAAATTTGCAAAAATAGCATTTTCATGGTCTCCATGATTCAAGCGCATATTCAAATCCAAAATTAAGATATGTATATGCTTCCATAGAACAGAGTGTCTTAATAATGCATTCACAATTTGCTCACGAATTCCTTTGGGTATAACTAGTAAGATTTGTCGAAAGTCTCCAACAAGAACAACAGTAATACCCCCAAATGGCTTTTCACTATCACGAATATCCCTCAATGTACGATCAACCGCCTCAACATAATGTCTATGTTGCCTAGGAACTTCATCCCAAATTATGAGTTTTGTTTCTCTAAACAACTTAGCTTGTAATGATTGTTTGGTAAACCCACAAAGTGAATTTTCCAAGACATCTAACGGAATGGAAAATGTTGAATGTGCAGTGCGACCTCCTACCAATAACAATGATGCAATTCCAGATGAAGCCACAGTAACAACGATATGCCCAAGGCTACGACATTTTAATGCAATCGTATTGTACAAAAATGTTTTCTCTGTTCCAGCACCCCCATTAAGAAAGAAAACAGTTCCTTTATTTTGAAAAATTGAAGAAGTCAATGTGTTATAAGCATTTCGTTGTCCATTGTTGAGACAATCAATAGTAATTTGTGGATCTGCCTGTTGTGCCTCATTCTGCAGTTGTTGATTTTCGAATATCAATCGATTACCAACTATTGCACTCCAATTTGCAGTAGGTTGTGGCATGGGTGGGAAGTCAATTAAACATTTGCCTGATTCATGAAGCACTTGATTCAAAAGATGGAGACCATAATCTTCAATTTGAGCCTCAGTTGGGTTAGAAATGGCAAACAATGTACGAATCTTATGTGCAAGATCATCACATATATGCGTTGAGAATTGATTCCATAATGCACATGGATTTAGTGGAGAGCACTAGGTGAGAATAACACTAAACAATCTCCTCAATTAGTATCCAGTTTTCATAACTGTAGCCTCTTTCAAGCATTGTATCCATTCTTCATCATCTTCTAAAAGCCCCCTTGCAACACATGCTAATTTAAATGTATCATGCACAATATTATCGACCGTGCGTAAAGACCGAAACGACTTTGGTCCTTTGACAACAGTTAATAACAAACGCAGATAAAATCTTTCACCACAATTAGGACTGGCAAAGTACATTCTACCAATTGCATATCCTCTTTCTCTTGATTTCCATCTCTTTTTTGACTTGAGCCATACAAAATGCTGTGGAAATTCTTGATAAGTGAATGGACATTCATCTTCACTAGCAGCACAATATGCAAAGAAGCCAGTAAGAGTTGACATTTGTTGACCAGCTCTAGATTGAATCGTTTCTAATGACTCTTCTGGGTTAAAAACAACACGATGCATTCTAGGTAAATGAAGTGCCAATCGTACAACTGTTGGTATCTTTGCATGCAAAGGATGACCAAATATTCGCCAAGCAGCTTCTGGAGGTCCAATATACCTTGCATCGAGATATTGTTGAATCTCATTTATCGATCTCAACACCATCGTTATACGATCATAACCCTTGTAAATGTACTTATGTATATACTTGACACATCTCATTCCGGCGCATACTTCCACATTTATATGACAGTTGAAAAGTTTAGAAAGATATGTATTGTATGGTACGACATCCTGTAACAAGCCCGCGGGGGACCTCGCTACAGCTCGGACTCGATTTATGTCACGGTTCTTAATCTGAACCAAAGAGTCCAAATCCGGCAAATCGTTTTGAGAAAACAGATTTTTGAAAGAAGTGCCAAACATGGACTGCTTTGCCAGATACAGAGTCGTCACCTAAATATTTTATTTTGGGAAATTTAAGAAACCCTAACTCGTTGCCTAAGGCCACGTGTCTGTCATCACCAAAGTTGCCTCGGCTCGGGAAC
This sequence comes from Camellia japonica, assembly GCA_030407325.1. Classification (NCBI taxonomy): domain Eukaryota; kingdom Viridiplantae; phylum Streptophyta; class Magnoliopsida; order Ericales; family Theaceae; genus Camellia; species Camellia japonica. The sequence continues at coordinate 142,377,055 of JAPPVO010000059.1, read as the reverse complement.
TTGGGTACGATTGGGGAAGGTCAGCTATGAGCACCCCCTCTCGCCCGATCAAAGATCGGCCTCTACTAACCATGATATCAAGTTTTGAAAACATTGTGTGTTCTTATTTCGGTTATTAGCCTAGATTTACTATGTGATGCGCACAGCATACAAGTATAGACCGGGTCGCCTGAATTGGAACAAAACGCTTCATGTTTGTTTTTTGAAAGATGGTTTGCTACCCGCAGGTAGGCTTAGAATGCAGATTTTGCCACCCTCGGGTGGGCTTAGAAAAGATGGTTTTGCCACTATCTAGTGGGCTTAAAACTCACAATCAATGCATTGTTCCAATCCAAATAACCCAACCTTCACCCACAGGCATTCAGGCAGTTATATCACATAAGCAAATAGCCTCATGGTAAGCATGCTATCATGGCCGTCACTCACACGCATGCAAGGATGCTAAAGCATAAAAACTCACCGAGTACTCCAAGCCAAAACAAAAGCTAATTAGAAATCCATGCATGATCCTAATTATACAGAAATGCCTAATGCAACGCATGCAAAAATGCAACTATAGCAGGCTCAGCTATTCTAAAGATGGCATGTGAAATGCTACAACTAACAAGTATTCAACTCGGAATTGAAATACGAATGCAGTTAGTATGATGCGCCGAGCCCGGTGCATGCAAAACAGATGAATGAATGCAAACATGCTATCATACTGTATGCTAATTGAAACATGCCCTAATCTAACCATCATAAGCAGGTAAATAAAAGGGAGAAAGACGTGGGGTTGGAAGACATACATCACACTCACGCACACTTATTACAATTGTGCCCTCGCACAGAGGGTCCGAAAGAATAATATACAGTCCCAAATGAATAGTACAGTCCGAATAAATGCAAAATCCTAATTAATTTACAAATTTAACTAGGAAAGCATTAAATTGGCATGCAAGTCAGGGACTGTCTCGACTCTTCTCCGGATGATGAATGATGCATGCTCGGGTTGCCTTTGCGCGGAAATCCATGGCGATGCCCCAATTAGCCTCTGTTTGTAATTATTCTTGGAATGCGTGCCAAGCTTCGGAAGGCTGCTGATTCTTGATTTGCTGCAACAGAGAGCAACAGAGGGGCATGGCAAAGTATTTTCACACATGTATGCATGCCTCGATCCTCATGCCACCAATCACGCATCTCGATGCATGATGGCCGAGGAGTCGAATTGCATAACTCAATATGGAATGAATGCACATGAAAATACAACTAAGACCTAACTCCATCATGGACAATCCGGAGTGTCGGTGACTGGGGAATTGAGACACGTTCCGTCACTCGGAGTACGAAACGTACCTCGTTTCCCGTGCTCGGGCTAACTCCTATCCCAAACACAATGCAATATGCATGACATGCATGGATGCAACTAAGATACAACCTAACATGCACAATGCTATGAAATGGCATACACGATGCACGAGGTAACATGGCATACACAATGCGCTAATATACAACCTAGCATACACAATGCTGTGAAATGAAATAGCATACACAATGCATAATGGGCTTACACCAACACAAGTGGACCTCGGCCACACTCACATAGGAGGCCATTAGATGAAAATGAGACACTCGAGATGCGTGCACACGTGCACGCAAACCGAGGACCGACCTTAAGGCACCAAATGCCACTCTAACAAAGCATGGCAAGGCATGGAATATGGCATACTAGCATGCAAACAGCGCTAAAATATGATGCAAAACAGCCCCGAAACATGGAAACATGGCACCCGATGCATGAAATGAGACTCGAAACTCGAAACTAGGCGCATGGAATGACTTATAGCTATACAAAGAATGCATTATTTGAACATCAAGTATGAAGACAGAACCAAGAAAGTCCCAAAACAAGCATATTTCCAGTTTTAAGCAAGGCCAAAAGGTGAACACAAGTAGGGCTAAGCTAACATGCAAAAATGGCCTCGAAAGAGAGATAAAGAAGCAAGTAACAGCTGCTGGCCATAAATGGAAAAGAGCACTTCAACAAAGTTTAAGAGGGACTCAAAATGAAGCACTTTACAGTTTACATCAAGCCACGAAAATAAACACAAGCAGGCCTAAAACATTATGCAAGAAAAAGGCCAAAAGAGGGACAAAGAAGCAAGTGATGGATGATGGCCTCAAAGAGAGGAGGGCCCTTCAACAATGTTGAAGAGGGGCCCAAAACATGATATTTTACAGTTTATGACCAAGCCCAAAACAGTGCACAAGCAAGCTTAAAATACTATACAAAATAAGGCATAAAAGAGAGCTTTAACACAAAGAGCAAAAAGGAAGCCTCAAACAGTGAAAGACACTTGATCAAACATGAAGAGTGGGTCAAAATATGACTATTTACAGTTCGGACCAGAGCCCAAAAATACAAGCACAAGGAACTAAAAAAGCATGCAAAAATAGGGCCAAAAGAGAGATAAAGAGGAAAGTGACAGATGGAAGCCTCAAATAGTGAAGAGCCCTTCAACAATGTTGAAGAAAGGCTCAAAAAAAGCCTCTTTTCAGTTTATGACCAAGCTCAAAACAGTTTAAAAATAGGTCTAAAATACTATACAAGAAAGAGACATAAATGAGAGCTAAAGAGGCAAGTGGTAGTATGAAGCCTCAAACAGGGAAGAACCCTTAATCAAACATGAAAAAAACCTCAAAACATGACTATTTTCAGTTAGGGTCGGAGCCCGAAAATGTAAGCACAAAGAGCTAAGAAAGCATGCAAAAATAGGCTCAAAAGAGGGAAAATGGGACTCACCCTTGTAGAACCATGCTTCAACAACTTTTGGACCAGGTTTGCGAGCTCTTGACCTCTGGAAGACAGCCTCAAGTTTCTGGAATGGATGTTGGAGGTGTGATGCTATGAGTTGTAGTGTAAAATGGTGTAGGACTTGAGAGGTTTTGATGCTTGGAAGAGAGAGAGAGGAAGCTTTAATGCAAGACTCCCAAACAAAACTTTTTTAACCCCCTAAAATGCAGCTGGAGCTGCTGGTTTTATAGGCAAAAGAGTGGAGGGAAAGGGGGGAAATTCAAATTCAAATTTCCCCCCAAAATAGGCCTAAAAGAGAGATAAAGAGGCAAGTGGTAGCTGCCGGCTTCAAACCGAAGAGAGCCCTTCAACAAAGTTGAAGAGGGGCTCAAAAAAAGACATTTTACAGTTTATGACCAAGTCCGAAACAGCTCACAAGTAAGCCTAAAATACCATGCAAAAATAGGCCTAAAAGAGAGTTAAAGAGGCAAGTGATAGTAGGAGACCTCAAACAGCAAAAGGTCCTTAATCAAATATGAAAAAGAGCTCAAAATATGACTATTTATAGTTTGGGTTGGAGCCCAAAAATGCTTGCAAGCAATGCTTAGATATAGAGCAAGATAGGAACAAAAAGGAGGGGAAAGAAGCTTACCCTTGAAGACCAATGAACCAGCAGCTTTTGGACCAAGAGGAGGAGCTCCTAGCCTCTGGAAAACAACCTCAAAGTGTTGTAATAGAGTATGGAGGTGTATACCAAAAACCGGAGCAAACGGAGGTGGTTAAGCGGTCCCGAACCGAGACACACGGCCATCGGCTCCGAAAAATCGGAAACCGGGCTCCAAACGGGAAAAATGGCCTACGACCACGAAACGTAGCCTACGGCCACTGAGAGATGATCTACGAGACCTCTCCCTCCCTTCGGGAAGAGAAAACAGAGAAAACGGAGCCTGGTTCGCAAAACCGAGGCAAGACACAAAAGAGCCCGGAAGTCCGCAGGCAAGGCTCGCAGCCGAGACTCTGAAACTTCCGCACGAGCACAATATGCAATATCACCGAGCGCTCAATCGGTGACGTTTGAGTCTTAAGGTCGGTCAAAAATGGGGTGTCTACACATCCCTGTTATCAACTTCTTGCCCCCTCACAGTATGTACTTGGCCATTATTGTGACGACGGTAGATAGGGTATCCATCTTGATCCATAGTTGTTGTTTCTGTGAAAGCTCGAGGGTATCTCTTACTGCATCTACCATTTTCCATACATAGTGCATGCGGATTTCAAGCACCACATAGTCCATGTACCATACAACATTTGACAGTTTCAAAAAAGCATAGGATCATCTTTTGGGTCTGGAAATTCTGCACAGACCAATTTGTCTACTTGAGCACATGTCCGAATTTTGTCTGGACCCTTAAGAAATAAAAGTGCATACATATGGGGGAGGCCTCGTGTTTGAAATTCAATTGTAAAAACATGTGCAACTTTATTTCCAAACACTTTATTTGTTTCTATCTCCTTCATCAAACATTTTCTCTTCAACTCAAAAACATAGGCAATTAAATCAGGACGATCAATAGGTTTTTGATGTGATAATAATGCTGAAGTAATTTCTGGCCAATAAGGGTTTGCACTTATGGTAAGAAAAATATCTAGGTGTTGGTTATATCGCGTGATAGCCATTGAATCTTGAAAGATTTCAAACATATGTCTAGGACTACCAGTAAATGAATATGGCAAAACAAACCTTTGACCAATTTGACCAGGTCGCACATAATCTGGATCAATATCTGACAACTCTTGGTAAAGCTCAACCTGAAGTTTCCCTTGATTAAGCTTGTAGTATATCAATCGATTTTGCTCAGTTGTGGCCCAAGCATCTACCAAAAACTCTTGAAATAGTTTCCCACCTCTCAAAATAGTTGAATACTTTGTGGGTCGTTCAAACAAACGATAACTATAAAAATCCATTTGAGTAAGTTGATCAGTTGAAGGTCGATCATATTGAACATTCCACAATTTCAACTCAGATTCCCATCCAAGCTCACCATAAGGAAATAATAGAACATAATGTAATGGCAAGTATGCTGGGTGACATTCATTAATTTGCATCAACTCATCATTTCCTTGGAAATGTAAGATAATATCTCTCATTCCACTTACCTTGTTCCATCACCTGGTATTACAATCGCAATCTCATCTACAGTTGGTAAGTTATACCGACGTCGATCAGTTGTTGAATTGTAATGAAGATGAGCAGGTAGATTGTGTCCTGCCGCGTCTAATTGATGTAAAATGGCATGAGCCTGGCGAAAGGTAGCTACAAATGCATTGACTTGCAACAAACTATCCTGAATAGTTTTGAGCACATCCCTTCTCAAGTTAGGATTTCTACGATTACGAATTTCTAACGCTGAATCAGGGTCATAGATATACAGTTGAGCATAACTCGCATCCTGCCCTGGTTGTGGTTGTAGTGATCCTGTTCGATGTCGTAATTCCCCATGAATTGTGAATGATGTAGGACCCCTTCCACTGAGTACTCTAGGATCCAATGTAGCACCCAGGCTCGTAAAAGCATTGGCTGCATTGTACAATCGAGTATAACTTTGAAAGGATTTTGATTGATCATTATTCCCATCATACAATGCTTGAAATGATGGAGGAGGTGTAATAAGTAAAGGTAGCCTAATCTTCCCTTCTAAACAGCAAGTTCCGAATAAGGGACGCTTTATAGATGATTTGGTCAATTTTTCATCCATCCAATGTAAGGCTGAACAATAAGGACATAATACGTCCATCTTGCCAAGATAATGGCGGCAAGAATTGTTGTGTGCTCGGGCATCAATTGATGTACTCATAGGCATATCTTCTAATTCATCATCAGTACATAGATCTTCTTGAAGAAATTGATTTATAGAAGTAGAACTACGAATATTTGTGTATAAATAAAATTCTATAAAACAAAATGGTAAGAATATGTATTTCAAGATTAGACATAGTAGTTTACCGATTCCTTTGTGGAGGTAAAGATGTGCTTGGCATAAAAAACGAACATGTAGAATGATGGGCAACCATTGTTCGTTTTTGTGCCGAATGAGAATCTTCAGTTATTGTTTCCCATTCCAGGCAAGCGCGATTGCGACGATTTGGTGCTAAAGAAGGGTGTATTGGTTGAATACATTCTTCTGATCCCTCTTGTTCTCGTTGCGAGCATTGAAAGTATGACTTTTCATTTTTTTTCATGCTCTCGTCGTGCAAGTTGGGCCAATGCAGCTTTTGATATTACATTATCATTTTGTGCCTAAAATGAAAATATTTTGTCATTGGTGCAAAATATGTGAATATTTTGTACTTAACATGAAATATCTTCTTGTTTATTTTGTTTCTCTTAATTTTGTTTTATATTTTATTTGTTTTATACCTTTAATAGTGTTATCTGTATTTATTTCTTTCTTTATGCATTTTGTTTTTTATCAAAAAAAAAATAAAGAAGAAATAAAAATCTATCTTATTTACTTTATTCTTTCATTGCATAGTTTGTCTTTATTTCTTCGTTTCTTTTTTCCTATTCTTTTCATATGGTACATTATAAATGCACATGTATATATGCTAAATAAAAATAAATAAATTTGGAAAACACATATAAATAATAGCAAATTATAGGAAAATATATTATAATCATTCTACAAAAACAACATAAAGCAACAAATTCACATAGTTTTGCTTCATATTTTTTAAAAGGAATATATACCACTTGACATACATTTGTCATTCTCTTGTCAGAAGGAGCCACCTTTTCTTTTCCCTTAGACATTAGGTTGACCTTTTCTTTTTCTTTTGCCTAACAAATATAAATAAAATATTCAAAAGATTTAAAAAAATCTTATATAAATAAAAATACATACAATGTTTTATTTGATTTTGTACTTACCGCACAAACACGAATAACATTAAGGTCGTTGTAGACACCCCATTTTTGACCGACCTTAAGACTCAGACGTCATCGATTGAGTGCTCGGTGATTGCGCATGTTGTGCTCGTTCTGAGGTTACGGAGTCTCGGCTGAGAGCCTTGCCTCCGGACTTCGGGACTCTTTTGTGCTTTGCCTCGATTTGCGAACCAGGTTCTGTTTTATCTTTCCGAAGAGAGGGAGAGGTCTCGTAGACCATCTCTCAGTGGCCGTAGGCTACTTTTCATGGTCGCAGACCACTGTTCCCGTTTGGAGACTAGTTTCCGATTTTCGGAGCCGTCAGCCATGCGCCTCGGTTCGGGACCGCTTAACTTTCTCCATTTGCTCCGGTTTTTGGCACACACCTTGTTTCCTCTCTCTAGAGGGACACTGTGGCCGGGGAGACCACCTTCGTGGTCGCACGCCACTTTCGATGCTTAACAGTCAGTTTTCGGGGCACCCGACTACGCGTTTTGGCCCCCGAACCCTCGTTTTGCATCCGTCTTGGTTCATTTTTGGCATGGACCTTGTTTTCATTGTTTGGAAGGTGGTACAAGGGTGGGAGACCACCTTTTCTCTTTGAGACCACCTTTTCTCCCGCCGGCCAATTTTCTTGTCAGGAAGCTGGTCTCCTTGGTCTTTGAGCCACATTTGTGGGTCTCCCACCATACCACCAACTTGCATTCAATGTGGAGACCACCCTAGGAGGCTGCCGACTAGCTTTTGAGACTTGACCCTTTTGAACTGGTCGACCGACCAGGGCAAGTGGTCGGCCAACCACCTGAACTGGTCGGCCTGCCTCCCTCAGTCTTGTCTCTGTGAGTTGTTGCCAGCTGTGCCAGCTGGAAGACACAGAAAGGATCCTCTATACACGTGTATGGAGGATCTTCAAGCTTGGTTTTAAGCTTCTTGGAGAAGCTTTAGCCTCCCTTGTCTATAAAGGAAGGCCTCCCCTTCCTTGTAGAGGGTTCAGAACTTCTTGGAAGGAAATACATATACCTCCCTCTCTATATCTCTATTTTGGCTCCAAAAGTGCATAGTTCTTGGCCCTTTTACACTACACCTCCTAGCCTAACACTTCTACCATCAACCTAAGCTCCTTGGAGGTCATTTTCAGAGATTGAGGAGCTACATTTTTGGTCCAGAAGCTACTGGAGTTGCTGAGCTACAAGGGTAACACCCTATTCCCTCTTTTGAGCTTTATTTTGCTTCATCTTTTAGCCATACTTGAAAGCATTTTTGAGCTTTGATGTAAACTGAAAAAAAGTTTTATTTTGAGGTTTTTAACATGTTTGTTTAAGATCATTTTTCTGTTGGGGGTCATCTACCCCCTTGCATGCTTCATTTCACCTTGTTTTGAGCCATGCATTAAGGCCTTTGTTTTGAGCTTTGTTTTCCCTTTTGACAACTGAAATCCAACAGATTTTTAGTGGTTATTATGTGTTTTTGAGAGCCAAAATCAGAGAGGGGTGACCCTCTCTCTCCTTGTTTTGATTTCTAGCATATTTGGCCTAACAAAGGAGCCCTTATTTGCATGCTTCCAAGCCTTGTTTTAGGCCATTTTTGGTGAGTTTTAGGACCTTCATAGGCTCTTTCAAGAGCTGTTTTTGCCATATTGGGTGTCCATGTTGCATGTGTAGAATAACCCTCTTCATAGCCTATCAAAGGAGCATGTCATTCTTGCATGCATTGACCATGTTTCAATGAGTTTTTGAGCTTTATTTGGCATGTCATACCTCTGAATTTTTCTGGTTTAGTGACCTCTTGAATGCTTCATATACTTGTAGTGTAAACCCTCTTCACTAGCTTGTATTGCATACTATTTTGGTCTTGGATTCTAGCACTTTTTGACCATGCCTTAAACTGATTTTGTGCATGTTTTGGACTGCCTTAGCTCTATTTTTGAGCCTCATGGTCGAATGATGTTTGCTATGCATGGTTGTAGTTCAATACCCTTGCCTAGCTTTGAGTTTTGAAGCCTATTGCATGCTAATACTGAGGTGTTTTCATGTTTTGGGGCCATTGAGCATATCATTTCAGAGCCTATACTTATGCCATATTCCCATGTTTTCCATTCTTTAAACGTGTTTGAGAGTTGTGCATGAATACCTCATTTATGGACCATTGCATGAGCTTCATCTCTATGCATTTTGAGCCATCATTTTAGACCATTTTCCCACTGTCTTAGACCTGCATAGGGACTGTTTGGGGCTGGTTGGGTTATTTGAGCATTGCTTTGTGTACCTCTAGTGTAATGCACTTCACTAGTTTCGGTATCCGGGTCATCTAGCATGTATTGTGTGAGGTGTTTACATGATTCGGGACCATCTTGCATGTCATTTCAGAGCTGGAAAATGTGTGATTGTATGCCATATTTCATCCCTTGCCATGCTTTGGTAGAGTTGCATTTGGTGCCTTAGGTTTGGTCCCTTGCATTTGTGCATGTTTGCATGTGTTTTTGTTGCCTAATTTCATCATGTTTGGCCACTGATTTGAGTGTGGCTGAGGCCCATTCATTTTAGTTTAAGTCCATCTTGCATTGTGTGCCATGTCCATGTTGTCACATGCTTGATCGTCGCATTGTGTATGCCTTGATTATGCCTTTGTGTATGTCCATTGTCATATGTGCGTTGTGTATGCCATATAACGTCATGTGCATTGAGTATGCCATTCGTAGTTCATAGCATTGCATATGCTAGTTGCACCTTTGCATGCCATTCCTTGCATGTTTGCATGTCTTAGTTGCATTTCGTTTAGGATTGCATGCTAGTTGTTACATTGTGTTTGCATGCCATGCCATGCCATGCCATTCTAGTTGTTGCATAGTGTTTGAGTAGGGTTTAGTCCAAACACGGGAAACGAGGGACGTTTCGTACTCAAAGTGACGAAACGTGCTTCGATTCCCGGTCGCCGACACTCTTGATTACCCATGATGGAGTTTAGGCCTTATTGTGTTCATTTGTGCATCCATTTCACATTGAGTCATGCAATTCGACTCCTCGGCCATCATGCATCGAGATGCGTGATTGGTGGCACGAGGATCGAGGACTACACTCCCTAGAGCTTATACAATGACGGGGAGAATGGTCGTGCACACATATGTTGAAAATACTTTGCCATACCCCTTTCTTGTTCTCTGTTGCAGCAAACCAGAAACCAGCAGCAAAAACTAGTCGGTAGTATCCCTACAGCATGGTGGAGTTTCAGCCTTCTGGAGCTTTGTACAGTGTTCTGGGACCAGTTGCAAACAGAGGCAAATCGGGGCATCGCGATGGATTTCCCGACAAGGCGACTTGAGCATGCATGCATCCCTATCATTCGGAACAGAGCTGAGGCAGTCCATTTTGTTTAATTTGCATGCTAGTTTCCTTACTTACTTAGTTAATTCGTTAATTAATTAATGTTGTGTAATAATTAGTTTGATTAGCTTAGATTAGCTAGTTTATTCTGTACTATTCATTCGGACCCTCCGAGGAGGGCAATGTTGTAATAAGTGTGCGTGTGTGTGTGATGCATGTCTTCCAACCCCACGTCTTTCTCCCTTTTATTTACCAGCTTATGATGGTTAGTTTAGGACATGTTTCAATTAGCATCTATATGTTCGCATGTTTGCATTCATTCATCTGTATTGCATGCACCGGGCTCGGCGCATCATACTAACTGCATTGTATTTCAATTCCGAGTTGAATACGTGTATCAGTTATTGCATTTCATATGCCATTTTAGAATAGCCGAGCCTATCTTAGTTGCATTTTTGCATGTGTTGCATTAGGCATTTCAGCATAGTTAGGATTCATGCATGATTTCTAATTAGCTTCTTTCTTTGGCTTGGAGTACTCGGTAAGTATTTATGCTTTAGCATCCTTCATGCGTGTGAGTGACTGCCATGATAGCATGCTTACCATGAGGCTATGTGTTTATTTGATATAACTGCCTGAATGCCTGTGGGAGAAGGTTGGGTTGCTTGAATTGGAATAATTCGTCGAAACCCGTGTTTTAGCCTACTTGTGAGTAGCAAACTTCAATCTATTTTCAAAACAAACGGATATGCGATGTTTTGTTCCAACTTAGGCAATCTAGTCTATACTTGTATGCTGTGCACATCACATAGTAATTCTAGGCTAATAACCGGAATAAGAGCACATAATATTTTCAAAACTCGATATCATGGTTAGTAGAGGCCGATCTTCGATCGGGCGAGCGGGGGTGCTCACGAAGTGACCTTCCCCAATCGTACCCAAGTTCCCGAGCCGAGGCAACTTTGGTGATGACGGACACGTGGCCTTAGGCACGAGTCAGGGTTTCCTAAATTCCCCCAAAATAAAATATTTAGATGGCGACTCTGTATCTGGCAAAGCAGTCCATGTTTGGCATTTCTTTCTAAAAATCTGTTTTTCAAAACGATTTGCGGATTTGGACTCTTTGGTGATTTATCGGTCTCGCATTGCACTTTGCGGGATTAGATTCAGAACCGTGACATTTGAGTCCGAACTGTAGTAAGCCCAATGAACAAAACGGGATTTTCCCGGGACGTTCGGGGACGTCTACAGTTTCTGGCGACTCCGCTGGGGAGTTAGAGAACTTGACTCGAACTCATGATATCTTGTTTTGACTGCACTTATGTGTTTCTTTGCATTGCATGTGCATTGGTGCGCCTAGGACACCGTGTTTGCCATCTGCTATTCCTGAATGGTTTGCCGGAGGCTGCGTGCCATAAGGCTGACCGGTTACGGGCTCTGCCACGATGGGAACACAAACCCCGGTTTTTACCGGGGCTCCCTCTTTGACCATTCGACCTAGTGTACATTCGGAATCCATAGCGACCATTCCAAGCTAGGACAGGTTGCTTACCCGATTATAGGTTGTTTGAAACTGCTGCGTGCGTAGTGAAACCCCAGTTCCTGACAAAATAGGACAGGGAAACCCTATTCCACCATAGGGGTGTTTTTGGCTTTCACTTTCTTGCTATGTGCTTTTAGAGTGTGTCTCTACAGGGAATGCTCGTATCAGTTTGCAAGTCTGGGTATCAGGCCTGCGGGCATCAGTATGTGAAGAATCAATTTTACCTGAGGGTATCGGTTTACAGACAAAATTTGGGACAGAATTCAGTAAAGAGTACAGTCATTCAGCTGTGCTCATGTCCATTCTAGCGAAATCAGGCTGAGATGCTCTCTGTTTTCTCTTTTGCTAGGTAGTCCTGGAACCATAGCTTCAGAAGGCTCCGATATCCCCCGGATTCATTGAACTTGTGTTGATAGACTTTGTCAGGTCAGAGATTCAGTTCAAGGGTAACCAGTGTTTCCTTCGCCAGTGGTAAGGCAAAGAAGGACCAGACAAGGCTCATTGGTTCATCTGATCCGACAGTCACCAGTCACATCATCAGCAGACCCGTGATGGCACAGGGTTCGGAAGAATTTGTGGCCATGATAGCAGCGTTAAATCAGGGAACTACCATGCGGGATGAGACCAGTGCTGAAACGCAACGCCCATCTGGGGCATCTGCCTCACATCCAGCTTCGGGATCCTAGCCGAACTTTGACCCAATTCCGCCAACTGAAGATTTGCAGGGTCCAGATCCTCGAGAAGGGTTGGCTCAAGCCCGAGTTTTCAGACCCCTGGTGCAGCCTAATGAGAGGCCTTATCCCCTTGATGCTAATGACTTCGATCCAACCGCAGTGAAAATCGCGAACCTTGAGAAACAATTCAAGAAGGCACAGGGCCTTAACTCCATTCCCGACATTGAGGATGGGCACACCGAGGCTGCCGTACGGCTCCCAGACAGATTCAAAATGCCACATATTGACCGTTTCGACGGGTCTGGAGATCCTATGGTACATATCTGACTTTTCTTGGATGTCCTGAAGCCAATGGGTCTGACTAAGCCACAGAAACTCTCTCTGTATGGAAGAACCCTGTCGGGTGTAACAGCCGCTTGGTATGCCTAGTTGGAGAATACAGTGAAACTGAACTGGGAAGAGTTGGCTGAGGCCTTTGTTGATCAGTATTCTTACAACACCCAAGTTGAAATGACCATGCAAGAGCTTGAAACAACCCGCCAGAACCCAATAGAGCCTTTTATGGAATTTGTTGCAAGGTGGAGAGCAAAGGCAGCACAAATGACAGATCGCCCTTCTGAGAGGGATCAAGTGCGGATAGTGGTGTGAAACCTCGAGCATGATATGTTGCAAAAGTTGATAGTCGCTCCACTGTTCACTTTCAAAAGTTTGCATGAACTGGGGTTTCAGGTCGAGAATGCGTTCAACAGTGGGATCATTCCCAGAACAAGTGAACCGACAAGGAGGGCGATTTTAGGGAGTACCAATGCTGGTAGTAGCTTTATGCCCAAACCCACCGAAATCAATACAGTTGCCACAGCCGAACCTTTTGCCAATCCAAGCCTACAAACCGCCGGCCCAGCCCGAGCTCAGGGCAGAACTTTCACCCCTCTCTATATGAGCCTGACTAGCGCACTAAAAGTCTTGATGGAAAGAGGGTATCTCAAACCCCTCGATCCTCAACCTCTGCTTGACCCACTCCCAGCCAGACATAACCCCTCCAAGTACTGTGTGTACCATTAGCAGCGCAGTCATGGCACCGACCGTTGCTACCGCCTTCGTCATGAGGTCCAAAATCTCATCGACAACCGGACGATAGCTCCACCTTCAGACCCCAATGACCAAACATCTCCTGCCTACCTCAACCTCATCTATATACTGCCATCCACCTATGACCCCAGCATATACATCACCCCAACCCATCTACCCAAGCCGGAGGTGGTTATCCTAGAAAGCATGGACTTATGCATGATGGGTGCACCTGAACCCCAATCATCTCAAACCCGTGAACCCACTACTTCCGAGTTGATGAGAATGATTGAAGATCTTCAAAGAACTATGGCAGATTTAGCCTTTGGGATATTGGCTCCGTCATCAACCACACCACTTATCGGGAATTTCATGTCAAAAGGCTCCCCAATCTTGGGACGGGCTGCATTTGAAGAAAGCCAAACCCTTGGCAAAGTGGAGGCGAGTGAAAAGAACAAGGTAGGGGCGGGCATGGATCCCCATGAACATCTTCTGTTGGCTATTGAGGCTTTGAAAGCCGAGGGACTGAACAAAGAGCAAGTCCTCGCAGTTGTTGCAAAAACTGTGGATGACACTTTCGCCACTCAAGTTAGGGGCAGTTTGAATCAAGGGGCAAGTCGGGAGAAGGGCCGTTGTACCAAGAATGTTCCTTTCAGCTCTAATCCCGTGCTCGGAAGAGATCAGCAAACTCAGTTAACACCTGCCAATCCCTTTGCTGGTGCATCCAGCAAAAATTCACAAACCTTGAAGTACCAACCCCGAGGTCAGAGGGTCTTCCATGCCCTCTATATGCCTTTGTCCAAAGCTCTCCAAATCCTTGTTGGACAAGGCCATCTCAAACCCCTTAGGCCTCGGCCTCTCTCGAATCCTCCTCCGGCTATGCATGATGCTGCCCAGTACTGTGCCTTCCATCAACAAACCGGTCATGGCACTGACAATTGCTTTCGTCTTCGCCACGAAGTGCAAGATTTGATTGACAACGAGGTCATCGTCGCACCACATCCTGCAAAGTCTATCGGCACTGGATCAGTGAACTTAGGGGATAGTACGAGTATGTGATCGGGGGATGAACCACCTGCAGGCGGCGCTCAGTTTACTCCAGATGTGGCGTATGGCACGCACTATTTTGAGCATTTGCGAATGCTAGCTTTTGTGCTTCCTGACTTGGGTATTGGGTCAGTCTTGTTGTTTTGTATAGAGTCAATCTTTTTATGCTGAGTCAGTCGGGTCTGTCTTGTTGTATCGAATCAGTCCTGTTTTGTTGGAGTCAGGTGATTTCGGGGGTGTTACCTCGGACATCACTTGCTTGTTTTGTGTTTGTCTTTTCGTTCTCTTTTGAGTCTATTTTTGCCTTGGAGCCAGTAATGCCAATAGATTCGAATGAACAGCAATGATTTTCACACCCTTGTGTTTGCTTCTGCCTTGCGCCAATTGTGCCAAAAAGTTTGAATGAAACGGCAGTACTTTTTGCCTATTTTTCTGTGCCTCGAACTCATTGCATTGACCTAAGTTTTCCAAAACTTTTCAAACACTGTGATGAAAACGAAGAGGGAGGAATTCCTCGGGTTTTGCAAAAATTTGATCAAGTGAAAAAAAGAGAGGCATGCTAAGCCTTTAATGAATGAAATCATGTTTGTTAATGTGAGTACTGAGAAGGATCCTGGCTTGATCCGGATTGGTTCTGCATTGTCTTCGGCGCGAGCGACTAGTCGCTTTCTTAAAAGATTTCAAAAAATATTTTGCGCAGTCTTGCGAAGACCTGTGTGGAATCGCTCTTGAGATTGTGCAGCTTAGGATCGCTCTAAGCCTCAAGACTCGACCCCTTGCTTTCAAACCTTGGACCTTAATTCAGAGTGTTCAACGGTCAACCGCAATGTGAGGCCTGTGTGGCCAGATTCGAAGCAGCCTATGCGTTAACGGCAATAAAGTCAGGTCGAGAAGGCCAGCCATCGTCAAAAGAAGCTTGCAAAGCTAGATCAGAAGCACCCCTGGAACTAGGGGCAGAAAAATGTCAGATGTGCTCGAAGAGCCGAAGATGGATCATTCTGCAAATCAATGAAGACTGGCAAGAATGCCAAATCCCAGAAGGGAAGAAAGAAGAAAGTATTGCTGAAGAACAACTGAGTTCCTATCCACAACACTAAGGGCAATTCAGCCCCCATTGGATGGACTTCTACATCGTCAGCGAACAGCAGCCATTCTCCTAAATTCAGATGACTTCAGGATCTCAAAACCATTTGACATGGACAAAGCTACACTTTTACCCTTGAGAGGCTCGCTGGGCCGAAAACCCGAAAGGGCGACCCGGGCAAAAGTTAGAGCAAGGAAAAAAGAAAAGAGAAAAGAAAAGAAAAAATGCAAAGAATGAAAAAAAAAAGAAAAAAAAGAAAAAGAAAAGAAAAGAAAAGAAAAAAAATGAAAAGAAGAGAAGAACACATCTCGCAAGGTTGAAAATCCGGAAAGGCGGCCTTGGCAAAAGTTAGAGCGTAAAAGGTGAGGGTTAATACACGAGTGTACCTTAACCCCCGAACTACGTAAGGCTTGATTCCCATCTTTGGGATACGTAGGCAACTTCATTCTGAAGTCCAGCCGTAAAACACTTCAAATTCGACTGTGTCCATGTGACGGTTCGGGTCTTTGTCTTCTCTATATCTGAGAATTTGGTTGTAATTGTCACTGTGAGGACTGGTTGCCATGTGCCGCGGCGCTATTCAGACTAGGGGCAACTTTCCGTTGCCGTGCAATGCTGCGGTGCTATTCAGACTAGGGGCAACTTTCAGTTACTATGCAGTGCCGTTCAGACAAGGGGCAATTTTTCATTATTTTGGATCTGAGGTTATGCATCTCAAGAGTAGGTTCCATGCTCGTCGAGCAATGGCTGTTTGCAAAAATAGTTTTTGAGAATTTTTACTGAGGTGGACTGATTTTCTCGAAAAGTATTCCATTTTTTCAAAACTGGACCGTTTCTTAGACCCAAAAAAGGAAAATTTTCAGTGCTCATAGCCTGACTTGCATGATTTTAAATCAGAAAATTGAACAAGCATGTTAATCTAACTCTCATTTTGGTCAAAATTGTTTTAGTAGAAAACCAAAAACAAAAAATGGTCAAAATGATGAACTAGGGACACAGTTGAGTCAGGTGTTCTGTCTTTTCCCCTTTGTCAGCATACTTACTAGAAAGGGCACTCTACTTGCCGGAAAGGGCACTGTATTCGCCAGAAAAGGGCACGACTGAAGCTAATAGCAAAAGGGCCGAAAAGCTCTCTCATCCTCTAAGCAGCGAGGTATCGAGTCAAGTGCGAAGCAAGAATTGGAATGGATCAGGGTATTCCACTCCCTTATCTGGACACATCTGATCATGTCCAAACTCCCTAGCAGAACATCGCCAACCGACGTCAGCTGCAGATTGGCTACACTCCCAATTGTAGCATAACCCCTCTGTGGGGAAGTTCACTAGCTGTGCGCAGAAGAAGAAGAATCTAGCGGAATGCTAGGGACACAAGCCCATAACCTCATGTTTATCCATCAACCACCCAGGGGAGGGATAAAAAATGAGAGATTGAAGAATAGAGAGATGTGCGCTGAGAGAAAAAGTGAGGAAAAGGGCTTTGTCAGAAAAATAGAGCTTGAGGGCCGAGTGATGTAAGAATCACAAGTGAGAAAAGGTGGGAAACAATACCCGGAAAAACTAGCTCCTCGTGCATCGAGAGGTCTCTTGCCTGTGTAACACGGCTGAGTGTTGTGTCTGTGTGTTTTGTTTGTCTCGATTGTTGTTTTGAGTCGTTTGAGTGTCAATAGGTGTGTTTAGGTTGTTTTACCTTGTTTTTCCTTTGTTGAGTTGTGTTTAGGTTGTTCTACCTTTGTTTTCCGTTGTTGAGTCATTTTGGCTGTGGTCAGTTGTAGGCTCAATACCCGGTTGAGAACCCTTTTCTCATTTCAATCTCAAAATAAATCGTTTTGTGCTCAGAGTGCTGTGGCATTCTCCACATTTATGCAAAACAAGATTCTTTCTTTCATAAACCTCAAGGGTCCAACCCAGGTCATGAGAGAACAGTAGAACAAGGACCTATCTGAAGCTATATAGGTTCCGGGTTGCAAAGCAAAAGAAAAGAGGAAAAATTTGGAGCATCTTAGCATGTTTCAACTTCGGCAATTCTGAGACTACATTCCAAGTGCACCTTCTCAGGCCTCGCCGTTTCTCTGGAGTATGAGTATATCTCGACCCCAAACTTAAGCCTGCTTCAAGTTAAAATGGCAGTCCAAGCAGCACCTATGGTTTTCACATGCAGATGTTATCTCTCGCCCATGTAGACAGGGTGTCCCCTTTTGAGCTGAGCGTGTTGCCAAGTCGTCCGAGAGGTAAATCAGAGGCAGCAGAGTACATGTTTGATGCTCCTCTATTGCATAGAATGTGCACTTTCATATACACTTCTGTTGCATGCGTGCCGCGCATCGTTTTGATTCATGCATAGAATATGCTTGCTTTCGATTCCGCATAGAATATGCTTTGCTTCCAATCATGCATAGCATATGCTTTCAATGCTGCATAGAATATGCCTGTCTCATGCATAGAATATGCTTTCAATATTACATAGAATATGCCTGTCTCATGCATAGAATATGCTTTCAATATTGCATAGAATATGCTTTCCATGTTGCATAGAAAATGCACTCTTCCATACTTGCATATAAAATGCTCATATCTCTTGCATAGAAAATGCATTCTTCCTCACTTGCATAGAACATGCATTTTATTGCACTTTCCTGTGCATTTTATCTCACTCGCACTGTCTTGTGCACTCACTTTGGCGTTGATGACATTAATGTCGGCGTTGCCCTTAGTACTGCTCTGCTTCTTCCTAGCGATCTCGACCGAAACGCCGAGTTGAGCGAATATGAAAACTATGCTCTGATGCTCCAGCGCTCCGTTCAAGTAAGTGTCTTTATTTGGCAATTTTTCTTTCTTTCTCTTTTTTATACTTTAGAAAATTTTGTAATAACTTCTGCTCTGTTTTATTTGTTCTTAGGCAATCCAACATGCCCATTCCTTCTCAGTACAATCTTTTGAGAACCGGAAGGAGCTGGCCGACAAGAAGAGGGAGGTCTCCAGTCTGCAAAAGACTAATAAAAACTTGCAATCAAAGATGAAGACCTTGGAGGATCAGGCCGAGGCTACTATCAAAGCTCAGAATGACGCCGAAGAAAAGGCGGAATCTGTTGAGGCCATCAAGAAGGTTCTTGAGGCCGAAAAGAGAGAAGCCGAGGAAAAGACGGCCTAGGCCCAAAAAGAACTGCAAGAAGCCTTGGCCACGAAGGACGCCGAGCTCAAGGCAGCCGATGAGAAGGGCTACAGTGAGGGGGTGGCCGATGTCACGACTGACTATGAAAAGCAAGTGAAGCAGGCATGCAACAAAGGTTTCGTCCTCAGTTGGATGACTTTGCTTAAAAAGCTTGAGGTCCCTGAGGACTCCCCCCTTAGGAACGTCGATGTCCTTCCTCTTCCATTCCCTCCAACTCCAAGCCAATCCGATGACGATTCTGAGTCTGAGGAGGAGGCTCTGGTGAGGAAGTCCAAGGAAGCTGCTGGGGCCAAGTCCCCTACTCAGAATGAGCAAGTCCTGGACTTGACTCAAGATGAGGAGGGTGAAGAGGTTCCCAAAGATGCTACTCCTGAGAAAGCATCATCTGACGTGCCTCTCGCCGGCAAGAGCCTTGATGTAACCCTTCAAGAAATCGATGCTGAGCTTGCGGCCGAGAAGGCTGCCGAGATGTCTTCCCAGCAGCTGTCCGAGGTCCAAACCTAGCCTGTTAATGATGCTGAAGAATCTTAATTTCATGTTGTTCTCTTTCTTCTGTGCTCTATACTTTTGTTTTTCTTTTGAAATAGTGTAAGTTCTTCATATTGCCGAAGTGCCTTCTTATAAATACAACTTCTTTGTTTTGAACGTTTGTATGTTTGCCTTCTCTTTACTACTTTTGTATGATTTCATACTTAGAATATTTTGCATATCTTTAATATACACTTCAATCTTTGTGCAACCTTCTCGGGGTGACATACCTCGATTTATACAAACTAATGATTTACCTCGGCAAGTACCCAAGTATCTTTCTTGGCATAACCTTGGTTTCAGCTTGTAAATTTTTTCGTAAAATTTCAACAAGTGTTTAACCTTAGTCTAACGTCAACTTGTAAACTTTTCTCAAGTTTCAACAAGTGTTAAACATAATCTCAGTTTAACTTCTACTTGTAAACTTTTCTCAAGTTTCAACAAGTGTTAAACATAATCTCAGTTTAACTTCAACTTGTAAACTTTTCTCAAGTTTCAACAAGTGTTAAACATGATCTCGATTTAACTTCAACTTGTAAACTTTTCTCAAGTTTCAACAAGTATTAAACATAATCTCGGTTTAACTTCAACTTGTAAACTTTTCTTAAGTTTCAATAAGTGTTAAACATAATCTCAATTTAACTTTAACTTGTAAACTTTTCTCAAGTTTCAACAAGTGTTAAAACCATTTTTCTTCTCTCTGCCCTCTAATGTGAACCTAAGTTCCACTTGGGTTCTCATTATACATGTATTCCAGAAACAACATTATGTATTTTTATCAGTCAGGAGTATATAAACAAATAAATCAAGCTAAAACTTTATTTATTGACTTCGGCAAATGACAGAAGAATAAAAAATTCTAATGATAGAAAAATTTCAAATTGCAAGTGTTCCAAGGCCTTGGCAACTCTTTGCCCTCATTATCTTCAAGCCGATATGCCCCATTACCCAGTACCGAGATGATTCTGTAGGGTCCTTCCCAATTTAGGCCAAGCTTCCCCTCTCTGGGATCTTTTTTGTTGCCGATGACTTTTCTCAAGACGAGGTCACCGATTTGAAACTCCCTTGGGTTGACCTTTTTATTATAAGCTCTGGCAAGCTGCTGCTGGTATGCTGCGAGCTGTATTGCAGCTCTCTCCTTTCTTTCTTCTAAAAGATCCAGATCTCGGGCTAAGAGTACATCATTAGTGCCGTTTTCTACTTCCTGGGTTCTGATTCCTGGGATGCCAACCTCCAGCGGAATGACTGCTTCTGTGCCATAAGCCATGGCAAAGGGGGATTCTCCCATTGATCTTCTCGGCGTAGTCCGATATGCCCAGAGTACACTGGGCAACTCATCCACCCACTTTCCTTTGGTTGTCTGTAGTCTCTTCTTTATCCCATCCAAGATAACTTTGTTGGATGCTTCTGCTTGTCCATTGCTTTGGGGAAAGCTTGGGGTTGAGAAGTAGTTCTTGATTTTTAACTTTGCACAGAAGCTCTTGATTAGCTTACTGTCAAATTGTGTTCCATTGTCTGCAACTATTGCTCTTGGAATCCGAAAACGGGTGATGATGTTCTTCCATATGAAGCTCTTCACATCCACATCTCGAATCTTGGCAAGGGGTTCAGCTTCTATCCACTTGGTGAAGTAATCTGTTGCCACCAGTAGATACTTTCTTTGTCCAGTTGCTTGGGGGAGTTGTCCAACAAGATCCATGCCCCACTGGGC
This sequence comes from Camellia japonica, assembly GCA_030407325.1. Lineage (NCBI taxonomy): Eukaryota > Viridiplantae > Streptophyta > Magnoliopsida > Ericales > Theaceae > Camellia > Camellia japonica. The sequence continues at coordinate 142,356,213 of JAPPVO010000059.1, read as the reverse complement.
AAACGGCCAAGGACTGGATACTGGGTTTAGGTCTGCTGCTGGTTGGTGTATCAGAGGGTGCAAACCTTTGGCATTTTTCACACTTCTTCACATAGGCCTCTGCATCTTTTGCATGTAGGCCACCAATACCCCTGGGTGATGGCCCTATGGGCAAGTGATCTGCCCCCAGCGTGGCTTCCACAAATTCCTTCATGAATTTCATATAAAAAATCTTCAACTTGTAAATGATGTACACACCTCAAAAGGGATCCAGTGAAGGATCTTCTGTAGAGATGTCCCTCTGCTGTCAGACTGAATCTTGCCGACTTCAATCTGATCTTGTGTGCCTCTTTGTGATCATCTGGTAATTTTCCTTCTTTTAGGAATGCTGCTATTGCATCCATCCAGCTTGGTCCCATGTCCACACACATTGCTTCACGTTCTGTGGTCAGTGGTTCGATGCTCGGGCCCGACAAATAGTCAACCATTATTGTCCTTGCTTTTCCAGGTTGTACTGCGCTAGCTAGGTTGGCCAATGCATCGGCGTGACTGTTATCATCTCGGCTAACCTGAAGTAGTCGGCAGTTCTGAAACAAGGCTGCCAACCTGATGACCTCCTTTGCGTAGGCCGACATCCTTTCATCTCGGGCTGCAAACTCGCCCGTTGTCTGGTTAACTATAAGTTGTGAGTCGCAAAAGACTATTACCTCATCTGCTTGTACTACTGCTGCCAGTTTTAGTCCTGCAATGAGTGCTTCATACTCTGCTTCGTTGTTTGAGGCCTTGAACCCCAAATGAATCGATTGTTCTAGTATCTGCCCATCTGGAGATACCAGCACTACTCCTGCCCCCGCTCCCTGTCGGTTTGAACTCCCATCAACAAACAGTTGAAAGGAGTCGCCGATGTAAATGCTGCAGGGTTTGAGTTTTTCCCCTTTCCTTTGTTCTTTCGCCTTTGGCTGGGCTCCTCCTTGTTTGTTTGGACATCGTTCACCTTGGCTCAATGGAGCCCGATGTTTGATGGATTCTGGCGTGAACTCCGCCACGAAGTCGGCCAAAACTTGGCCTTTGATTGCTGTTCTAGGTCTGTACTCTAGGTTATACTGGCCCAAGGCGACTGCCCATCTGGCTATTCTTCCTGTTAGGTCTCCTTGTTGCAGTAAGGACTTCAAGGGGTATTCAGTTAGCACCACAATTTTATGGGCCTGGAAGTAATGGTTCAGCTTCTTTAAAGCCATTACTAAAGCCAGTGCCAATTTCTCTAAGGGTAGATACCTCGTTTCTGCATCGGCCAGGGTTTTGCTTACATAGTAAACAGCCCTTTGTTCCCCTTTTTCTTCTCGGATTACCACTGCACTTACTGCGTGTTCTGAAACTGCTAAGTACAAAAACAACTCCTCTCCAGGTTCTGGATTTGAGAGAACTGGAGCCGTGGTTAAGTACCTCTTCAAGTCGGCCAAGGCGGCTTCGCACTCCTCGGTCCATAAGAAGTCTGTGGCTTTCTTTACTAAGTTAAAGAAAGGTTTGCATTTGTCTGAGCTTCTGCTTATGAACCTATTCAGGGCTGCAGCCCTTCTAGTTAATATCTGCACCTGTTTTGCTGACGTCGGGCTCTTCAACTCAAGGATGGCCTTAATCTGATCTGGGCTGGCCTCAATTCCCCTTCTGGTCACCAAGTATCCCAAAAACTTACCAGATCCAACTCCAAATGCACGCTTCGATGCATTGAGTCGGAGCCGATATGTTTTAAGGATGTCAAAGACTGCTTTAAGGTCGACCAAATGGTCTTCCGGTTCCTTGGTCTTCACGACCATGTCATCGATGTAAACTTCCACCGTTCCGCCAATCAGGTGTTTGAACATCTTGGTTACCAATCTTTGGTAAGTTGCTCTTGCATTTTTCAACCCAAAAGGCATTACTCTGTAGCAATATAGCCCTTTTGGGGTGATAAACGCAGTCTTCTCCTCATCTGGGGGATGGATGGCTATCTGATGGTATCCCCTGTAGGCATCCAGGAAGCTCATCCTTCTATGCCCCGAAGTGGCGTCTACCAGTTGGTCAATCTTGGGTAGAGGGAAACTGTCTTTGGGACAGGCCTTATTCAGGCTGGTAAAGTCTACACAGACTCTCCATTTACCATTCTTTTTCTTCACCACCACTATATTTGATAGCCATGTCGGGTAATTTACCTCTCGAATGGCCCTGGCCTCCAGAAGTTTGTCTATTTCCTCTTTCACTGCTTCGACGTGCATCAACGTCGGTCTTCTTGCTCGTTGAATTACAGGTTTGGCCGACCTGTCAACGTTCAGTTTATGGCAAGTGACCTCGAGGTCAATGCCAGGCATTTCGTAAGGCGTCCAAGCAAACACCTCAATATTTGCCCTCAAGAACGCCTCCAACTCTTTTTCCTCTTCTTCAGCTAAGCTCGAGCCGAGAAGGAAGAAGCGTTCTTCATCCCCCTCCTGGACGAGGATTTTCTTCAGTGCTTCTTCACTCTTCTCAGCTGGCTCTTTGCCGACATCCTCTAGGACCTCCACGTCCTCGTCTTCGATCTCTGCCTTCTCTGGTTCTCGTATGCTGCAGATGGATTTCATTGCTTCCATGGAACAGTTCTTTGCCTGCAGCTGATCCCCTTTGACTTCTTCTATCCCATGCTCTGTTGGGAACCGCAGTAGCTGATGCAATGTTGAGGGAACAACCCCCATTGCATGCAACCATGGCCTTCCCAAGATAATATTGTAAGGGGAGGGCGTGTCGATCACGGTGAATTCTGTCTTTATTTTCTTGGTGCCAGCCTGCACCTCCAAGATTGTTGCGCCCAATGGCCATGTCGGCGTTCCATTAAACCCGACCATCGGGCCGTTAGATTGCTCCATATCGTCAGGGTGAAGGCCCAGCTCCTTGTAACATCTAACATACATGATGTCACAAGAGCTGCCTTGGTCAATTAAGATGCGTTTCACTTGGCACTCCCCAACCTGGAGGGATACTACCAAGGCATCGTTGTGCAGATGTTGTACCATCTCAAGGTCAGCTTCAGTAAAGGACACTACCAGTCCCTAGCACTCCTCTGCCCGATGTCTCTTCTTCCCAACTTGGTAGACATGCTGTAGGTGTTTTACCTTTTGGGTCTCCCCCCGAATTTCGTTTTCGTTGATCTTCGAGTGAATGACATTAATTACCCGAGGTCCTCCTGCCTGAGGTTGCTGTGCTGGGGGAGGTGGAGCTGCTGGTGCTTGAGGCAGTCTTGCCTGCTCTTCTCTGGTCCTGGCCTCGTCTACAAGGTCCCTCAAATGGCCTTGCCTTACCAGGTCTTAAAGTGGGTGAATTTAGGGCTCTGTAACCCTGAGTCAGATGCCCATCTTCGTTATGGTAAGCACAATGCTTACCTAGGCTCCTTCCTATAAATTCTCCAGGTACCCTTGCTGGTGCTTTGAAATAGGGTTGGGTTCGGATTTTATCCAGAACTTTGTGAATTGGGATTCGGAACACAGTTGTGACTGCTTGTGCAGCCCTTAATGCGACCTTCTGCTTGTTGGATCCGTTATTACCTCGGCCTCTCTTCGGCGAGCCATTTTCCTTCTCTTGCTTTGTCTCCTTAGCCCCTGATATATCTTCCTCGGCTCTGGCATATTTCTCAATTCTGGCCATGAGCTCCTCCATGCTTTTTGGCAATGTCTTTGCCAAAGATTTCCGTAGTGGACAGTCGTCTTTTAGGCCGTTCTTGAAAGACACAACCGCCACCTCTTGGTTGTATTCTGGTATTCGATTGAGCACCTCATAGTACCTTTTTGCGTAGGCCCTAAGGCCTTCATCCTTACTGATTTTTAGAGCCATCAATGCGTCCACCCTCAATGGCTGTAGCTTGTTTGTCATGAACCTGGCCACAAACATCTCGGCCAGGCCTTCCCAGGTTTTCACACTTCCCTTTGGCAGTTTATGAAACCAGTCTGATGCAATCTCCTCGAAGGATGAGGGGAACACTTTACAGAGCAACGGCTCGTTCCCACTATATAATGTCATTGAGTTCAGGTATAATCCAACCTGAAAGTTGGGGTCTGACTTACCGTCGTATATTTGGAACCTCAGCATACTGAATCTCTTTGGAGCCTCAAATTTGTCCAACTCTACCAAGAATGGTTTTCTCGGTTTAATTGTTGAAGTTACCTCAGCATGATCTTGCTTCCTCTTGAGGTAATCTCTTAAGTCCTCTTTGGTCCGCCCAGGAGCTCGGCTATCTCCTGATTTCAGTCTCTTAGGTGCATTGCTTTCAGCTTCGTTGTGAGCCCTTTTTGATCTTTCTCCAATGGTCGCATCGAAGCACAATTCTTGCCTCTGAACATGCCGATGTTCTCTGGGGTCTCTCTCCTTGGTGCGTTGTGTCCTTCGTGATTCTTCCCTTCCTGGCTCTCCACGCCCCCCTTGAAGGCCAGTGAGAATGTCTTTCGCTTCTGGGGTGCTGGGGGGCTATAGGGATAGTTTTCTATCCTCCCTTCTAGGCATTAGCCGCTGGAATCGGCGTGTCCTACAACGGGAATGGTGGCTGCATTACGTTGTTCTTCATCATAAAGTTGACGACCGATTGCAGGTCCGCCAACTTGTTCGCCATCTCTTTAACCTCTTCGTCCCTCCGTAGGCATCTGTCCTTCCATACCTGGAGGTCATCTTCGTTATAGTACCCGCTTTGGTCTGTTTGCTTTGGTATGTTGCCTTCCTGGCCGACGTCTTTCACTCTGTAATTCTGGTCTTCGTTGCAATTGTCCTTGTCACGACCCGAACCCGTCCCCATGGGTTAAGGACGTAACCGGCCAGTAATCATAAGATTACCTACGGCCTCAAACCAAACCAACCGTATTTTAACAGAGTTAATGGGGGCCAAACGAAAGCAATTTAAAACTTTGTCCATAGAGCTGTGCTTACATGCACGTAATAACATTTCAGATACAAATATGTTAACAACTCACATCAGAAAATACAGTAACAAAAGGTTCTGTACAGACAGGATCATTAGTCTAAGTCACCCCGTTAAAACTGTACACAACAGATACAGAGTCCTCGCCAACATGACAAAATATAAATACCAAACAAAAGGGCGAAGACGAGTCTCGTGCGTGAGACGTAGGGGCTGACTCTCGAAAACTTGGTTGTTCCACACTGGCTTCACTGGGGCTGGGTCTGGACCTCTCTTAGCTCACCTACAAATACATGAATGAGCGTGAGCGAAAGCCCAGTGAATAATATCAAATAAGAAGATACAACATATGCAGCACAACATATTCCGAACGGCCTTGGGCCCAATTCATATTTCTATTTAACATATATATACAATTTAAGTCAAGTGACTGTGGTTCCAAACATACTGGCCTTGGGCCCATTTATCTTTCCATAACAAACTGGCCTTTGGCCCATTCAGACTTTCGTTCATGTCAAAACGGCCTCTGGCCCATTCATTCATGTCAAAACGGCCTCTGGTCCATTCATTATATTATTCAGATCGAACTATTATTCGTGTCAAACTATTACTTATATCAAACTATCATTCGTGTCAAACTATTATTTATGTCAAACTATCATTCGTGTCAAACTGGCCTTTGGCCCACTCAAGTGACAAACTGGCCTTTGGCCCATTCAGACTTTCATTCATGACAGAACGGCCTCTGGCCCATTCATTCATGTCAAAACGGCCTTTGGCCCATTCATTTGTGTCAAAACGGCCTTCGGCACTCATTCATGTCGAAACGACCTTCGATCCATTTATTCATGTCAAAACGACCTTCGGTCCATTCGTTTATGTCAAAACGACCTTCGGTCCATTCATTTATGTCAAAACGACCTTCGGTCCATTCATTTATGCCAAAACGACCTTCGGTCCATTCGTTTATGTCAAAACGATCTTTGGTCCATTCATTTATGTCAAAACGACCTTCGATCCATTCATTTATGCCAAAATGACCTTCGGTCCATTCATTTATGCCAAAACAACCTTCGATCCATTCATTTATGTCAAACTGGCTCATAGGCCTTTCATATCAAACTGTGTCCACCATTCAAATTAATGAACTTTGCAAAACTTACATAGAAGTAGCCATTGGACAATAACATATGTCAGATATTACTCACAGTGATCGGTTGGTTGAATTGCCCTGGAGCTTGACCCTACATATCACATAACACATATGGGTCACAAATAATTCAATCCGTTCTTTAATTCACATATTCCTCTTTAGGCTTCATTCTTATTTCCTTAACTCAATTACAATGCTCAATGTATGCCTAAGAGTGCTTAGAAGTGAAAGGGAACGGAAAAACAGAATACAGAATGCATTTCCAAAATTTCAAAAAACAGGGTCCCCGCTCGAGTGTGAAATACCCCACTCGAGCGGACCCTTAAGGCCTGCAAAAGTACTGGTTGCATGAAAAATACGCTCGAGCGTTAAATATAGCGCTCGAGCGGAAGGCCTGTCTACAAAGCTCCCCCGCTCGAGCGGACACCAAGTCTGCAAAAAGTACTGAGAGCACGTATTTCCCGCTCGAGCGGCACTTCCCCCGCTCAAGCGGACATCAAAATTCTAGGTTTTCCAGATTGAGTTCTTGAGCTCCCTTCAACATTCAAACCATCATTTCTTGCCTTTAATGGCTCCAATTTCACATATACTTGTACTAACATGGTATAAACACCAAAACACATCTTCATGGAGCCCAATTTCATACATCAAATACATGCGTGGCTCAATTTAGTTCAAGCTCAACTCTATCATACACATTCATGCATTCAAAGCTCCTATCTTTAATTATTCAAACATGCATGCTAATCTTGACTTCATTTCCATTCCAAATAATGCAAATGGTGTTCATTCTCATGGAGCTCAACAAAAACATGCTTGCATGTATGATTCAACACTCACATTTCCATATTCAACTTAATACATGCTAGATTATGCAATTCTACAACAATTTTATACATGCATGCCTTCATTGACCTTCAATTGAACATAAACAACTCAATTTCCTTATAATCAAGCTAACTCATGTTCTTGGTCATTAACCACACTTGAATTTACAAATTTACAAACAAAAATCCATGAGTTTACTTACCTAAGAGTTCAATCTCCCAAACTATAACAAAATCTTGGGCTTGATCTTCAAGTCCTCCAAACCTTGAGCCAAAATCACCCAATTCTCTCCCTCTCTCTCTAACAGCCGACCCTCCTCTTTTCTTCTTAGGGTTGATCAGCCAAAATCAATGTAAAGGGAAGGAATTGGTTTTAATAAGGCTTATAATAGCCCCACTCACATATTGTTTTAACATAAAATAATTGGGCACTCAATTTAATCAGTTTAATCTGACCAGAATCAATTTCTAATTAAATTTCACTGTAAGTTCTAAAAATCATGCCAATCACAATGGCGTAACCAATTTCAGGTTCCGTGGCCGATAAGGCCCTCAATTTAATTTCCAAAGCAGATTATTCAAATAGATATTCCTACGGTGAACAGATAGAAATTTCAAAATCGCATATATTCACATAATGGCACATAAAATCATGCTAAACACATAATCATACTCAAATTAAGGACCAATTAGCATTCTACAGAACAGGGATATCATAGTCTTCCCCCCTTTAGGAAGTTTGGTCCTCCAAACTTAATTTACCTTTAATCGAACACAATTCGGAACACTTTTCATTCGACGGTTCCAATTCTTTTCGATAGCCATTCACTTAGTCTCAAAATCAAGCAACATTCTGTTCTCAAAGTTAGAGACCCGCCTTTCCTCCATACAAGGCTTGTATGGTGCCAGACTGAAACTAGAGTGCGAGCTGTTATTGTAAGCAAAGTCTGTCAATGATGGATAGATTTTTCCAATTCCTCAAAAATCTAAAGCATACATTTGGAGCATTTCTCCCAGAATCAAAAAAGTTCTTTCTGATTATACATCAATTTGCGGATGGGAAGTAGCGCCGAATCATAATTCAGTCCCCATTGCCTCTTGAAGGCTTGTCAGAATTCAAACACATTTCAGAATTTCTGTCTAAACAATAGACACTGGGACCCCATACAAACAAGCAACCTTATTGATGTAAACAGTGGCTAGTCTACTAGCATCATACGAAAATGTCACAGGGAGGAAACGAGCAAGTTCAGTAATTCCACATACAACAACCCAAACGGGATTTACACCTTGAGTGCTCAAGGTAGCCCCACCATGAAATTCGTAGTCACATATCCTATTTCCATTCCGAAATAGAGAGAGGTCGAAGTAGTTCTGTCACTATTTGATATTCGACTTCAACCTGTTGGCACTGAAAAATATTCAGACACAAATTCGCTAATTGCCCTCTTCATGGTAGGTCACCAACAAATTTATTTCAGATGTCAGCTAACTTTATCCCAGAAGTTCGGTCTATTCCCTTGTCACAAAAGTTCAATTCATTCTTCAATAATTCCACAATTCACAATCCGATCCGGTATTTAGTTCAACGACTCCTCACAGTTATCCAAGGTCAATCAAAAGTTTCCAGGAATTCAAAGTGGATCCGGACATTGATCCCCGAGTCAACTAGGATAATGACGAAGCAATCAACCACACGACATACGTAACTCATATACCCCCATAGTACCAATTGTAAAGCACAATAACACCGATGCAGTCCATTTCTAACATAATACACGTGTTCTCAATTCATTCAATAGTTTACAATTTACAGTTTCCAATTTAGTTCAGTATTCAATTCTCTGTTCCATCGAGTCTCCCCACATTATCTGATAGTCGTCAAAAGCATAAGGTAATTCATATACTAATCCCCATGGCGTCAAAGGTAATACTAAAACAATCAATCACGTGTTAAACACAATTTACACATCCTCAAAGCCCCAATCACAGAATATGACGACACTGAGTAGTTATTCACAAAGCGTACTGAATTCACGCACTTACGACAATCAGGGGTTTTTTTTTTTTTTTTTCAAAGTTTCTTGGATGTTTAAACATCTACAAATTACAAAAGGATGACATTCCGGACAAAACAAAAAGAATAATCGTCTCGAATCGAAGCACACCCCGTTCATGACCGTCGGTGGCCGACTCGAGATCGATTAGTCAAACCCACCCGTACAAGACTGTCGGTGGCAAAAATATATATCCCAACAAAGGTGCTACATAGGCTTAACGTCCCCTAGCACGAAAGGACGCCCAAGAATGTCATCAAAACAAACATTATACCACTCACTATAACCTGATTCCCCAAAATCTGATAACACTGAAGCAACTACTCTCCCTTACAAAACATATTATGTTCAGTCAAAGACAAACATTCAGTACGGCTTATAATCAAATCAATCTGTCGTCATCGGTTCCCATAGCGTCAAACAAACAAGGATGGGACGATATACAAGCATTGTTCCTTAAGACACCCAATCACGGGAGTTGCACAATTCGGTTCATTTTTTAACACATGTCCTCAATAGTTGGGGGCTGGTTCTCAACGGTGTTCATGGTTAGAGCAATCTGTCATAGTCCACAGAAGGTGTTTCAAATAGGTTAAGTACTCTAAACAGATTCAAGTTTTGGGTCTATCAGTTTTTCTGCCAAGAATAATCTGGCTATTTATTTACACAATCCTCAATCCCTTTTTACAAAATTAAATCAGACAGAGGGTCTTATCAAACCAATCCCGACACAGGTCTTGCCAAATTAAATCAAACAAAGGTTCCATCAAATCATATCAAATGAGGTTTCCATCGGAACAATATCAGGCAAAGGTTCTCTCGGATCGAATTAGATAAAAATTTTCTCAAATAGGACACATTCGGTTCTGTAAGGCATACTTCGTTTGCTTAGGTACATGGTTGATAGTTTCTCAACTGCCCTAAGTTCATCAGTTCTCAAAGTCATATCAAAATCATTCATCTCAACTGTTCAAATCAAAGTATTTCAAGTCATGTACAATATGGCATTGTCCACATGAATTCAGGTATAGTTGCATATGCATGCAGTTGTTCATGTCGGGAGGTACGTATCATAATCAGTATAGCAGTTCCCAAATAAGTCTTACATGCAAGTACATGGTGCACAATAACACATTAAACAAAGTTCCTCAGTTGTACATAAGGTAGGGTCTGTTATACAAAAGTTCTAAATCAGTCACAAAACATAGGCTTACGAGTCAAGCTCAGTTTAGTCACGTAGTTCAGCCAATTTTCTACCAGTCCACATACATGGTCCGTAATTTGCAGAGTTAATCAATATCCCAATACGTATTTCACAGCTTTCCCAAATGAAGCACATACATTCAATGAATACGGTCTCGATCTGATGGGTCTAACCAATCTAGATACACATGCAGCAGATATGAAGGAATATGTCGATCCGAATCAAATAATATCCCAAGCAAAATGTACACATGTACTAATTCAGAACCAATCAACACATAGGCATTCGTTTATAAACAGTATAGATACCTGGGATAACGGTTGCAGTATTCTGAGGGCTTTCTAGGACGAGTGCAATTACTCTATCTCGATTAGCAATTCCTACCATTGGTACGAATTCAACTGAGGCAGAAGATTTGTTCACATTTGTTCAGTTCGGGGACAGTCCCTTACCATATGGTCCATTCTACCACATCTATAACGAGCCCCAGAAAATCTGATAACAACTCTTCGGTGTTTCTTACATTGGTGGTGGCAAAGGTTCTTGCCGTAGCGGCAACTGACGCTGTTGTCTTAAGATCTTTGCCATTTCTTGTACTACTCTTTCCGGACTATCAAGTCGGGTTGTGGTAGAACCTTCCAACCCGTATGCCCTTAATTTGCCCATACTCTACACAAATTCTTATCGAACTTTACCAAATACTGGGATGCCCAATACGAAATTAAACACAAATACACATGGGTACATTCGCACATAGGCACATTGTTATATTCTCATTTCACATATCGTACGCAATTAATCACATACGTAACAGATAATTGCATACTTATCAAATATCGCATGCTGAACATCTACTAAGTAATTATATACTCAAATCATGTTCATATTTCACATAGACACCCATTTGCAGAATCGAATGCACATAAGCAACTTTTCATGATTCATATGTTCAGGATTGTGCATTATAACAAACAAACTTGTTGTACACATTAGTGCAGCAATTCATATCTCATATTCAAATCATATGTGGTACTTCCTTTAGCGTAACATATCATGTTGGTCAAGCATATCAACATATCTCATACATAGGCCACGGTATTGTTTCCCCCGGGCGAGGGCCTGCGCCACGGTATTATTTCCCCTGGGCTAGGGCCTCATGACCATAAGCCACAGTATTATGTCCCCTGGGCGAGGGCCTCTGCTAAGGATACCATAATTACGTTCAAGAAAATTTGGGCAATCATTCATTCATGCACAAATAGCATTTCAGGGAACTCGTCATTTCATATCAGTCAGAAAATATTTAAAGTTCACCACCATCTGATTAAACTTGCATCATACTTTATACAAAAGATACACAAGTGTGTATATACTAGAAAGCATACATATTCCAATGGTTTACAATGCAAGCAATTCACGAATTTATAACACATAACTGTTCATATCGAAACAATTAAGCATATTCTTGATGCTTCTAAGTTCACATTTATCACATGAATGCATCCTAGATCCTTTTCTAGACGCTTATTGCTCTTTTGGACAAGTGTGTGAGTTATTAACTCGTGCTCTGATACCACTCTGTCACGACCCGAACCCGCCTCCATGGGTTAAGGACGTAACCGGTCAGTAATCATAAGATTACCTACGGCCTCAAACCAAACCAACCGGATTTTAACAGAGTTAATGGGGGCCAAACGGAAGCAATTTAAAACTTTGTCGATAGAGCTGTGCTTACATGCACGTAATAACATTTCAGACACAAATATGTTAACAACTCACATCAGAAAATACAGTAACAAAAGGTTCTGTACAGACAGGATCATTAGTCTAAGTCACCCCGTCAAAACTGTACACAACAGATACAGAGTCCTCGCCAACATGACAAAATATAAATATCAAACAAAAGGGCGAAGACAAGTCTCGTGCGTGAGACGTAGGGGCTGACTCTCGAAAACTTGGTTGTTCCACACTGGCTTCACTGGGGCTGGGTCTGGACCTCTCTTAGCTCACCTACAAACACATGAATGAGCGTGAGCGAAAGCCCAGTGAATAATATCAAATAAGAAGATATAACAATATGCAGCACAACATATTCCGAACGGCCTTGGGCCCAATTCATATTTCTATTTAACATATATATACAATTTAAGTCAAGTGACTGTGGTTCCAAACATACTGGCCTTGGCCCATTTATCTTTCCATAACAAACTGGCCTTTGGCCCATTCAGACTTTCGTTCATGTCAAAACGGCCTCTGGCCCATTCATTCATGTCAAAACGGCCTCTGGCCCATTCATTCTATTATTCAGATCGAACTGTTATTCGTGTCAAACTATTACTTATATCAAACTATCATTCGTGTCAAACTATTATTTATGTCAAACTATCATTCGTGTCAAACTGGCCTTTGGCCCACTCAAGTGACAACTGGCCTTTGCCCCTCAAGTGACAACTGGCCTTTGGCCCATTCAGACTTTCATTCATGACAGAACGGCCTCTGGCCCATTCATTCATGTCAAAACGGCCTTTGGCCCATTCATTTGTGTCAAAACGGCCTTCGGCCCACTCATTCATGTCGAAACGACCTTCGGTCCATTTATTCATGTCAAAACGACCTTCGGTCCATTCGTTTATGTCAAAACGACCTTCGATCCATTCGTTTATGTCAAAACGACCTTCGGTCCATTCATTTATGCCAAAACGACCTTCGGTCCATTTGTTTATGTCAAAACGACCTTCGGTCCATTCATTTATGCCAAAACGACCTTCGATCCATTCATTTAGGTCAAAACGACCTTCGGTCCATTCATTTATGTCAAACTGGCTCATAGGCCTTTCATATCAAACTGTGTCCACCATTCAAATTAATGAACTTTGCAAAACTTACATAGAAGTAGCCATTGGACAATAACATATGTCAGATATTACTCACAGTGATCGGTTGGTTGAATTGCCCTGAGCTTGACCCTACATATCACATAACACATATGGGTCACAAATAATTCAATCCGTTCTTTAATTCACATATTCCTCTTTAGGCTTCATTCTTATTTCCTTAACTCAATTACAATGCTCAATGTATGCCTAAGAGTGCTTAGAAGTGAAAGGGAACGGAAAAACAGAACACAGAATGCATTTCCAAAATTTCAGAAACAGGGTCCCCCCCGCTCGAGCGGACCCTTAAGGCCTGCAAAAGTACTGGTTGCATGAAAAATACGCTCGAGCGTTAAATATAGCGCTCGAGCGGAAGGCCTGTCTACAAAGCTCCCCCGCTCGAGTGTGAAATACCCCGCTCGAGCGGACACCAAGTCTGCAAAAAGTACTGAGAGCACGTATTTCCCGCTCGAGCGGACATCAAAATTCTGGGTTTTCCAGATTGAGTTCTTGAGCTCCGTTCAACATTCAAACCATCATTTCTTGCCTTTAATGGCTCCAATTTCACATATACTTGTACTAACATGGTATAAACACCAAAACACATCTTCATGGAGCCCAATTTCATACATCAAATACATGCGTGGCTCAATTTAGTTCAAGCTCAACTCTATCATACACATTCATGCATTCAAAGCTCCTATCTTTAATTATTCAAACATGCATGCTAATCTTGACTTCATTTCCATTCCAAATAATGCAAATGGTGTTCATTCTCATGGAGCTCAACAAAAACATGCTTGCATGTATGATTCAACACTCACATTTCCATATTCAACTTAATACATGCTAGATTATGCAATTCTACAACAATTTTATACATGCATGCCTTCATTGACCTTCAATTGAACATAAACAACTCAATTTCCTTATAATCAAGCTAACTCATGTTCTTGGTCATTAACCACACTTGAATTTACAAATTTACAAACAAAAATCCATGAGTTTACTTACAAAAGAGTTCAATCTCCCAAACTATAACAAAATCTTGGGCTTGATCTTCAAGTCCTCCAAACCTTGAGCCAAAATCACCCAATTCTCTCCCTCTCTCTCTAACAGCCGACCCTCCTCTTTTCTTCTTAGGGTTGATCAGCCAAAATCAATGTAAAAGGAAGGAATTGGTTTTAATAAGGCTTATAATAGCCCTACTCACATATTGTTTTAACATATAATAATTGGGCACTCAATTTAATCAGTTTAATCTGACCAGAATCAATTTCTAATTAAATTTCACCGTGGGTTCTAAAAATCATGCCAATCACAATGGCGTAACCAATTTCACGTTCCGTGGCCGATAAGGCCCTCAATTTAATTTCCAAAGCAGATTATTCAAACAGATATTCCTACGGTGAACAGATAGAAATTTCAAAATCGCATATATTCACATAATGGTACATAAAATCATGCTAAACACATAATCATACTCAAATTAAGGACCAATTAGCATTCTACGGAACAGGGATATCACAGTCCTTCTCGATGTCAACGTCAACAGGTCTCCCACTCCCGTTAGGGGTATCATCCCCAACCTTCTCCTTCTGTCTGTCGTTGGCCATCTATTCTTCTTCTTTTCCACAAACGGTGCCAAATTGTGTGAGTGATTTTCTGACCACACTGCCAACTCAGTAATCAGCTGGAGAGTACTGGCAGAATAGATGACACCTGGCTGACCTGCAACAGAAAGAGAAGATTCCGGCGGTAGTTCGTCCACCCGGGGGCACTCCGACGATCAAGTTAGTATATCTCTCAAAGATAATCAATAATGCTAAACTCACTATTCATAATATAAATTGCGTACCTTAGACCCATCGGGGGTGCATTTCTTTTATAGTTAACTCAATCCATGTCCCAACAGAAGCCTAGTTTCAATGGACGTTAGCTCAGTGCTTATCCTGGACTCTTCAATAGATAGAGATAAACTCCCTAAGAGCTTTATCCTTATCTAGGCTGAGTCCCCTCATCATTCTAGGACTCTTATGCCTTATCCACTTATCTCGAATTTCGATATCTTCGGAGATAACCTCGGCCTTGCCGAGATCAGCTCGGCGTCATGACCAGGACACATGGCACCTCGACTGACACGTTGGCGTCACCTTGGCCACGTGTTGGTACTCAGAAAATATATCCCCACACCAATTGGGTGTTACAGAAGTTTGTCTTGGGTTAATACATTCATTTGATCTCTCTCGTTCTCGTCGCAGGCGTTGTCCTAATTGGTATACAAAACATGAGTTTTGATTTTTTTCACGTTCTCGCCGTGCACATTGAGCCAATGCAGCTTTTGATAACACGTTATCATTGTGTGCCTAAAATGAGAATATTATATAATTAGGTGCATAAAATGTGAAGATCGTCCCATCTCTTGCTTCCCTTTTATCATGTATTTGTTCTCAAAAGTTTAACTAACTTTTCTTCTTCGCTCGGTTGAGTTATTAGTCACATAAGAACCAATGCGTGCATTGATAAAATTTAAAAATGGAGGAAAAAAACTCATGGAATTTCACCAAATGCCAAAAAGACACTATCCATCTAGTGTATACCAGTGCCTAAAGGCACGGTGTAAATAATATTGGTACACATATTCTACAAAAATCGATTAACATAAATTATTAATATTGGTATCACATCCTTTACAAAAAAATTAATTAAAAATGATAATAATTTCATTGCTACAGAAATCAATTATAAGTAAAATTAAAATTAAAAAAATCTATATTCTATAATTAAAAACTTCATTTCATTTTTCGTTTTCTTCTCTTATATGTTTATTATGATATGTTGTAAATACAACATGTGTTCAAATTAATGTTCAGACAAATGCATTAACATGTTATACAAATGCTTACTTTAACATGGTTTAGAAAAATATTTTACAATCAGTCAAAACAATTGAATAAATATTTTAAAAACAATAACTCATAAAAATATACATAAAAAAGAGTATATGACACTATGCAATTCTTACAAAAATCTATATAAAAAAAAATAATAAATATTCGAAAAACAAACTTTTTAAAAATGTTAAGAAACCATACTACGGGATTTGCATGTTCCTTTCCTTTGCCAGAAGGGATAGCCTTTTCTGTCTCCTTTGATATTGCTTTGTGTTTTTCCTTTTCCTGTCCCCCTAAAAAATAAGTAGAATATATAATTCAAATATATTTTTAAAATGATAAGAAAATGCATACGAATATAAGTTACTTGTAGACTTACCTCACGAATGCGAATAGTATTAAGGTCACGCTCATCGCGGACAACAACATTAACATTTCTTTCTTGAAGAAATTGAATCTATATATACAAAAATTTTAGAGTGATAAATAAAATTTTGTACACATAAATAAGAAAAAAAATCATTTCTTTCTTGATATTACCGTTTGGCGTAAGTCTTCATCCACCTATAAAGTATGAGGGAAAAAGCATTTATTAGAAGAAAATTAGATATGATCAGTTTAAAATAAATAAATAAATAAATAGGCCTTACATTATAAGAGAGGTATTTAAATTTCTATGGAGGGAGAAAAAAAAAGAAAAAAAAAAGAAAAAAAACACTTACTTGACCGAAAATAGTAATATTGTCCATAACTATTGTACTTCAACCTGAAATGTTTGGTTATATAATTATGGTTGTTCGATGATGTATTTTAACAATCACATTAAAATGATAAAATTAAAATCAACCCTAGCAACATGAAGAGTATTAAAATGGCAACACAACAATTGTCCAAATTTAAACTCTTCTCTTCCCCAACTGACTTCAATTTTATAGTGTTGAAATTAAATTTAAATTTATAATTATTATTTAGAAAGTCCAAACATAAATATATGCCACAAAAAAAAAAAAATGTTTAATCAGCAATTTATACTAACTCTCAAATAAAACTAACCCAACACATTGAAAAATACAATGGAACATTTCCAAAAAAAAAAAAAAAAAATGGAACAAACAACCCCAAATTCATAATGCAAAATGAAAAGAATACAATCGATTAAGGTGCCTTTGGAAGGCATATATAGTTAGAAAGAAAACTGGCTATACAGTGTGTTCTCAATCGATTGTATTATTTGGTGGAAGTAACACACTGGCTAACAGGAACAAACACATTGGAAGGCATATAAGAACACACTACAAAATCGATTGTGAACATGATGCTCTAATCAGCAGCAATGTAGGACCTATAACAGGTCCTATAACAAGGGACTATATGCCTTCCAAAACAATTAAAAACTAATCATGGGACTAAAGATATCCAATTAATTTTTTATTTTTTATTTTTATAGATGATCTACTGAACGGACCTTACAATATGAATGTTTCGAATAATTAAAAGTTGCTCCTCATAACTTGAGTTTTACAAATTTGTTTTTAATAAAATTGATATTTGTAAATTCGTTTTTTCAAGATCTTTCAAATAAGACTAATATTGAATATATATATATATATATATTGGCGAAAGTAAACACTCAAAATCGCCTTCCGCAGTTTTATATGCATAAATCTAAAAACAAAAACAAAAGAACAAAACAAAACAAAACAAAATTTGTCCAAAATAGATTACCAAGTGTAAAGTTATGACATGTTAAAGATGTAATCCCACAAATGTTTTTGTTTTTAAGTTTCAGGTATCTCTATCTGTCCAAATTGATGTACGTACTTTCAATTTTGAAAACAAATAAGTTAAAATAATTTAAACATATAAGTAAAAATTTATTAATTAAAATAAGTGGACAGATAGGTTAAGAATATGAGAAGATATGTTAAAATAATTTGGACAAATAGGTTCAAAAAAAATTTACAAATAGAAAAAAAAAATATTGACATATATAAGTTAAAATAATTTGGACAGATAGGTTTAAATATGGGGATAAATAAGTTCAAAAGAGTTGCAATATACATGGCTTAAAATAATTTGTACTGATAGATTAAAATAATTTGGACACATATATTAAAATTATTTGGATAGATAAGTTCAAATATTGGGACAAATAACTTCAAAAAATTTGGACAGATAGGTAAAAATATTGACATAGGTATGTTAAAATAATATGGACACAAAAGTTAACAATATGGGGACAAATAATTTAACAATATGGGAACAAATATGTTCAAAAAATTTGCACAAACATGTAAAAATATTAGCATACATGGTTAAAATAATTTGTACAGATAGGTTAAAATTATTGAAACATGTTAAAATGATTTGGACCGATAGGTTCAAATATGGGACAAAGTTAAAATAATTTAAACGGTCAGATTCAAATAATTTGAACAAATATGTATATGAAGATGCAAAAAAAATTCGCTTATGATGTTAAAATCTCAATAACTCATAACTTTACGCTTGTTATTCCGTTTTAGACAATTGTTTTTATTCCAATTATTTATTTATTTTTTTTTTGCTGTGAGATCTATCCATTCAAAATTACCGAAAGTGGTTTCGAGTGCTTACTTTCTCAAAAAAAAAAAAAAAATGTTGTTTTGTTATTTTAATTAATCGAAAAATCAATCTATTATTTATGTATTTTTAAATTTCATATTCAATGTTGATCTTATTATTTGAAAGATATAAGAAAGGCAAATCTACCTATATTAATTTTGTTAAAAATAGATTTGTAGAACTTAAGTTATGCATTTTTAAATTTTTTTAGGTCAAAATAGAGGGTAAAAATGTTAAAAATTATCCCTACCATCACATGTTTTTCCTTACCAACTCAGAAGTGTTATGAGTCTTTATAAACAACTAAGACCAAAGCTTGGATCTAATACTTAATGCACTCCTCAACTTGGATTTACTAACAATTTTTCTATTTTAAAAATGTTGTCACTAATAAATTTTTATTTATTGACAGATTACAAAAATATGTTTTATAAAGATGCTTTGAGATATATAAAATTATCAATAATTAAATGAAACTATGATCGTTTGTGAAGATCATGAAGATCATTGTTGAATGTTTTAAATGAATGTTTAAGCCTTGATGAGCATCAACCAACACCTAAAACATTCAAAAACAGATTATAAGAAGCACAAATCCCACAATAATGAGCATCAATCCATAAAATATTACTTATCACCACCTTTATCTGCATAAGCAATGAACAATGTGATATCAAAGGACACACCAATCATGAACAAAAAAAATGGAGTGCAGAATCCAATTTAAGCCTTGATGGAAAGTATTCTGACTTGTCAAGTGGGCATAGCAATCAATCTTAGGACAATAGCACTGTAAGACTATGTTTGATTCACAAGACTAATAGTGAAGTATTAATAATCCTATTAAATTAGTGTAGTATTCACTATCCAATTGGATTAATATTCATTGGATTAATAATCCCACCCCTACCCCATTACTAATAATCCTACAAATTTGTTGGATTAATAATCCATTGGATTAATAATCCTAAACCAAAATGTTAAAACAAACATAGGATAATTGGGCCCACGGATTAATAATCCCAATCCCATGTCCTAATCCACCCAATCAAACATGCTCTAAAGGTACTATTCTACTTCTTAATAAGGGAATAAATACGACTAACAATTACAAAACACGTCAGTGGAAGAGGGGAATGGGAGAAGGGGGTGAAAAAAGTAATCAAGGATTATAGCACACTGTTCATATAAAAAGATTCAGACCAGTCAAATGATGAAAATAAAAAATAAAGAAGCTTGACATGAAGAAATAAAGATAGATAGATCGTTTGTGAGATCAATTGGAAACAATAACAGAGTGATAGCAAGAATTTATCAGTTTGTAAATGAAAGAGAGATAATCAGAAAATACCGACAGAGGGAAAATCTGAAAAGAAATCGTTCTGTTTTCTAGAAACAATTTATAGAACACAATCAGAATAATAAATCTGCATCAAACACAACCAGAATAATAAATATGCATCAAACATCATCCAATTCCAATAAAGGACAATGTAAAAAAGATGCCTGGTGGAAATGTTAAAAAAGATTCCTGATGGAAATGTTACTTTGGAGAATGTGTAAAAAGATTTGCAGCATTACCACATGATACCAAAAAAAAAAAAAAACAAACATGCATCTCTAACAAAACTTCATTGTTCCTTTCCATTATTAACATACATACCTCAGAATTAACAAAAATAACTTCAGGCAACTTTATTACTTTCATCAACCAATTAGGTTTCCACAACACCATTTATCTCATCCAGACATTAGAATGAAAAATGAAGGAAATAAAGTTCCAATCTATATATAAAGCAAATGACAATAGATATACATAACTTCACAAAAATCTCCCAATCCATCATTAAATTCGATTAACAGGGCAACAAACTTCCATTCAGCAAACAATCTTTCACAGGTCCCACTCTAATTTTGCAGATTGTATCAGTCAGAAACACCATAACTGGGCCACATTAGAGCCAATGGAGACCAAAGTTATCATCCCAGTAATATGTTCATACCTTAAGGCATCAAGTCCTCGTCCATGATCAAAAAAACACAACGCAGGTATTCAACCCAAAGGCATAACAAATCACTAAAAATAAAGGCCCGCACACATTAGAAGGAAATACTATCCATACACATCACATAATATATAAAGAATAAAATTACCCCTCTGTAAAACAATTATTTTTTGATCCCGAAAATGGATGTGCAGAAAGGCTAAAACAATTAAGCCTTTAAATGAATTGGTCCCAAATAACTTCACATGGTATCATAGCAGACAATAGATCGCATACTCGAATCTCACCAAATACCCAATAAACTTTTAAGTATGGTTTCCTTACTCAATCAATCAAGAATTGTAGCACACTGTTTATATAAAAAGATTCAGACCAGTGAAATGATGAAAATAAAAAATAAAGAAACTTGACATGAAGAAATAAAGATAGATAGATCAATTGGAAGCAAGAACAGAGTGATAGCAAGAATTTATCAGTTTGTAAATGAAAGAGAGATAATCAGAAAATACCGACAGAGGGAAAATCTGAAAAGAAATCGTTCTGTTTTTTGCTTTCTCCGCAAGCCTTTGAAGCCGAAATCTGAAATTTCAAGCGGAACCAAAATATCAAAAAACTATGATCGCAACTTGTGAAGCACAGTAGAGAGAGAGAGAGAGATAGAGACCAAATTTAATCAGTTTGTAAATGAAACTATGATCACAAGAACAATTGAATCAATTTGAACAAAACTATGATCGCAACAGTAGAGAGAAAGAGAGAGAGAACTGAATGGGTCTTTTTTATGACAGAGTGATCTTACTTAGAGAGCAGAAGAAGAAGAACAGGCCTGGAGAGCAGAGAGATAACAGAGGGAATGGGGTGGGTGAGAACAAAGAAGGGAGGAGATAAAGATTGAATAACAGAGTGATCTTAAAGATAAAATGGAGATAAAACGTGGGTGAGTAGGAACTTTAGTGTTTGGGCGGAAAGTAAATTGTTATATATTTAAAGGGGCTCATCTCATCCGTCTATTTAAATACACAATTGAATCATGACCATTAAAATGTCCTAGTAAGACAATTGTCTCTAGGATAAATTCAAAAACCTTTCTCCCTTATTATATAGATATATATATATATATATATATTTGTATAATTTACCCTTTAAATAATGTTTATCTTAAGATAACAATTGATTCACTAAAATTTAATTTCCTTATTTGAAAGGCCCCCTTAGACATCTCCAACGGTTTACCAAATTTTTCACCAAATTTGAGTAAAAAAAGGACCATTTTCTCAATCTAATACAGACTGTTCCAATGGTTGTCATCAAAGCAAGGGTCGGCTGGTTGGTTGACCGGTTAGTGTATTTTTTTTTTTTTTTTTTTACCTCTTTGAACCTTTTGACCTGTTTGAACCAAAATATTTACAAGGAAACCGGTCCACCGGTTGGTCAACCGGCCGGTCAATCTCAACGGTAACGCACAGTAAAATGGTAAAATCTGGAACCTGTTCTCATTTTGATAAAACTTTTGGTGAATTCTCAATTTGATATTGATTTAGTGAAACCGTTGAAATACCAAAAAATCACTTTTTCACCCAAATTTAAATCTGATATAAAATTTGATGAAGCGTTCTTATCATTGTTTTTTGACAATTCCTTCAACATGAATTAGGTAATCAGAAATTAAATAAACCGTATAAAAGCGGCTTCTTGGGCCAAACGGGCCCAAATCTATCTCTATCGTTATAATGAGGAAAGTGCGGCAGTCCTTTTCGGACACCTCAACCCCCTCGCTTTTCCGATCTTTCGCAAACAAGGTGGGACCGACACTCAAATGTGGAAGCTGAATGCAAAAGCCAAGCCAGAATATACTTTGCTCTGCTCTGCAACCCCAACCCCAACCCCAACCCCACCCCCCAATCGTCAATAACCCAAATTCCACTACTCTTCCCATCTCTCTCTCTCTATCCATTAATGGAGATTTTTCAAGAACTCCTCTTCACTGTCGCTCTCTCTCTCCTCTTCTCTTTCTTTTTCACCAAGATATTTTCAATGGCGTCGTCTTGTGATGATGATGATGACACAAAAGACAACTCTGTGTCTGTGTCGGTATCGGTGTCGGTGTCGGTCGAAGAATCGGCTTTTTGCAGCGAAAAATTGGTAATTTGGGACTCCGAAAGCGAGAGAAGAGTTTGTTTTGTGGATAAAGCAGTTAAATTTAACAAACTCGAAGAGGAAGAGTCTAGGGTTGAAACAATCGATGATGAGATTGATGATAGTGAACAAGTTTCGCAAAATAAGGGTTCGAAAAATAGTGTTTTTACTGAGGAACTTGAAGAGAAGAACTTGGTTGATGAAAGTTATGTGAGAGACGAATTTCGTGAAATCGGAATAGAATCGGACGACCTAGCTGAAAAAAGTCCCGAGAGAGCGAATTTTCGAGAAATTGGGATAGAATCGGCCGTGGAGGAGGAGAAAAACGAAGAGGCTAGGGTTTTGGAGAGTGAAGATAATAAGGGGAATGAGAGTGTTGGTATAGAGAGCAGTGAGAATAAAGAAGAAGAAGAAGAAGAAGAAGAAGAAGAAGGGTTGTTTGATGACTGGGAGGGGATAGAGAGAACAGAGCTGGACAAGCGATTTGGCGCCGCGGTGGTGTTTGTTGGTTCTAAGAACAATGCTGATCGGATTTCGAGCATTGATAGTGATACGAAGAGGCAGTTAATTGGGCTTCATAAGGTTGCCATTGAAGGGCCTTGTTGTGTGCCACAGCCGATGGCATTCAAGGTCTCTGCTCGTGCAAAGTGGTAGTAAGCTTAGCCTCTGATTCTTGAATATAATGGGTTATATAAATAATTAATTTGTTTTTATTCTAATGCTTGCCAAATGTACATGTATAACAAATAGTGAATAAATAAAACAGAGCTAATAATGAAGGTATAAGAGAGAGAGAGAGAGAGAGAGAGAGAGAGAGAGAGAGAGAGAGAGAGAGATTGGATTTTACTAAACTAGTAGACTTGAATGATAATTGAAAAAAGAAAAAAAAATCATAATTTGGTATTAGGATGATTAAGCGCAGACTCTCGGAATAGAACTATGGCTGATGGGTTCAATCTTGGAAAGATAATCAATGCGGACTAGTTGAGAAGTTGAAGATTGACATGGGTGCAATCTGATAGGATGGGACATACTGATTGGGTTTCTTAAACAGGAAAATGACTCTTAAATTTTTGAAAACCAACTGATATGTGCATGTTTACTTTATAATTAATATTATTATTATTATTTGTTACCTAGTAGTTTCATAATTCTTGACTGTGAAATGATCCCTTATTATGCCATGATGATCTTCAACAAAAAATTTAGATGAATTCCTATGGTTCCTTATGGTTTAGGCTCTACTTGAATCTTTGAGTGAATGAAAGGAAGAAAGGAATGCTTAAAAATGGCTACCTTTCTTAATTTTTTAATCCATTTTACTTCTGAGAACAAATCACAGAGTTGGGTTCATCCTGTTTACTTGCCTTTTCTCATACTAACCTCTCCCAATTACAAACTCATAACATAAGTTAAGGTAGGTATACAGCAAATGGACTTTACTTGTACACTACATTAGTGCTCATCCTTATTCCTTAATTATATTCTGGTGTGTAATTGGCTGTTAGTTTTGATAATAAGATTTGTAGCTTCTTTGTGTAATTAATGAGGCAAACTGGTTATATTGTCTTAGGAATGCTTGGCAACAGCTTGGGGACATGAACCGAGAGGTGGCTATGGAGCAATATATAACCCTTTTGTCAAGGAGCATTCCTGGGTGGATGGGGGATGACACAAAAGGAGTATTTTCCTTCAGCATCTATTGCTTCTTTACTTTTGAATAATTTTTACATTGAAAATTGGTAATTGTATTTCTTGAATAACTCTTGCCACAGGATGGTAAACAGATTTTCTTAGATGGAAGATCATATACTAATCTACCTTCCAATTTACATAAGCAAACTGGTACAAAAAATGAAAGGTAAAAATTAATTTCACTTTCTAGAGACTTGTTTGACAAGTGGTAATGGCCTAATGGGTTTAAGATTGGTTTTTGTCTGTTGGTTTAGTTTAATTTATCTGTTACTTCTTTCTCTTACCTTTCATGCAGTTTGGCGGAAGAACTGAAGCCTTGTTGCGATGAAGAATGCAAGATGATTAGTGTTGAGCTTTCAAACCTCACAAACAAAGTATGTATATGGATTCATTTGTTATTGTAATTTTGCTGGATAGTATTAGATATGTTCACAAATCATGATTGGTGTTAAGCCTTATAGTCTTTGACACATGCATGTTGATGATGAACATATTCTGTATGGTATTAGTCAAAAGATTATTTGCATTGCAAATTGACCATGTACTAGCGATCTCTTCTTGAAATGCTTATTACAATTCCTCCAGGGAAACAGCATAAGATAAATTAGACCATTCATGCTATAGGTTTGGACTGGTAGTTCTCTTCATGTAATTTCATTTACATTTTTTTTGTTATCGTAATACGTAGTTCACTGCCAATGAATTGCCTTCAATAGGTTTTCGAATCTTCTTGCATGGAATGCTACATTACATAACATCCTTACCAATATGGATATGCATTTGGATGTCTACTTTTAGTGAGAGACAAAAAAAAATTGTCATCATTATTGCCTTTTGGCTTTTTGTTGACCAGTTTTTAATGGCAAGAATGTAGTAGCTCAAAACAGTATCTCTGTTTTCTTTATTTCTAGAAACCTTTTACTGGGTTAAGGTATCTAGTGTTTCTTCTCACATTTTATATTTTCATAATTCATTATCAGTGTTCTGTTGCTCTTTCTCGTATTTCTATTTTTTCGAATACTATATTGCAGCTTCCATCTTTTCCATTTTCTCATGGGTAGTGTGGAAGATTTTAACATTATATGAACCTTTATCTAACTATATTAATATAAATAGACAGTTTATCATACTTGAAGAGAAAACATACAAAGAATTTTTCTATTGTGGTGTGGGAATTGGGCACGAGTTAAAAAAACTAATTTTGTAATGATTTCATAACTTGGTTCTTATGGGTACTTAGGCTATTGTGGAGTGGTTTTTAACATTGTCTAATGTCTATCAAAAGTATCATAATACCAGATCTGTTCTGTTTATCACAACCAAACCACTTGTATAGATAAACTCATAAAGCTAATAATTTTTTTAACCGAACTGTAAACTAACTAATCAAATGTAAATAAAATTACAAAATTGAGTTAACAATATTTTCTTTTAAATACTAAAAAATTGGATAAATTTTAACCCGCCCGAAGAAATTTAGAGTTGGAGAGTTATTTTACTTGCTTTTTTATTTATTGGGTTGAAGAAGAAACTCCTGCAAGTGGTTATCTCATTTCTACCTCCATTTTTGTTCTTTTAGATTGACACACAATCCATGCATGGTTCCAATCACTTCAAACAAATGATCACCTTCTTTGAATTGGTTTTAAACTTCTTGTTCTATTTGTGATACTTTTCATCACCCTTTTGTGGTTAAGATTGCCACATTTTAATTTTTAAAGAATTTAGCGAAGCTGATTGTAAATATTTCAAACCTTCGAAATTTTGTATAAACCCAACTATTTTTAGAAGTTTTAGTGGGATCAGTTAACCATGATCAAAGACTGACAAATTTTTTCGGTAACTGGATGAATTGTTTGCCTTTACCCATTTTGCCCTTCCACTTTTTTGTTTTAGCTATTTGTTTGGTGGCTCATGTTGTAGCATCAAAATTACTGAAAATGACAATTTTACATTCAGTAACTCGGTTGGGCTTTGATACGCAGGAGAAAGAGTGACATCCTTTGCTGTTTGCTTCTACAACAATGGGAAACTTTGATTAGGAGTTTGGTTCAAGGATTCAAAGCTTCAGTTGCGGCTATAACCAAGTATATATATATATATATATATTGTGCTTTTCTGTGTAAATGAAGAACTAGTCACGTGTCTATATGGTAACTTAATTCCTGGAATTCATAACCCTGGTTTTCTTGGGGTTTAGTGGGAAAGATTTGATAATTTGGATTAAAGAGAAATTTCTGTTTCTTTATATATGTGTGTGTGTGTGTGTGTATATAGATATTTTTGGTGGCTATAATTAGCGATTCAAATACATGCATCCAGTTTGCTGTTCCTGTGTCTTCTTGCAACATAAAACAAAATGAGAAGTTTAAATTGTCTCTCCTAAAATAGGATAAGAACATTGGAAAGTTTGAAAATATAGATTAAATAGATTACAGTGTCGCTAATGAAAGTTTGTGATACTAAATTATTGTGTCAAATGGGCTTTATATTTTTTGAATATTGATGTTTATGAACATTTTTTTTTGGTTTTCCCTCATGTTGTTGTTAATGTTGTTATTATTATTATCATTGCTAACAAATTTAGCCAGCAAGAGATGACAGAACTCCTACTAGATAGTCAGAAGAATGCAGAAATGCATGTTATGGCTGTTTGATAATTCATTTTAGTGGTTAAAATTAAAATATTCTGTGAATTTTCTGTTGAAGTGTGTTTTGTAATGCACAATTAGTTATTACATGGAATGAATGGTCAATTTAAAAGGTGCTGGAATTTTTAGCCTGTGAGAACGAACTTAATAAGCTTAGGATGTCGATTGGTAGGCATAATTGGCGTCTTTGTGATCAGTGCTTAAAAATTTAGGACTTTTAACAATAATAATCTTTTGATAGATCTAATGTTGTGAAATCTCGTGTTGCAACTTTGAAACAGATAATAAAAATAGAAATTGTTAAAGGTGACAACTACTATAAAAGTCTTCTCTTTCTTTTTTTTTTGGTAAATTCCATTCTTTTTTCTTTTTTTTTTCTGAGAACAAACAAAGCACAGATATTTATATCTACTAGACAGAGGATAATAATGAGTTATAGCTTTTGCAAGTCTGTGCACTGATTCAACTGATTGTCTATCAACTTTAGTTGCACATAGAAACACAAAATATTTACTTAGAGACAAAATTTCTTGTACTAAATCCACCTCGCAATCAAGATTGCATTTTTGTTCAAAACTACTTACCAACACCTTGTAATCTGTAAATATAGAGAGGCATTTGATTTCCTTGTTTGCAGCCCATTTAATAGTCTCCGAAAGTGCCCTTGCTTCTATGAGTAATGGAGAAGATAGTTGGATGGAAACCACTAGTTGATACACCTTATCTTGATTTTTATCAAAACACACCCATGCCAATCTCACCGCTCCATTGCCACGCTTCCATGATCTGTCCACAAGATAGGCAAATAATTGAAAAACAGAATTTTTCATGAGATTATTAACAAGGATACAACAATTATTAGGAGAAGAATCCTCCAATTTTACGGTATCACATCCAGGGCTGGTCCTGAGATTTAGGGGGCCTAAGGCAAACTTTGAAAATGGGACCCTTTTTATATTGGAAAAAAAAAATTATGAATAAAACGATAAGTTATAACTTTTTTATTTGTTTGTAGCCACAAAAAAATTTACTTGCACATATAATCATTAAAATTATAAATAAAACAATTTAATGAAACAAAATTAGGAAAAAATTATTCAATTAAAACTGATAAAGACCTAGATAAAAAAATTTGGGCAAAATTATTTATTCTACTAAAATCTAATAGATAAAGAAGGTTAAAAAAAAATAAAAATAGGGCCCATATATTGTATGTATTGTTTTTCTTGGGCCCAAATATTTTTTTTATATATATATTTTCATTTTAATAAATATAAGAAAAAAACTACACTTATAAATAAATATGGGCTAAACCATACATGGACCCAATAAAATATTTTGGGACCCTTTAAATTGATCCTAAAATCAAAAAAAAAAAAAAAACATTGAGCCTATAATATTTTACCAAATTTGGGGACCCTATATTTGGGACCAAAATTTTGGGGCCTAAAGCCCAGGCCTTACTGGCCTTAGACCAGGGCCGGCCCTGATCACATCCGGCCATGTTATCATAAAAAGTCAACCTTCTACTGTTGGTCCATTGTATGTTAAGCTCATTTACCGAATATAAAGTTTGATCTAATGTCATTTGTTCATTCTAAAAAACACTACTATTTCTTTGCCTCCATATCGCCCATAAAATGGCAATAGAGTGGACAATTATTTCTTCCTCCTTAACACTCCTAACGCATTTAGACCACCAAGTCTTGAAATGAACCGGTTACCCACGAGAAAAATCTAAACCCAAAACAATACACCTCCACACTCTTTGGGACCAAGGACACTCAAAGAAAAGATGCTCTAATGTTTCATCAGTGAGACCACACCTTACACACTGCGTATCAAGTGATATACCTCTTTTCTTAAGTTGCCATCGCACTGGAACAATGTTATAAAAGCATTTCCAGAGAAATAAGGCCCATTTAGAAGGAAGTTTTGTCTTCCACAGATTATTCCAAAGGAAAGAATCATTCCCATTCACCTCATTAGCTCCTTCCTACTTTTTACAAATCGCCACCCAATATCCCGTTTTAACAGAAATCATGCCATTCTTATTTTTGTTCCATACAATCTTATCAAGACAATGGACTAAGGGAATCTGAATCCCTAAGATTGACAAGATTACACTTTTCTGGAAACAACCATTTAATCATATTGCTTCTTCAAATGGCCTACTCTTAAATTAGGCAAATATTGAGAAAGCCCCACCCGCTTCACTGGATTAACTCCCCCTGGGATCCATAAATCCTCAAAAGGATTGATTGATTGGCCATCACCAATCCTCCACATAATCCCCTCCAACAACTCCCGACCTAAAGAACACTTTTCCATCCCCAAAAAGCTATTCTTTGACAACCAGCTTCCAAGAAATTTTTGTTAGAGCTATATTTACCCAGAAGAACTTTTGCTAGCAAAGACATAGGGTCAGAAATTCGTCGCTAGGCCTGTTTGGCTAACAATGCTTGATTGAAACAACTCAAATCTCTTAAACCAAGCCCACCCCACTTCTTAGGACTACACAAACTTCTCCATTTTTTTCCAAAACAAACCATGCCCTTAGTCAGATTGTCACAAAAAACGACGGATGACGGCTGTTATTTTCTTGACAACCAAAAAAGGCACTTTGAAAATAGACAAGAGGTAAATTGGAATTGCTTGTAACACATGTTTAAATTAGTGTTGAGTAACCAAAAAATATAGGCAAAAATGAATTTCACTATTGGTCTCCCTGAGAATCAAAATTAATTAGATATGTTATACCAAGAAAAGGTCCACTTGTAGATTACAATGGAGTAATTAATTGCCTAGGATGGAGCAATTAGCTTGCTTTTGTAATAAGGTTTGGTGGTGTTCTTAGAACATCAGGGGACCTTATTGGAAGAGCATCTAATATTCTATTGAGAGTAGTGTTATTATAAATTCGTATTTTCTTATAGTGAGATTTTGTATTGTTGAGAATTTCTTTTTTAAAGTGACTGACAATGTAATTTCAATCATACAAAAAAATTATTTGAAAAAAAAGAAGAAAATCCACTCTACAAGCTACAAACTCAATAATGCTATAATGGCCAAAATTTTGTATCAAATTTACTTACAAACTTGCATATAATCATTTTTTTTTTTTTTTGAAATGGATCTTATTGGTTATGCATTTTGCTAATACATGATAACATGTAAGATGCGGTGTCGAATGGTAAATAAATGTTTGCTTGATAAACAAAGATAAGAAGTATGATCAATCATAATAATCACCTTTGGATGTGATCAAAAGAGTACTTATCTGTGACGCCCCAAATTTTTAGAACATCAAGAGAAATTAAATAAACAAAATAACTTAATAAACCAAAAAGTTGACATCTTAATAGGGCAATTCAACTCTCGTACATAACCAAATGTTCAAATAACAATAGATAAAAACTTAAAATTATCCAAATACAACATCAAATGAAACTATAAAGTCCTTAACAGCTATTATATAAAATAATATAATTTATTCGGCTCTAATTGGGGTTTCAAGTCCGCCAAGGCTCTACGTTAGCGTCAACTCCATTTCAGCTTCAGTTATTTCCTCGCCAAAACCTAACATAAAACGACAGGGCAACAAAAATATATGCCATGAGTTTTGCAACACAGTAAGAAAATATAGCCAACCTACCATTCTTTTTAAGAGAAAAATAATGAGATTATAAACATGAGATAACAATATAATTGTAAACATAAATTACAACCATTAAAATAATTTCAATAATTTTAATAAATTAGGTGACACTCGAAATCTCACCAAAGAGATTTAACTTACCAACCACTAAGCATGGCAACGGTTAATTTGAAACCCTCCCTTGGTTAAATATTCAAGTGTTACCAACCGTAACTACCAGGGATGCCCACGTCCGGAGTTATATATTCAAGTAGTGGCATCCGTGGTCTGCCCCAAGGAAATGGTCTGTCAGGGGTACGTAACCTCCCTGTGTGCCACCTGCACATCCATCCTTATTCCAAAACCGAATACCAAAAAGGGTTCAAATAAGTCCCGTGCCATCTTAGGGTTTCACGACACAATTTACGTGATAATTCTTAAAGCCAGGGCTCACCCTGAACAACCGGTATTAACCGTCAACCCTTAATTTCATACATTCTTTAAAATCAGACTCACCCTGAACAACCGGTATTAACTATCAATCGTTAATTTCGTACACTTCGTTAATTATTTTAATTAATTTTCATACTAATCACTAATAATTACAAATTAGATCACAATCGATGTTATACCATTTCAATATAATTTTTTAATAGAAAATATCAACACATACGTTCTACAACAATCCACCAATGTGTATGAATCATTGTGAACAGTTTAATCAAGCCATGGTGTGAAATAATAATTTTAAATACTAAAATAAATCACAATACACGTGCATGGATTACTAATTTACAAGATTGAATTAAATAGACTAGCACAATATTGATTTTTGGTCCTAATGAATGGTTGAAGTAGTAATCTTGATTCTTTATCATTCTACGCAGAATTTTCAGAACATAATTTTCATAGTCAAAATTATAAATAAATTATTTATATAACTGTAAAATTCATGTAACTATATGGGATATTCAACAAACATGTTATGCTCATTTTTCAGAAAGAATTTCCCAAAAATAAGTTATAAATAATTCGGTGAAATTTCAAGAAATCTCATGACATAGATTTGTTATGTTTTCTTAAAATAATACCACACTTAAATTTATAAATCATCTAAAAATTTATTATGAAACTAGACTTCCAAAATTTCATTTTTTATTTAAAAAAATACCAGATTTGGTTTAATATAGGATTTTTAATGATTTTTTCAATATGCCGTAAAATTTGTCTACAGTTTTAGATTTAATTAAAATTTTGTATAAGTTTTTACAAAACTAGAATAATTGTTACAAAAATTCCTAGATGAACTAGACATTATTCTTAACAATTTTGTAGAAGAAATCATCTCAAAATCTTGAGCATAAAATTGTCTAAAAATTTGTACAAGTTTCTAGCAGATTTAAGAGTCATATAATCAAACCAAATAAAATCTTTCATCATCTTTTTAATGGTACAAACTACACATGCAATTCTAATTCCAAAATTATACCATGATTTTAAGTCTTCAAATATTTAACATACAAATCACAAATTTACATACAACTACAAACAATATTTTTATCTAAATTTTCAGTTATTTATAACACATGAACACAAATATGAAAAATTAATAATTAAAAAGAATGAGAGGGTTGAGAGAGTTTTCTTATTACGTTAGGTTGCTAACGATTTATCGTCCGAATTTGATTTATGATTCTGATCGTAAGATATGACCGTCCTGGCTCCATTGTCATCTTGCTGAAATTTCACATTAGTCGAACGCGATCTCACCGTTGATCTTCCATTGGATTCTCTTAGAACTTTTAGTTGTCGATCATCATCTTAGACTCAGGATTTGCAAGATCTAACCCCAAAAATGGATTCTACATGTCGAAAAACCTAAGGGTGGTCATCCCCAAAGTCATAGGACCACTCGATTAACCCAAATGTACTAGGATGCACCGTAGCACCATGAGCCGAGAAAAGTTGGATAAAATTCAGTTCATCTTCTCCAACAGCCGCAGCATGCACGACAGAAAGACCTAGAAATTTAGTTTCAATGCCACAAGTTCAAATACTTGTATCTTCTTCATCGTAACTCCGTTTTATCTTATTTTTCTGTCATTGGATTTACCTCACGGCCTAGTTTTTGGTTCACTACTCACACGCCTCGTTCCGTCTCTTTTTGCATGCCATCGGATCTCTAAAATTTGACGAAAAATTAGATTTTTTCCTACCGTCTCGGACATTTCTTCGAACCATCTTTCGGACTCCATAACTTTCTTAATTCTTAACAGTTTTACTTCATTCTTTCACCAATCTCTTCAACTTACTTTGTACTTCATCTTACATGACCTAGTTTTCTCACTTCTTCTCGGAATGGATGGTTTTGGCATGCCGAAAGTAAGCCGAAAACCAACTTTTAAAATTCAAAATAAACTTTTCTAACTTTGTTTCTTTCTCCTCCATCTTTATTCTTCTTCTTTTTCTTTACCTACAACACGTTGTGAATGGTGGTTCTAGATGATAATGAAATTAGGTGATAGTGGTGGCGGCGGCGGTCCGACGGTGTATCGGTGGTGGAGAAGTTCGCGGGTTGGTGATAGTGTGGGTTAAGGCCGTGGCTATGGGGTTTGGGGGGAGGAGGAAAAACATAGATAAAGAAAGAGAAAGAGAGTTTGGAGAATGAGAGGTGGAGAGAAAGAGAAAGAGCCGAGAGAGATAGAGAAATGAGAGGGAGTTTTTATGTGCATTAAGGCCGAGCTAGGCCAAGGCGCGGTAATGGGCCGTTCTATGGGCCGAGGTAAAAAGGGCTGAGTGTAGAGGACCTTGTAGTTAGCTCGGTTCAAATATGGCTACAGTCACCACGGTCGGAGTGGTGATTAGCTCGGTCAAAGTATTCAGAGATGAGGTATTTGGGCGTCCTGCGGAGGACCTTGCTCTTGTTAGCTCGGTCTCAGCTTGGTATAGTTAACTCGGTCTCAGCAGGCCAAAACCAAGGTACAAGTGAAAGGAGAGCCGAGCTATGTATTGCATACGAAGACATTGGATTAAGTATGACAAATGGCTAGTGTTAGCTCTGTCGTACTGTCATCCAACCGTGGTAAAACCATCTCACTTGGTTTAAGCAGTAAGGGGGGTGTTGAAGGATAAGCATTATCTTTCAGGAGTGTGATTCCTAAGAGGACTCTACATGGAGGAATAAGAGTCCTACTAGGATTATGCCATGCGGAACCTATAAAAGTTCATAACATAACCTATGTAGAGGTAACACAACTTTGATTCTCGAATACACAAAGCTTTTGTCTATTTGTCTATTTTTCTGACTTAGGCATCGGAGAGGTTTCTGGCACACACCCGCCGGCTAGTTTACGTTCGTGTTTTCAGGGAGTAAAGCGACGACGTTTGGAGGATTGCAAACTTGATCAACAGGATTATATGAGAAGATTATTTCGTGCTCGTACAATTGGCGCCGTCTGTGGGAATTCCAGAAAGAACAAAACCTCTTGATCAAGTTTTCCTCTCTAAATTAGAAGCAATGGCGCACAAGGAAGACTTGCCGCAATCAGCCATTGATGGGCAAACCTCTGAGGGGGGTGGGAGGCGCGAAGGTTTGCCTTCTATCCCTCCCATGGCGGATTTAGAACCCCAGCGACAGAACCCCCAGAGGGATGCAACGGGGAGACGGGCTAACAGCCCCCGTCGCTCTCAAAGTCCAGAAAGACAAAGGCGGAGGATGGACCCTCAAGTTCTGGAGGATTGCGTGAAGGAGCAAGATGAGATAATAAGGAGGATGGCGGCAGACATGGAGTCGATGAAGCGCCAGATAAAAGGAAAATGAGAGGCCATAGGAGAGGGGCGCAGAGGCAACACGGCCCCTCGCCACTCGGAGGATCATGATAGGCGTACCACACCATCGCAAGCAGAGAGTAGGAGCCTTAGAACGGGCGACATTCAATCAAGGACTTTCAGGACTCGTTACTCCAGGTCTGAGAGAACGAGAGCTGAGAGATCATATACTGAGGGAAGCACCTATTGGCCCTCGCACACGCACCAGACGTCATCTAGGCACATGGAGTTGCCTAGATCATCTGACTTACGAACTGTGCTTGAAGAAAGGGCACGATGGAAGGAGGATACCAGGGCACACGACCCGCGCAGAGTTTCAGCCCTTCAGCGGTTGGCCCCTCGGACGCATGGGAGCGTTAAGGTAGGAATGCCAATACCGCGCCTTGCTTATGAACCGACGGACAAAGCATTAGCAAGGCTTCAGAGCTTGCCGTTCGTTCCGGTAATTGAGAACGCGCCACTACCTTCAGGCTTCCACCAGCCTAAATTCACCACTTATGCGGGGAAGACAGACCCCTACCTGCACTTAAGCCACTTTCACCAGGTTATGGCAGTATACCGACGAAACGAGGCTTTAATGTGCATCATATTCCCATCCAGCCTTGGCGACCTAGGTTTAACCTGGTTCGAAAGGCTACTAGAGGGCAGCATTGCCTCATGGGTGCAGTTAGCAGAAGCATTCGTGACTAGATTCAGGACGAACACCAAGACGCCAGTGGAGATCGACCAGCTACTCTCCATTGACATGGGCAAAAAAGAGCGTTAAGGTCCTACAACAGTCGCTACTGGGAGACCTTCAACCAGATAGGAGATTGCCTCACAAATCTCTCCATCGCGCAATACAAAAGGGGTCTGCCAGTCGGAAACAAGTTGAGGGACTCAATTACTATGACGCCACCCCTCACGATGGAGGCCTTAATGGAGCGAGTGCACCAACATATTCGCGTGGAGGAGGATGACGCTCTTGCTAAAGCGAAATCTGGCACAACAGCAATGCCAGATAAAAAGACTACGGCAAAAGTCAACACGGTAGAGCAACCGAACAGGAATGGGCGTGGTAGGCGGGCCAACAGAGAGGACCCAGACAAAAGGAAGTTAAGAGTTCGTACTACCATTACCACGGTGTTCAAAAAATCAATCTACCAAATTCTCAGTGAGATACGCAACGAACCTTTCGTCCGATGGCCAGCCAAGTTGGGAGAAGCACAAAAAGACTATGACGAAAGGTCCTGGTGCACCTTCCATTATGAAAAGGGGCACCGTATTGAAAATTGCACGCCGTTGAGGCAGCATTTGGAGGAGGAGTTAGTAGTGGTTGGGCACTTGGACCAGTACATAGAAGTAGGGCTGCAAACGAACCGAGCTGTTCATGAACAGCTCGAAGCTCGGCTCGTTAACAGCTCGTTTAAGCTCGTTCGATTACCAAACGAGTCGAGCTCGAGCTTTGTTACCAAGCTCGATTATTAAACGAGTCGAGCTCGAGCTAATATGAGCTCGGCTCGATTAGATTAAATTATATTATACATTATATTATATTATAATTATATATTATTTATTATTTATATATTATATTATATATTACTATATATTATATCATATCATATTATATATTATATATAAGTAATAAAGTCTCCAGTCCAAGTCATTAATTAAGAAATAAAAGAATTGTCTAGCAAAAAGGGACATCGCTTTGCTTCTTTTATCATGGGTGAGATTCCTTCAATTTTTCTTATCATTCGATGTGGGACAACAGGACAAGGAAGGAGTAGGTGTTGTGTATCACTTTGCTTCTTTTATCCCACATCGCTTCCTTTACAAAATGAAAAGGGACAAGAGGTCTATATAAGGAGAAAGCCAGCAGTTTGCCATTACTACTGTGGTTCAAGGGGCTTTTATTTACAAAGTCGAGCCACACGAGCCGAGCTCAAGTTTTGTTTTAGCCTCACGAGTCGAGCTCGAGCTAAGTAATGTTAAGCTCGATTCGAGCTCGAGCCGAGCTCGAGCACCTAAAAATTTATTCGAGCCGAGCTTGAGCATGATGATGCTCGACTCGGCTCGGCTCGTTTGCAGCCCTACATAGAAGGAAGAACACGGCCAGCCCCCTAGAACCACAACATCCCAAACGGGATGCCGGTCGACGCTCTACCTCAAGGTGTAATTAACGTAATACATGGAGTATTCGAACCTGAGCAGGTATGTGAGATCAGGGGAATGCTCAAAAAGGCTGAGCACTTAAGGGAGGTATTAAGTGCACAACCTGCCATCAAAGAGGGGAGAACGGAGGCCACAAATGTCATATCTTTTTCAGACAAAGATTTAGCAAGGATATATTGCCCTCACAATGATGCATTGGTTGTCACTAGGGATGCAACTTGGGCGGGCTCAACCCGAGCAACCCGAGCCCAGCCTGAATTTTTTTACGGCTTGGACAAAATATTTTCAAATTCGGTATGGATTTGGGCAAAAATTCAGAAGCCCGAATTAAATCTGGGCGGGCTTGGGCAAAGATGTCAAACAACCCGAGCAACCCGAAACCTGAATTATAAATATATAGATATATAAAAATATTAAATATAAATATAAATTATTAGCCATTACATGATATTAAAGTAATTTATATTATTAAATCATATTGAATATATATCATATATACAAATAACATAAAATCTTACTTTTTTTCTTTTTATTTTCACTCTTAAATTGTAAGGACTACTACAGTGGCATCTCTCTTACATTATATAAATTATTTGTTTTGATGGTATAAATGATTTTCTATAATAAAAAAATTTAAAAAAAAAAAATTGAAATTCATTTACAATTCGGGCAATTCGGGCAACTCGAGTTTAGCTCGGGTCGGGCTTGGGCAGATAACCTCGGGTTACAATTCGGGCTTGGGCGGGCTTGGGCAAGTCTAAGCACAACTTGGGCTGGGCTTGGACAACCTCCCAACCCGACCGAACCCGCCCAAGTTGCACCCCTAGTTGTCACTCTACGCGTCAAGAATTTTGACGTCAAACGGATTTTGATCGACTAAGGAAGCTCATGTGAGATAATGTATTACGAAACCTTCAAACAACTGAAACTGGAGGATAAAGACTTGGCACTTGCAACATCTCCCCTGATCGGATTCAACTCAATGCCAGAATGGCTAGTGGGCAAGATAATCCTCACAGTCAAAGCAAGAACCATGACAAAACAAGTGGAGTTTTGGGTATTGAAAGTCCCTTCCATCTACAACATAATCTTGGGGAGGACATGGTTGCATGCCATGCGATTGGTAGCGTCAACCTACCATCAAGTATTGCTGTGGGGAAGTGGTTTGGAAATACTCTTCGAATCCTGGAAGACGCCAATGATCCTCAGCTAGTCACCTGCAAAGATACAAATACTCCGGTCGGGGGTGCCGGAATTAGCACTCCGACGGACAAGTTAGTTCTTCTACTCAAGAAAGCTTGTTCACTAAGTTTTTCAGAAGTGATTCTTACATACCTTTTCTAGTCCATTGCCACTATATTTATACTCGTTTCTTCTGATCCTCGGGGCCAGGGCCTACTTTTTCAATCATTATTTTTTCCAATATTCGGCTCTAGGGATCCTTCCCCATTCGGCCTATTTAAGCTATTCGGCCCCTTGTCCTTGCGGGATATCTGCCGGCTAGCGTCTAGCTTCTAAAATATACCTCCTTTATCCTTGCCAATTATTCGGCTACCACAATTGCCCTCCGAACTCCCTGTTGACGGCAGTCAATCGGCGTGTTTGGTTCAGAATTTGAGGAGTTTAGCGTCAGGCGGCTTCGCGTGCCCCAATATATGTCAGGAGGCACGCGCCTTTTGCTCATCATTACGCTTTCCCGCTCTATTCATGTGTATCTCTGCATTTATTGCGATTTGAAACTTTGGTCCTTTCGGATTCATATTTCGTCGATTTTTTGAGACTTTTGGATCGCCAGTGCATATCCCTCCGTGACTCGCGTCTTCTGCAACTTCTTCCCGTCTTCCCTTGTCTCATCTGTTCTTCGTAAGTTTTTCTTATCCCTTCTTTGTAATCCTATTTTCTGTTTGCTATTTTAGCTTCGGCGAATATTTAGTTCTCTGCTAAGATGGCCAAACATTTGAAAGACCTCATTTCTGAGGATCGCATCTCCGGTTTCCGGCAACATTTTTCTATTCCTGACGACGTCCATTTATCCCTTGTAACGGACAATGCTCTCGACATGGAGAGGGAAGATCAAAACACGATCGTATTCCCTCTTTTATCCATTGCGGAGGGCGGGGTTCGTTTCCCCCTACACCTACTCCTTAGGGCCGTTCTCCGCTATTGGGGTTTGATTCCTTCTCAACCCAATGTAAATTTCTTTCGAATCATCATGGGGGTTTTAGAGTTGAATCGATGCCTTAGGATTAACCTTGGGATTCCGGCCATTCGGCATTGTTACGCCTTAGCCAAATCCTCCGGTCGGCTGGGGCGATATTTTCTCAGGGCCAAAGATACTGACCATCACTTGGTGACTATGCTTGCCAGTTCTGGTAAACGGGTTGACGACGTGATGGTCAACGTCCGAGGTAATTGGGAGTTCGCTGAAGGGGAGGATCGCCTGGACCCTGTTCCCAGACATAAGGGCGACCCAGGTTGCCACGCAATGTCTTGTTTGTTGGTCTATCTCTTATTCGGCTCTTTTCTCTAAATCGCTTTTCATCTTTTGCAGGTAATAGGTTGAAGAAAATTCTGACTTCGGTTGACGACGCGGTTCTTGGGGAAATCAAGACTGCACTCAGATATTTCGGCCGTCCAAACGTACAACAGCAAGGGAGCCGCCCATATTCTCCTTCGGTACGAACCCACTTACACTACTTTCTCGGCTGCAGATAACATTCCGATTCCAGTCGGCAATCAACAGCTCTCGGCCCTTATCTTCCCCAGCTTCAAAAACCTTAGGCAGATCGGTCTCGTAGCTTCTGATTCGGGGGAAGACGCCGAGCCGACCGTTGAGGTGGTTGCCGATCCGGCTGGGGGTCTACTGAGAGAGTAGTAGAAAGCGACGAGGCCGTACGCTCGGCATTTGAAGCCACCGAGCCATCCGCCTCAGGACGAACAGATTTCTCTTCCGGGGATATTTTTGCGAATTTGGGGGATCTACCCGGCGATTTCTTTGAGGGTATGGCGAAGGAAAGCCTAACGCAGATGGCACGTAAAAGAAATGCGGAGCGGATGGCCGCCCGAAAGAAGGCTGAATGCGCCGCATCAGATCCCAACTTGATCAAGCCGTTCGTACCCGTTTCGGAAGGGACAGTGGTTGTTGCGTCCGATACGGAAAAAGAGGGTGGAGAACAAGCCGATGGGGAACGGCCGATTCCGGAGCAAGGCCAAAAGCGCGGTGCCGAGGGGGAAGCGAGTTCAGAAGCTGGCCCTGGTAGCAAACGGCCTCGGCTTGAAGAACCGGACGTGGTCGCTCCGTTCGTTATTCAGCCAAAGATGAGGGATATGCCGATTTTATCCGACGCTTCAGCCATCGAGGATCCGGCCGTGGCTCTGAGCTTGGCGGCTTCGATTTCTCTGCCGGCTGACAACAAAGCCTTCGGTGCCGTGCCTGACATTATGGCCGTTGCCCTAACTGCTCAATCGGCACTCCTGGTAGGTCACCTTCATTTCGCTCTTGTTTGTTAAAGGCGTCTAATCATACCGAATTGTTTTGCAGACGGTCGGAAGGATCACCGACTTGGGTCGCCGCCTGCGTGATGCTCTCGGGAAAATTGACCATTTGCAAACAGAGGTGCAGGGTCAGAAAAGTAGGGCCGAGTTCGAAATTATGAGAGCTGAAATGGAGAGCGCGAGAGCTGAAGCGGAGAAAGAGAGGGTTCGCGTCGCCGAACAGCTTCGTGTTGATGCTGAGGGTAGAGCAAATGCGAGCGAGGAATCGCTCAAACTTTCCAAGGAAGCACTTGCTGAAGCGGAAGCTCAGTTAGAGGAGCTTAAGGCGGCCCGCGAGAAAGCTGAATCGGAGGCCTTTGAAGTAGGGAGGGGCGCCGCTCTGACAGAATATGTTGAAGAAGTGTCCAAGTTTGAGAATCGCGGGTTCAAACATGGGTGGCTCAAAGCCCTTGCCGCCGCTGAGGTTACATTGGACTTGCCGATTCCTTATGAGCAGGTGGATGTTGAGCCACTTGAATCCGATACCGACGAATGATCTGGGGGCCGTTTACTGAGCAGGCGTCTTTTTGTTTTTGTTTTTCTTCTTTTGGATAGTGCTTTGTTAGTTCAGGTTAGTTTTCATGTATAAATTGGTTAACATTTGCGCGCAATTTATTGATGAAAATTTCCTTGTAATTTTTGCTCTACCACCACACACTTTGTATAAAAGAGTTCTGTGGTTTAATTTTAATGAAAGAGTTCTGTGTTTGTCAATGCATTTGGTAAAATGGGATTGCATGTACTGTGGGGAAACCCTGATTTGTGAATCTGCCCTTGCCCCAGGGGGTTCATAAAAAGAATTCTAGCTCTGAGTCAACTTGTGAGCCGGCTGGGGTATTTGGTCCGAGTGATTTTATTTAGAACTCTTCTAAACAAGCCGTACATAGAATATCGTTTATCCAAACTTTAGTTTCCTGCAGATTCAATACATATCCCATCAAAATCACCATTTGCAATTTCACTGCCTACTGATCTTCGGCCCTTAGATTGACGAATCTGCCCTTGCCCCAGGGGGTTCATGATAAGAACTCTGGCTCTGAGGAATCAATTCATGAGCCGACTGGGGTAGTTTGGCCGAACAGATTGATGAATCTGCCCTTGCCCCAGGGGGTTCATGATAAGAACTCTGGTTCTGAGGAATCAATTCGTGAGCCGGCTGGGGTAGTTTGGCCGAACAGATTGATGAATCTGCCCTTGCCCCAGGGGGTTCATGATAAGAACTCTGGTTCTGAGGAATCAATTCGTGAGCCGGCTGGGGTAGTTTGGCCGAACACATTGATGAATCTGCCTTGCCCCAGGGGGTTCATGATAAGAACTCTGGTTCTGAGGAATCAATTCGTGAGCCGGCTGGGGTAGTTTGGCCGAACACATTGATGAATCTGCCCTTGCCCCAGGGGGTTCATGATAAGAACTCTAGTTCTGAGGAATCAATTCGTGAGCCGGCTGGGGTAGTTTGGCCGAACAGATTGATAAATTTGCCCTTGCCCCAGGGGGTTCATGATAAGAACTCTGGTTCTGAGGAATCAATTCGTGAGTCGGCTGGGGTACTTGAGCCGAATAGATTGTCCTGCCGTCAACTTAGTCGGCGTCAGTCGATTGGGTGTCGCGATTAATGAACTTGCCTCGATCGTGCTGCCTCTGCGAGTGTTAAATGATCAAAGGTATAGCTTTTAAGAGTCTGGTAGCTATCTGATTCAGACTCCTGAGAGAAAATCTATTGTACGAATGTCGAACAAACTCTTCTTTAACAGCAAAGGGGAAGCCAAGACATTGGCTGAGCTTGGCGGTGATATGAATCAAAGTGAACACCGTGGTGCGCCTTTGCGTGCTGGGAGTAAGAGTTCTATGGGTCGACAGAGGCGTCAATCTCCTCGACGTCGTAGTAGGTCGCCCAGACGGGATAGGCAGTCCCAGGGGAGATCACCACACGCCCAAGTCGAAAGGAGATCAAACGCGAATCCGCGCCCATTAAGTTTTGCAGTATTTGTGAGGAATAAACCCATGACGGAAGCGGACTCGATCGT
The DNA here is from genome assembly GCA_030407325.1 of Camellia japonica. Taxonomy (NCBI): domain Eukaryota; kingdom Viridiplantae; phylum Streptophyta; class Magnoliopsida; order Ericales; family Theaceae; genus Camellia; species Camellia japonica. The sequence goes on along the minus strand of JAPPVO010000059.1, from coordinate 142,314,045 downwards.
TCAAGATCCAGACGTGGCGGTCGAGTTTGCTCGACAAATATTTCCTCCGGAAGTGCAGCAGTCAATGGTCGGTCGTCAGGACTACGAAGTATTTCGCGAGGGCATTCATGGGGCGGTGAAAGGGCTCTATACGGCTTACGAAGTCGGCATGCGATTGCGCGCCGCCCGTCGAGAAATAGAGAAAAAGGAAGAGTGTATCCGCAGTTTGGAGGCTCGCGTGGAGGCGGCTGAACGTGAGTTAAGAGAGATCAGAGCGGCTCAAGTGCAACCAGCAGGGCAGGTGAATCCAATCGTGGAAGAGAGGGTTACCAGTCGGCTTATAAGCGCTGCCATTGCCGATCGCGAAATGGCGAGCATGTTCGCATTGGAGTCCGCCAAGGAGAGGTCTTATGAAAAAGGTTTTCACGAAGGGCGCTTGGTTGGAATCCAAAAGACAAAGGAGAAGCTTGCCGAAGAGGTTTGCCGATGTGAGAATCGTGGGTTCAGGCATGGTTGGATCAAGGCATCTCAAGTCGCCGAATCTCTTCGCTTGTCAGGCATCGATTCGGCGTCACCTCTCTACCAAAGTAAGGATTTTCCGTTTTCTGCTTTTGAGGTTGAGAAGAGTGAGGATGAGGGCGACGCCGTTTGACTTTAATTATTGTAAGGTTCGAACGCCGTTTGCAAATATGTAATTTTTTTTTTTTTTTGAATAAAAGACGCTTTATTTGAAAATATCAAATTGTCTCCCGCATTCGGCGTGTGCGTGTTTAATTTGATTGCATGAATGTTTGGATAGACGTAATGGCCGTTTACTTTTGGATAAAGCCATTGCGGCGTGTTGTTTGAAACTTGAAGAAGCCGTGAGCCAGAGATCGGAGGGGCTACGGCATTCTGACTTAGCTCGAATGCCAGATGTCTCGCCGATCAAGCTAGGTAATTTTTGCCCTTGCGCAGCCTGTGCGCGCGCATTTTGGCCAACCGTTGGGTTAACTAGGTCATGGAGAATGTTGACCGACGCCTGTCTTGTGGGGTTTAGTATTGATAAAATCACTTCGGGATTTGGGCCTTGAGATCGCGGCCATTACTGAGAATAAAAGCGGCAGGCGCCTCATGCAATCAAACAGCATCTATTGCGTGGGATGGTCAAGCGTTCTCACCATCAGATGGTGATGATAGTTGCAGGAGCTCAAATTCCGGCCGAACTTGGCGCTCAGACGGTTTGCGGCGGGGGATTCTCCGATGTGGGAGGTGGACCGCTGAAAGGAGAAACTGGAAACACGTCAGCCTCCAAGTCGTTGAAGCAGATCGCCCCGAAAGGAGACACAACGACCGCTGCCCCTATCCTCCCTTGTCTTGGATCTTGGCCTTGACATTGTCGATGGTGTCAGAGGCCCGGCGATATGCCGATTCGGGCGCGGTTAGATCGATGCGTGATTTGTCTTAGAAGTTAGAGATAGATATTGTAATGTTCGAACGCGGATTGCGTCTATGTAACAACTTTTAAATCAAATAAAAAAGTGTTATTTCATATAATTGAGTCTCACTCTGAAAATCTTTCAAAAGTGTTATTTCATATAGTTGAGTCTCACTTTGAAAATCTTTTGTTTAGCTATGCCAGATGAATGTTCCTTATTCCAACTTTTAATGGTTAAGCAAGTCATTTCGTATGGTTTAATAGTTTGCTATCGGAAAGTTTGCTACCGGAACGTTTGTGTAGCTTAAATATTTTTGCTTAAATATTTTTCCTGTATTCAGGAATCGGCCCTTGCCTTAGGCGGGATGCGAATTAAACCGGAATGGGTCGTACTCGTGGGCCGACTAAGGCACGCCTTGTCCGGCGAACCATACTAGTGATTCGGCTTAATTAGTTGATTAAAACGGGCTCCAAATCCGGAGACTTAACTTGGCCAATCGTGACATCCACGAAGGGCGCTCCGAATCCGGAGGCTTATTCGGCCCTAAGGTGTCATGCACCAAAGGTGGCTCCGAATCCGGAGACTTAACTTGGCCAATCGTGACATCCACGAAGGGCGCTCCGAATCCGGAGGCTTATTCGGCCCTAAGGTGTCATGCACCTGTAGACACCCCATTTTTGACCACCCTTAAGACTTGGACACTTTGTTTTGACCACCCCATGATGAAAATTGAAATATGAATTTCTCAGTAAAAAAATCAAATTGAAACTTTAATCCCAAACCTCGCCCATTTTGGTCATCACTAATATTTTATTAATGTGTAGTATTTTATAATTTTATATTTTCATATAAATTTATGTGTGTACATATTTTTAGATGTTTTTATCAAAATCAAAAATAACAAAAAAAAGAAGAAAAAGAAAAGAAAAGAAAGATGCTAGATTCAACTTGTATATATATATATATAGATTATATATTATTATGATTATTATTTTTTGGACGGAATATCTGGTCATGATGAGGAGTTTGGGTGAAGTATTAATTTTTAAAAGAAAGGGTGAGACACCTCTCTGGCTCTCCACTTCTAAGTTCACTTTACACCTACAGAGATGAGTGATAGCTGTATAAAAACAAAAAAAGAGGGGCCTCAGGTCATTATGGGAGGTGAGTGGTGGAAAATAAAAGAAAGAGGTGGTGAAGAATATTTGGGGGAGAGACCCAACACATACGAAAGGAGGAAGGGGGCCATATACACACATGGGGGGACTCTCTCTCTCTGTCGGCTGAGTGAGAGAAAGGAGAGATAAAATAGAGGCATATATTGAAATCACTAGTTGAGAGGAAAAGGAGGGCCTTTGGGCAGAGCACAAAAAGCCAAAAAAAGAGAAACACTTCAAGGACTCTCGCCCTCTCGGGGAAAAAAAAGAGGAAGAGAAGAATAAAAAGAAACAAGCAGCTCTCTCTCTAGGGTTGGGAGGAGCACACACACCCAGCACATAGAGGACAACCCACACACCCATTTTCAGGAGGAGACAGAGGCACACTGCGAGGGCTCTCCCTCTCTCTCAAAAAATGAATACACACGGGTAGAGAGAGAGAGGGAGGGAGAGATATACACGGCAGAACACAACCCACCTCACTGATACACCTTCAGCCACCACCGTATTCATTCACGGCAGCCCCACGGCACACCCAGCAGCACAGCACCCTACACACACCATCACCCAGCAGCACAGCACCCTACACACACCATCACCCACGGCACACCCAGCAGTAGCAACTCGAGGAAACACACACTCAACACACACACCCAGCACATGCTACACTGCCATCTCTCTCCCTCTCGGCTAACACACAACCCAGATACACACACACCATGCACAACACAGCACACACAACAAACACAGAACACACGGCACAGACCGATACACACACTCAACACACCCACCAACTTCACCTTCCTCACCACGGCAGCAGCAACCCAGCCAACACACACACCCAGCACATGCTACACTGCCATCTCTCTCCCTCTCGGCATAACACATCACACACAGCACCATACACCCACAGACCATGCACGGCACTGCTAACACACATACACACCCAGTACACCATACACCCTCACACGGCATGCACACCACCACCACTATACACCCACCAAATTCACTCTCTCACGGCATACAGCCAAGGCACACACCCATCACCACTGCACACATACACCATACACGATTCACACACACACACTGATACACGAAGCTGCACGCCCACACACAGGTGCATGGCACATGCAAAACACACACACTCTCACTGATTCACACACACACGGTTTAGAGAGAGAGACCCAGTACACCCAACACAGACCAGCCACATATAGACACCATCCACACTCACGGGGGACACCAACTGAAAAAGGATCAAAACACATGCACATACATGCATTGATACACACACAACACCCACACACACATGCATAGACACATGCACACACATGCATAGATAGACACGGCAGACCCAACAGACTCAAACACACACACGGCTACTGTCACAAAGGGGGGTGAGGAGGAGATCCCAATCTACAATTTAGAGAGAGATGCGAGGGGGGGAATAAGGGAGATAGACATGCATGCACTGAGATTGGACCCCCAATTTCCTATCTCACCTCTCTCTCCCGTGGGTTTGATAGTGACTTGAACAACAAAACCAATCTCTCTCCCTCTCGGCAACTCCCGCTTGGTTCTCTCTTTGAACCTCTCGCTGCAAACCCGTGAAGTTCAACATGAAGTTATGATATAAGGGGTGGGTGTCGAGAGAGAGAAAATGTGGTGAGATGAGAATGTGTAGGTGGCTCATGTTGCACCGACGAGGTTCTAACTCCAACGCCGTTGCTTCAGTGTGCGTGAGGAGGTGATGTTTTGAGCTGTTTAGTTCTGGTGGTTAACAGTGGCCTTGCTTGGGGCAGGCAAAAAAAGAAGAAGCTGGAGTTGTATGGTGGGCCCGTGTTTTTTTGTTAAGATCAAAAGGGTTGTTGCAGACTTGGGCCAATTCGGTTATGGGCTTACAGATGCTTAGCAGATCAAAGTGAGCTCACCTCTTCGGGCTTGCAAGTTGACTTATTTTTGGGCTGTGGCCCTCCATTGAAGATGAGTACATGAGCTGAGATGTACAGACCTGCTGGATTGAAGACAACTTATTTTTATTTTTATTTTTATTTTGAGTGTTTTGTGAGATTTTATTTTATTTTATTATTCACTCCTCTCTCTCATTTGGATTTGTAATATTTAAAGTGTTGTAATAATCCCCCCACCCCGCTTCTTTGCTATCCCATTCTATACTCGCTTTCCCTAACTATACATATGTATATATCTGACATGCCATGCATATCCATACTTTACATTCATGTCTCATGCATTAAGATTCGGCTATATTTACATGTGTGGATTTAACCAATTCTTCTGTGATTCTATGTGTTACCTCATGTTATTGAGATGATTCACATGTCATATTTTAGAAGCCGAATCTTTAGTGCATCTCATGAGTGAATTGCATTAGGATTCTGTATATAAGATCATGCATATTTTCTAATTTTGTTTTGTAGCTTGTTCGCGGGACGTCGGTAAATATGTGAGTTGTTATGCTTTAGCATCCCGCTTGTACATAATTTTCTTATTATGTTTAGCATCCTACCATGAGGCTAATTGCTTAAATGATAAACTGTTTGAATGCCTGTGGATGAAGGCTTGTTGCTTAAATTGGAATGATTCAACGAATGTACGTTTTCACAAATTAAGCCCACCTAAGGGTGGCAAATTCAAACCCTTTTCGAGAAACAAACATGAAATTGAATTGTTCCAATTTTAGCAAACTAGTCTATACCTTGTATGCTTCACATAATAAATTTTAGGATTTATTAAATAATCAGAATAAGAACATATATTGTACATAAGAATCACATCATAATTAGTAGAGGCCGATCTTTGATCGGGTGAGTGGGGTGCTCATTATTGACCTTCCCCTCTCATACCTAAGTTCCCGAACCAAGACACTTTGGTAACGACGGACTAATGGCCTTTGGCACGAGTCACGGGTTTCCTAAATTTCCCATAAATATTTAGGTGGCGACTCTGAAATCTGGCAAAGCAGTCCATTTTTGGCAGTTGATTCAAACATCGATTTTTCAAAAACAATTTGCCGGATTTGGACTCTTTTTGTGTTTCCACTGTTTCACATTGCACTTGTGAAATCAGATTCAAAACCAACACACAAGTGGAGTCCGAACTGTAAGGGCTATTTCATTCTTCCGAAAGGGGGCGCGAAAAGCCGAGCTACAGTTTCTGGCGACTCTGCTGGGGACTTAGAGAACTTGACTTGAAATTTGTGATGTGAATTTTTATCTACATTTATATGTTCTTTGCATTGCATTTGCATTGGTGCGCCTAAGTCCCTGTGTTTGCCATCTGTTATTCCTGGACGGTTTGCCGGAGGCTTGCCTACAAAGCTTGCCAAAAGGCTGACCGGTCATGGGCTCTGTCAAGTTGGGAACACAACCCTTGGATCTGGACTACCGCTGTACTGTTTGATCCTCCTTTCACTTCTCGGTGTTAGGTGTGAGAGGTATATTAGGTAGTCTTGCTGAGGTACCCTTTTTGACTAATCGGCCTAGCTGCATATAGTAAAGCCATAGTGACTATTCCAACTTAGGACAGGATGCCACCCATTTGTAGGATGTTGTGAAGCCGCTTGTTTGAATAGTGAACCCTAGATCATTTCAAAAGCTAGGACAGGATGACCCCACCCTCCATAGGGGTGTTTGTTCTCTTTCCTGCTATGTGTTCTGTGCAATTTTGGATCTATACAGGGGTTCTCAAATTCTGAACAGTGGTTCAGGCATTTCAGTTTGTGGGATTGAGTTCAGTGTGTCAGTATGAGGTAGCAGTACTCAGTGATCAGTTGAGTCGAAACGCTGCTAAAATTCTGATTGGAGGTCCCATTGTTTTTTTTAGTTGGCAAACATGGCTGCAAAAAAAAAAAAAATAAATAAATCATTTTGTTTGTGTCATTTTAGTAATTGTTGTTTTTCTAAAAACTTTTTTCAAAAAAAAAATAATAATAATAATAATAAAAAAATAAAATGGGAATGGGGTTTGTTTTCTTTTGTGTATATAAAATGTGTTTTTGTTTTTTGAGTATATATATTTAAAAAAAAAAAAAAAATTTTTTGATATCCCACAAGTCCACCAGTGTAAATAAATAGAACTTGTGGGATATCCGACCATTTCTGTAATTGGGGAGTGACCACCTGTTTTTGAATGTTATGAATGGCCCACACGTTGACTGGCAAGTTGAGAATGATTTTATTCTGAGTTCTGAATTGAGTATTGAGTCTAAGTTTGATTCCACCAAGTTTGTAGAGTTGGGATCAGACTCGAGTCATTCTAGTGAGTCAAAGTCCTGTTGATTTCAAGAGTGTTAAATCTAGACATTTATGTCCTGTCTAGATCTTCTTTGTCTTTTTCTTTTGAGTCTGTTGTCATTGCTGAGTCATAGTCTTTTTCCCATAAACCAAAAAAAAAACAAAAACAAAAATGCCATAGAGTCTGCCTACTTCTCTGTGCCTTTAAATCATTGCATTGACCAAAGTTTTTTAAAACTTTTTCCAAAACTCTGATAAAAACAAAGAGGAAGAATTTCCTCGGGATTTGCAAATTTTGATCAACTGAGAGGAAGAGAGGTGTGCTAAGCCTTTGATGAATAAAATCATTTTTGTTAATGTGGGTACTGAGAAGGATCCTGGCTTGGTCCAAATTGGTTCTATCTTGTCTTCGTAAGAGTACGAGTGATTAGTCACTTTGTGAAAAGATTTCAAAAACTGTTTTTGCGTGGTCCTACGAAAACATGCCTGGAATTGATTATACAACATAGGGTCCCTCTTGACTCAAGGTCCGACCTCCTTAGCTCCTTGGCTTTCAAACCATGATTCGAGGTATTCCATGATCAATCAAAGTGTAAGGCTTGCATAGCCAAATTGGAAACAGCCCTTGAACTAGGGGCAATGATGTGATTCAAATGGAGGCAGCCCTTCCACTAGGGGCAAAAAGGTCTGATGTGATTCAGATTTGAAACAGCCCTCGAACTAGGGGCAAAAGTGTGAGGCTTACATAGCTGAAATGGAGGCAGCCCTTGAACTAGGGGCAATAAAGTATCACCCTTGAGAGGCTCGCTGGGCCGAAAACCCGGAAGGGCGACCCAGGCAAAAGTTAGAGCACAGAAAAAATAGAAAAAAAAAAGGAAAAAATAAAAAGAAAAATAAAAAGCTCGCAAGGTTGAAAACCCGAAAGGGCGGCTTTGGCAAAAGTTAGAGCGTAAAAGGAGAGTGTCAATACTCGAGTGAACCTTAGCCAGAACTATGTAGGGCCTGTGATTCAGATTGAAAATAACCCTTGAACTAGGGGCAAGAAGGTCAGATGTGAGTTTTGAAGGAGCCCTTGAACTAGGGGCAAAAGGTTGGATGTGATCAAAGAGTTAAAATTGAACCATTTCCCAATGAAGACTGCCCAAAAAAAAAAAAAAAAGCCAAACCCAGAATTTGAGAGAATGAATGTTATTATTGAAGGACAGTCGAGTTCCTATCCACTACACTAGGGGCAACACTAGGGGCAAATTCAGACCCAATTAGCCTAGTCCCTACATCATCATATCTACTGGTCAAGTGTAGCAGTCATTCTTATAGATGGCCTACAGATTTCACACCCAATCAACATGGACAAAGTAAAATGAAAGTAACCCTTGAGAGGCTCGCTGGGCCGAAAACCCGGAAGGGCGACCCAGTCAAAAATTAGAAAAAAAAAAAAAAATGAATGAAAAAAGATATAGAAAAAAAAAAGAAAAATAAAAAAAATGAAATGAGGATAAAACAACAAGGAGAGTGTTAATACCCGAGTGACCCTCAGCCCGAACTACGATGGCCTGATTCCTATCTTTGGGATACGTAGGTAGCTTCATCTCGAAGTTCGGCCCCAATAATTTTTCAATTTATTCATTTCGTCCATTGGTGTATCTATAGTCGACTTGGTTGTCCCATCCATGTTTGATTGGTGTATCTTCGTTCGCTCAGTTCAGTTGGTTCGATTCAACTTGGTTCAGTTCGGTTCGGTTTGGTTCGGCGGTTCAGTTCGGTCCAGTTCTGCTCGGCTTCATTCGGTTCGGATTGGCTTGGTTCCGTTGGCTTGGTTCGAATATCACCTTTAATTATCTGGTTTGGGACTATGCACCTGGTTTGGGACTATGCATCCCAATGGTTGATTCCATGTTAGTTGAGTAGTGGCCATTTGTAAAAATAAGTTTTGATTAATTTGAAGGAAGTTGACTAATTTTTCTCGAAAATTGTTCCATTTTTGCCAAACTTGGACCATTCTGGATGCGAAAAAGGAAAATTTTCAGTGCCCACAATTTAGCTTACATGATTGCAAAATAGAAAATGGAATAAGTAGGCTAATCTAACTCTCATGTTGATCAAAATATTTTTACAAAAAAAAACAAAAAAATTCAATCAAGAAAAAAATACAAACATTTCAAGGAAATGAATTAGGGGCATAGTCGAGTCAGTGATTCTATCTTCTCCCCCACTCGAGTCAACTCGTCAGTGTATATAAGTGTGTTCCTTTCATGCCAGTCAGTGTAGTCATACCAGTGTGTATTTATACCCATTAGTGTATATAAGTGTGTATTCGTACCAGTCAGTGTATTTATACAAGTTAGTGTATTCATACCAGTGTGTATTCATACCAGTCCATGTATATCGGTGTGTATTTATACCAATCAGTGTATTTATACCAGTTAGGGTATTCATACCAGTCAGCGTATAGAAGTGTGTTTGGATTATTTTGGCTTCGTTTTTCTTACGTCGTTGAGTCAGTTGTATTTTGTTTTTAGGTCAGTACGGATCAATGTTCAATTCAGAATTCAAAATTTAATCACTTTCAAATTCAATCAAAAATGTTTTCAAATTCAGAGTGATGTGCCAGTCACGCCATTTATATACAAAACTGAAATTTTTTTTATTATAGTCAGGGGAGGACATCCCCGATTACAGACTCAAAAAAAAAAAAAAAAAAAATACAAAGACTTCAAAAACAAAACAAAAAAAAACAAATAAAAAAAAAAACAAAAAACAAAAAAAGAAAATACAGAAAAAAAAAACAGAAATAAAAAAAAAAAAACACAAAAAACAGAGGGATCTTTTCTTCTTTCATCTCCGGTGACGGCGACTCGCCGACTTCACTTACTCGGCTCTTCCGTCGCCGAGCTCTTCCGTTTTTTATCGCTCTTCGAAGGCCCTTCTCCAGTACTTCCGCCAAGAACAACCACAGTGTTTCCGCCGACAGAGTCGGCTCCCCGCCGACCATCAAAGGCGAGGTACGAAGATTGCCCAAATCGGGCCATAGAGGTGGAGTGCCTTTTCAGCTCCTTGTTTTCAGCCTTCAGCTCCTTGTTTTCAGCCTTCAAAGCACAAATCTCTACCCGTGCATCTCTGTACATGCACTGGAGTAGGGACAGTTGGGCGTTGACCTGGTATACCTCACACGTCCTGTTTTGCAGACGGTGAGACAAATTGGTGACCGCGGCCACTGTTTCCATACACGACTTCAGCGTGAGGTGGTTAGCATCAATATCAGTTTGAGCAGCCATCACTTGCTCAACTGTTAGGGTGGGAAGACTGGGATGAGTGAGAGCAGGGGCACTTGGCCCAGAAGAGCTCGATGGAGTATTAAGATCTGGAAAGAGAGAGAAGGGGCGAGACGAAGCCATGTGTAAGAGCAGAGAAGGCAGAAATGGCAGAAAAGAAGGGAGTCACAGAGGAATGGCAGAAAATAGATGAGGAAAAATAAAGAGAAGAAAGAAGAGAAGGAGGAGGAAGACGAAAAAGTGATGAAGAAGAAGATAGAAGAGTGATGGAGAAGAGTGATGGAGAAGACGCAGGAGAAGAGTGATGGAGAAGAGTGATGAAGAAGAAGCAGAAGAAGAGAAAAGAGATACGGAAGAGAAGAAGAAGACAAGAGAGAAAGACAAACGAGGGAGAGGGTCGAGGTGAGCGTCGATCGAGGGGGCTGCTTTTGTCGGCCATCGACAGAAAAGCAGAGCCCACGTGCCAAACGCGGCAAGGGACGCGGGAGAATTGTGCATGTATATATGTATATATATTGTATAGTTATGTAATATAGATATTTGTTTGAGCATTTTGGTCATATGAGTGGCTTGGGTTCAGTGGTGTGGCTCCATGGTTAAAAGTTGAAAGGCTGAGCCGAGGTCAGGGGTTCGAACCCCACATTCTTTGTTTTGTTTTTGTTTTGGTTTTGATGTATATATGTTTTGTCCACCTGTATATATATATATATATATATATTTGTTTGAATTGTTTCTATCACACGAGTGGCTTGGGTTTAGTGGTTTGGCCTAGTGGTTGAAGAGTGAGAGGTTGAGCCTGAGGTCAGGGGTTCGAACCCCACATTGAGTGTTTCTTTTGGTTTGTTTTGGTATTATGTATATATATGTCTTGTATAGTATATATATATATTTGTTTGAATATCTTGTCACCAAGTGGCGTGGTTCAGTGGTCGAAGACTTGAAGACCAGGCCTCAGGTCAGGGGTTCGAAACCTCGTATCCCATGTCCATCCATTTTGTGATTTTCCTTTCTTTTTTTGTGTGTGTTTTATATACGTGTCTCATATATGTATATATATTTCTTTGCCTATCTTGTCACAGAGTGGCGTGGTTCAGTGGTCGAGGACTTGAAGACCAGGCCTGAGGTCAGGGGTTCGAAACCCCGTATCCCATGTCCACCCATTTTGTGAATTTCCTTTCTTCTTTTTGCGTGTTTTGCATACGTGTGCTGACGTCAGCAAACGGAATATGCCTTCTCAATAACGGCATCTACCCCCACTGACGGTTGCAAACGGAATATTCTCCCTCTATATATCTATCCGTATATGTCTGTGTCGTATATACCTGTATATATACTGTATATGTTATATGTCTGTGTCGCATATACCTGTATATATATTATATATGCTTGTGTATAGGTCCGTATATGTCTGTGTCATATATACCTGTATATATACTGTATATGTTATATGTCTGTGTCGCATATACCTGTATATATATTGTATATGCTTGTGTATAGGTCCGTATATGTCTGTGTCGTATATACCTGTATATATACTGTATATATCTGTGTATATGTCTGTATTCTGTCTGTAAATATCTGTGTATTATAATAATCAGGAAGAAAAGGGCCATCTGTGATTTCTACATGCAGAGCTTACCCCTTGTCAAAAAAAAAAAAAAAAAAAAAAAAATCATTCTACCTTCCTCCTCTCGCGTGAGACGCGTTTGGAAAGCACCTTCCTCAGCTTCCTCCTCTCGCGTGAGACGCGTTTGGAAAAGCACCTTCCTCAGCTTCCTCCTCTCGCGTGAGACGCGTTTGGAAAGCACCTTCCTCAGCTTCCTCCTCTCGCGTGAGACGCGTTTGGAAAGCACCTTCCTCAGCTTCCTCCTCTCGCGTGAGACGCGTTTGGAAAAGCACCTTCCTCAGCTTCCTCCTCTCGCGTGAGACGCGTTTGGAAAAGCACCTTCCTCAGCTTCCTCCTCTCGCGTGAGACGCGTTTGGAAAGCACCTTTTACAGCTTCCTCCTCTCGCGTGAGACGCGTTTGGAAAGCACATTCCTCAGCTTCCTCCTCTCGCGTGAGACGCGTTTGGAAAGCACCTTCCTCAGCTTCCTCCTCTCGCGTGAGACGCGTTTGGAAAGCACCTTCCTCAGCTTCCTCCTCTCGCGTGAGACGCGTTTGGATCTCAAATACTCCTCTCGCGTGAGACGCGTTTGGATCTCGAATACTCCTCTAGCGTGAGACGCGTTTGGATCTCAAATACTCCTCTCGCGTGAGACGCGTTTGGATCTCGAATACTCCTCTCGCGTGAGACGCGTTTGGATCTCAAATACTCCTCTCGCGTGAGACGCGTTTGGATCTCGAATACTCCTCTCGCGTGAGACGCGTTTGGATCTCGAATACTCCTCTCGCGTGAGACGCGTTTGGATCTCGAATACTCCTCTCGCGTGAAACGCGTTTGGATCTCGAATACTCCTCTCGCGTGAGACACGTTTGGATCTCAAGTTCACTTTCCTCCTTTTGCGTGAGACGCATTTGGATCTCAAATACTCCTCTCTGCGTGAGACGCGTTTGGATTTCAAGTTCACTACACTCCTCTCGCGTGAGACGCGTTTGGATTTCAAGTTCACTACACTCCTCTCGCGTGAGACGCGTTTGGATTTCAAGTTCACTACACTCCTCTCGCGTGAGACGCGTTTGGATCCCAAGTTCACTACACTCTTCTCGCGTGAGACGCGTTTGGATTTCAAGTTCACTACACTCCTCTCGCGTGAGACGCGTTTGGATCCCAAGTTCACTACACTCTTCTCGCGTGAGACGCGTTTGGATTTCAAGTTCACTACACTCCTCTCGCGTGAGACGCGTTTGGATCTCAAGTTCACTACACTCCTCTCGCGTGAGACGCGTTTGGATCTCAAGTTCACTACCACTCCTCTCGCGTGAGACGCGTTTGGATCTCAAGTTCACTACCTCCTCTCGCGTGAGACGCGTTTGGATCTCAAGTTCACATACTCCTCTCGCGTGAGACGCGTTTGGATCTCAAGTTCACTACCCTCCTCTCGCGTGAGACGCGTTTGGATCTCAAGTTCACATAGTCCACTCGCGTGAGACGCGTTTGGATTTCAAGTTCGCTTCCTCTTCTCGCGTGAGACGCGTTAGGATTACCAATCGGTTAAAAACTGCAGGTGCGCCTGATGTTTTTTTTTCCGGTCTAGGAGACCTTAAATCCTATAAAGGTGCAATTCCTTTGGTGTTTGTCGTGCCCGAACGACTTTGGGTGGTCTGGTATAGCCATCTGCCTGTGATTGCAATGAGTTCCTAGGAGATCAACTGCGACGATGAAAACTAGAGTTCGAATGGCGATGCCTAGAACGCAAAAGGTTTGGGATTTCCGAGACTAAAGTCTGGTTTAAATACCCAGAGGTGCATCCAGGGGTGCATTCTCGGCTTGAAATCTGTATGGCAGCCCCATAGGTTGAGGTAGCTTGTATGCGTCTCAACTCTGGAAACTGAACCAACCTAGTCTGTCACCCGTTGGAGAATAGGGAAAGTTGTAAATATGATCAGAAAAGCGGCATCCATGGCCACCCAATTGTTTAAAAACATCAGGTGCGCCTGTTGTTTACACCATCTTTCCTCCTTTCGCGTGAGACGTGTTAGGTTGTTGATTACTCACAGTTGAGGTCATCCCTCTTTTGCAAACAACCGGCTTCGCATAGCGTATAAGTCCAATTTTCCAACCGGCTTCGCATAGCGTATAAGTCCAATTCAAATCGACTTCGCGTAGCGTGTAAGTCCACTTCTCAAAATCTTCCTTCATATCATTTGCATATTGCCCCTGAACTACGCTGGTTTGATTCCTTGCAAAGGGATACGTAGGCAACCTTCGGGTTCAACCACTTGCATTGCATTTTGTTTGAGTGCCCAAGTCTTACGGCCTCGTCAAAAGGGTCGTCTTCGGGCTTTGACATTCACTCACGTCATAAAATGACTACGAGCTCTGTCAAAGAGGGGCAACTGTAGACACCCCATTTTTGACCACCCTTAAGACTTGGACACTTTGTTTTGACCACCCCATGATGAAAATTGAAATATGAATTTCTCAGTAAAAAAATCAAATTGAAACTTTAATCCCAAACCTCGCCCATTTTGGTCATCACTAATATTTTATTAATGTGTAGTATTTTATAATTTTATATTTTCATATAAATTTATGTGTGTACATATTTTTAGATGTTTTTATCAAAATCAAAAATAACAAAAAAAAAGAAGAAAAAGAAAAGAAAAGAAAGATGCTAGATTCAACTTGTATATATATATATATATATAGATTATATATTATTATGATTATTATTTTTTGGACGGAATATCTGGTCATGATGAGGAGTTTGGGTGAAGTATTAATTTTTAAAAGAAAGGGTGAGACACCTCTCTGGCTCTCCACTTCTAAGTTCACTTTACACCTACAGAGATGAGTGATAGCTGTATAAAAACAAAAAAAAAGAGGGGCCTCAGGTCATTATGGGAGGTGAGTGGTGGAAAATAAAAGAAAGAGGTGGTGAAGAATATTTGGGGGAGAGACCCAACACATACGAAAGGAGGAAGGGGGCCATATACACACATGGGGGGACTCTCTCTCTCTGTCGGCTGAGTGAGAGAAAGGAGAGATAAAATAGAGGCATATATTGAAATCACTAGTTGAGAGGAAAAGGAGGGCCTTTGGGCAGAGCACAAAAAGCCAAAAAAAGAGAAACACTTCAAGGACTCTCGCCCCTCGGGGAAAAAAAGAGGAAGAGAAGAATAAAAAGAAACAAGCAGCTCTCTCTCTAGGGTTGGGAGGAGCACACACACCCAGCACATAGAGGACAACCCACACACTCATTTTCAGGAGGAGACAGAGGCACACTGCGAGGGCTCTCACTCTCTCTCAAAAAATGAATACACACGGGTAGAGAGAGAGAGGGAGGGAGAGATATACACGGCAGAAGAACACAACCACCTCACTGATACACCTTCAGCCACCACCGTATTCATTCACGGCAGCCCCACGGCACACCCAGCAGCACAGCACCCTACACACACCATCACCCAGCAGCACAACACCCTACACACACCATCACCCACGGCACACCCAGCAGGCAGCAACTCGAGGAAACACACACTCAACACACACACCCAGCACATGCTACACTGCCATCTCTCTCCCTCTCGGCTAACACACAACCCAGATACACACACACCATGCACAACACAGCACACACAACCCACAGAACACACGGCACAGACCGATACACACACTCAACACACCCACCAACTTCACCTTCCTCACCACGGCAGCAGCAACCCAGCCAACACACACACCCAGCACATGCTACACTGCCATCTCTCTCCCTCTCGGCATAACACATCACACACAGCACCATACACCCACAGACCATGCACGGCACTGCTAACACACATACACACCCAGTACACCATACACCCTCACACGGCATGCACACCACCACCACTATACACCCACCAAATTCACTCTCTCACGGCATACAGCCAAGGCACACACCCATCACCACTGCACACATACACCATACACGATTCACACACACACACTGATACACGAAGCTGCACGCCCACACACAGGTGCATGGCACATGCAAAACACACACACTCTCACTGATTCACACACACACGGTTTAGAGAGAGAGACCCAGTACACCCAACACAGACCAGCCACATATAGACACCATCCACACTCACGGGGGACACCAACTAAAAAAGGATCAAAACACATGCACATACATGCATTGATACACACACAACACCCACACACACATGCATAGACACATGCACACACATGCATAGATAGACACGGCAGACCCAACAGACTCAAACACACACACGGCTACTGTCACAAAGGGGGTGAGGAGGAGATCCCAATCTACAATTTAGAGAGAGATGCGATGGGGGGAATAAGGGAGATAGACATGCATGCACTGAGATTGGACCCCAATTTCCTATCTCACCTCTCTCTCCGTGGGTTTGATAGTGACTTGAACAACAAAACCAATCTCTCTCCCTCTCGGCAACTCCCGCTTGGTTCTCTCTTTGAACCTCTCGCTGCAAAACCGTGAAGTTCAACATGAAGTTATGATATAAGGGGTGGGTGTCGAGAGAGAGAAAATGTGGTGAGATGAGAATGTGTAGGTGGCTCATGTTGCACCGACGAGGTTCTAACTCCAACGCCGTTGCTTCAGTGTGCGTGAGGAGGTGATGTTTTGAGCTGTTTAGTTTGGTGGTTAACAGTGGCCTTGCTTGGGGCAGGCAAAAAAAGAAGAAGCTGGAGTTGTATGGTGGGCCCGTGTTTTTTTGTTAAGATCAAAAGGGTTGTTGCAGACTTGGGCCAATTCGGTTATGGGCTTACAGATGCTTAGCAGATCAAAGTGAGCTCACCTCTTCGGGCTTGCAAGTTGACTTATTTTTGGGCTGTGGCCCTCCATTGAAGATGAGTACATGGGCTGAGATGTACAGACCTGCTGGATTGAAGACAACTTATTTTTATTTTTATTTTTATTTTTATTTTGAGTGTTTTGTGAGATTTTATTTTATTTTATTATTCACTCCTCTCTCTCATTTGGATTTGTAATATTTAAAGTGTTGTAATAATCCCCCCACCCCGCTTCTTTGCTATCCCATTCTATACTCGCTTTCCCTAACTATACATATGTATATATCTGACATGCCATGCATATCCATACTTTACATTCATGTCTCATGCATTAAGATTCGGCTATATTTACATGTGTGGATTTAACCAATTCTTCTGTGATTCTATGTGTTACCTCATGTTATTGAGATGATTCACATGTCATATTTTAGAAGCCGAATCTTTAGTGCATCTCATGAGTGAATTGCATTAGGATTCTGTATATAAGATCATGCATATTTTCTAATTTTGTTTTGTAGCTTGTTCGCGGCACGTCGGTAAATATGTGAGTTGTTATGCTTTAGCATCCCGCTTGTACATAATTTTCTTATTATGTTTACCATCCTACCATGAGGCTAATTGCTTAAATGATAAACTGTTTGAATGCCTGTGGATGAAGGCTTGTTGCTTAAATTGGAATGATTCAACGAATGTACGTTTTCACAAATTAAGCCTACCTAAGGGTGGCAAATTCAAACCCTTTTCGAGAAACAAACATGAAATTGAATTGTTCCAATTTTAGCAAACTAGTCTATACCTTGTATGCTTCACATAATAAATTTTAGGATTTATTAAATAATCAGAATAAGAACATATATTGTACATAAGAATCACATCATAATTAGTAGAGGCCGATCTTTGATCGGGTGAGTGGGGTGCTCATTATTGACCTTCCCCTCTCATACCTAAGTTCCCGAACCAAGACACTTTGGTAACGACGGACTAATGGCCTTTGGCACGAGTCACGGGTTTCCTAAATTTCCCATAAATATTTAGGTGGCGACTCTGAAATCTGGCAAAGCAGTCCATTTTTGGCAGTTGATTCAAACATCGATTTTTCAAAAACAATTGCCGGATTTGGACTCTTTTTGTGTTTCCACTGTTTCACATTGCACTTGTGAAATCAGATTCAGAACCAACACACAAGTGGAGTCCGAACTGTAAGGGCTATTTCATTCTTCCGAAAGGGGGCGCGAAAAGCCGAGCTACAGCACCAAAGGGGGCTCCGAATCCGGAGGCTTATTCGGCCCTAAGGTGTCATGCACCAAAGGGGGCTCCGAATCCGGAGGCTTATTCGGCCCTAAGGTGACATGCACCAAAGGGGGCTCCGAATCCGGAGACTTAATTGGGCCGATCGTGACATCCACGAAGGGCGCTCCGAATCCGGAGACTTAATCTTGGCCAATCGTGACATCCACGAAGGGCGCTCCGAATCCGGAGACTTATTCGGCCCTAAGGTGTCATGCACCAAAGGGGGCTCCGAATCCGGAGACTTATTCGGCCAATCGTGACATCCACGAAGGGCGCTCCGAATCCGGAGGCTTATTCGGCCCTAAGGTGTCATGCACCAAAGGGGGCTCCGAATCCGGAGACTTAACTTGGCCAATCGTGACATCCACGAAGGGCGCTCCGAATCCGGAGACTTATTCGGCCCTAAGGTGTCATGCACCAAAGGGGGCTCCGAATCCGGAGGCTTATTCGGCCCTAAGGTGTCATGTACCAAAGGGGGCTCTGAATCTGGAGACTTAACTTGGCCAATCGTGACATCCACGAAGGGCGCTCCGAATCCGGAGACTTATTCGGCCCTAAGGTGTCATGCACCAAAGGGGGCTCCGAATCCGGAGACTTATTCGGCCCTAAGGTGTCATGCACCAAAGGGGGCTCCGAATCCGGAGACTTAATTGGGCCAATCGTGACATCCACGAAGGGTGCTCCGAATCCGGAGACTTATTCGGCCCTAAGGTGTCATGCACCAAAGGGGGCTCCGAATCCGGAGACTTAACTTGGCCAATCGTGACATCCACGAAGGGCGCTCCGAATCCGGAGGCTTATTCGGCCCTAA
The DNA here is from genome assembly GCA_030407325.1 of Camellia japonica. NCBI lineage: Eukaryota > Viridiplantae > Streptophyta > Magnoliopsida > Ericales > Theaceae > Camellia > Camellia japonica. The sequence continues at coordinate 142,295,442 of JAPPVO010000059.1, read as the reverse complement.
GGTGTTATGCACCAAAGGGGGCTCCGAATCCGGAGACTTATTCGGCCCTAAGGCGTCATGCACCAAAGGGTGCTCCGAATCCGGAGGCTTATTCGGCCCTAAGGTGTCATGCACCAAAGGGGGCTCCGAATCTGGAGGCTTATTCGGCCCTAAGGTGACATGCACCAAAGGGGGCTCCGAATCCGGAGACTTAATTGGGCCAATCGTGACATCCACGAAGGGCTCTCCGAATCCGGAGACTTAATCTTGGCCAATCATGACATCCACGAAGGGCGCTCCGAATCCGAAGACTTATTCGGCCCTAAGGTGTCATGCACCAAAGGGGGCTCCGAATCCGGAGACTTATTCGGCCAATCGTGACATCCACGAAGGGCGCTCCGAATCCGGAGGCTTATTCGGCCCTAAGGTGTCATGCACCAAAGGGGGCTCCGAATCCGGAGGCTTGTTCGGCCCTAAGGTGTCATGCACCAAAGGGGGCTCCGAATCCGGAGACTTAACTTGGCCAATCGTGACATCCACGAAGGGCGCTCCGAATCCGGAGACTTATTCGGCCCTAAGGTGTCATGCACCAAAGGGGGCTCCGAATCCGGAGGCTTATTCGGCCCTAAGGTGTCATGCACCAAAGGGGGCTCCGAATCCGGAGACTTAACTTGGCCAATCGTGACATCCACGAAGGGCGCTCCGAATCCGGAGACTTATTCGGCCCTAAGGTGTCATGCACCAAAGGGGGCTCCGAATCCGGAGACTTATTCGGCCCTAAGGTGTCATGCACCAAAGGGGGCTCCGAATCCGGAGACTTAATTGGGCCAATCGTGACATCCACGAAGGGCGCTCCGAATCCGGAGACTTATTCGGCCCTAAGGTGTCATGCACCAAAGGGGGCTCCGAATCCGGAGACTTAACTTGGCCAATCGTGACATCCACGAAGGGCGCTCCGAATCCGGAGGCTTAGTTGGGCCTAAGAGGCTTGAAGGAGAGTGACAAAGAAAGTCGATTTTTCATTAAAACGTGGTACCAGTACAAGCATCGGATCCCACAAGTCGGGTCGGTAAATGGATCTTCATAAGGTCTACGTTGGCGCGGATTTCGGTGAGCCACGGATCTCCTCAATGCCACGGTTTGTTGGGAAGCGCATAAGCTGATGGTAGGTGCTTGGGACAGCCTTCATGATGTGCAACCAGGGACGTCCCATGATGGCGTTATACGGCGACGGAAGCTTAACAACCAAGAATTCCACGTCAACCGTTTTTGAGCCCGCTCGAACAGGGAGCACGACCTTCCCCAACGGGTACTCTGGATTCGTGTTGAAGCCGAACAGTGGCTGAGACGACGGCGATAGGTCCGACTCGTTGAGGCCGAGTTCAACAAAAGTTCTGTAGTACAAGATTTCCGAAGTGCTTCCTGGATCTATGAGAATGCGTTCAACGCTGAACTGACGTACGCGTAATTTGACGACCAAAGGATCGACGTGGCTGGCCACCGTTCCGACGAGGTCGGAGTCATCGAACTTAATTGTCGGAGTTTCTCTGGGCCTGCCGGTTGACATGTTATGTTTTTGGGGAATTGGGTGTGATTGGATTGTATGCACGGTCGGGGATGCCGGCAGACCGTAGATTATGTGGATCACACCAAGCGGAGGCGAATCCTGTCTCAAGGCTAATGCTTTGGTTGGCTTTCCCTTGCTCACGTATTGCTGCAGTCAACCATCTTGCACTAGTTCCTCCAGATGATCCTTTAGCGCATAACAACTCTCGGTTTTGTGGCCGTGATCTTCGTGGTATTCGCATCGTCTGTCCCTCCTCCGTGTGTCGGGAGGCCCCACCATCTTCGACGGCCACTTGAAAAACGGAAGGTGCTGGACTTTGGTCATTATTGCCGCGATCGGCTCTGTCAACTCCGTGTACTTTTTGTCGATTCTCCTTGAGCGTCTACTGTCGACTTGTAGTTGTTCGTTCGTTCGGTGGGAGCACTGATCGCTCGATCGGCGGGAGTCCCGCCTTTTGTCTCGCTTGGTTTGTTGCCGGGGCTCAGGGCTCGGTGGCGGCACAGAGCTTATTGGTCGAGCGATTTCGGGAAGGGCCGTTTTGCTGGAGATTTGTCCGGCTTTTATTCTCAGGGCATCATCTTCGACTTTACAATATTCTTCAACTTTCTTCATCAGTACCCAGACTGTTTTGGGGGGCCTTCTGGTCAGGGAACTGCGCAGAGCACTGTCAGGATGTAAACCCATTTTGAAGGCGGTGATGGCCATGGAGTCGTTGCAAGCGTCGTCAACAAGATTGAAGCACTCCCAATATCGCGCCGAATACGCTCTGAGCGTCTCTCTCGACTGGATCTGCATAGCCCAGAGGGAGTCGGCCTGTTTCGGTTGTACCTCGTTGGTGATAAACCTGGCCCTGAAGGATTTCTGCAGTTGTCGGAAGCTTTTAACCAAAGCTGGCTCCAACTTGTAATACCACCTGACGGCTAGTGGACCTAAGCTGCTAGGGAATATTCGGCACATGAGGGCTTCATTGTCTGCGTGTAGCGTCATGGCCTGTTTGTAATGACGGATATGATCAGTGGGGTCTGATTTTCCGTCGTAAAGAGTGAACGACGGAGCTTTGAATTTCTTGGGCAGGGATGCCCTTGCGATCCGTCGAACGAAAGGATCGTGCTGGTCTTTCTCGTTTGAGCTGATTCTCATGCGCTTGTTCCTTGTTCGCAGATCCTTTTCGGAGGAGTTGGAGGTTTCGGATCGTCCCCTTGCGTCGAGCTCCGTGGATGATGAGTTGGAGTTGCTATTGATATCTTTTGGTCGGGCCCGAGGTCTTTGCCCGTCTGCCCTCGGAGGTCGCTCTGGTTCCTCGCGCATGGCCTCTCTAGATTTTGCTACCTCCAGGGCCAAATCCTGACGGAGTCGTTCGTTCTCAGCGATCATGTTCTCGAGCCTTTGTTCGTTCTGCTTTTCTTGTTCTATAATAGCCTGCATTGTTTCTTGCGCTGAAGTTGTTGGCGAATCGAAGTTCAAGGCGCGTCGTGCCGCGATGGTTTCTTTTCCGAGCATATTGGCTGGGGTGAGGTCGTCTACCTGTGTGGTCTCGTCGGTGGCTATCGGAGGATCTTCAGTCACGCCTTCCATGGATGTATTCGAGTATTCCCACAGACGGCGCCAATTGTGGGGAAGTGGTTTGGAAATACTCTTCGAATCCTGGAAGACGCCAATGATCCTCAGCTAGTCACCTGCAAAGATACAAATACTCTGGTCGGGGGTGCCGGAATTAGCACTCCGACGGACAAGTTAGTTCTTCTACTCAAGAAAGCTTGTTCACTAAGTTTTTCAGAAGTGATTCTTACATACCTTTTCTAGTCCATTGCCACTATATTTATACTCGTTTCTTCTGATCCTCGGGGCCAGGGCCTACTTTTTCAATCATTATTTTTTCCAATATTCGGCTCTAGGGATCCTTCCCCATTCGGCCTATTTAAGCTATTCGGCCCCTTGTCCTTGCGGGATATCTGCCGGCTAGCGTCTAGTTTCTAAAATATACCTCCTTTATCCTTGCCAATTATTCGGCTACCACAATTGCGGTTCCCCAACGAAGCCAGAGTGATAGAAAAGGTCTTTGGAGACCAAATTATGTCAAAACAGTACTTCGTCACAGTAAATGGCAGCCGCACTGCCAAAGGCTATGTACAGATGGTGGAAGAACCTGAAAGCAATGAACTGTTTGCGAACGTTGGCAAGGCAGCTGAACAAAAGGCAGTAGAAGACTTGGTACAGGTAAGGATAGATGAAAAAGACCTAGAAAAGTTCTTTTTGCTCGGCTCGTCTTTGTCCAGCACTGAGAGAATAGAGGTCATGAAATTCTTAACCTCTAACATCGAAGTGTTTGCCTGGACACCGTATGATATGCCTGGCATTGACCTAAACTTCATCTGTCACTAACTGAACGTCCACCTAACTACCAGGCCAGTTATACAGCGCACTCGCAAATCAGCACTCCACCATGCCGAGATAGTGGCGGAAGAAGTGGGAAACTTGCTGGAGGCAGGAGCTATCAGAGAAGTGCACTACCTCAGGTGGATCTCCAATACCATAGTAGTGCCAAAAAAGAATGGAAAATGGCGTGTCTGCGTGGACTACAAAACAGTCAACAAGGCATGCCCAAAGGACAGCTTTCCCCTACCATGGATAGACCAACTGGTAGACCTGACGGCATGACACAGTCGACTTAGCTTCCTTGATGCGTACAAGGGTTACCATCAGATCGCTATGTATAAACCAGATCAGGAGCTTACATCTTTTACAACACCTAGAGGATTGTACTGTTACAAGGTCATGCCCTTTGGCCTAAAAAACGCAGGGGCAACATTCCAACGGATGGTCACCAAGATGTTTGAACCATTGTTAGGCAGAACAATGGAGGCTTACATAGATGACATGGTGGGCAAAAGCAAGAATGAGAACGACCATCTCAGGGACCTAGGTGAAATGTTCTAGATTCTAAAGAAGAACAAGTTACGCCTAAATGCATCCAAGTGTGCGTTCGGCGTAGGATCAGGCAAATTCTTAGGCTTCCTGGTGACCAACCGAGGTATAGAGGCAAACCCCTCTCAGATCAAAGCAATTCAAGATCTAGAGAGGCCCAACATAGTGAAAGAAGTGCAGCATCTCACTGGTCTGGCAGCTGCGCTCAACCGGTTCGTAAGTCGGTCGTCAGACAGATGTCGACCATTTTTCCAAGCATTAAAGGCCAAGTTTGAGTGGGACGAAGAATGTGACCGCGCCCTAGAAAGCTTGAAAGAGTACATGTCTTCTCCACCGCTGCTAGTAACCCCAATACCAAGAGAAGAGCTCTTTTTGTACCTGGCAGTTTCACAGCACGCAGTCAGCGCAGTATTGGTCAGAGCGGAAGGAATCCAACACCTGCCTATCTTTTATGTTAGCAAGACTTTGTTGGGTGCAGAAACTAGGTACTTACCATTGGAAAAACTGGCCTTAGCTTTGATGATGGCCTCAAGGAAGCTGTCACATTACTTCTACGCCCACACCATAATCGTCCTAACAACTTTTCCATTAAAAGCTTTGTTTGAGAGGGCGAACTTTTCTGGGCGAATCTTGAAATGGGCAGTAGAATTGGGACAATTTGATATCAAGTTTCAACCCAGAATGGCGATAAAAGCCCACGCTTTGGCCGATTTTGTAGCAGAGTTCACACCAAGAAGTCATCACATCTGCCTAGTTGATTTGACTGGTACAACAGAAAATGGGATGGAAAGTGCCGCAGGAATTACGCAGCCCCCAAAACATGATGCCCAGCCACATCCCAAGGCATACCGGGTTGAAGAAACAGAGGAAGAGGCAAGCCAAGCCATTCCCAGTGAGGACTCACCAAAAAGCAGAGATTTGAGGCAATCTGACAGAGAAGATACAACACCTACAGCAGGCATGGACTTGGAAGGAAACATTAGCAACACGCATGACCCCAAGACTTCATCCGACCATTCCATTTGCTGGAAGCTATTCGTTAGAGAGATGTGGAAGCTCTTCATGGATGGAGCATCCAATAGGTATGGTGCAGGACTTGGCATAGTCTTCATCTCACCAAATGGTCTAGTAGTGGAACAAGCAGTCAACCTAGGCTTCCCAGCATTAAACAATGAGGCGGAGTATGAAGCACTCTTAGCAGGCCTAAAATCAGCACTCTTCATGCAAGCCACCGAGCTAATGGTTTACAGTGATTCCCAGCTGATAGTAAACCAGATTTCAGGCGACTACGAAGCGAATGATGAGAGGATGGCAAAGTATCAAGAGTTAGTCAGAAAGGAGATCATGAAATTTGAAGTAGTACAGATAGAGCAGATCGACCGAGAAGAAAACAGTAGAGCAGACGAACTAGCAGGCTTTGCTTCAATGGCAGATACATCCATTCCACATCCATTACTGATCGACTTCCTACCAAGACCAAGCATTGAAGAACCTGAAGTAGTTGAGGTATGTTGTGCCGAACTAGGCCCTTCATGGATGGATCCCATTATAGTATTCTTAAAAGACGGCGTCTTACCCGAAGAAAAGAAAGAGGCCAACAAAATAAGAGTAAAGTCACAGCGATTTTGGCTCTCCCCATCAATGGCCTTGTACAAAAAATCCTTCACAGGGCCTTACCTGAAATGCGTTCATCCCAGCAAGGTCGAAGCATTCTTGTTTGAGATACACGAAGGCGTATGCAGAAGCCATTAAGGGGGAAGATCTTTGGCCTACAGAGCAATTTCACAAGGATATTGATGGCCTTACATGCAAGCAGATTCAGAGAAGTATGTCAAGAAGTGCGAGAAATGTCAGAAGTTCGCACACCAAATACATCAACCAGCCAGAGAGCTTCTACCATTAACTAGCCCATGGCCCTTTGCAATGTGGGGCTTGGACATAGTAGGACCACTTCCAACAGCACCCGGCAATAGAAAGTTCTTTCTCGCAGCAACAGACTACTTTACAAAATAGGTGGAAGCAGAAGCACTTGCCTCAATAAAAAAGAAAGATGTGAAGAAGTTCATCTGGCAGAATATCATCACTCGGTTCGGCATACCCAAAGCTCTAATATCAGACAGCGGCACTCAGTTTGATGGCAAAATTTTTAGAGACTTTTGTGAGGAGTACAAGATAGAATTCTACAACTTTACACCGGCATACCCCCAAGCAAATTGCCAGGCGGAAGCATCAAACAAAGTCGTCTTGGATGGATTGAAGAAAAGGCTGGAGAAAGCAAAAGGCAAGTGGGCTGAGGAGCTTCCTCATGTTTTATGGGCTTACCGTACCACACCTCGGCGATCAACTGGAGAAACGCCGTTCTCCTTAGCCTATGGCATGGAGGCAGTGATCCCACTGGAAGTCGGCCTCCCCACAATTAGAAGTGAAAATTTTGACCCAGACTTGAACGAAGAAGCCATAGCCTTGGAACTCGACCTTGCAGAAGAAAGAAGAGAAAGAGCACTGGTTCACATCGCCTCATACCAGCAAGAGTTATCCAGAAAATATAACAAGACGACACATCCGAGGTAATTCAAGATTGGAGATTAGGTGCTGCGCAAAGTAATGGGAAACACCCTGGTACCCAGAGATGGCAAGTTAGGGCCTAATTGGAAAGGACCTTACAAAGTGGTTGGATTAGCAGGAAAAGGGGCATACCACTTGGAAGATGAAGACAACAAGGCCATTCCCAGGCCATGGAACACTGCCAATCTCAAACTATTTTATTTCTAGCTTTTTTCTTTAAAATACTTGTAATATTCCTTTTCAATAAAACAAGTAGTTCCCTTTTGAGCATAATTCTTTTATTTTGTAAAAGTTAGTGAGCTAAGGGCAATGAAAGTAGAGTTGGCCAGAATAACCAACACTTAACTCAAGGTTGGCAGGAATAACCAACTTTGAGTCCTCTTCAGCCAAGATTAGGATCTAGGCTGAAGAAGTTTGGTAGGAATAACCAAACACTTCGCTCTAGGTTGGCAGGAATAACCAACTTTGAGCTCTCTTCAGCCGAGATCAGGATCTAGGCTGAAGAGGTTGGCTGGAAAAACCAACACTTTGTTCTCTTCAGCCAAGATTAGGATCTAGGCTGAAGAGGTTGGTCGGAAAAACCAACACTTCACTCTAGGTTGGCAGGAATAACCAACTTTGAGCTCTCTTCAACCAATATCAAGATCTAGGCTGAAGAGGTTGGCTGGAAAAACCAACACTTATCTCTTCTCAGCCAAGATCAGGATCTAGGCTGAAGAGGTTGGCTAGAAAAACCAACACTTTTTTCATTCCTAAGCCGAGATAAGGATCTAGGCTGCAGGAAGTTGGCAGGTATGACCAACATTTAGCTCTCTTCAGCCGAGATAAGGATCTAGGCTGAAGAGTGGTTGGCTGGAATAACCAACTTTGAGTACTCTTCAGCCGAGATAAGGAACTAGGCTGAAGAGTGGTTGGCTGGAATAACCAACTTTGAGTACTCTTCAGTCGAGATAAAGATCTAGGCTGAAGAGTGGTTGGCTGGAATAACCAACTTTGAGTACACCTCAACCGAGATAAGGATCTAGGCTGACGAGCAGTTGGCTGGAATAACCAACTTTAAGTACTTTTCAGCCGAGATAAAGATCTAGGCTGAAGAGTGGTTGGCTGGAATAACCAACTTTAAGTACTCTTTAGCCGAGATAAGGATCTAGGCTGAAGAGTGGTTGGCTGGAATAACCAACTCTGAGTACTCTTTAGCCGAGATAAGGATCTAGGCTGAAGAGAATTGGTAGGAATGACCGAACAAAATATAAGGCTCCAAGACCGAGATAAGTACCTCGGCCAGAGAAAGCTAAACTTTATACAAATTGTAGTTGAAATATAATGCAAGCATGGAGTAAACCGAACAAACAGTTGAGGAAAACAAAAGAAGATTTCATTCAAAATTCAAGACAAAGTTACAAGAGGTGGGACTTTAGCCCGGTTACACATTCTTTCCAAAAGTAAAAAGAAGAAAATACAGGATCAAGCAAAAAGGTCGTCAAGATCCGCATCTAGATCAACTCGAAGCCTGGTTTCAGCAAGTAGCTCGGTCATATTTTCAACCAAATGTTCCATCGGTGGCTCCACCCAAGCTAACTGAACAACAGGATCATTGGCGGCGACCGAGCATTATTGGGTTCTGGGCACTCCTCTTCTTCCTCCTCAACTTGAAGAAATTTTTGCTGGATGGCGTTAGCATACTCCGCCATATAGCCCGGGATGAAGTGTGGAGGGGGATTCTGGAATACCTCGGTTTCTTCCCATTGACCGAGCTTAAGGACGGCTGTCTTCCACCCACACTTGAAAAAAATGTCTTTGGTAGCTTCACACTGCAAGACATATGTGGCTTCGCCCTGCTTGTAGCCGCGGTCTTCCGCGTCCTCCATCTTCTTCTCGAGCTCGGTTATCTCGGCGTTCTTCTTCTCCTCAACCTTAGCGAGCTCACGTAGATAACGGTCCTTCAGCTCGGTCAAGGCCTTTTGTTTGTCCGCCTCTGCTGAATCCACTAGCCCGGTGAGTCGGGCGACTTCTGGTTGAAGCTCGGCCATTTTTTGTTTGGCTTCGTTTAGCTTGGCTGTCTTGCTATCGGCCTTAGCCACGGCCTGCCTTGTTGTCTTGCGCAGTTCCAACATGCGCTTATGAGCAACGTGGTTCTTCTGCATGGCCTGCAAAAAGAGAGATAGCTATTGTGAATAAAAACCGAGCAAACAGATAATATAAAATGAAAAGATGATTAGGAGCACTTACCAGCACCATTGACTTCATCGCCAACCGGATGGCCTTTAGCTTGGTCAAATGGTCATGGTGTTCTATGTCAAAGGGCAAGTACACACTCCTAGCCAGGTTAAAGGCGAGTGTATGATCTTTGTCTGCTACAACTGAATCTGTGTTTTGTATAGCTCGGTTTCTAAATGTAAGTTTTAGGGCCCAATCAGAAGAGTTAGCCCGGTTAGATTGTGTGGGCTCTAGGCTTAGCGAAGTGATTTGTGGAAGCACGGTTTCATCCTCGTCGACAAGGCGTGGCTCGGTTGTAGAAGTCCGAGCGCGCTTGCTTGGCCGAGATAATGAAGGCTGGGCGGTTGGAAGGGCTACCACGGCCTCTTGTGATTGGCCAGCTTGTGGCACCTCAGCTTGATTTGTTTCAGTGATGAGGGCCCTAACTGCTCTCTTCTTGGCCATTTCTTATTCCGTTGTTAATGGAATGAGGTTGATTTGTAGAAGGGTTGGATCAGGTTCTGGTGATGGCTCTAAAAGGAAATCTGTCACTCTGGTCTTCCTCCTGTTGCTGTATCTATATGTCGGCTCAAAGTTGAGTAGCTCGGCCCAACCTCGATCGGGATATCTTAGTGCAGCGCGGAGTGCGTCAAGATTGGGGTAACTATATTGGGACTTTAGAAGGTTCAAGTCTGCATAAAGGAAAAAAACAATGGTTAGTACGGTTGAAAATGAGACTAACGGAGTAAAGAAAGCAGAAAACTGAGCCGAGGTATATATACCGCCTACTCCTTTATTTCAGTTGATTCGGCCTCTTGGTATTTGGGCTTCTTGGTCTTCGAAGTTGCCCAAGACCCAGAAAAAATCGTCATCATTTACATCTTTGTCCGAGGTATTTTTTATTATATTCTCTCTGCATCTTCTTATTCTTAAATAGTAGACCCAGCCATCTTCGTTCTGGCCAAGTGAATATTGGTGGAATAGCTCGGCTAAACCGAGATTAAGGCCAAGCTGGCGGTTTAGCTCGGCGATGCCATTTATTATTTTGTACGAATTTGTGGAAAGCTGGGTAGGGCAAAGTCTGGTTTGTCTAAGGAATTCACAAAGAAGAGGCAGAACGGGAAAACAGAGACCAGCCTCTACAATGGATATGACGTTGAAAGGGACGAAGCCCGATTTTCCCCAGGGAATGGTGTCTAGTTCGGCTAAACTGAGGTGAACATCATCAGGGATATTGTAGTCCCTTCGGAATTTGGCAATAGCCCCTGGAGAGTTCACTAAAAATCGATACTTCCCCATGTGGCCTTAAATTATGTATAATTTAGCTCGGTGTTGAGATGACCTTCAGTATCTCGGTTGAGCGTGTAAAGGTGTGCCTGGCCAACCTAAGTCAGTTTGCAAAGTGAAAAGGAAAAGTGTTAAGCACAGATCGTTGGACCGTACTAAAATAAACAAAGGCGAAATAAATGGAGTCCTAGCTCGGCTACGTGGGATACTATCCGTCCTTAGCTCGGTTGAAGCAAAGGGCTTTAGCCCGGTCAAGTAAACGAGAGGTTCGTAGCCCGGTTGAAGCTTAGGGTGCAGCATTCTTAGTTCGATTTTGACTAAGTCAGAGGGCTGGTTTGGCCTCAAGTTATAGCTCGGTCGTTGGTTAAGGCTTTCTAGTGCGGTAGTGCGCACACCTAATACATTTTCCTAGCTCAGCTAAGTGAAACAGAAGGTTCTTAGACCGATTGAAACTTATCTAGTTCGGCTGGGTGCACACCTTAAGTACAAACAGGTTGCTAGTTCGGTTGAAATATTATTTTGGATCAAAATCATCATTTCTCAGATTGGTTATGAATCCAGTGGGTCTATTACATGGTTTTTGGAATGAAGTGGCTATTTCTCATAGAAACTATAAGAAAGTGTTTTTGGAAAACATATATACTATGCTATGTATTACAATACAATACGAAATGAACGAAAAAGAAAAAGGTTTGAGCTACGTACCAGTTCAAAGATCTTGGAATCAAAGATGGAAACGGCACCAGTAGAGAACACGAGCTTTGCAGATGCAGTGTTAAGTGGAGGCTCAAAAGGTAGAGAGAGAAGATGATGAATAGTAGAAATGGTTGGTTCAAAACATATGGTTTTTGTGTAAAGAGAGTGAAAAAGGCAGGACTGTTCAAAATTCGCGAGATACGAAGTCGGCGTCGACGGTTGTACTCAACCAATAGTGGCTAGCCACGTGTCAAAGGGAATCGTAAGTGATTCAGTTATGCAGCGACTGAAAAGACGTTTTTTGACCGAATCAATCGGTAGCCCGGTGACAATTTAGCTCGGTTGAAAGGCTAAAGTTTTAGCTCGGCTGGTAACAGGTAATGCCAATCAAGCTACGTAGATGGAATTAAGGGGCAATTGAGAGGGAGTTTTTATGTGCATTAGGGCCGAGCTAGGCCAAGGTGCGGTAATGGGCCGTTCTATGGGCTGAGGTAAAAAGGGCTGAGTGTAGAGGACCTTGTAGTTAGTTCGGTCCAAATATGGCTACAGTCACCACGGTCGGAGTGGTGATTAGCTCGGTCAAAGTAGTCAGAGATAAGGTATTTGGGCGTCCTGCGGAGGACCTTGCTCTTGTTAGCTCAGTCGAAGCTTGGTATAGTTAGCTCGGTTTCAGCAGGCCAAAACCGAGGTACAAGTGAAAGGAGAACCGAGCTATGTATTGCATGCAAAGACATTGGATTAAGTATGACAAAGGGCTAGTGTTAGCTCGGTCGTACTGTCATCCAACCGTGGTAAAACCATCTCACTTGGTTTAAGTAGTGAGGGGGGTGTTGAATGATAAGCATTATCTTTCAGGAATGTGATTTCTAGGAGGACTCTACATGGAGGAATAAGAGTCCTGCTAGGATTGTGCCATGCGGAACTTATAAAAGCTCACAACATAACCTATGTAGAGGTAACACAACTTTGATTCTCGAATACACAGAACTTTTGTCTATTTTTCTGACTTAGGCATCGGAGAGATATCCGGCACATACCCGCCGGCTAGCTCACGTTCGTGTTTTCAAGAAGTAAAGCGACGATGTTTGGAGGATTGCAAACTTGATCAACAGGATTATATGAGAAGATTATTTTGTGCTCGTACAAGAAAGATGAAATGGAGAGAGAGAGAAAGATGAAGCTGGAAGTGAAGCAAAAGATGATGAAATGTGAGGAAAAGTTAGGCTCAATTTATGGAAAAAATGAGAAAGTGTAAAAGAAGATAAAAATGAAGAGAAATAAAAAGAATGGGGGTGTATAGCATCTGAATGTCCACCACATTTTCTTTTGTTACAGAAAATGATTGCACGTAGAAGGTGGGAGGTGAGAAAACATGGGGAGCAAACCCATCGTTTTTGATTGGGTTTTAGCACAGAAAATATTATGTTCCAGTGTAATTTGATTACAAAAAATATATATATATATATATATATAATAAAAATATCATAAGGTTCAAAAATTAATATTGAGTAATAATATAAATTTAAAAATTTTTTATTTTATTTTATTTTGAATAAATTTTCAGTATAAAAATATACAGACTATTAAATTCAAAATATTGTGAATAATTATTTAAGAAAGTTAAAAATATATATATTATTTTTATTATATGAAAATACGGGTTTCACATTATCTGTTGTGGAGCCAGGCAAGAAAAGCCTAAATAAGCTCGACAAAGTAAAATTATTGCATGTATACGGAGAATCGTAGGCACTCCCTCAAAATAGACTTGATGAGCCTACAAAGGTCCTAGCTTGATTGTCCCAATATTAGTGTGTTTGGTTTTAGTTTCCTGAATTTAGTTTTTTAAAAGTTGAATTTTTTGTTTTTCGTATTTTTTTATTTTTAGTGAATATTTTTTAAATTGTAAGTAATTTTTTTACTTTTTTAGATGCACCTTACTTAGATGTATCTAAATAGTAAAATATTTGTGAAAAAATATTTTAAAAAATTAATAAATACGCAAAAATATGAAAATAAATATACTGAATTTTCATATTTTTTTGGTATTTTTTTGGTATTTAGTGTATTTTTTAAAGATTTTTTTTCACAAATATTATACTTTTTAAGTGTATTTATGTTAGATATGTCTAAAAATTAAAAAAATCATTGAAAACATTAAAATACGAAAAATAAAAAAATAATTTTTTTTGAAAACTATTTTCTAAAAACCATAACCAAACAAAACTCCTCTATCAGAAATGGGACATGTGATAGGGTGTGGGAAAAAGAAAATTGATTGCGATCTTTCATTTAGGTGAAAAAAGAAAACAAAAAATTATTGTATTTTCTCAGTATCATATTTAGATGAGTAAGAAAATACATCATATAAGAAAGAAATATGAGTGAGATTTTTTTTTTCAAGGGACAAATTATTTCTAACCAAATCTCACTACTTTTAGTGAAAAATGAAATAGGCTGTAAAAAGTTATTTTTCTCACAATTTCTCATCTTTTCTCACTCAACTTATAAACCAAACATATAGGAAAATAATGGGAAAATTACCATGTAGCCCTATGTAGGGGAACTATTTCCCTTCTAATCCCAATTTATTTTTAATAGATTAATAGGTCCACAGTTTTTTAAATTTTATACCCAGAGGTCCCGTTTTTTATTTTCGTATTTTTAAATGACTGTATTACCCTTTGTTTTGAGATCTATATATACGTGAAAAATCAAATTTTTGCTCCGTTTAAAAAAAGGAAATCAAATCTTTGTCTCTGCGATCTCGATTTGTCTTCGTTGTGGCGATCTCATTGTGCTGTGTGGTCGATCTCATTGTGCTGTGAGGTGGATCTGGTTGTGCGATCTGAATCTCTGTGTACAAGCGATATCTGCGTACGTTGTCTCTCTCTCTCTCTCTCTCTCTCTGTGTGTGTATCTGGTGATAGATATATGTATGTGTATGTATGTATCTGTCGATACATAGATATACATATATATGTATATATATATATATATATGTCTGTGTGTGTATGTGGTTTGTATTTGTCGATACATATATGTATGTATATATAGATAATCAAATTTGCGTGATATGTGGTTTGTGTTTGGCAAATTTTGTTTGTTTGATTTTGATTTTGTTGATTTTGTTGATTTTGTTTGTTGTATAGTGTAATGTGTTTTGAAGTTGTATTTTGGAATTGTGAATTCTGGTGTGTTTTGATACTGATATGTTGTAAGTGTATAATTTTGCAGTTTGGAATTGTGAATTGTGCACTGTTGGTATTGATATGTTGTAACTGTATAATTTTGCAGTTTGGAATCTGTGAACAATTGTTTGTTGGTTTGTGATTTTGTAGTATGGAGGGGTGTTTCATGTTAATGTGCAAATACAGTAATTGTTGTGCTGCTGTTAAGATTAGTGAGGGATGTAGTTATGATGAAGTTGTTGAGAAAATATGTGCGAAGTTCAAGGAGTTGAGTGTTGGTAACTTTTGTTTGTTTTTCTCTGTTCCTGGATATTCTAATTGTATTGTTGAATGTGATGATGATTTGGGGAATATGCTGTCAATGGTAGGTGGTAGTGGTTGTCATGTTGTTGATGTTATTGTGGGGGATAAGAGAGTTGTGGAGGTTGATGATGGTAATTCTTGTAGGATTGATTCTGTAACTTGTGAGAGTTCTTTTGTGAATGATTGTGATGATGTTGGTGGTTTGTTGCGTAGTTTTTATCCAGAACCAGAGAGAGTTTTGTTGTCTGCTAGTTGGAAGGGGATTATACATAGTGTTGGTCAAGAATTTGAAGGTGGAGTGCCGGCGTTCCGCATTGCATTGGCTAAGTATGCAGTTGAGTGTGGTTTTGCAGTGAATTATTTGAAGAACGATGCAACAAGAGTAACCGCTGAATGTGTGATGAAGTCGTCTACGGGTTGTAAATGGTTTGTGCATGGAAGGGTGTTGATGGATTCCGGTGTTTTTTTTATAATGAAGTTGGATAATGTGCATACTTGTGGGGTTGTTGCTCGTAGATCTTGTAGCAAAATGGTTGGTTCTAGACTTGTGTCTGATATTGTGCAAAATGATATTAGTGATAATCCGTTGACTCGTCCTATTGAAGTTAAAAAAAAGTTGAAGAAGCAATATGGTATAGATGTTTCTTATCGGGTTGCATGGTTAGGAGTTGATAAGGCAAGAGGTGGGTTGTTTGGTGATTTTGCAACTTCTTTTGACCAGCTTCGATGGTACCTTGAGACGGCTATGAGAACGAATCCGGGAAGTGTGTTTGAATTAGATGTGGATGAAAGTAGTGGGTGTTTTCGGAGGTTGTTTGTGGCATTTCATGGATGTTTGTATGGCTTTCAATTTTGTCGTCCGTTGTTGTTTGTTGATGGTACATTTTTGAAGGGGCGTTACAAGGGGCATTTGCTTGCAGCAACATCAAAGGATGGTAATCAAGGTATGTATTTATTTGCAGTTAGTATAGGTTTGGTTTGTCAGTGTGTTATTGTATTGTGAGTCTGCTAATTTTTGCAGTTTCATGTGATTTTGTTTGCAGGTCTGTTTCCTTTGGCTTTTGCGATTGTTGACGCTGAAAATCAAGATAATTGGATGTGGTTCTTAAGTCAGTTGTTAAAGGCTGTTGGTTCAGGCCGGAGATTGACTTTTGTGTCGGACCGTCAACATGGATTGCTAGACGCTCTTTCGTGGTTTTCCCCAATGCACATCATGCTTATTGCTTGAATCATTTGAAGAGAAATTTGATTGACAAATTGGTGGGACTTCGTACTACTACTATAAGCTGTGTTTGATGAAAATATTAGTTAAATGTGCTTATGCGCCAACGGTTGCTTCTTTCCAACATTATATGGAGAAATTGAGGCGTATTGCTGGGAATGGTAGAGTTGATAGTATGTTGGATGGTTTGCAAAATGATAAGTGGGCCAATGCATTTTTTAGAGGGAAACGATATGGTGAGATGTCATCTAATGCTGCCGAGTCTTACAATAATTGGATTGGTGGGGCCCGTGAGTTGCCTATTACTTGTATGGTTGATATGATTAGGGTTCAAATCATGACTCAATTGTCGGATAGAAGAGCTGAATCTAGAAGATGGACTACGAAATTGTGTCCAGTTATGGAAAAGAAGTTGTGGACTCTTTGGAGCTAGCTAAGTCTTGGGATGTGATTGTTGCTAGTGATACTGTGCTTGAGGTTCATTCTTCTATTTCTTTTTATGTTGATATTGGTAGACAGACTTGTTCTTGCCATGAATGGCAATTGAATGGTTTTCCTTGTTGTCATGCTGTGCATGCTTTGCGTAGTAGTGGTAGAGATGTGTATGGTTTCATTGATCCTTTTTTTCATGTAGATTGTTTTAGAGAGTCATACAAGGAATCTGTTTATCCAGTGCCTTCAAGTGAGAGATTTGACTTTGATGGTGCCAGTAGTTCGGTTATCAAACCTCCTATAACGAAGAAGCAGCCCGGGCGGAACAAGAAGAAGAGGATACCTTCTAGGGGTGAGAATGTGAAGCAAATCAAGTGTGGGAGGTGCTTGAAATATGGGAATCACAATAAGAAGACGTGCAAGGCTGCTATTTGAGGCCACAATCTATTCTTTTGGATTTGTATTTGAATTTGAGGAATTATGATAATAAAAAATGTGATACTTGGTATTATGGAAGTAATGAATAAAGTTGGTTGAATTGTTTTTTGTTTGTTGATGTGTTCTTTACTTATTGAAGTTGTTTTGTAACAGTCTGGTTTTGTTTTTTATTTTTATGGAATGCAGAGAAGGTTGTTGAAAATTTCTTATTGAAACAGTATAATATGGAAATGCAGTTCATATTTCATAGCGACAAAACTGTATAATTTTGCAGTTTTAAGAATTATTAGAAACAACCTGATGGAACCGCATAATTTTGCAGTTTTAAAAATTATTTGAAACAAGCTGATGAAACTGCAAAATTTTGCAGTTTGAAGAATTATTAGAAACAACCTTTACAGTATGAAAATATATGCAACCAGAAACAAGTAGACAAACAATCAGAAGAACATCCACAATAATAATAACACGAGAAGAGAGGAACAACAACATCAATCATCATCATTTTCACCATAACCATAATAACCAGAAAAAGATCATTCCCAAAAGTATATAAAGTGCTTGTCACATGTTAAAAAAGAAAAATAAAAAAAAAGGTACAAAGATATGTTCCCTTGAATATTTGTATTGTCAAGAAGTTTGTTCATTGTATCTATGGTTTGGTATGCTTTGTC
The DNA here is from genome assembly GCA_030407325.1 of Camellia japonica. NCBI lineage: Eukaryota > Viridiplantae > Streptophyta > Magnoliopsida > Ericales > Theaceae > Camellia > Camellia japonica. The sequence continues at coordinate 142,277,967 of JAPPVO010000059.1, read as the reverse complement.
AACATTTGGTAGTGCTCGAGTTTCCAGGATCGGTTCTCATCATTGAGGAATTGATTGATGATTTGTGCTCGAAATTTGACCCACTCAGTTGGACGAAGTTTTTTCTGCACAGGTTGCCAGTTGAGATATTGGTTGATAACATTGCAGACGGCGATTGCACAATCATTCCTGCAGTGTTTGAAATGAAGTTAATTAGTTAGGTGAAACTGCAAAATTTAGCATATTGGAAGATTAGTTCATGGATTTTGTATCTTACGAGTGTGGGGTTTGTTGTGGGCATTCCTCAATTGATGTAATTTCTGTATCGCACTCTTGAGATGATAACATGTTTCCCTGTTTGTTGAGTACTGCTTTATTCCATCTCAGTTGATGTTGTTGCTACAAAATAGGTAGTGGGTGTTTTTGTTAGTTATAGTGATGAGTTGATATGTTTGTAAAGGAATGGAACTAAGTATGAAATTTTATTTTAACTTACAATTTGCTTTGCAATTTCAAAGTGCTTGTTGTTGCAATCTTTTGCAGGTCTCAAAGAGTCATAGTGTCTCCATATTCCATCAGCATTGTCAAAGACCACAATTGTCCAATGGTTGTCGTGGTTGATTGGGAAATGGATATATCTGTTTTTCATTGCTTCTGGAAAATGGCTGTCCATCAGTTTTTCTCTCAGTGCTTGATCTTGGTTTTGTAGTGGAGTCTGTAAGTTATATATATGTTTGAAATATGTTATAAAAGTATGTAGTAATACATGTTGAGAAAGTAGAAAATTTTGCAGTTGTAAGGTATGTTAAGTTTTGCTTACATTGATGAGTGTTGAGAAAACGTAAGATCTTCCTGCATATGGATTGCTTGCAAAGACTAGATCGTTTTTCTCAAATTCTTCAATGGTTGGTTGGAGTGCCAATTGCTTTTCTGAGAAGGCATCAATGACCTGAAACATGTTATATATGAGAATGTGTTAGGTTTGTGGAATAGTTTATTGAATATGTACAGAAACTGTAAAATTGTGCAGTTGGAAACCTACATTCCCATATAAGGGTTCCCTGTTGGTCAATCTGCATATATCTGAAAAGTATACGCAGTTTTCATCTTCGCTGCCAGACCAGACACAAGCACTTGATTGTGTGTTGTTGATGAGTTGAATTTGGTCTTGGTCTTTTTTGGATAGGCTATGCCAAACCTTGTTTGTTTTGCGGCATGAAATGGCGAGTGGCTTGTTTGGGATTGATTCTTCCTGGAAATCATCATCACTTTCCAATACTTGAAGTTTTGTCTTCTCTTGATTGGCATGCTCTTTTGGGTTTGTTTGAGCAGCAACTGCTTTCTCTTGGCCAATATGTTCTTGCATCTCTTCTTTCTGCTGTTGTTTTGCTTCATGAGCACCTCTTTTTGTTGTCATTCTTCTTCTCTTTTTCTTCATCGGTACCCTGTGTTGGTTTGGGTACATCAGCAGCAGTTTGTGTCTTGTTTCTTGCATCTTCTTTGGGTTTGGTCATTGGTTGGTATTCAAAATCTGGGTCATGTGCTTGTTTTCTTGATTTTTGTTTGATTCTCTTGACCATGGATCTTTGTTGGGGACTGCCAGTTTTTTTGGTGGACATTTCCTTCAATTGATCTTCTTTTTTACGCAATTCAGCCATGAATTTTTGTTCCATTTCTTGCATTTGTGCTCTCATGGCTGATATGAGCTTGTCCTTGTCGTCCTCTTTGGTTGGTGTTTGTGGTTGGTCATGACCTATAAAAATGTTGGATTGTGTTTTGGTTAGTTTAATGAAATTTTGCAGTATGCTTTAGTATTAGACAATAGTTTACCTTGTGCATGAAATATGTCAGATTTCTCTTGCAGTTCTTCTTGTTGGTTTGTCAGTTCTTGTTCATTGACTTCTTCTTGTTGGTCTTCTTCTTCATCAAGGTCTTCTTGTTGATCACCTTTTGTTTGTTGTCTTTCTTCTGCTTTATCATTGTCTTCTTGTTCATCAGGTTCTTCTTCTTTTTCTTGTTGTTGTTGTTGTTGTTGTTCTTCTTCTTCTTCTTCTTCTTCTTTCTTCTCTTCTTCTTTTTCTTTTTCTTCTTTTCTTTCTTCTTCTTGTTTCTTCTTCTTCTTCTTCTTCATTTTTTTTCTTCTTCATCATTTTCTTCTTGTTCATCACTTTCTGGTTCTTCTTGTGGTTTTTGCTTTCTTTTCTTTTTTTTTTTTTGTTCTTCTTGTTCTGATTCTGATTCTGATTCTGAATGATGTTCTTCTTCGAGAAAGTCATCCTCATCACTGTCTAGAAGTCTTTTTTTTTTGTTGCTTTTGTTTTCTTTTTTTGCTTATTGTCCTTTTTGTGGTCATGTTTCTTTGCTGAAGAGTGTGTTGATGTGCTTTGATTGATATGCAAAAACTGTATTTCTTGTTCAGTTGGGGTTAAAGCACTTTGGTTAACCTGCATTGGAACAATGTGGCATATATCAGTAATACTGTAAATTTGGTCAGCTTCATAAGATGAGTTGTACTGTGAGTAATGTGGGTTAAGTGTCGAAATATGTTTTTTGAAACTGAAAAATGTTACAATTTCATAACATGAATGATGTTAAATAAGTGTGTGTGCTTTGAAACTGAAAATTTTCACAGTTTCATAATATGATTTGTATTACAATGAATGTGAAAGGAGTGTTGAATAGATTTGTGCTATGATAGTATAGAAGAGTTTGAATACCTTCTCAAAGTGAGCAAGGCTGATGTGTTTCCACTTGGAGTACATTTTGCCAAGGTTCCATTTCATAAACCTTGGGAAGCCTTCTTTGTTGGATGGTCGGAGGAGTTTGCTGTGCTCACAGTACCAGTACTGTAAAAAAAAAAAAAAAATTGAAATATGTTAGATAGTTAGAAATAGGTGGATGTCTGATATTTTTGTGGGAAGTAGTTGAGTAATGTGTTTACCAAGAGTAACATGACGCATCCAGTGACATGCCTTGGGTTGTTGTTTGCATTTGCCATTGAATTCATCAGTGTGTCTTTTATTGCCTCAACCCAATTGTACTTCTTGATGTTGTTGAGATTGTCAACATAGTTGAGGAAACTCCAACTGAGTGTATGGCCTGTTGTGGGCATGAGAAGTTTCAAGCACAAGTAAAGGGTGATTACCCTTGCAAGATCTTGACGATCATTGGTTGATTTTCCTTTTTTTGTTTGTTGAAACATTTTGGTCAAAGACTTGCCATCCAATCTCTTGACTGATTTGCATCTTCGTTTGTAAAATGGAAGCTCAAAATCCTTTGGTCTTGCATAGGATTTGGTGGTGATGCTGTCTTCTCCACAGTCGATACCAAAAATGAGCTTGACATCACTGCTTCTGAGTTTCATTTCCTTTTTGCCAAGTACAAATGATCTTTTTCTTTTGTTGTAGAGTGTTGTCATTTCTGCTACAATGGAATTGTAGCATCTGCACCAAGAGGCCTTCAGTTGTGTTGAGGAGAGAGCATTTATAAGGCGCCAAAAAGGGGTTTTTTGCAGCTCTGTCTGTTGGGCTTTTGTGAATTTGACCCCCTTCAATAGTTTGATTACTGCTCTGATGTTCGAACGATAATTAAATTGTTAGACTCTCTTTGGAGGGACTGCTGCTTTTTTTTCTTTTGATGCCTTGGTTTTTATTTTGGGAGTTGATTGGCTTTCTTGGAGCTTTCTTTTTTTGGTTGGAGGAGCTTCTTATTTTTTTGTTGGCTTTCTTTTTTTTTGTTTTTGTTGTGGTTGGAGGTGTGGTTGGTGTTTGTTGTGTGGGTGGGGTCTGTGGTGTAGTTCTTGGGCTTTTTCTTGTAGGTGGTGTGGTTGTTTTGTGGGTTTTTTGGTGGGGTGTGTTGGGTTTGGTTGTTTTTGGGTGTGGTGGTTTGGTTTTTTGTGGATGGGGAGATGGTGGTGGCATTTCAGTGGATACAGGAGACGGACTTTCAAAAGGGGAGATGGTTAAATCCCTGATTGGATTTGTGGGCATATGGGTTTGTTTCTTCCAATATCTTCCAACAGCTATTTCTGAAAAAATGAAAGCGACAGCAGGTATGAGTAATATAGTGACAAAACTGTATAATTTTGAAGTTTTATATGCAGTTTAATATGAAGTTATATGTATTTTGTTGGTAACAGTTACGAAACTGTATAATTTGACAGTTTGATTTGCACTTTATAATAAGTTAGCTATTTGTTTTGAGTAGTGGTTAAACTGTGTAATTTTGCAGTTTCATTTGCAGTTTGAATAAATTTAGATATGTTACTTGTATAGTGATGAAATGAAACACTATGATGTTGCAGTTTTTATAAAAGTATGAACAATAGGAACAGCCCATTGTATTTTGTAAAAAGCAACAATAACAACGAGAAGATTAAAAATTCAAAAATAAGAATAAGAGAAGCCAATATTGAACAACAAGAAGAATAAGGTGTTGAATGTGTAAAAACAGGGATTTATGTGTAAAACAGTGTTTAGAATGTTGAAAAACAGGGGACTAGAATGTTTGAAAACAGGGGATTATATATAAAAGAGGGTTTATATATTTTTTGAAGTATGTAAAATGTGTATATACGAAATATGAAAGAATGATGTACAAATGTGAATGAAAAATAATGAATAGGTGAAGAGAGATGTTACTTTTTTTCCCCATTTTTGTGAATTTGAAGTCAGGAACTATGAAATCTCTTCGGAGTGGTGATGGTTCTTCGTGTTGTTGAGAGTCGTCGATTGAAGAATATGAACGGCTTGGTGTTGTGTTGAAGATGAACGGTTTGGTTTTGTGGTTAGGGTAGGGTTTCAGAGGGAATGGAGTCGAAGGGAGGAGAGATGGAGGATTGAGAATGGGATTTCGAGCGGCGGAGATGTTCAGACTGAGATGATTGTGGGTGATGAAGATGAACGGTTACGTTTTCTGGTTAGGGTTAGGGTTCCAGAGGGGATGGAGTTGAACGGAAGAGAGATGGAGGACTGAGGAGTCGATTTCGAGCGGCGGAGACGTGACAGTGTAGTGATCAGACTGAGATGATCGGGACGTGGGTGATGGTTGCGCGCGTGTAAATTAGGTGATATATTGTGGGTATTTTCGTCTTATTGTTAATTTGAGGACTTAATGGAGTATTAATTTTGTTTTGGGTCTAAACGGGGTATGATATGTTGGGCTTGGACCTTTGGGTCAGTTCCCCGAAAATAATTTTCTTTCTTATTATTTCTCACCAAATCACCCATTCCGAGTGTAAAAGTTGGGATATAGGTCTAGTTCAGTGATCCAGGAGTAGAGGGAGACCGCTCCTTGCTAGCCCATTCGTACCTCCACAGGCCCACATGAGTAGCTCATTTGGGCCAGACACCAAAGGTCTGGACTGATAAAGCTCAGGCCCAATGTCATCGTAGCAGATCAATAAAAATAAAGGTAAATTACAGTAATTCCCCTCATATTATCACTCATTTCTACTTTGCCTTTTTAAATTTCAAAACTCAGCCGTTAACTTTCATTAAGTATTATTTTATTAAAATTAATTATTTTTGTTAAATTTTAAAAAAAAAATCATATCACGTATAAAGCACATGACAAATTTATTGAATTTTTAGAACAATAATAAATATTATTAATTGTTTTAAAATAATAATATTCTTATTTGGTGATTTTATTTATACTTTATCTATCTTATTTTAGTGACAAAGTGCAAATGGAATCACTAATTTGCCAACGAGATCACTAAATAAAAACATTACTATCCGTTTGGTGGAGTTTTCAAAATCTAGTTTCACACTCACTTTTGAGTGTGGTGTTTGTTTAGGATTTTCAAATCATAATTCTACACTCATTTCTCAAAACTCAATTCAAAACATAATCATTACTTTTCAAAACTCATAACCAAACACATAATTCAAAACACTTTTCAAAACTCCATTCAAATCAATATTTTAAAAATATTTTAATTTTGTTAAGATTTTAAATATTTTAATATTTAAATATGTTACGATATTTTTAATTTTTTAATTTTTTTAATATTTTTAAATATTTTAATTTTTAAGGCCTTGTTTGGGAAGACTAAATAAGTGCACTTTTTGTCTTTTTTGACTAAAAAAGTGAGGTTGAAAATATGGATGTTTGGGTTAACTTTTTGACTTTTTATGGAAAAATGTGTAATAAAAAATTGTAAAAATTGGTTTTTAGAGGAAAATTTGAATTGGGAGTTGTGCAGCCGTAATTGTTGACTTTTGGTGAATAGTGTTAACTTTTTAACTTTTTGAGTAACTTTTTGGCTTTTTGGATTATTTGGGATATCCCAAACTTAGCCTAAATATTACGATTTTAATTTTTTAAATTTTAAAATATTTTATAAAAATAAATTCAAACTCTATTTTATAAAAAGATTTTTAAATATTTTAATTTTTTGGTTATGTATTTGGTTACGATTTGAGTGTAGAGTTGTGAAAGTAGTATGGAGTTTCGAGTTATGTGTTTGGTTATGAGTTTTAAAAATAATTTTTTAATTGAGTTTTGTTTTATGCGTTTGGTTACGATTTGAGTGTAAAGTTGTTTTTAAATTTAAAATATTAAAATTTTAAATTATTTTAATTTTTTGAATATTTAAATTATTTAAATTTTTACGATTTAAAATTTTTGAATATTTATTTTAATTTTTTACTTATTAAATTTTTTAGATTATTTAAATTATTTAAATATTTATGATTTAAATTTTTTGAATATTTATTTTGAAAAAAAATTATTTCCTTTGTAGTATTTTCAATTAAAAAATTGATTAATGTTATTTTTTGTTAATAATAAATTTTTTTAATTGAATTTTAAAAAGAGATTGGTTATGAGTGTTGATCAAAATTTTCAATAATGTGAAAGTAATGTGTTTTGTTATGAGTTATAACAATTTGAATTAAGTTTTGAAAACTCTTTTCAAAACTCATAACCAAACAAATTTTCTTATTTCACATGTCAAATCAAACTTTCAAAACTCAATTCTACACTCAATTCAAAACTCAATTCCATACTCAATTCAACACTTCATTCAAAAACCATAACCAAACAAATTTTCTACACTCAAATCATAATTCTAAAACACACAAACTCAAAATACAACTCATATTCTCAAATCATAGTTACAAAACTCTACCAAACGGAGCCTATTATTCTAAAATTTTAATAAATATATTATGTATTTTACACATAATTTAGGGATTGTTTGAGATGAACTATATAAGTGTAGTTTTTGATTTTTTGGCTAAAAAAGTAGAAGAAAAAAATATGTATATTTAGGATAATTTTTTAATTTTTTACGAAAAAATATGTAATAAAATATTATATCAACTAGCAAAATTACCGAATTACCCCTACTGACACATGCAACAGGCTGTCCGTGCATTTCAATTTATGTTTTCTATGGGAATGTGTGGCTTACATTGAGCCATGTATTGCATGTGGAGGAATTGTACTGCAGCACTATGCTGCACTATTTTTTTTTTTTTTTTGTTGAACCCACAGACTTCCCGCCAAACAGTGTAAATTTTTTTACTTTTTTAGTGACTTTTTAACTTTTATAAATGATGCCAAACCAGCCCTTAATCTTTTATAAAAAGTAAAGATTGATCCACCCAATTTAACATCCCTAAGATCTCCTCCAATATTTTCAAATTTCATAAGAACTCCAAGATTTTTTTTACTTTAATTAGCAAAAAACTCTTCTTTTTAGTTTTGTTTTGTAGCCATGTTTTATCTAAGGCTGCAAATGAGTCGAGTTTTGTTGAGCTCAATCTCGGCTCGTTTGCTTATAGAGCTCGTTTCTTGAGCTTGAACTTGTTTCGGCTCGACTTGTTAATATTAATGAAACTCGTTTTATTCGATAAGATATTTTTTAATATTATTTATATGATTTAATATTTTATACTATTATTTATATATTTGCATATTATTTAATATATAAATAATATATTTATTATATAATTTAAATAAAGATAAACGAGTCGAACTTGACAAGTCAAATTTATTCGAACTCAAACTCAGCTTGTTTACTAAACGAGTCTAATATTCGAACTTAAACTCAGGTTGTTTACTAAACGAATCGAACCGAACCCTTAACGAGCTAAATCGTGTTATTTACAGCTCTAGTTTCACCACTTTCTATAAATTACTAATTGAATCTTAACTTAAAAAAAAAAAAAAAGAAAAAAAAAAAAGGATTGTATAATATTTTGAAGGGGATAAATTTTGAAGTTTATGATGAAAAATTGCAAATGAACCCAAGACTTTGCCTTTGTAGATATATGTTAGGGCGTGTGAGTGTGTTCCTTCGAGATCGTAGGTTTAATTTTCATTATGTATTATTAACTTTTTGAGATGTTTATAAGATTTTTCGAATTCACGTGAAAGAGACACTTTCATAAATTTCAAAATGAATCGGGGATACGCGTAAAGCTGTTTCAGACACTTTTCTCTCTCCGCAAGCACCAGTTCGATTTCCCGAACTAGGGTTTTGGGATCTGGAAAATTTCCCCTAATTTTCTCTCTTCCCAAATAATGGGAGTAACCATCGTGACCGACGTATGGGAACCGAATCAGGCGCTATATGTATTCATATTAGTATCCTGCTCCCTCTCAATCTTCTGTCTACCTCAGCTCTCGTCGAATTCCAACAGAACTCTCGCTCGCACTCCGTTCGATCACTCTCTTCCCTCTTCTCTCTTTCGTTTCCAGAGAAGTTTTCTTCTCCTCTATTCTCTCTCTTCAGGTCTGCATTGTACGTTTCTATAGAGTGCCATTCAGTTTGGTTGATGAGAAAAATAATGAAAAAATGAGAAAGAAAACTTGAGATTTTAAAAATTAAAAGCTCAATATACTTGTTATTAAGCTAAAAGCCTAGATTTCGATCTTGCTTTAGTTGCTTATCAGTTTCTGATTATCTTTTTGTTTTTTTTCTTCTATGTTTCTCTCAGTGATGGAAGGGCTGTGGTCAGTGTTTGGAGAGTATGAGTTGTCATATTATGGTGTTGGTAGGGAGCAAATGGTGTTGTCTCTGTGTGTTGGTTATGCAGCTGCTCTCTTCCTTGGTACTTTCTTAGGCATGCTTTCTGATCTAATGTAAGTGCATATTGTTGTTGCCTGTGGTTTCTTGTTTCTTCTTCTTTTATTTTTATTTTTTGTTTGATGCAAAGTTAATAGGTTTATGGTCTAATACATATATACTTCATTCTTGCAAATGCATACACCTAGGAATAACAAAATCAGTGAGATGGTTGATTTGAATTGTGAAGCAAACGAAGCATTTTCTGTATTCTTTGGAAAATTTCAGGTTATTTGGAGATTATTCACAATATCAGGAGTAATCGGTGAATAAGTAGGTGATAACATTAAGAAATTCACGAAATGGCATGGCAATGATTTCAAAATGCATGATAGTTTGTTCAAAACTAATTAAATATACTTCTGGACTATGTACTCTGTTTGTATGCAATTCTGCCTCGCCAAGAAGATTGCACAGGTTCTTTTGTGTTGTTATTTCAACATAATAAGTTGATAACCTTCTCACCAGCATTCATGCCTGTAGCTTCTACTGATAAGTTATAGAGCTATTGTGTGTGCTACTACTACACAACTTGTCTTGTGGTGTTTCTTGCTTTACTGATTACAGTATGATCACTTCATTGAGTGCTATTTCTATTGAAATGCTTTCTAATTTGGGGGTTACAAGGCATAGTATACTACTAAACTGTATCCATTTTCAATGTTTTGTTTTTTCTGCTAAGTTATAGTGCAATTTATCATTTAATGCAGAGGTCAAAAGAAAGTTTGTTTGATATTTTGCATGCTGCACCTCTTTGTTGGAGTGTGGAAGAGAATTATTGCACATCCAAGTGTCTGGTTAGCAAGTATCTGTCTCTCACTTGCCAGTTCAATTTTTTCATTCAGTTTTGAGACATGGATGGTGGTTGAGCATGACAAGGTTTGTGTTAAAAAACCAGTTTTCAATTTTGGATTAGACATTGGCCACATGTTTGGTGTTGGAAACTCTATTACATGAAACTGGCCGCCGGTCCTGTTCCAGATCCTAAACATGTATTTCTTTGCAGCTAGTGTACAGGCAAGACACATTGAATGACTTGCTTTGGTTAATGGCATTCACTGAATCAGCATCTTTCATCAGTAGCCAAGTGATAGCAAATTCGTTGGTTGGTAGATATGTGGACAAAACTATGCTGTCTGCTTCCACTGCAGCAGTGTTTCTGGCAATTCTCTCCATCATTTTTATCACTCGAGGATGGAAAAAAGATCTGCGAACAGCATCACTCAAGGATTATAGGATATCTTTCAATGCACACATCTTTGGTGGTATGAAATGCATCCTTACTTTCAGTCTGCTATCTTAATTTTCCTTAGATAAGATGAAATTCTTGAAGTCTGGCAGGATGAGAATTTGTCAAATCTTAGGTAAGGTTGAGTGGTCAGGGTATAAAATTTTTATAAGGGAACTTCAATTTTTTTGAAATTAAAAATTAAGTGGTGTAAATTTACAAAGATCTTATTACTGCAAAACAAAGAAAAGATTAAATGAGTGTTGTGGCCATAGTTTGTGTTCTTATAGCAATTCTTACCTTTTGCACCATGGTCATTATCTAAGTCATTTTCAAATGAATTCCTATTTTGCATGATATGGATATAGAAAGGCGACGTCATGGTACATATGGCAACACCTAAGGATGATTGAAAATTTACTTTGTGATGCAAATCATGTGGGTTGAAAATCCTAGTAATAGCTATATGAGTAGAAACTCCATTGGGATCCACCTACAATCAGCTCATGAGGCCATTTTGTGTTTTTTTTTTTATTTGCAATCTTAGTATTTGCAGATTTGGCAATTAGTCATTTAAGTTCTCTTGAGGGGTATTTTGGTCATTATACATTAATTTAAAAAGGTCATGTGATTTTTAAGCCAGTTACTTTTAGGGGCATATTAGTCATTTAATTCTCTTTTATTTGGTTGGACAAAATAATAACATTAGATTAGTTTTATATAAAGGGCTGAGATCTTATTTTTATTAGGATAACCCTAGAATCTTTTAAATGGTTGTTTTAGCTTGTATTCTGTAGCTTTTGGACCATTGTTTTTGCAATTTTAAGAATGCTACAACAACTGTCTTCCTCTCCCTTTGTTTTGGGATTGAGAAGTGGGTGTTTAAGCTATAAGTTTTAGCTTGTTCTAACTCTTTGAGTTTTCTTCTTAATGTTTTAATCTTCTTTTGGTTAGTGGATTTACTTCAAAAAAAAAAAAAAATTACAGGTTATAAATTTCCTGTTATTGGTTGAGAAACTATGTACCCAATCAATGGTTTCTTTCTTTGGTTAGATAAACGGGTATGGCTTTTGGCTTGGGCACAAGCTTGTGTTCAGTTCTCCATTGCTGTCTTCTGGATTCTGTGGGCTCCCACGATAGTGGTACACCCTTGACCTCAATCTGAGTGGAATTAAATTTGATTTCAGTTTGGTTTCTGATGGATCATTTTTGTTTCCTTGCCATCTAGAAACTGTTGAATGTGAAAGAAGCTTCAAAGCTTTGAAAAATTCTTTGATGTTGTGTTTGGTTCATGAATTTGGATAGGGATTTGAAAAGAGAGAGAAAAAAAGTGTGTGAAAGGTACCTATATTTTATTCACATTTTTCCTAGTTTTTCCCTTTCCCTTTCCATTTCAAAATCCCTATCCAAATCCATGAACTAAATACGGCCTAAAACTAATCACTATTGAATTAAGTCATTACATTATACACATTTTAGAGATTTTTTTGTACTAATATAATTTTGACTTCCTATTTGGAAATTTGGACTTTTGACATCTAAAGTCTATCTAAAATCAAATAAGACCTATAAGTAAAAACTTAATTACAAACTTAATATGACAACCCTAAGCGGCCTTTATATAGCCCATGTCTATAAATTCTTCCAATTACCAAAATAACTCTAATTCTTAAAAACTTAACCAGACATAATTAAAACTCTCTGTAGCGTACTAAAGCAAAAACTATGCATAACAAGACTCTTATTGATAACGCAAGGTCCCAAACGGGTCTCAACTTGAAATCAACTACTTTCGTATTTTTTTGCCATCTCTTTGTATTTACTTTTTCTTGTGCTCTTTTTGGCCTGAATTAACTGCTTATTAACAGTTGGTGCAAATTGAGAGACCTATTTTTTAATAGCACCATGTAGCCAAATTTTATGGAAATTGCCAATTTATTCAATTGATGTTCTTGTGGTTTTAGGCTGATGGGCGAGAAGTACATCTAGGGTTGATATATCCTTGTTTGCTGGGTGCTAGGATGCTAGGAAGCACAGCATTTCCATGGTTTTTCAGTGGAATGTTATCTATTCAACCTGAGGATTGCCTGGTGTACGTGTTCATTGTAATGGGTTTTGTTTTGTCCATAGTGGCTTATGATTATCAGGTAGGGATGCTTTACTCATTGATCGTTTAGAGAACTAATTTTTTCCCGTTCCATTTTTTGGATTCTGAAGCTTGTTCTTGAATTTTTATAGCTTGTACTTATATGTGCAGGAAATTGGAGTTCTCGTGGCACTATTCTGCTTATTTCATGCTTGTGTTGGCCTGATTTTACCTTCACTTGCCAGATTGAGGACCATGTAAATTATACTAATGCTCCTTTGTTTGTGATTTCTTACTGATTTTGGCTTTTGTTTGGTGGGAGTTTATTTCATTCATTATCTTGTCTATATATGAGAGGAACTTTTGATATATCTCCTGCTTGCTTGTTCCATATACAGGTATATACCAAACAATTTGCGTGGAGGGATGATAAGCCTTTCTCATTCCCCTGCAAACGCAGCAATTCTGTTTTTCCTATTGCAAGTATGTACCTCTGTACATAGTAGGAAAAACTTCCAGAGTTTTAATTTTTAAGTCATAATCATACTCGTAGGTGCCAAATGGGCATAAACCCTGCACATAGGATGTATAAAAAGCTATATGCCTGTACCTCCTCAAAATTTCATGTATGTACAAGAGCAATGTTGTTTTTTACTTTTCTCTGTTTCTCTGGCGGCAGAATTTCCAATTTTCATCACAATCAGCCTGTGATTTTGTTGGATTTTGACGTGGATGATGTGCCTAAAGGACCCAACAATTATCTCTATACTTTCAAACTCCAGCCCTCTGCTTTAGGCTCTCTCCAGCACCCAAAAGTTTTTAAATGGGCATTATCTGGAATATCTGGCAAACTTAAATTGAAATTCAGCTTAGAAATTGGAAAGCAATCCCAATCCCAATCCCAATTCCAATCCCATGTCATATTCAATTATTAAACCCTAGCACCCTAAAGAATACTAAGCAGGCCCTAGGTACATATAATGATCCTTTGGTTGAAAGCATCAAAACCTTAAGATTTTGTGAATTTTTCCGCTATTTGATATATTATGCATAATTGTCTTATCTACATTTCTTAGGATTCAACTTTTTAAACACATCACATTTTGTTATTTTCAGATTATGAAGCATCAAAAATATTTTCTCTGATTCTTGTGATAATTTTCATTTTTCTTCCTGGCTTACCATCAAATATTGAGATTAGTTGCTACCTTGTTACAGAGAGGCTACTACCAAAACATTGAGAATTCGACAATCATGGCATTTGCTGCTCTTGGCCTATTTTCCGCGGCAGGTTGCATGTATCTTTTGAAGCGCTGGGGGAAGCAACGCCACCAAAACTGCCACAAATTGTGATTCCATATCCTTGTTTCCAAGATCGATGGCCAGTGCAGGCGGATCTAGGTTTTACTAAATTGGTAAGAGAAGAGATTGAAGAAAAGGTCAGAAATGAAGAAATTCCAACCCTTGCAAAGCCATTCAAGAGATCTGCCGATTAATTGAAGAAAAAACAATGAGAACAGAGTTGATATTATAGATCTCCACTGGATTCTACAGAATTCTCAAGTCGAAAGTTGAAGAGTGGATAAATACATGACACCGATCTCAACTTCTGATTCTGTTTCTGTGGGGCTCACATTTGTTTCCTTGCTGCACCACACGATTAACTGAAGCTTAAACTAACAAGGATAAAAGGTTTACATGGTGTGATTATCGAGCTTTTAATTTTGTGGATGAACACGTATTGCTGTTCAAGTCTATAAATGTCTCAGCTGAGAAGACGTTGCATGAGATCCACCAATTGAGATATACTAACCAAGGTGTATTTTTATTTTTATTTATTTTTAATTTTTTGTGGACATTGAAAATTTTATGATATATGTTTCTTTGCTCGAACTTGTAATAATGCCACAAGGAAATCTAGGATGTGCCCTTGTGGATGAAGAGAGATTTTAGTTGGTTGGTTCATTCATTCATTCGCAAAACTGTCAAATAATCACTTAATGTTAATAATGTTTTAACATTTTTATAAAATGTACAAACTTTGTATTTGATTGGTTTGTACTTGATATTACATAGTACATACAAAAATGTAATATGATTTGTTACATACTTTATAATTAATTTTTGCTCAACGTATTACTTTTTAGAAACTTTATAGAGATAAGCCTTGTCATTCAATACTGTTGAAGACAAGTTAAAAATTTGATTTTATTGTATAAGGGAACAATCAAGATGATTTCTATAATTAAAATGAAATCATAAGGCTAAAGGAATCAACTCAAGAGGATTGTGGGAAGGTATTCATTAACTGATAATTGCTTGATATACTGGGACACTTCATGTTATAACGTGACTGAACATATGTACAATAAAAGTAAAATGGCAAACTATCGGATAGAAATTGAAGCTGATATGAAAAGATAATACATTAATGCTGTGTTTGGTTGGGGGATTTGAGGAGTGATTTGGAAAGGGAAAAGGAAAAGGTGTGTGAAACTATGTGAAATGTAGGTATATTTTTTTCACATTCCACCTACCTTTTCCATTTCCCTTTCCAAATCCCTTCTCAAATCCCTCAACCAAACACAGCATAAGGGAAGATGTCAAAAACCAAATATAAACCTAAATATTTCAATAGAATTATTTCTTGAATAACATTTGCTGATTTTTCAACATAAGCAACCATCTGACAACAATAGCAGCTGAATGGACTACTAGAGAATGTTCCCTCTTCTCTTTTACCTCTCTTGGTAGAGTCAAGATACCCAAGCGAAAAATTAATACGCGATATGACATTGACAGTTGATGCAGAAGCAAAAAGCTGAATAATGTTGTCCTTAACATGTCCCGAGTCTCCCGGATTCCATAACCACCGATATGCTTAGGCCCCTCTACCAAGAAAGAGTCTCTTCGTTCCACTTGACTCGGTCAGATATATACAACTTAATGACTCTTTTACATCCCTTGATGCAGAAGCAAAAAGCTAAATAATGTGGTCCTTAACATGTCCCAATTCTCCCGGATTCGTTCCACTTGACTCGGTCAGATATATACAACTTAATGACTCTTTTACATCCCTTGATGCAGAAGCAAAAAGCTAAATAATGTGGTCCTTAACATGTCCCGATTCTCCCGGATTCCATAACCACCGATATGCTTAGGCCCCTCTACCAAGAAATATATACAACTTAATGATTCTCTCTCTCTCTCTCTCTCTCTCTCTCTGTGAACTCCCAGTTTCACCCCTAACTCAAGGCTTCACTCCATCAGTGCACCCCCTCTCTCTCTCTCTCTCTCTCTCTGTGAACTCCCGGTTTCACCCCTAACTCAAGGCTTCACTCCATCAGTGCACCACAACACAAAACACCACACAAAGCTCTACTAAAATGCTCAATAGATCCCAGAAATAATCTTCGTGCATCCTAGAATCGGCATATAAGGCAATTGTTACCTTAAAGTTCTATGAATTCGATGTAGAACTATGGAGTTGGTAGATGCCACAGCCAATGCCATTTGGATCTGTTCTGAAGAAAATCACTGGTAAATATGTAGGCAGCAGAAGCGAAGAATGTACTATATATGAGAGTTGAAATGCTTTTCATGCCAGAAGCTCCATATTTAATCTGACTCATACAAGTTTCTTGCACCAACTGATTATTCCAGACAGTTTTTGTTCAACATTATCTCTCATTGTTTGTTTCCTTCTTTTTGCATCTTCAAGATCTAGAGTTCTATATGCAAGAGCAAGCAAATACATTGCTGGATGAAGTCTCCTGCAGATAATATATAATATTGAGTAACGTATAAATGCCACATCCAAAGAATATATTATATACAATTTTAAATTGCACTCGGGTTCATGAAAAGTCAAATTTGAAGCATGAGGCGAGGGAATGTTCACTAGGGCAAGTAGAAGCTTTTTGTTGTGCAGACAATAAATGCTAGAACAAACACACACAGAAACAAGAACACTGGCAGGGTGTGCCTACGTCCATGGTGGAGAGAGAGAGAGAGAGAGAACAAATTTACTATATTCAATAAGGATTACAAAACACTCTGAACTTCTCAACGTTACTCTCTTTTTCTGTAACATTCCATGAAACCCTAACTGAAAATTACAATATATACCACCTAGTCTCCGGGCTCAGGCCACCATAAAAAGCCTCTTAAAGTATACAAGACATCTCACAAAGAGATGAGGTGTGGAAGTTTCGAAATTTTTAGTTAGGGGTGGAAACCAACAACGGTTATGCAACTAAAAAGAGATTTCCAAATAAGTTTGGAATTCCATGTCAAGCTATTCTGGAAAGTGCCAGAGTTCAAATCCATATTGTAAACTTCCAATACATAGCAATGAGATTTCTGGACGTATTAGTTTTTTTTTGGATAATTTCTTAATAAAGGGCTGAGTGGGTAAAAAAATAGGATGCTACTGTAGTCCTTAAAAAACCAGCATGTGAATTAGTAGAAACTTTTTGCTAGCTTACATTGTGTTTGGTTGGAGGATTTGGGAAGGAATTTAGAAAGAGAAACAGAAAAGGTGTGTGAAAGTATGTGAAATATAGGTAAATTTTATTTACATTTCACCTACCTTTTCTTTTTCCTTTTCCAAATCTCTTCCCAAATCCTCCAACCAAACACAGCATTAGTAATGCTTAAACATGCAAACCCAAAGAGAAACTCTGAAAAGGCCTCTGAGGCTTATGTGACATTTGACTTACTTTTCAAACTGTTCATCTGCATTGAAGCCATCCCAATACCTTCTGGATGGGACAGTCCGGCCTTTCCTATCTCTGCCAAATGTCTCCACATACCAACCTCCAATGTCATGCATGCCACATCGAGGCTCAAACAGCCAAAATCTGTTGAAAGAAATCATAAGTTCAAAACATCAATTATTATAGGACTCACTGATCAGGAAGCTCATTTATTTTTACAAAATATTCTTACAAGGAAGCTGTCATTAGAAAAAATATATAAAAACATCTAGTGATTTCAAACCAACATGAACCTCATCTTGAGAATCTTGTTGTTTTTGTACTTCCTCTGGGTTGACCTCAATATTTAATGTTCAGTTCTGAAAACAACAATGAAGTTCCGAACCCATTTCAGATATTACTCAGCTAATTAAATTGGAACCCAGCAAGTGATATCGAAAAATTGTATAAGTTTTTCAACTTCGAACAAGGCATAGAAGCAGGTATTCAATGGAAAGTACTTGGCCATTCACCAGAAATATGAAAATAAATAAATAATAAATAATGTGGCACAAAAGGAAGAGTACAAAGGACGAGTAATAACATTCTTGCAGAAGGGGAAGAGAACCACACAATGATTTAGAGGGAATTTCACTTGCAAATAATCAGTTGTCAATAAACAATAATTCTCCTGATCAGTCGAAGGAAGATCATTTTATTGGAAGTTGGGCTGGTAGAAAACCTCTGAACAAATCCATCAAAGAAGAACCAGCAAAAGGCGAAAGAAATTTCTTTTTCAGATGCAAAAAGCTTAGGTTACACTTACAGTTTATTTGGGTTTTGTAAGATTAGTTCTACACTTATCTATCAACATGAATTTGAGAAAATAATACATCTTACGTGCTTGGTGGTAACTGAGCTCTGCTGCATCTGCACTCTGCCACAGAAACTTTATCATCCACTTGATACCAGTGCATGTGTTTTACCTAAGACAAATTCAGTAACAGAAGAAAAGAAAATTCAAAAGACTAATTACACAGATATGTATTTGAATACATCAATCCACTCATTCATAAAGCAGGTCTTGAAAAATTGAATTAACAATCACGAAAATTGGTAGAGGTAAGCCACAACTAACCTAGCATATTAGTGCAAAGTTCATAAGTAATTTATCATCGCAGGAAATATGATAAGAAAAGACAAGAAACTGGGGTCTAACATGGGATCACTAGTTGAGCAGCAAGTCAAGTTCTAAGCAGTATGCCAACAAAATTCCTGGTACAATGGAAGTTCACAACTAAGACAAAACAGAAGCAACTAAAGTCAACACTAATGCATGGAGAAGTTTTATTTAAAAAAATAATAATAAATAAAGACAATTGATCATGTGTACAGTCATCAAAACTCCCAAGCCATTTTCTCCAGTAGAAACTACAAGGAACTTTAACAATATAAAGCATATGTCACTTATTTACAAAGAATTTGTTCCACTACATGTACATGGTTCTTGACATCGTGCTACACAAAGATTTGCATTGATAGAAGCAAGAAAACCCCAGCATTTGTTTCCATTACAGGCTACAAAAAAACTAGAAGTTCTTGTCATTAAGGTGGGTCTTCAAGAACACACTGCAAAATTTACAAGAGCCACCACAATAATGCAGGGAACGAAGACAAGCATGTCATTCCACAACAAGAAGTCAAAGAGACATAAATATTGATCTAAACATGAATTTAATAACTGAGGGTGAAAACCAAAACGAATAGAAACTGAAAGAGAGCTGTTACACACCATCAGTGTCCTATGCTTCATAATCATGTGGGTTTTTATACCATTGCTATCATAGACAAAGCAAGACCCTTCTTCGGAGTTGGTCCCTATTCCAGTTATTGTTCCCAGTGGAATCCTAGATCCAACTGCAACACCCTTGAAGGAGTCTCTAGAAAATCCTTTGCTCATGTACAAATCTTCATGTGAACTAAGATATACATGTATGTGATCCTGAGAATCTTCATTTCTTATCCCATTGCAATAGCTTTTAGGTGGGACTCTGGTTGCCAAAGCAACCACCTTTCCCAACAAATGCAATTCTAGATCTTTGTATGCATCAGATGCATGGTAATCAATCTCTGTTGCTTGCATCCGATGAATTCCAATATCATCTGTTCCAGAATTGGTTTGTCTGCTCGGATTCTCTATGGCTTGGCACAACCCCGACCCTCTAGAGGCAAAAGATGACAGTTTTTCATTGTAGGACTGAGATAATTCAGGAACCTTATCAGCTAGGCATATCATTCCAAAAAGGTCACGCCCTGAAACCAAGTGCAGCACTTCAGGAGTTTCACAGGCAGACCTCTCCTCGGCTTCAAAACAGTCAGGGAGGAGATCCATAGACTCAACCACGGGGCCATAGTATGCTGCATGTATGGATGAATAAAAATCCCTTTCCAGTACATCAAAGTAGCCTGACCCAACTACAATTCTTCTCTCTGACAAAATATCATTTAAAGCAAACCTATACCATTTTAACCATTCAACAACTTCCATTTCTTTCATTGTTGTTCTGTGTGATTCATATGTGTACATTACTGAAACTTGCTCAGAACATCTCTGAACACGCATTCTCTGAGATAACAGGTACCTGTCATAATGAGTCCTCTTCTCAGAATCTGATAGTATCTGCATTTCATTGTTCACTACTAAGTCAGAACTTCCCTTGACATTGAGAGCAACAGTTATTTCTGGTTTCCAGAATATGCTGGAATATTGTATGTACACCATTGCGTTATGTTTATGTAGAACGGCAACATTGCATTTTATATAAATATTTTCAGCATACTGTGGCACTAGACATTGCCGCCATGCACAATGCGATGCACACAATATTTCCAGCACGTCTTAGAACCCATAAATAAGTTCATTCAATCACCTAAACTACTGTGATGCTGATGTCAAAGCACAAATATCAAGGAAGTCTCCATGACAAACGAACAGCCCCGAGACAGAGAGGAAAAACAAAAATAACAGGCACTTTCAACTTGAAACATATGCCAAAATCGGAACTAAATAAAAAAACATTTGAGATATAATCCTCGACCGTAAGGTGTTTAAAATAAAGCAAGGATTGCAGGCACATATTAAAACATTGTATAGACAATTTCATGTTACCTTTCCTACAAAACATGTGAATCTAATCGTATTAAATAAATCAAAATTCAAAATGTTTACTTCCCAATGGATTCAAAACATCCCACCAAGAAGTCATTTTTCTTACAGTTTCAAGGCATTGCTAACTAGATAATTGAAGATCCCTAACTAATTGATACACATACAAAAAAGCAACAATCCTGACACCACAAGAATGCCTATAGTAAATTTTAAGGAACTTCAGCTTTGTTATGATTTATTAAAAATGTACACTTTCACAAATTACCAATAATTCATAAGAAATTTCCAAATTACAACTCATTCATAAGAAATTTCCAAATTAGCCACAATTTCATAAATGTTGGAACTTCACAAGCTGGAGTTGCTACCTGTATTCAGTCTAGTTATTTGTAGTGAATGTGCCACCATGTTTTTTGTTCTCATTAAACTCTCAGCTGAACATAAGCACTAAGCTCTAGTTCTCTCCACATTTTTCAGAATCAGATTCATTGTGTAGAAAAATACAAACTGAATTCATTCTCACTTCAAATCTAACTTTATTGCAACTTGAATTTAATTCTCTCACACCATAATTTGCAATTGTAAACAATTTCTGTAAGAACAAAGACAAATTCAAAACATCAAAACAAAGTTAAATATAAAATGAATTTTTAGAAATGTTGATTGAATAAAGACCGATCAACACAACACAATTGACAATATACCTCATAAGCAGCGAGGATTTGAACGAATCGATGAGAATCAGAGGAATGATCCAGCGATTTAACGAGGTCGGGGTGAGTTTCTTTGGCCAATCTTCGGAACGAAGCTTTGATTTCGGCGAACGAGCTTGTTTCGGAAACCCCTAAGAGATCGTATGCGTTTTTTCCGGCGAGTTCACTCGGAGTCGACTCGGTGCCGGTGGTGCTGAACCACCACCACCGATTAGCAGTGGTGGTGTTGAGATTTGATTGCCGTGTGATTGAGAGAATTGGACGGTGGTGATGGTAGAGGCCGACCAGAGAGGACGATCGTCCGGTGAGGAACGCCATTTGTCTTGGGGATTCAGGGAATGATAGGTGGATAGAGTTACAGAGGAACGGTGACAGTGAGGTAGCTTGTTGGTGATGGTACGAATAACATGTCTCTCTCCGGTCACCCGTCGATATATTGGGCTATCAGTGAGCCCATTAATGATTATTTTAATGGAAAAAAGGCCTAATTAGCCCAAGATTTTATTGGGCCCTCAAACCTAAGCATGGAGTCTTGCATTTCCCATGTAGCAAATCTCATAGATATTTTTTTTTCGGGCCACACGGTTAGATGTTTTAGTAGAGTTAGATTAATGTACATTATTTTATTGACTTAAACTTAAAAATCTTATTTTACTAACATCTAAGTGTCCTCTCATGATTATTTGGACTACCGTCAGAGCCTGTAAACCTCATAGATCATAGCAATTTGGAAACTTGGTAGACTTGTACCTAGAGGTGTAACCCGTTTAGTTAAGACCGAGATAAAATTGAGCACAAAATTGAGTTTTACAATTTTGTTAGTTGATGAATTGAAACCGATCACATATTATTTGCTTTTGTCGATTTTTTAGCTAAGTGTAAATAAGGGATTGCAAGAAAGCTTTAAGAATTTTACAAAATCTATAAAATTCTACATTTAAATAAAACGGGAGAGGGTGAGGATTGCTCTATAAATGTTTTCCTCCTTAACTTTTATAAGCAATGATCACTTATTTTTTAATACTAAAAAAATCAAGATATAAAAAGCATTTGAATATAATATATATATATATCTTTTGTCCGTGTTAATGTAAAATTCGTCAAAATCAAAATACATCATATTCAATTCCATTGATTTTTCTTACATTTCTAATTTCTAGGTTAGAGGACTTGCAAATGAATTCACAAGTTTAGGAAAATTATAATCTAAAATTAATAAATAAATATTGATATGTGATGGCACTTTTGTAATTGAAAATTATTTTGATGTGTATTTTATTTTAAAGTGTATGACCCCAATTCAGACACATCTTAAATTATTTATAAATTTTTCTATTTCTATTCACAAAATTGTCATTATCATTGTCATTGTCATTGTCATGCAGAAGGAAGATCAAGCTCAACTGAAACTTGGCCACTAAATATAGCAAATTGACTGGCATCTAGCCCCAACCTACCTTTGAATTACTTATTTATGGTCCACAACTTGAACTCCAGCTTATATTATTAATTAATATTATAAATAATATATTTATTAACAATTTAATTGTCTCAAAATTAGTAATTGGATACACCTGTTGATCATTCCATGAATTACAGAAAAGTTATGTATTATGTTTTTTACTAATAAGAAAATATATTACTATTTTTTTAAAAATTGTAAACACAAAGCAAACACTTAAATGTTTGTAATTAGATGGGTGCAGTCATATTGTTGTTTTTGAGCCTTTAATAATTTTATTTTATTTTATTTTATTTTATTTTTTATTTCTGTGAGTACGATATTCAACTACGATGATTTTCTCTGAAAAATGTTAAAAAAATTGCATTTTTAGCACTACCCCTAATCAATAGAAGATGCCAAACTTTAGAGATTTCTGAAAAAAATTATTACCAAGTTTACCAACTATTGTGAAAGGGGCCAAAATTTTCTTCAAAATATTTTGCCAAGTTTATTAAAATTCCTCGCGTTTACTAATTGGCTAATGTCAGGTACTGGTTAAAATTTTTTAAAGTAAGAAATTATTATTGTATTTTGTTAATTTTTTCATGTATTAATGTTGTATTATTTTAATAAATTTCACAATTTATATTTATTATTAATGCAGTATTGACACATAATATAATAAATAAAAAATAATATTTAATATTTTTTTTTGGTCTGAATTTTTACTTTTTACTCATAGAACCGACACCATGATGATACGTGACCTCCATTCCTATTTCAGTAAGGTATAGAAAATGATTTGTCCGTAACAAGACTCATAAACAAAGAATCATACTAACAAGTGCACCTAACGTGCTTGTTAAAGTATAATTACTAATAATTATAATCAATGAGTCTTAAAAAGGATTAAAATTATAAATAATCATACTAGAAATGCAATGCATTAATTATGAAGTGATTATAATGAAAATCAAAACTCACGAAAGTAGTTTTTTTTTTTATAGGACACCAAAATAGTTAAATAATTAATAATTTAATGAGTATACTTTAGTTAGGAATAACTAAAACCAATACTGTGGGAGCATATTTCGTGAGTGGCACCATGTGTTCAAGGTGACGCTGACGTGTCAGCCGAGGTACCACGTGGCTTGGTCATGCGTCGAGATGATCTCGGCCAGGCCGATGTTATCTACGAAGATATCGGAATCCGAGATAAACGAATAAGGGATATGAGTCCTATAATTGGGGAGGACCTCAGTCTGGATAAAGATAAAGCTCTTTGGGAGTTTATCTCTATCTAGTTGAGAGTCCCAGGTGAGCATTGAGCCAAAGTCCATTGAAGCTAGGCTTCTACAAGGATCATGTTAGTGCTGGCTATAAAAGCAGGGCACCCTCGTCGGTCTAAGGTATGCTTTTTATACTCTGTCTAGTGATTTAAGCACGATTGGCTATCTTTGAGAGATAATTACTGACTTGATCATCGGAGTGCTCCCGGGTGGACGAACCATCGCCAGATTCTTATCTTTCTATAACAGGTTGTTTGGGTTTAATCTATTCTGTCGGTACTCTCCTGCTGAGTTTCCCTGTTTGGTTGTGTGGTCAAAAATCAACACCCACAATTTGGCGTCGTCTGTGGGAAACGTAAGGAGAATAGATGGCCAACGACGGACATAAAGAAAAGATCGGGGACGACATCCCTAGTGGGAGTGGCAAACATGCCGATTCTAACATGGAATAGGAGAACCCTAATGAAAAGAAGGACGTCGGCCAAGAGGGAGACCCACTGAAGAAATCAGGCCGATACGAGTACTATAACGAAAGCAACCTCCAAGTATGGAAAGATAGATACCTGAGGAGGGATGACGAGATGAAAGGAATGGAAAACAAGTTGGCAGACCTACAATCGGTTGTCAACTTCATGATGCAGAACAATGTCATGTAACCACCGTTTCCATTGAAGGACGCGCCGATTCCAGCGGTTGAGAACGACTCCCAAAAAGGGGGCAATGAGCAGTCCCAGCGGCCCCTCAGCATGACAGGATGAAAGAGCATTCACATCGGCCTTCTAGGGAAGTTGGGTGAGGAGAGTCAGTAAGAGAAGAGTCTTAGAAGACACCTCATACAAAAGGAACCTATGTGAGGGAACATCGGCATGTTCAAGGGAAGGAACCTTATTTTGACACGACTAATGAAGAGAAGTCCAAGAGGACTCATAACGACGTTAGGAGTAGCGCACCAAAAAGGCTGAAATTCATTGACAACCGAGCTCCTGGTCGAACTAAGAAGGATTTGAGGGACTACCTCTGTCACGACCCGCTCCTCGTACCCAAGGGTTAACCATCGTGATGGCCAGTAACTGAAGTTACCTCCGGCCAATTCTTGAACAAATCAATAAACGCGAGCGGGAAATAATATTTAATTGAGGGTACCAAAATAATTATCGGAGCTTCTATTTTTTATAACAAAATTTATTAACCCAAAAGGTTGATATTTACATATAAAAATATCATAAAAGTGCTGTGTGTGTCTATTCCACAGGCCCGCGTCTAAGACTTTCCAAAAGCTATTTTTGAATTGCACTATTTCTTGAAAATTGGTAAACAACTATAAGCACATGGCAGAGTGAGAAATATTATGTCAAGAGTATAAGGGACACAAAATAACCATGGATAGTTATGTAATTAAAATATTTAAGATAACTTAGTCTGAACAAATAATCATTTAAGTAACAAAATTGAGATTATGTAAATAAATAACCATAACCACGATACCGAACAAAACAGAACAGAGGTCATAGGAGTGACAGTCAGAACAGAGGTACGGATTCAAGAGGTGGCTCGTACGGATTATAGAGGTGGCTCCCATAATAGTGTAGCACTTATCTCCGCACAACACTTTGCTCCTCACATAACAAAGGTCAATAGATCCATGACAATAAAGGGCCACAAAGTGGTTAAACAGAGGCCAATGGTTATTTAAGTCCCCCGAGGCATGAGACTCCCGTGGTGGTACTTACAAAACATAATTGTTTATAAGATCATTGTCAAATATTCTTTAAAATATAAACAAACATATCCATGAGTTTCATTTTAACAAATAGAGTTCAGAAATTAATCTGCGTAATTGAAATACTAATATAATTTATAAAACATAATTTGTATAAAATAAATATGGTAAGTCAAAATATACGTAAAATATATTATGGTAACTGAAGGTATAATATAACTCACCTTAACTTTAATACCTCACTGTTTCTTTCCACTATCATCGACCCTCTCGGTTTCCATATTTTTTTCTTCATTTTCTTCGTTTCTTTCCTTTCTCCTTCCTCTCTTTTTTCCTTTTCCTTCCTTTCTTTCTTTTTTTCTGCCCAGTTAATCACCTCCTCCCTATTTATAGAGAGGTAAGAACGTGGCCCGTGTATCTTTCCCAGATTTGATTCATAAATTATATAGATTTATACTTATCTTTAATAAATATTTAAGATAATTACACTTTGGCTCAGTTTTTTTAATATAACTATATAAATAAATTAATCCCTAATTAAGTTATACTCTATCGTATACCAACAGAAAATTAATTATTTATTTTACTACCACACCCGTTATTATTATTATTATTATTATTATTATTATTATTATTATTTATTTACTCTTACTTTTATATTTATTTATTTACTATCTTTAACTTTAATTTGGCCTAACTAGTATTATAATTTCATATTTCTGTTAATTTGGTCCCTTTAATCTCATATTTGATAATCCAATGCCAAATTAGATTCTGTATTTATTATTATTTATTTAATAATATATTGTCACATACAACCATAATATTAGTATAAAATTTAAGGGACAATTTAAATTTTCGGGTTGTTACAACCTCTAGAGGAAGTGACAGAATGCCGAGGTCACATCCCTGGTCAAGCTAAGGACACCATTCTCAGTGGAGTTGGATAAATTCGAGGCCCCAAAAAGGTTCCACATGCCGAAATTCCAAATATATGACGGTTAGTCCGATCCAAACTTTCACGTCGGCTTATATTTGAATTCAATGGCATTGTATACCGGGAATGAACCGTTGCTTTGTAAGGTATTCCCCTCATCCTTTGGGGAAATTACATCAGATTGGTTTCATAAGTTGGCGAAAGGAACTGTGAAGAGTTGGGAAGGCCTGGCTGAGATGTTTGTGGCCAGGTTTGTTATAAACAAATTGCAGCCATTGAGAGTAGACTCCCTAATGGCTCTGAAAATTGGCGAGGGTGAAAGCCTCAGGGCTTATGCCAAAAGGTATTATGAGGTATTCAACCGAATACCAGGATGCAACCAGGAGTTAGCGGTCGTATCTTTTAAGAACGGCCTAAAGGATGACTACATGCTGTGAAAGTCATTGGCAAAGACTCTGCCAAAGAGTATGGTGGAGCTCATGGCAAGGATCGAGAAATATGCCAGAGCAGAGAAGGATACACGGAGCAAAGGCACTGAAGCAAGAAAAGAGAAACGGCTCGCCGAAGCAAGGCCGAGATAATACTGGATTTAATAGACAAGAAACAGGACTAAGGGTTGTGTAGGCAGTCACCACTATGTTTGGATCCTGATTTCTAAAGTTCGAGAGAGGATCAAGAACCAACCGTATTATGAAGCGCCGGAGAGGATCCTTGGCGAATTTATGGGGAGAAGCCTGGGAAAGCACTGTGCTTACCACAATAAGGATAGACTCTTGACACAGGGTTGTAGAGCCCTAAAAGCACATTTAGAAGATCTGGTAAGACAAGGTCACTTAAGGGACCTAGTAAATGAGGCCAGAACGAGGGAAGAACAAGCAAGGCTGCCCTAGGCACCGGCAGCACCACCTCTACCAGCACTGCAACCGCAAGCAGATGAACCTCGAGTGATCAATGTGATTCACTTGAGGGTCAATGAGAACGAGGTGCGTGGAGAGACTCAGAAGGTGAAACACTTATAGCATGGTATCAAGTCCAGCAAAAGAGGCTTAGGACAGATGAGCACCAGGGACCAATGACATCCTTTACTGAAGCAAACCTAGACACGGTGCAACATCCACACAACGATGCTTTGGTAGTGACCCTCAAGATTGGAGAATGCCAGGTAAGCCGTATTCTAATTGACCAAGGAAGCTCTTGTGACATCATGTATGTCAGATGTTACAAGGAGCTCAGCCTTCACCGAGATGATTTGGAGCAGTCCAACAGCCTGATGGTTGGGTTCAATAGAACACCGACATGGCCCTTAGGAGCAATAAATTTGGAGGTTCAAGCAGGCACCAAGAAGGTAAGCACAGAGTTCACAGTAATTGACACCCCCTCCCTTTACAATGTTATCTTGGGAAGGCCATGGTTGCACGCAGTAAGGGCCGTTCCCTCAACACTGCCCTAGCTATTGCGGTTCCCAACAGAGTATGGAATTGAGGAGATCAGAGGGGATCAGGTGCAAGCAAAGAATTGCTCCATGGCAGCAATGAAATCCACCTGCAACATGTGAGAAGCAGAAACAGTAGAGATTGAGGACAAAGATATGGAGGTCCTGGATGACGTCGGCAAAGAACCGACCGACAAAAGTGAGGAAGCCTTAAAGAAGATCCTAGTTCGACAAGGGGATGAAGAGCGCTTTTTTCTTCTCGGCTCAGGCTTGGCTGAGGAGGAGAAGGAGTTAGAGTCATTCTTGCGAGCAAACATAAGGTGTTTGCCTGGACGCCATACGAGATGCCTGACATTGATCCCGAGGTCACTTGCCATAGACTAAATGTAGACAGGTCAGCTAAACCTGTCATTCAGCGAGCAAGGAGGCTGACGTTGGTTTATGTGGAGGCAGTAGAGGAGGAAGTGGACAAATTGTTGGAGGCAGAGCCATTCGGGAAGTAAACTACGCAACTTGGTTGTTAAACACATTGTTGTGAAAAGAAGAATGGAAAGTGGAGGGTCCGCGTGGACTTTACCAGCCTGAATAAGGCTTGTCCCAAAGACAGTTTTCTACTCCCCAAGATTGATTAATTAGTGGATGCCACTTCAGGGTATGGTAGGA
This sequence comes from Camellia japonica, assembly GCA_030407325.1. NCBI lineage: Eukaryota > Viridiplantae > Streptophyta > Magnoliopsida > Ericales > Theaceae > Camellia > Camellia japonica. The sequence goes on along the minus strand of JAPPVO010000059.1, from coordinate 142,249,531 downwards.
TGAGCTTCCTAGATGCTTATAAGGGGTACCATCAGATAGCAATGTACCCCTCCGATGAGGAGAATACTGCATTTATCACTCTAAAAGGGCTGTATTGCTACAGAGTGATGCCTTTTGGGTTGAAAAATGCAGGAGCAACCCAGCAGAGGTTGGTAACCAAGATGTTCAGACATCTGATTATCAAAACAGTGGAAGTGTACATTGATGATATGGTCGTGAAGACCAAAGAACTTGAGAATCACTTAGCCAACTTAAAAGCAGTTTTCGATATCCTTAAAACATATCGGCTCCGACTCAATGCTTCGAAATGCGCATTTGGAGTTGGGTATGGTAAGTTCCTGGGATACTTGGTTACCAGACGGGGCATTGAGGCAAGCCCAGATCAAATCAAGACTATCCTGGACTTGAAAAGCCTAACGTCGGCAAAACAAGTACAGATGTTAACAGGAAGGGCCGCAGCCCTTAATAGGTTTGTAAGCAGAGGTTCAGATAAATATAAACCATTTTTCAGTTTATTGAAGAAGGCCACAGATTTTTTGTGGACAGAGAAGTGCAAAGTCACTTTGGCCGATTTGAAGAAATATCTGACCACAACTCCAGTTCTGTCAAATCCAGTACTTGGAGAGGAGGTATTTTTATACTTGGCTGTTTCGGAGCACGCAGTAAGTGCAGTGATAATCAAAGAAGAGAAAGAGGAACAAAGGGCAGCGTACTATGTGAGTAAAACCTTAACAAGTGCAGAGACCAGGTACTTACCCCTGGAAAAGTTAACACTAGCCTTGGTGATGGCTTCAAAACAATTGAATCATTACTTCCAAGCCCACAAGATTGTGGTGTTGACTGAGCACCCCTTGAAGTCCCTGCTGCAACAAGGAGATCTAACAGGCAGGGTAGCCAGATGGGCAGTGGTATTAGACCAGTATGATTTAGAGTTTAAACCCAGAACGGCAATCAAAGGCCAGCATCTGGCCGACTTTGTGGCTGAGTTCACACTCGGTGCCATCCCACGTTGGGCTCCGGTGAGCCGCGGCTTAGGGTGTCTAGGGGAACAAGAAGAGACCCAGCTGGGAATGAAAAATCCCACAACAAAGCAGAAGAAAGAAGAAAAACTCAAGCCCTGCAATATTTACATCGGCAACTCCTTCCGCCTGTTTGTTGATGGAAGTTCAAACCGTCAAGGAGCGAGGCAGGAGTGGTGTTGGTATCACCAGATAGGTGAATGTTAGAACAGTCTATTCGTTTAGGGTTCAAGGCCTCAAACAATGAAGCAGAATATGAGGCACTAATCGCAGGGTTGAAGTTAGCAGCAGCAATGGAAGCCGACGAGGTGGTAGTCTTCTGTGACTCCCAACTTATTGTAAACCAGGCAACAGACGAATATGCAGCCCGAGATGAAGGAATGACAACCTATGTCAAAGAAATTGTTAAATTGCTAGCCTTGTTTCAGGATTGCCGACTACAGTAGGTCAGCTGAGATAACAATAGCCACGCCAACGTTGACGCCTTGGCTAACTTGGCTAGTGCAGTGAAATTAGGAGAGGCAAGGACAATAATGGTTGATTATTTGTCAGGCCCAAGTGTGGAACCACTAATCACAGAGTATGAAACAATGTGTGGAGATGGATCCAAGTTGAATGGATGCAATAGTGATGTTTCTAAGGGATGCCAAGTTATCGGATGATCACAAAGAGGCACACAAAACCAGATTGAAGTCGGCAAGGTTTAGCCTAACAGCAGAAGAACATCTCTACAGAAGGTCTTTTACTGGCCCCCTTTTGAGGTGTGTGCACCTCTCCTTAGACTTCTTGTATGAAATACATGAAGGGGTATGTGGCAGCCATGCTGGGGGCAGATCACTTGCTCATAGGGCCATTACTCATGGGTACTGGTGGCCCTACATGCAGAAGGATGCTGAATCCTACGTCAGAAAGTGTGAGAAGTGTCAAAGGTTTGCACCTTTGATATATCAACCAGCAATAGATTTGAACCCAGTATCTAGCCTTTGGCCATTTGCCCAGTGGGGTATGGATCTTGTTGGACAACTGCCCCAAGCAACTGGGCAAATGAAGTTTTTGTTGGTAGCAATTGATTATTTCACAAAGTGGGTAGAAGCTAAACTCCTTGCGAAGATTCGAGATATTGATGTAAAGAACTTCATATGGAAGAACATCATCACCAAGTTTGGGATCTCAAGGGCGATAATAGCAGATAATGGTACATAGTTTGACAGTAAGCTAATCAAAAGCTTATGTGCAAAGTACAAAATCAAGAACTACTACTCTACTATAAGTTTTCCTCAGAGTAATGATCAGGCAGAAGCATCCAATAAGACTATCTTGGGTGGGATCAAAAAGAGACTGGAAGCAGCAAAGGGAAAATGGGTAGAAGAGTTGCCCAATGTACTCTGGGCATATCGGACTACATCGAGGAGATCAACTGGGGAATCTCTGTTTGCTATGGCTTATGGCACTGAAGTGGTTATCCCACTAGAAGTTGACATTCCAGGGATCAGAACCCAGTGAGTGGAAAATGGTACTAGTAAGGCATTTCTAGCCTGAGATCTAGACTTACTGAAGGAAAAAAGAGAGAGAGCAACAATTCGGCTGGGGGCATACCAGCAACAACTTGCTAGGGCTTACAATAAGAAGGTCAACCCAACAGAGTTCAAAGTGAGGGGCCTTTCTTTGAGGAAAATGGTCGGCAACAAGAAGGATCCTAAGGAGGGAAAACTAGGCCCAAATTGGGAAGGGCCTTATAGAATCATCTCATTCACCGGCAATGGGGCATATCGGCTCGAGGACAGTGATGGCAAAGAGTTGTCAAGACCTTGGAACACTTGCAACTTGAAGTTTTTCTATCATTATATTTTTGTTTTTTCGTAGTATATGTCATAATTTTATTAGCCGAGGTAGTAATAAAATTTTAGTTTGATGAATTTGAAATTTGTGTGAAAGAACTGATCAGTCCCATGGCGATGTTTCTAAAGTGAAACATGACGAATAACTTCGACTTATTATATGGCAAAGTTGAATTATACTTGTATATAATAGAGTTGAACTAAGTTGGAAATGTTTCTGAATGAAACATGACGAATAACTTAGACTTATTATATTGTAGAGTTGAATTATACTTGCACATAATAGAGTTGAACTAAGTTGGCGGTATTTTTGAATGAAACATGATGAATAAGTTAGACTTATTATATGACAAAGTTGAATTATACTTGTATATAATAGAGTTGAACTAAGTTGACGATGTTTCTGAATGAAACATGACGAATAACTTAGACTTATTACATGGCATAGTTGAATTATACTTGCATATAATAGAGTTGAACTACGTTGGCGATGTTTCTGAGTGAAACATGACGAATAGCTTAGACTCATTATATGGCAGAGTGGAATTATACTTGCATGTAATGGGGTTGAATTAAGTTGAATTAACCTGGATTTGCCATGTCGGCAGAGTTAAACTCCAAATGGAACTAAGTGTGCTTTAATCGGTTTAGCAAAGAAACCCAGGTTGAACACCTCGACTAGTCTTTATTCAAATCTGACTTCGGCAAAAGGCTATAAATGCTTAATGTGAACTTAAGTGAAACTTAGGTTCATATTAGGGGGCATAGAGCTGGAGAATGATGAATAAACTTAAAAGTTTAAAGTGCTTGGGACTTGTTGAAATTTTATAGAAAAATTTACAAGCTAGAATTGACTTAACACTTGTTGAAATTTCAGGAAAATTTACAGGTTGAAGTTAGCCGAGGTAATATTGAAAGAAGTATCCGAGATACAAATTGGCCAAGATGGTGAACCAGGTTGCCACGCTTGGAAAGGGTGGAAGGAAGAAGTCTTGATAGAAGACAACAAATAGAAGTAAAGAAGCAGTACTTGACTAAATGAGTTTTAAAGAAACGAGCACTTGTAAAAATATTTCAAAATATTTTTGAAGTGTTAACCGACGAAGTATTCCAATTATTAGCCGAAATAAACAGTTAAGGTTCATATCCGAGGTGATTATTAGTTAAGTTGTGCTTCGAAGACATGTAAAAAATATTCTAAGTATAGAGACATGCATAGAAGAAAAGAAGGCATACACTTAGAGGAAAAAATAAAGACTTGTATTCAGAAAAGACAACTTGTTCAAGTACAAAAAGGCACATCGGCTAAACCGAAGTTAAAACATCGTCCAAAAGGTCGCAATGACTACAAAGGAAAAAGTACAAGGTACAAAAACAAAGAAAAGATTCTAAACAGATTGTTCTGCATTAGCGGTTGGTTGTGTTTCGGCCTCAGCAGACAGCTGGGAGAGCTTCTCGGCAATCTTCTATGCCTTGATCTCGACGTCGATCTGTAGAAAAGTCTTGTCAAGGCTCTTCTCGGTGCTTTTGACCTCGGCTTTAGGCGCGTTCTTGGGAATCTCGTCTTTGTCATCCTGAGTCAAGTCCACGGCTTGCTCATTTAGAGTTGGGGACTTGGCCCAACAGTAGCCTCGTCTTCATTCCTAGCCTCCTCGTCGGCGTCATCCTCCTCGGCATCGTCATCAGACTCTTGTGGAGGCGGAGGGAAAGGCACTTGGAGCTGATCAATGTCACGAAAGGGGGAGTCCATTGGGACAACCATCTTGTTGAGCGCCGCTGTCTAGCCAAGGTAATAACCTCGGTTACAAGCCAGGTTAACTTGCTCTTTGTATTAGTCGCGGACAACAGCTTGTCCTTCTTCAAAGGCCTTTTCATCGGCTGCCTTGACCTCGATATCTTTTGCGTTAAGGGCCTCTTGGAGCTTGGCCTCCAGCTTAGCTGCCTTGGCTTTGGTAGCCTCAAGATCGGCCTTGGCAGCTTCAGCTTTAGCGTCGGCCATTTTTGCTTTTTCCTCAGCTTAATTCTGAGTAGCTTTGGCAGCCTTAGCCTGATCCAACAGAGCTCGATTGTTGGCTTCAGCATGATTGAGTGAGGAGAGGAGTTTGGCAGCTTCCTTGGTCTTCCTTGCCAACTCCTTCCTTGTCATCTCTGTCTTGACCGCATATGAATGCGCATGTTGGATGGCCTGCAAGGATTGAAACATATTAGTAAAATGTGACTCAGTATTGAAAAAACTTCAAAATATAAAGAAGGCGACTTACCAAGACTGAGTGCTGCATCATCAGGCCGAAGTTCTCGTATTCATGGAGGTCGGCCATATGATTCATGTCCTCAGGTAGGAGGATGGCCGTTGACAGGGCGGCGCTGACCTCGACATCATTGATAACGCTGTCGCCGGCTATTAGAGGTCTCTGTCCCCTACCATGACTTTGGGTGCCAGGTTATGTTGTGAGGGAAATTTCTGCTACCCTCGAGGCAATCTGACCTCGGCTTCTTCGATGGGGGGACGTCGGGTGTTGCCTCATCAAATGGCCTCTTTTTAGTAGTAGTAGTATTCTTCTCAACCTCAGTTAATTTTGAGATTGGCATAGCGTCCTCAGAGTCAATCTGAGTCATTGTGGCCTTAGTCTTGGCCTTCTTCATTCTTTTCGGCTTTGGCTTTGACTGAGATAGGGAAGAGGAGGACTGCATCGTCACAACCCCAGGAATGTTGGCTAGAAGGTCCTCAACGACAGTTGGTTTTTGACCTATTTCGTCGGTAGTGGCAGCAAGTGTAACTTTTGTGCCGAAGTGAATGGTAGGAAGTGCGATGGGAGGATTGATTAGATCGTGAGCCGACGCTTCAAAACCTTGACGTTTGAGGCTACGAGTTTTGCCTGCTAGTATGTTTGGCAGAGCTCGACGTCGGCATTGGCGTTGTGATGTCGGGATAAGTTGGGAGGCAGACGTTGATGCAACCTCAGCTACATCTGAAGATGAGGCCTGGTTTGGCCTTGGTGAGGAAGCAACTGTTGGAGTTGTTGCTGAGGGGGGAGTCTTACTCCGGCGTGGGACGTCGGGCAATACGAACTTGTAGATAGGGATGTAGTTAAGCAGGAAAGAGGCTTTGCGCTTATTGATATCCAAACCTAAGAGCCTTTTTAGATCAGGACTAGGGAAGAAGGTTTGTCGAAAGTCCTTCGCTGGTTGGGAAAGAGTTGCAAAAAGAAGTGAGGAGAAAAACATTACAAAAAAACAGATATAAACTTACAAATCCTAGTCGAAATATGATTAGAAAGGTAACCTTGCTCTTACCATCACCTTGTTTAAACACCGATCGGCGCAGAGGATAGAGATGGAGGTCGTCGTCAGGTGCAAATTCCCAGTTGCCTGAGACGATGAAGTAATCATCTCCAGCACCCTTGTTGGAGTCTGGGAGGTCGGCTATTAGTTTGAAGGCGGTGGATTTGGGCTTAAGGTAGTATATGTAGCATTTTTCAGACTTAAGGCCATACATGGTATATCAGAATTGGATGTCGGCTAGAGTGATCCTAGCTTTTTATCGGTGTGCTAGTTCAATTATGCCATTGATAACCCTATATGAGTTTATGGCCAGTTGTATTGGGTTGAGCTTGTAATAATGAAGGATTTCTTGGAAAAGAATCTCTAGAGGGAACCTAAGTCCACACTCTATGAAAGCAACTACTGGAAAGGGCATGGAGTCCTCACTAGGCATAATAGAGTCTTCCTCCCCAGCCAACCTGAGTTAGACGTCGGTGGGGATAGAGAACTCTCTTCTAAAATATTCAAGTTTTACTGGGGTGTCAACTCTCCACCTAAACATTCCCATGATATCGGCTTAGGGTGGATTGGTGCAAAATGTGATATCCCTGTTCCGTAATATGCTAATTGGTCCTTAATATGAGCATGATTATGTGTTTAATATGATTTTGTGTGCCATTATGTGAAAATATGTGGTTTTGAATTTCTATCTGTTCACCGTAGGAATATCTGTTTGATTAACTACTTTGGAAATTAAATTGAAGGCCTTACCGGCCACAGAACCCGAAATTGATTACGCCATAGTGATTAGCGTAATTTTTAGAGCCTACGGTGAAATTTAGTTGGAAATTGATTCGGGTCAGATTAATCGGATTAAATTAATGACTTAATGCTCAATTATCTTATATTAAAATAATGTGCTTGAGTGGGGTTGTATAAGGGGCCATGATATGTTCAATTCCCTTTTTTATTTTATCTTTGGCTGAAATCAACTCTCTAGAGAGAGAGAGAGAGAGAGAGAGAGAGAGAGCCGAAATTAGAGGGAGAGAGGGGAGATAATTCAAGTTTGGTCTTGAAGCTTGATAATCTTGAAGCCATACTCAAGAACTTGCTATTGATTGGAAAATTGAGCCCCTAGATAGGTAATTGATCTTGAATTCATAAGTTTGAATTTGTAATTTTGTAAGTTCAAGGTTTATTTGTGATCAAGGGCATAATTTGAGTTGAATTTATTGCATTGGGGGTTTATATGAGCATGCATGTGCATGATTGCTATAGTTTTGCATATTCATGCATGAGCCATGTTGAACAAGAGGAATTGGGCATCAAATCTCACATGCATGCATGGTTTTCATAAGTTCCATGATCATAAGCCTTATTTGTACCATTTGAACTCGAATTGGAAGCCAAAACTTACATGCATGTTTGATTCTTGAAGAAATGAAGCTTATGTGAAGTTGAAGACATGAGTTTTGTTCATACTAAAGAAATGAGAGTTGTTTGAGAATTAGATGTTGACTTTGAACAATCTGATGTAATATCCTTACACTCTCATACAATACAATGTGTTATATGTTTTTGGGACTGAAATCATGCATTTGGAACCCTTGAACATCAAATTGAAGCTCAAAAACACTGCTGGAAAAACGCAGAAAATTTGATGTCCGCTCGAGCGGGAGAACTGCCGTTCGAGCGTGGAATTCGTGTGTAATAACCCTGATCCACAATTAGCCACTAATCGGTAGTTAAGGATGTTAATTAAGTGAATAAAATAAATTATGGTTTATTATGTGATTTGCATGATATTTGGCTTACTATCTGTTACTTGTAGGAATATCTGTTTGGAATTCCACTTTATATGTAAATTGAAAGCTTTATCGGCACCCGAAATCGAAATTGATTACATCAATATGTTATTTGGAATTTTTAGAACCTTAGGGCAAATTTTATTAAAAATTGATTCAGTCTGATTCGTTAAGTCGCGTTTGGCAAGCCTTATGTTCTAATTAATGTGTTTTAGCACCATAAGCCTATATGAGCCTAATAAGCTCATTTGAACTCATTTTGTTTCATCTCCCTTGAGTGGAAAAATCTGGTGAGACATTTTAGAGAGAGAGGGAGCACAATTCTAGAGAGAGAGAAGAAGAGATTGAAGAAGAATTGAGGCTATAGCTTGAATTGATCAAAGATTGTGCAAGTACCTAGCTAATTGAAGACTCTAGGTAAGGATTTAAGACTTAATTATGACTTTTAACCATCAAGTAGATCATTTCAAAAAGAATTTGTGATTATGTACAAGAATTGGACCAAAGATGTTGAATTTAGAGTTAATTCATGCATGCATGTACATTTTCTTACAATTGAGCATGATTTCCATGAAACCTCTCTTGCATGTTTGAAATTCATCTTCATTTAGGGAAATCATTAAGTTTCAAGTTGTTTTGTGGTGTTTGATCATGTTTTGAGAAGTTTGATACAAGAAAATTCATGCATGTTGTGTTCATCAACATTCATCATGTTTTAAGTTGAAATTGTGAGCTTTTAACAAACTCTTGGGCCATGATTTTATGAAATAATTCTTAATTCATCATGTTTTACAAGTTTACTATGTTATCTCAAGTTTTGAGGCCCAAGAGATGTGTTTTGGATGGTTGAATTCGAGTTTTGAGCTTGGGAGGTCAATCTGGATTTTCTAGAAATTTGACCCACGCTTGAGCGGGGACTTTCACGCTCGAGCGTGAACCCTGAATTCATGCACCACGCTCGAGCGTGGGTCGAGTGCCCGTCGAGCGTGAAAATCTTGCATCCAATATTTTTTTTTGAGTTTACAGTCCGCTCGAGCGGAGAAAGGCATGCTCGAGCGGAGCTTCATTGTCTGCATGTCCGCTTGAGCGGGGAAACCCACGCTCGAGCGTAGACCTCATTTTCAGAAATTTTGCCTAAGTGTTCCAAAGCATGTTTTGGCATTTTCATTGCACCTTAGGCATTCCTAAGCCTTAATTAAGCCATAGTAATGAGGTTATGGATTAGAAACACACTAAGGAATGAATGTACTAAGTTATGAGATTCGAGAGTGTGTTTTGAGCAATGTGTTAAGGAAGAACATGAATCAACGTAATGAAAGCTAAGCCGTGTTGGCCATATGAATGTGTAATGATAAGACATGCTTGTGTTATGTATTTTGTGATTGTAGGTCAAGACTCGAGGATTGATTGACCACGTACTGGAACCACTGTGAGTAACGTTATTGTAAAGATACATTCATATGAATTATGTTCCAAATGAAATATGATAAGTTCTGATTTCTGAAATGATATCTGTTTTCGTGAACGAATATTCCAAGTTTGAAATCTATTATGGCATCCATAGATAGTCCCAAGTCATGGGGGACGACATGAAAATGCGGGTCCATGACATATAAGTTTACGAGATCTCGTTAGCCATTTCATTGTGATGATATGTGTTTAATCGGTATCCGGAACCGATTACTCTAGTTGGAAGACGTTCTGTGATGTGTTCTATGGGATGTACCATTATTATGTTCTGATATGAAAATGATTATGCTCTGGTCTGTTTTTTGCTTATGATATACTCGGATTTTGTTCACTAAACCCTTTACCTTAATGTTATTCATTGGGCTTTAGCTCATTGTGTGTATATATATGTATAGGTGAGCATTCTGGAGCCCGAGCCTGAAGGCTTTTGTCTGGATCTGTGTTCTGTTGTCAGCCAACCATTACGCCTCACGTAGAGGTTCCTGAAGCGTCCTATGTTTAAGTTCTGTGGTTTCTGTCTATTTAAGACTTGATTTGATGTCGTTGGCTGTACTTAAAATACTGTAATGTGTGTGGGTATAATGTATGACTACCGGTTATGTATATAAAGTTTTAAATATTCTGTTTCATATAAGTCAGCGCAGCTCATTGGACAACTATAATTATGTATTTGCTTCCGCTAGCCCCTTAATTTTGTTAATCTGTTCAGAGGCCTTCGGTAGTCCAAAGATTACTGGCCGATTACGATGCTAAACCTATAGGGGCGGGTTTGGGTCGTGACATCGTGCTCCCAGCATATTTTGCAAACCTGGTGCCTACTCGAGCGGGGAAGTTGATGCTCGAGCGTGGAGCTATGTAGACAGACCTTCCGCTCGAGCGCCCGAGTTCACGTTCGAGCATTAATTTGATGTAACCAGAACTTTTGCAGATCTATTGGGTCCGCTCGAGCGAGGAAGTTGACGCTCGAGCGGGGACCCTGTTTCTGAAAATTTTGTGTGAACGTCCTGTGTTTCGTTTTCCGTTCTCTTTCACTTGCAAGCACTCTTAGGCATGCATTAAGCGTTGTAATTGAGTTAAAGAGATAAGAATGAAGCCTAAAGAGGAATATGTGAATTATAGAATGGATTGAATCGTTTGTGACCCATATGTGTTATATGATGTGTAGGGTCAAGCTCCAGGGCAAATCCACAAGCCGATCACTGTGAGTAATATCTCGACAAAGATATCTGAAATATGTTGTTGTCCAATTGCTTACTTTTATGTAAGTTTATAAATTCGTTGATTTGATTGGTGGACCATGTTTGCTATGCTAAATGAATAGGCCAGAGGTTGTTTTGATAAGAATGAACGAATGGGCCAGAGGCCGTTTTGACAAGAATGAACGAATGGGCCAGAGGCCGTTTTGACATGAATGGATGGGCCAGAGGCTGTTTTGACATAAATGAATGGGCCAGAGGCCGTTTTGACATGAATGGATGGGCCAGAGGCCGTTTTGACATAAATGAATGGGCCAGAGGCCAGTTTGACAAAAATGAAAGTTTGAATAGGCCAAAGGCCAGTTTGTTTGGAACCGCAGTCACTTGACCTAAATTGTGTATATATGTTAAAAGGAAATATGAATTGGGCCCGAGGCCGTCTGATGTATAATGTTCCAATGTATTTTCTTTATTGATTATTCACTGGGCTTTCGCTCACGCTCATTCATGTGTTTGTAGGTGAGCCAAGAGAGGTCCAAACCTAGCCTCAGTGAAGTCCGTGGAACAATCGAGTTTTGGAGAGTCAGCCCTTGTGTCTCACGCACGAGACTCGTCTTCACCTTTTGTCATACTATCTTATTTTTGTCTTATTGGCAAGGACTTTGAATATGTCTGCATATGGTTCTCATGGGTTGACTTAGCTTTGGATGATCCTGTCTGTACAGAATCTTGTGTTGTACATGTTTTGTTGTGAGTTATGAATATGCATATTTATGGTTTGTGATGATGTGCCATGTAAGCACAGCTCTATGGACAAAGTTTTAAATTGCTTCTGTTTGGCCCCCATTAACTCTGTTAAAATACGTTTGGTTTGGTCTGAGGCCGTAGGTAATCTCATGATTACTGGCCGGTTATGTCCTTAACCCTTGGGGGCGGGTTCGGGCCAGGACAGAGTGGTGTCAGAGCATGAGTTAATAACTCACACACTTTTCCAAAAGAGCAATAAGCGTCTATAAAAGATTTAGGATGCATTCATGTGATAAGTATGAATCTGAAAGCATCAAGAATACGCTTGACTGTTAAATGTGAGCAACTATGTGTTATAAGTTTGTGACCTGCTTGCATTTCAAATTATTTGATTATGCATGCTCTTTAGTATATGCATACCTGTGTATCTTTGGTATAAAGTACAATGCAAGTTTAATCAGATGGTGAGAACAAGAGGTGATGAGATAGAGGAATCTTCTACTGCCAGACTGGATAGAATAGAAAGACTGATTCAGGAAATGGCAGAGACATTGAGGCAACAACAGGAATGGCAACAACAGTGGCAGTAGCCACATCCTCCACCTCCACCTCCGGCACCTCCTGTGCCAGATAATCAGAATGATGACCGAATCATAGCTCTCACCAAAGAGTTCAAGAAAATGAAACCACCACAGTTCCATGGTGGATTAGATCCTTTGAAAGCTGAAGCTTGGGTCCTCGACATCGAAAAACTGTTTGAAGTATTCCCGTGTTCGGCGACACAGAAAGTGCTTCTAGCCACCTTTATGCTAGAAGACGAAGTAAGAAAATGGTGGATGTTAATGCGTGAGAATCACAAAGATGCTGATTGGGCAAAATTTTTGGAAATTTTCTATGACAAGTACTTCCCGCAGTGTGTTCGAGACAGGAAAGTAGCAGAGTTCATGGAACTTAAGCAAGACAATATGACTGTAGCTGAGTATGAAGCCAAATTCACTGAATTGGCCAGGTTTGCACCATACGTGATTGATACGGACTATAAGAAGGCGAGGCATTTTGAAGGTGGGCTTCGAAGCGACATTTTAGAAAGAGTGAATGTCTTGAAGCTAGAGACCTACATCGGGGTGCTAGACAGGGCCATCATATCAGAGGCTAACATGGCTAGACAGACTAAGTCAACAACTGACTGGAAAAGTAACAAAAGGCAAGGCTTCTTCTCCAAGAAGAAATTTTCAAAAAAGCAAAATACAGGCTCCTCAAATACTTCAAATTCTTCCCGAGACACAGCTCCTATGTGCAATAGTTGTAGCAGAAAGCACCGTGGAGTTTGTTACCGTGTGTCAGGAGCCTGTTTCAAATGTGGGAAACAAGGGCATATGGCCCGAGATTGTAATCAGAATGGTGGAAAGATGGCTGCTAGTTCCACAGCATCGATCCCAAAGCCGGGAAATACTTTGAGGTCTGCTATCACCGCGGATACCGTGAGACAGGGGAGAGTTTTTGCGCTTGTTCCGGGCGATACACGGAATGCCAATGCAGTTGTCTCAGGTACCATTTCTATATGTAATCAGGATGCCTTTGTGTTAATTGACTCTGGATCAACACATTCATTTGTAACATGTGCATTTGCATCTAGACTGAATAGACCTCTAGAATTACTGCCATATCTGCTATGTGTGTCTGCTCCATCTGGGGAATCTGTATTGTGTGAATCCATATACCGGTTTTGTGACATGCGCATTGAGGATGCTATCCTATATGTAGATTTGTTGCCCTTGAACTTTAGGCATTTTGATGTAATTTTGGGCATGGATTGGTTGATCAAATATTGTACCACCATTGATTGTGTGACAAAACGGGTTGTGTTTAAACCACCAGAACATAAGGAAATTGTGTTTGTGGGTAATGGGGTAGTGCCTCCACCTTATTTGATATCTGCAATGAAAGCATGTAAACTAATCAGGAAGGGGTGCCAGGGTTATTTGTGCTATGTGTTGTCTGAACAATCCGTGAATGTTGAATTGAATGATGTCCTTATTGTTAGAGAATTCCTAGATGTGTTTCCAAATGAATTACCAGGGGAATTGGTAGATAGGGAGATAAAGTTTACTATTGAAACTGTGCCAGGCACCCAGCCTATTTCCAAGACTCCCTACAGAATGGCTACTGCCGAAAGAATTGAAAGAACAATTGCAAGACTTGCTTGACAAGGGGTTTATTCGACCTAGCACTTCGCCTTGGGGTGCACTAGTATTATTTGTGAAAAAGAAGGATGGAACCCTATGCCTGTGCATCGATTATCGGGAATTGAACAAGGTAACAATAAAGAACAAATATCTCCTACCCCGTATTGATGACTTATTTGACCAGTTGCAGGGATCACAGGTGTTTTCTATGATTGATTTGAGGTCCGGGTATCATCAGCTGAAAGTTAAGGCAGAGGATGTTGAGAAAACCGCATTCAGAACGAGGTATGGACATTTTGAGTTTCTTGTTATGCCATTTGGAGTGACTAATGCTCCGGCAGCATTTATGGACTTAATGAACCGAATTTTTAAAACCTACCTTGACGAATTTGTTGTGGTTTTATCGATGATATTTTGATATACTCCAAGAATAGACTTGAACATGAACATCGCTTGAGAACTGTCCTGCAAATACTTAGAGAAAGGAAATTGTTTGCTAAACTAAAGAAATGTGAATTTTGGTTGGATGAAGTTGTTTTCTTAGGGCATGTGATCAACAGGGAAGGAATTTCAGTGGACCCGCAGAAAATAGAGGCAATTGTGAATTGGCCTACACCGACTAATGTGACAGAAGTCCGCAGCTTCATGGGCTTAGCTGGTTATTATAGAAGATTTGTGAAGGACTTTTTGAAATTAGCTGTGCCTCTTACCCAATTGACACGCAAAGGGCAACCGTTTGAATGGAACAATGAAAGAGAAGCTGCCTTTCATGAACTGAAAACAAGATTGACCACTGCACCAATTTTGACACTACCTTCAGGTACGGAGAATTTTGTAATTTTCAGTGATGCGTCTTATAAAGGTTTGGGTTGTGTGTTAATGCAGAACGGAAAGGTTATTGCTTATGCCTCCCGACAGTTAAGGCCACACGAGAAGAATTATCCAACACATGACCTAGAATTGGCCGCAGTTGTTTTTGCTTTGAAAATCTGGCGGCATTATCTGTATGGAGCAAAGTGTGAAGTCTACACGGATCACAAAAGTCTGAAATACTTATTCACGCAGAAGGAGTTGAATATGCGACAGAGGAGATGGCTGGAACTGATAAAGGATTATGATTTAGAGATTCAGTATCACCCCGGGAAAGCTAACACAGTTGCTGATGTCTTGAGCAGAAAATCAACGGGGAGTATGGCTTGTTTGCTTACTAAACAAAAAAAGATCTTGCAAGATTTTGAGAAGTCTGAAATTGAAGTGGTAATGTGTGAACATGACGGATTGATAGCCGCTATTACAGCCGAGCTGGCAATCATGGAGGAAATTAAACAGAAACAAAAAGAGGATGAATTCCTCAAGAAGGTGATTGATGAATTCGAGACAAGTCCGAAAGTAGAGTTTGGCATTGAAAATGAAGTATTGAGATTTCGGGACAGAATGTGTGTCCCAGATATTCCGGAACTAAAGAAGAGGGTTTTAGATGAAGCCCACAGATCCATATGTGCTATGCATCCAGGTAATAATAAAATGTATCGGGATTTGAAACAAACCTATTGGTGGCCTAAAATGAAGAAATAGATTGCAGAATATGTGTCCAAGTGTCTTCAATATCAGCAAGTCAAAGCTGAACATCAGAAACCAGGCGGTCTACTTCAACCTCTCCCTATTCCTGAATGGAAGTGGGAGCATGTGATTATGGATTTCGTTGTTGGCTTACCTCGGACTTCTCGAGGTATGGATTCTATTTGGGTTGTAGTTGATAGACTGACTAAATCTGCACATTTTCTACCAGTTAGAACCACATTTAATGCTTATAGATTGGCTACCATTTATATTGATGAGATTGTCCGTTTACACGGAGTTCCGGTATCCATTGTGTCGGATAGAGATCCGAAATTTGTATCTAGATTGTGGAAGAGTTTGCAGGAAGCTATGGGGACGGAACTAAGGTTCAGTACTGCATTCCACCCACAGACAGATGGGCAATCAGAACGAACAACACAGACTTTGGAAGATATGCTTCGGATGTGTGCTTTGGATTTTCAGGGGAGTTGGGAAGACTATTTGCCACTTGCGGAATTTGCTTATAATAACAGCTTCCACTCCAGCATTGGTATGGCACCATACGAGGCGTTGTACGGAAGAAGGTGTAGATCACCTATTTGTTGGACAGAAGTTGGGGATAGAGCTTTAATTGGGCCTGAAATTGTGCAAGACACTTCTGAGAAAATCAAGATTATTCAGCAAAGGCTCAAAACAGCTCAGGACTGACAAAAGAATTATGCAGATGTTCGGAGAAGACCTCTTGAGTATAAGGCCGGTGACCATGTGTTCATCCGTGTATCTCCGATGAAGGGCCAAGTTAGGTTTGGAAAGAAGGGCAAGTTGTCGCCCCGTTACATTGGGCCGTTTCAGATTCTGGAAAGGCTTGGCCCAGTTGCCTATAGAGTTGCTTTGCCACCGGGATTCGAACAAATCCATAACGTGTTTCATGTGTTGATGTTGAGGGGTTACCTTCGAGACCCATTTATGTGATTGATTATCATCGGGTAGCTATTGATGAAAATATGGAATACGCCGAATGACCGGAACGAATTGTTGATCGGCAAGTGAAACAATTGAAAAGCAAATCCATCCCAATGGTGAAAGTGGAATGGAAAGAACATTATGGGATGGATGCTACATGGGAAAAAGAGGAGGAAATGCGACTACGCTATCCACATTTGTTTCCCGACGAAGGCAAAATAAGTTTGGAGGACCAAACTTCCTAAAGGGGGGAAGACTATGATATCCCTGTTCCGTAATATGCTAATTGGTCCTTAATATGAGCATGATTATGTGTTTAATATGATTTTGTGTGCCATTATGTGAAAATATGTGGTTTTGAATTTCTATCTGTTCACTGTAGGAATATCTGTTTGATTAACTGCTTTGGAAATTAAATTGAAGGCCTTACTGGCCACAGAACCCGAAATTGATTATGCCATAGTGATTAGCATAATTTTTAGAGCCTACAGTGAAATTTATTTGGAAATTGATTTGGGTCAGATTAATCAGATTAAATTAATGACTTAATGCTTAATTATCTTATATTAAAATAATGTGCTTGAGTGGGGTTGTATAAGGGGCCATGATATGTTCAATTCCCTCTTTTATTTTATCTCTGGCTGAAATCAACTCTCTAGAGAGAGAGAGAGAGAGCCGAAATTAGGGGGAGAGAGGGGAGATAATTCAAGTTTGGTCTTGAAGCTTGATAATCTTGAAGCCATACTCAAGAACTTGCTATTGATTGGAAAGTTGAGCCCCTAGATAGGTAATTGATCTTGAATTCATAAGTTTGAATTTGTATTTTGTAAGTTCAAGGTTTATTTGTGATCAAGGGCATAATTTGAGTTGAATTTATTGAATTGGGGGTTTATATGAGCATGCATGTGCATGATTGCTATAGTTTTGCATATTCATGCATGAGCTATGTTGAACAAGAAGAATTGGGCATCAAATCTCACATGCATGCATGGTTTTCATAAGTTCCATGATAATAAGCCTTATTTGTACCATTTGAACTCGAATTGAAAGCCAAAACTTACATGCATGTTTGATTCTTGAAGAAATGAAGCTTATGTGAAGTTTGAAGACATGAGTTTTGTTTATACTAAAGAAATGAGAGTTGTTTGAGAATTAGATGTTGACTTTGAACAATCTGATGTAATATCCTTACACTCTCATACAATATAATGTGTTTATATGTTTTTGGGACTGAAATCATGCATTTGGAACCCTTGAACATCAAATTGAAGCTCAAGAACACTGTTGGAAAACCCAGAAAATTTGATGTCCGCTCGAGCGGGAGAATCGCCGCTCGTGCGTGGAATTCATGCTCCCAGCATATTTTGTAGACTTGGTGCTCGCTCGAGCGGGGAAGTTGATGCTCGAGCGTGGAGCTATGTAGACAGACCTTCCGCTCGAGTGCCCGAGTTCACGCTCGAGTGTTAATTTGATGCAACCAGAACTTTTGCAGACCTATTGGGTCCGCTCGAGCGGGGAAGTTGACGCTCGAGCGGGGACCCTATTTCTGAAAATTTTGTGTGAACGTCCTGTGTTTCGTTTTCCGTTCTCTTTCACTTGCAAACACTCTTAGGCATGCATTAAGCGTTGTAATTGAGTTAAAGAGATAAGAATGAAGCCTAAAGAGGAATATGTGAATTATAGAACGGATTGAATCGTTTGTGACCCATATGTGTTATATGATGTGTAGGGTCAAGCTCCAGGGCAAATCCACAAGCCGATCACTGTGAGTAATATCTCGACAAAGATATCTGAAATATGTTGTTGTCCAATTGCTTACTTTTATGTAAGTTTATAAATTCGTTGATTTGATTGGTAGACCATGTTTGCTATGCTAAATGAATGGGCCAGAGGCCGTTTTGATAAGAATGAACGAATGGGCCAGAGGCCGTTTTGACAAGAATGAATGAATGGGCCAGAGGCCGTTTTGACATGAACGGATGGGCCAGATGCCATTTTGACATGAACGGATGGGCCAGAGGCCGTTTTAACATGAATGAATGGGCCAGAGGCCGTTTTGACATGAATGAATGGGCCAGAGGCCGTTTTGACATGAATGGATGGGCCAGAGGCCGTTTTGACATGAATGAATGGGCCAGAGCCCGTTTTGACATGAATGAATGGGCCAGAGCCCGTTTTGACATGAATGGATGGGCCAGAGCCCGTTTTGACATGAATGAATGGGCCAGAGGCCGTTTTGACATAAATGAATGGGCCAGAGGCCAGTTTGACAAAAATGAAAGTTTGAATAGGCCAAAGGCCAGTTTGTTTGGAACCGCAGTCACTTGACCTAAATTGTGTATATATGTTAAAAGGAAATATGAATTGGGCCCGAGGCCGTCTGATGTATAATGTTCCAATGTATTTTCTTTATTGATATTATTCACTGGGCTTTCGCTCACGCTCATTCATGTGTTTGTAGGTGAGCCAAGAGAGGTCCAGACCTAGCCTCAGTGAAGTCCGTGTGGAACAACCGAGTTTTGGAGAGTCAGCCATTGTGACTCACGCACGAGACTCGTCTTCGCCTTTTGTCATACTATCTTATTTTTGTCTTATTGGTGAGGACTTTGAATATGTCTGTATATGGTTCTCATGGGTTGACTTAGCTTTGGATGATCATGTCTGTACAGAACCTTGTGTTGTATATGTTTTGTTGTGAGTTATTAATATGCATATTTATGGTTTGTGATGATGTGCCATGTAAGCACAGCTCTATGGACAAAGTTTTAAATTACTTCTGTTTGGCCCCCATTAACTCTGTTAAAATACGTTTGGTTTGGTCTGAGGCCGTAGGTAATCTCATGATTACTGGCCGGTTATGTCCTTAACCCTTGGGGGCGGGTTCGGGCCATGACACAAAATTTCAGAGAAGAATATTTGGTATGGGTTTGGAAACCTCGGCTAAAACCTAGATTGACGCTGGGGCGAGGGTTTTTCAAGATCTAGGGGGAATTCGTTTCAATTTTCCTAAAGATTGTGATTTCTATCAAATCCCACGACCTAAATCTATACTGAATTAAGGAATCAAAGGCAAGAAGCTGAAGACAAAGCAAGACAAAGCAAAAAGGAGTGCGAATCAGAATCAGAATCAAGAAAGCAATATTCAAGAAACATGAAGAGTACAGACTCATGAACACTAAGTGAGTGTGTGAGAGACAGTGTGCAAAAGCCACAACAAGAAAACATGATTGGCATTTTCGAAAGACCACACAGATTCAAGGTGCAAGAACCGGAAATTAATTCGTAATCAAAGGAAGAAAAACAGAGTGCAACCATGAAAACAGATTCAATAGCAACAGAATGGATAAATGGTAAAGAAGGAGCATATTCAAAATCATGGCAGGCTAAAATTGCAAATAGAAAGAAACTAAGAACTCACCAGTTGAGTCCGAGGTTGAGGACACTGGTTTGAGGTTCGCCGGAGTCAGACGGTGACAATGAGAAGAGCAGAACAGTAAATGCTTCGCCGGAGGAGGTGAATGGAGCACAGTTGCAGAAAGCTCGAAGGAACAACAATGGAGGTTGGGATTCGTTAAAGAGAGAAGATCTTGAGCACAGAGGGAAATCAAAGATGTGAAGTGAAGAGACAGAGAGAGAGAAAGTATTTTTGTTAAAAATTCGAAAGGGTGGCAAACCATATTGGAATGCCTTGGACGATGTGTTTGTCAGGCAGCGTGTGCTGACGCGACACGACCTGATGGCATGTGTAAGGTACAACTCAATAAGAGAAGGACGCGTGGCAGAAACGGTTGAGAAAACCGTGCGTGACAGCTCATGCACAGACAAAACTCTTGGAGTTCTTGATTTAATGAGGCAACAACCTCGACTAAGGAAACGATCTCGGTTAAGGAACTTAAAGAGCTTGGTTCTTGGTTCTTGGTCATTGATAAAGATGGACAACTGAGTCCTAGTTATGTGAAGCCGACGAGACATGATCTCGGGTAGAAGGATAAGTGAATTCTTAACCGACATAAAATCTGGACGAACGGAGTAGGTTCCATCACCTCAGGTTGCAGAGGTAATAGAACCTAGAGGGCAGTTGTGGGGGCATATTTCGTGAATAGCAGCACGTGGCCAAGGTGATGCCGATGTGTCAGCCGAGGTACCACGTGGCTTGGTCATGCACCGAGATGATTTCGACTAGGCTGAGGTTATCTACGGAGATATCGGAATCCGAGATGAACGGATAAGGGATAGGAGTCCTAGAATTGGAGAGGACCTCAGTCTGGATAAAGATAAGGCTCTTAGGGAGTTTATCTCTATCTAGTTGAGAGTCCTAGATAAGCATTGAGCCAAAATTCATTGAAGCTAGGCTTCTACAGGAATCATGTTATGCTTGCTATAAAAGCAGGGCACCCTCGTGGGTCTAAAGTATACTTTTTATACTCTGTCTAGTGACTTAAGCACCATTGGCTATCTTTGAGAGATAATTACTGACTTGATCGTTGGAGTGCCCCCGGGTGGACGAACCACCGTCGGATTCTTATCTTTTTGTAATAGGTTGTTCGGGCTTAATCTTTTCTGCCGGTGCTCTCTTGCTGAGTTTCCTTGTTTGGTTGTGTGGTCAAAAATCAACACCCACAAATACAAATTAATATGACATTAAACACACCTTTACAAATCCGTCCCGATACTTAGGTAGCGTTTCGTAATGTTTACGTTTTTTGTTTATGTTTATAAAAATTTCATAAATTGGTTTTTATTTATTTTTAGAAAAATATAAATTACAAACGCGTTTGGTTTAAACAAAATATTTAAAATTTTTTAAAAACATAAACTAAAAAATATATTTGTTCAGGCTAAAATATTTATATTTATTTTTTATTATTTATGACAATGGGATCATACGCATTATAATTGAAAAAAAAAATTAATTGAAAATAAAAATATTTGGAAAAAAAATTGGAAAAAAAAATAATTGAAAAAACGTTTATTTGAAAAAAAAAATTTATTAGTTAAAATTTTAAATTTCTATTTAAAGACTAACTGAGTTTACGTTTTTTTCTTAAATTTATAAACTGAGACAACCATTTATAAATCAAAAAAATTATTAAACAAGTTTTTAGGATATTTTAAAAAAAAATTGTAAATATAAATTAAAAATTGAAAATGAAATAGTTACCAAACAGGTAACATTTGTCATAAAAAAATATTATGCCAATGAGGTCTCGTTTAAGAATTGACCTGTTTAATAATTTTATAATTTTTTATAAAGTGAAAAAAAGTTAATGTATTTGAAAATAAATTTTTTTAATTGTATCGAAAACGTTAATTATTAAGTTGTTTAATTTTTTTAAATTGTTTTTTTAATTTCTTAATGACTTTTTAATTATGTTAACCAATAAGTCAAAGTGTTAGACAGACCTCAGTGCAGGTTTGTAAATCCACTAAAAATTTGCACCTTTATTTATTTATAAATATTTTTGATAATTTATGTTGAGATGTTATTTTTTATTTAAAAAAAAATGTTATGCTCATCGGATTATAAAAAAAAGGAAAAAAATTATATTTAAGTGAATTACTGAAAAAATAATTTTATTTTTATATTGGTACAAAAAATTTTTATATGTATAATACAAATTTTTTTTGTATTTTATGCATGTCTTTTCTGTCAAAATTATTAAAAAAAAAAAAAACTTTATCTATAATTTAGTTATGAATAATGTTATATGAATTAATTAGTGTACTAACTTATGTATTAATTGATAATGTGACATAATTTAATTTTTTTTTAATATTTATAATTTATATAATGAATGAGATTAATAATAATATCATAATTAATATTAATATACTAATTAATATATGTACATCATCATTTAATTATTGGATTATTGTCCCACTAATTTATGATTTCTCAGACAAATGCATGGGGACCTTGGTGGGTTGACCATGGCGTAAATCATAATTTCTTTTCATGTGCTTTAATCATTGTACAACTTGTTTTCACAAGTAACATTGGGAAGACCAGCCTAATTGCTAGAGACAAAAACACTATCCGAAAGCATCCTAGAAGAAACAGAAGAATATATTATGGTGGTGTTTGAGGAGTGTGTTTTTTTTTTTTTGAGCCTGGCTTTGGTCCAGTCCTTAATTGGATTGGACGGTGATGTTGAGTTCGTGGAGGCTCACCACGAGTCTCGTTTTGAAAATTTGAACCGTCAATGTGTAGAACTCGTCGAGTACTATATGCCTGTGAAAAATCACGTTGATCGATATCGATAGCTATGTGATCAAATCAGTTTTGTATAAAAAAAATAGACGTGAATAAATTAACGGTTGATAAAAACTGATTTGATCACATAGCTATCGATATCTGATCAACGTGATTTTTCATAGACATATAGTACTCGACGAGTTCTACACATTGAACGGTTCAGATTTTAAAAATGGGACCTGTGGTGGGCCCCCACGGGCCCAACAACACCGTCCAGTCCGATTAAGGACTGGACCAAAGCCAGAGCCTTTTTTTGTACTAAAAAAATATTAAAAGATAAAATTAGTTAAAAAATTAAAAAAAATAAATTCAGACAAAATGTCATATCAAATTTATAATTATTTTATTTTTTCTCTCACAAACATCACATCTAACTAAAAAAAATCCAACTATCTTCCCAAACATAAAAATTTTAACCTTCTAAAATAATCAAAAACTAAAAAAACCTACTAAAAAAACAACTTCCCAAACATCCACTATGTCTACAATAATAATTAGCAACTTTTTCAGCTTGTTAAGAATCAAAATAGATTTTGCGTGGATGATTTGAATCATTTATATGTAAAAATTTGTGTGTAAGTAATGTATATTTTTTTTTATAATTGTTATGATATTAATTATATTTGAATTTAAAAAAAATAGACCATGAAATTAATCATAAAGTTATATTATTTATTTTTTTAATACAAAAATGATAAAACTATATGATTATGAATATTTTATCAATTTGATTTATATTTCATGAATGATCTACACATTAAACCTCACATAATGAATAGTTCAAATCATTGGGATGAGACCTATTATAGGCTTCATGAGCCGTAACAACTACTCTCCAGTCTAACAACGGATCAAAGAGTGAATCAAATAAAAATAAAAGATCAAGGGGAATCCATTCCTTAATTGAATTTTTAATGGAGTATTCGAGACTAAAATATTTCATATTATTAATCCATGAAGTGCAATTCATCATTCAAAATTAAGTAACGATATCCTGATTAAAACTTCATACAATTTTTTTATGGGCAAATTACAGAAATAGTCCCTGTACTTTACCACGTGTGTCATTTTGGTTCCTGACATTTCCAATTGCGCTATTTAGCCCCTCAATTTAACGAAGTGTGTCAATTTCGTCCAATAACTGACGCCCGTTTGAAATTTTGGACGGAAAGCCAGCACCTGCCTCTCACGTGCTCCGTCTAGCAATTACTGAGAGGTACACTCATCTTTTCACCTCAAACCCTAGTTACCTCCCGTCAAAACGATATATGTCATCTCTATCTCCATTATATACACATACAGACTCCAAAATTGATGGTAGACGAAGGACGAAAAAAGAGGATGGATCATGTACTATACCGATGCAGAATGGAAGCTCAGTTGAAGACTTTGTGGACAGAGAGCAACCCTAGACGAAGGTTTTTGGGATGTCCTCAATATGGTGTAAGTGTAGATGGAAAAAAATTGGAATGTCCTTTTGTTATACTGTTTGTAAAGGCAACTGAGGTGTTTAAGAAAAAATATTGCAGAGCAGACATGCATGTGGATTCTTTCTATACGTGGATCCTCCATTGTGTCCTCACACTCGAGAGATCCTACTTGGGTTGCTGAGAAGAACCACTATGCTTGAAGAGCAATTGAAGATGCACAGAGTAAAACAAAGGAAGTTGATTATTTTGATGGCATTGTCATGGCTCATTTTTTGGTGTTAGAACATGATTGGAGATGGTTTTGCAGCTGCTTCTCTTTTAAGCACTGGGAATGATGAAAATTGAAGCTTCTAAACTAGGAATAAAGTGGGGTTTTTTTAATTTTTTTTTTGTTTTGTTTTGAAGCTTCTGGACTGGGAATGGAGTAGGAATGAAGTGGGTTTTTTTTTTTTTTTTTTTTTTTTTTTCTTATGGACTTGGAATGGATTTTAGGATTTGATTTTGTTATGTCCAGTGTTATGTAATTGGGGTTTATTATGTATGAATGTTATGAGTATCCAAACATGTTTTGAATGACACTATATCAATGTGGAATCAAGCTGTAGCAATGTTTTTTAATCAACATTTGTTTATCAATTTTTGAGTCAATGTCGAAATTTTAAATGAATGTTGAATGAACTGTTTTTGTTTATTATTTTTTTCAATCACACTGTCTCATGGTGCATTGGTTTGTTCACCTTTGCTGCTTTTGTTCACTTTTGCTGCATTGGTTTGTTTCACTTTTAGCAAACATGATGGCAAACATTGGTTTCTATAATAAGACATAGAAATAAACATCGTAGACATGGTTGATGCAAAAAAAAAAAAAGAAAAGAAAAAGAAAAGGTCCAAACATGTTCCAATACAAAAAACAAATACTTCAAATAACACAAAGAGGCCAATCAGTTGGCAAATCCAACAAAACATTACTTTAAATAACAAATACTTCAAACATGGTCCAAAATGGCAAATCCAACAAACATTACCATGTTCCAACAAAACATAAAAAGGCCAAATACAACAAAACATAATGCATAAGATTCCACCAAAAAAACTGTTGTCTACTATTAGGTAACTACTCCTTCAACATTTAATTGCTTCCATGTTTTGGTAGTGAAGACAAGGTCACAAACTTCTACCCCTTTGACACATATGTTGTTGAACCCCCATATGGACCTGCAGATGGGTTTGGCTTAATGAATGTGCTTGTTCTAATGAAACTTGGTGGAGGTCCCTTAATGTTCACCCCTTGAAATGCTGGTTTGAAGTTGAAGCTTGGTTGACTACTACTTGCTTTGGGCCTTACTGAAATGCTTACCCTATTGCCTTGTTGACTAGTGGCTTCAGTGGTTGCTTGGTCTCTTGGTTGACTACTGGGTTGAGTAGGTGGCTGACTGCTTCTCTGGGTGCTTGACTGGTTGTTTGTCACCTGCAAATTGTCAGTAATTAATTGTATGAAGGACATATAATAAATGAATTGAATTTATGAAGATGTAACAAATTGTGTGTAGGGTCACCTTTGGTGCAATAGGCTGGCCTGCATCCTCTTTTGTTGTGCCCAAGCTTACCACACAAGCTGCATGTAGTTGTTGTGTTTCCTCTGTGCAACTTATAAGGATTCTTAGGCTCATCTGCTTGCCTTTTTCTCAACTTTCTTGGCCTACCAGGTTGCTTCTTCACTTTTGGAGGCAATAATCCAGGCAACACAGACTTTGGCCACATTTCAGAACCACTTATTGGGTATATCATTGGCTCATAGTTAGCCAAGTATGTCTCCTTCTTATACCAATGAGCCATATAATCTTCATGTTGCTCATGTTTGTCATATATGGTTGAAATGGCATGACAACATGGTATGCCAGTTAGATCTCACTTTTTGCATGAACAGGTTGAATCACCCAAATCAACTACAAATTGTTGCCTATTGAAGCAATTGATTTCCTACCTTAGACCTCCTGCCCACATAGCAATACAATTGCTTGCATCTTCTTTCCTTTTCTCCAATGCTTGTTGTATATTAGGACAAACAGGTCCTAGGTAAGCCCTCATTACTTCCCTTCTCACATGCAGCCTCTTCATCAAGATACACCTAATGTCCTCTAACAAAAGGGATTATGGTTTTTCCTCTAGCTTCTAGAATCAAGCTATTAAAGCTCTCACACATGTTGTTGTCTAACATATCAATCTTAACTGTAGGTGTGAAATGAGATCTAGACCAGGTGCTTGCGGGTTTTTCAACTAACCAATTGAATGCATCTTCATTAGCTTCCTTCAACTCTTCTATATGAGCCTCAAATTCTTGTACATAAGAAGCCTTTGCAGCTTTGTACACAATGTCCTTCAGGTACACCCCCTTGAAGCTATCTCTAAAATTAGTGTAAAGATGTCTGATGCAGAACCTATGCTCTGCCATGGATGCAACCTCTACAAGTGTTGGACACAATTCCTACATTTGTAGGGGGGGAAAAAGTTACACACATTAAATGAACTAAACAGTAAAAATAAATGCATGAAACTTCCAATAAGCATTTACCTTTTGCTTGTCTGATATGAAGGTCACTCCTTGCTTGTTGAACCACCCAAGAGTGTCACACAATATTTCAAAAAACCATTTCCATGAACTCTTTTTTTCTCCTTCAACAATTGCAAATGCCAATAGATAGCTGTTGTTATTCCCATCCAAACTAACAGCTTGCAACAGTTGTCCCTTGTATGGCCCTTTCAAATGGCAGGCATCAACCTCAATGAATGGCCTACATCCTGCTAGAAAACCTTGCTTGCAGCCTCCAAAGCATACAAAAATCCTTTGAAACCTAATCTTGGCTTCATCTATTTCATGTTCTTCATTTTCTGCATCTTCATCATCTTCCTTGACTATGATAGTTGTTCTTGGATTAGTTCTTTTTATCTTTTCACAGTAATCCCATAACTTGGCATATTGTTCCATGAGGCTTCCCTCTATCAATTCTTGTGATTTTCTCTTTGTCCTATACACTTGGCTCCTGGATATCCCAATCTTGTGCTCCTTTTGCACAGCTTGTTTGAATAACTGCACTAGAATAGATGGATTAGACTTTAATGTCTCCAAGTACATCTTAGACAGCTAGGTTGAATTCACTTGTCTATTACAAAAAATTCTGCCACAATTGTGAGTGGGGACATATGTCTTTATCTGGAATGATGGTTGTCCTTGCATCTTGGATGCATAAAGCATTAACTCACATGGTGGCTTATAGGTGGCCCTAACCTTCATGCTATCATTTTTAACTAACTTAATAGCCTTCCTAGTCTTAATACCATGCTCCTTAACAACAACTTTCAATATTTTGGCAGTGCCAAAAACCATGCCAACCTTAAATTGTGGGTCTGCCATATCTGTGTTTGGATTAAACTCTGGCTATCTAACCCTGTTGCTTTCAACCTTTTCATCAGAAGATCCATTATTGCTCTTGAGGTCATTAGATGTAGCATTAGGCTATAGGCAGTCAATATGAGGTACTTGTAGACACTCCATTTTTGACCGCCTTTAAGACTTGGGGGCCTCAGGTTGATCACTCGATGATGAAAGTTATACTGTACAAAAGTTCGATTTCTTCAAGAAGAAGAGTTTCTAAATCCCAACCTTACACCCCATTTTGACCAAAACTTTTTTAACCAAAACAATTTTAGACTTTAAAACCCTCTCTTTCAAAATATTTTTGAAAATGTTTCTACGATGTTCCGAGACTCGCATTTTGTTTAAAATATTGCGTTTTTTGGTAAACCGAGTAAGGACAAAGTAGAAATAAATGGAAGGGAGGTGAACTCTTTGAAAAGTCTTTTAAAACATCTTATTTAGAGGTTTGGAGTTGAAGAAAATTAGAGGAGAGGGAGGAAAACTAGTTGGGGAAGTGGTTGAGCATCAAACCGTTGAGAGAGAACTGAGCAGCCTTTATTAAATTAGGAATATCTCTTTGTACACTTAGACTATAGTTGTGAGGCCACCACCATTGGAAATTGGACTTTCGGGGCTTCAATTTAGACTCAAGAATCTCTTAAAGTTGAGTCTGGATGAGGGAGATATGGCCGTTTGAAGTTGGGTATCAATCCGGTTAAGATAGAAATGAGCAATCTTCACTAAAATAGGTGTATCTCTTTGCACACTTAGAATTTAGATGTGAGGCTACCACCATTGGAAAGTAGACTTCTGGGGCTTCAATTTAGACTTAAGAATGACCTAAAACCGAGTTTGGATGTAGGAAATATGCCCGTTTTGGTGGCCGGCAATTTACACTTTTGGTCTGCCGACCACTGGTGAAAAACACAGATATTTTTGGCCAGCTGTCCTCCAAAAGCTCCAGCTGTTCCAGGCTTGATATTTTCGACCTGAGGGGCTGTTTTTCTATTTATAGGGGGCCTTCCTTAATGGTTTAAGGTTACAAAAAATACAAAAAAGTTCCAAAACTTGAAATTTTCTCTCTATCTCTCTCTTGCAACCTATACACCCTCTCTCTACACTTCCTAAATCAATATTGGAGCTCTCCTTGTTGAGATTATTGAGTCCAAATTTCAGCGTTTATAAACAAAAGAGTAACCTTGCTTCAAGAGGTATAATTTTGAGCATCTTTACACTACTTCTCTCCCATATTTTCTTGCTGTTTTTGAACCATTTTTGGATTGTTTTTATGGGCTGAAGCTTGTGGTTTAAGGCTATTAAAGGTAGAGGGGTTAACCACCCTTCTTTACACCTTGTTTCTTAAG
Organism: Camellia japonica; assembly: GCA_030407325.1. Lineage (NCBI taxonomy): Eukaryota > Viridiplantae > Streptophyta > Magnoliopsida > Ericales > Theaceae > Camellia > Camellia japonica. The sequence continues at coordinate 142,221,021 of JAPPVO010000059.1, read as the reverse complement.
CCCTTACACTTGTGTTTCCCATTCTTTCATCAACTTTTTTTGAGCATTTTACCATTGATTTTTTAGAGGTTTTCAGAGGCTAAAAAAGTGGTTTTGAAGTCCCAAAAGTGGAGGGGTTAGCCACCCCTCCTTTGGCTTGTTTACTAGCTTAAATTGCTCCATTAGCTTAATATTTTAGCTACTTTTGTCTTCATTCCAGCACATTTTTGTACTATTTTTGGGCTGTTTTTAGACTGTCTAAACTTTGAAATTGTGGGCTAAAACTTGTGGTTTAAGGTCAATAAGGGTGGAGGGGTGGCTCACCATTCCTTCTACCTAGCTTCCAAGGCCTTTACCTTTGTGTTTTCTACCTTGTTGTCACCTTTTTTTTGAGATTTTAAATATTGAATTTTAGAGTTATTTCAGTGGCTAAAACACTTTTTGAAGTCCAAAATTAGAGGGGTTAGCCTCCCCTCCTTGTGTCTTGTTCACTAGCTTACATAGCTCTATGTTTTAGCTTATTATTCTAGCTATTTTTGTCTTAATTCCGGCATATTTTAGGACTTATTTACCACTGTTTTAGGACTGTTTATAAGTGTTCATTGCATTTGAGCCTTATAGTGCATGCTTGTAGTGTAATTGTCCTCATGAGTTTGGTGTTTTAGGCCTTAGACACCATCTTATTTGAGTTGATAGTGTTTATTTATGGCTTTCCATACTTGTGATTACTCTTAATCACCTCTGCAACCTCCTTCCTTTCTTGGCTTTTTTTTTTTTTTTTACTTTGAAAGTGGTTTCAAACTACTTGTTTGTTTAAGCATGAGATTAAGATGTCATGCTTAATGGTTTAATCCCTTTAGGGGTTCATTACCAATGGTATGATGTCTCTTTTATGCCCAAAGGAACACTTCGTTTGAGCCTTCTTTCCATTAGAGGACTTAAATTCACTTGTGGACTTAATTGATTAAAGAATTGAGAGGTAATTAAAATGGAGTAATAAAATTGGTGAATAAAAAAGGTGTAAGATAATTATTTGGTTTTGGGTTCAATCGGACGTTAATTGAACCCTTGAGTCTTGAGTCATTTCATACTCATTAGTGATGAAAACGGTTCAAGATTCATTGTCAACTACTTTCCTTGATCATTCATGATAGGGAGGCGGTTTTGAGAGTCTTGTTTTGTTGCATTCATTGAACTTGCACACTTGATTCATAAGCCATCATGCAATGAAATTGCATCCGTTGGTGGTTTGTGAATCAAAGTTACTACTCCTTTGAGCTGTTCAAATGATAAGGAGAGGTAAATTGTACAAACAAACCCTTAAGAATACACTGTCTCTGCTCTATTTGCTCTCTATTACAACAGGGAAGTTTAGAAAACAGAGTTAGTCTGGAGGTGGAAATCAGTGCAAGTATTCTACTGTGCAACAGAGGCATTCAGCAGCAGAAACAGTGGCCTTTTCGGGTGGAAACCGCATTCATGCATGAGCCCTCTATCAATCCTCGAGATTCGTGTTGTAAATATGTTGTGTTGTAATTAAAATAGTGGCTTTGTAATTCATTAGTTAGAATAGCTAATTCGTCTCGTGTTGTAATTATTTTAATTAGCTAGAATAGTTAATTATTTCGGTTTGTAATAATTAGTTAAATAGTTTAGCTAAATTATTCATTTGGGTTTGTAATAGTTAATTAATTAGTTTAGCTTTAATTAGTTAGCTAGTTTGTTTATTCGGACCCTCCTGTGTGAGGGCGCAAATGTTGTAATAATGTGTATGTCTTACAACCCCACGTCTTTCCCCCTTTTATTTACTAGCTTATGATGGTTAGACTAGAACATCATGTTTTGTTTAGCATTCTTCATGTTTGTATCCACTTGTATTGCATGCACCAAGGCTCGATTCATCATTCTAACTTGCATTGTTAGTTTAAATTTCTTCTTTGAATACGTGCTTAGATCGCATGCTATCAAATTGATTCATTTGCCACATTAGTAGCCGAGCCTAGTAAATTGCATATCGCATGTGTTGCATTAGTCATATTGCCTAGTTAGGATCATGCATCTTTCTAACTTTATTATCTTTTTTGGCTTGGAGTACTAGGTGAGCCTTTACTCACTTTAGCATATCGCATGTGTGTGATTGTTGCCATGTCTAGCATGCTTGCCATGAGGCTAATTGCTTAAGTGCTATAATTACTTGAATGCCTATGGATGAAGGCTAATTTCTTGAATTTGAATAGTTTGAGTAATGTTCATATGCGATCACTTTTTCAAATGGTACGTATTCAAAACAATTTTGCAAACAAACATGAATCAAGTGTTCCAATTCTTGCAAAGTTAGTCTATACTTGTGCGTGTGCACATCACATAGTAATGCTAGCCTAATAATCGGAACAAGAGCATATAATGTACATAAGATTCATATCATGATTAGCAGAGGCCGGTCTTTGATCGGGCGAGCGGGGTGCTCAATTCATGACCTTTCCCTCTCGTACCTAAGTTCCTGAGCCGAGACGATCTTGGTGATGACAGACACGTGGCCTTTGGCACGAGTCATGGGTTTCCTAAATTTCTCAAAAATATTTAGGTGGCGATTCTGTATTTGGCAAAGCAGTCAATTTTTGGTAATCTGATTTAAAATCGATTTTCCAAAAGATTTGCCGGATTGGGACTCTTTGGTGTTTATCTATTTCACATTGCATTTGTGAGATCAGATTCAGAACCACAGGTAGAGTCTGAACTGTAGGGCTTATTCATCTTCCGAAAGGGGGGCGCGAAAAGTCGAGCTACAGTACCTCAACTCTTTCATCATTATGCTTCTGGCTCCCTAACCCACCCCATTCAACATTCCTATCAACATTAGCGTCAAATTGTATGTCATCATCATTGAAATCATAGTCAAAATCCTCAAAGTCCTCTAGATCTGTAGAATAGTTGGATGAATCATGACTTTGGCTTTCAACTTCAACTTCATCCTCACCCTCATCCTCACCCTCACCCTCACCCTCCATATTACTTTTGCCACTTCCAATTTCTTCAATGACAACTAATGCATGGTGAAAGTGATTAAACTCTTTAAGCTCAAGCAACTGATCATCAGGGATGTGCTCTAAATACACTTCAATTATCCTACTTACATGCACCCATTTCACTATATCCATTACATCACTATCATTCCTAAGTGGCCTTAATCCATAATTTAAGTCCTTACTAGGAACTCGATAATGGTATGAAATGAATTCAATATAACCTAACTTTTGAGCCATATCCCCTATCTTTGTCAACCTCATTTTGTCAGCATCACAGTTGTCCCAAAATGATAATTTCCTCCCTACGTAAGCCCTATTTACTAAAGACTTAAAAACCCCACCATGATGCATTTTGATAGTGAAATAATCACCATCTGGATTTGAAATAGAAGATAACATATTTATTGTATGAACAATACAAGACAAGGGGGACCACAACACATTATCTATACATCATTTATAGATATTGATTTGTTTTTTTTGTTAGTGTGCAATTATGTAGATGTATCGACATACGTGAATATATAAACATATATTCACCTCGTTACTTTTAAACAAAGCAAAGCAAAAGTAGATTCTTTGACCTACCCAATAATGCAACTTGCAGACAGATAAAATAAAGCAAAATACAAAACCAAAAAAAAAGGTAAAGAGTACTTTTTTGCTTACCATAATCTGGTACTTCATCACTAATCCTCACAATCGCCATGTTCGTCTTTTCACCTTGTTAATCGTTTTCTTCTCTATCCACGCCAATTTTAGCAGATTTACAATCAAACAATTTTTTGGTAACTCAAAACTTTAGAAATGATTCGATTGTGTAACGACAGAGAGAATGGACTTGCTGATTTGGGGAAGATGTAAGTATAGGGACGATGGAGGTAACCTAGGGTTTGAGGTGAAAAGACGAGTGTGCCCTTTAGTAATTGTTAGAGGGAGCACGTGAGAGGCAGGTGCTAGCTTTCCGTCCAAAATTTCAAACGGGCGTCAATTATTGGACGCAATTGACACACTTCGTTAAATTGAGGGGCTAAATCGCGCAATTAGAAATGTCAGCAACCAAAATGACACACGGGGTAAAGGGATTATTTCTATAATTTGCCCTTTATTTATTTATTTATTTTTGGTAAGAATAATATGGTTCAATGTTTAACATTTACTTTAAAACAAAATGCCAATGAATTTGGCTTTTACTCACAAAAATAACATTACTACATTATTTATGTGGCGTTCTCTCTCTCGCTATATATATATATATTTTTATTATATAGTTATTATAAGAATAGAGTTTTTCTACAAATTTTCACTATTTGATGAGGGAAAATGAATGAGTAATCAATTATTTAAGTGTTGGTCACAAGCTCATTTAAAAGTTTAAATTAGTAGAGATCTCAAGTGTATATAGTTGAACTTTTCTTCATAGTGGGCCAAACATGTGCGAACATTTTTCAATTATTAAGTGTAGGCGGTGAGATTCGAACAGAGGATCTATTGCTTGCGCATGATATCATATTGAGATACAGGCCACTAACTTATTTAAAAGCTTAAACTATTAGAGAGAGATAACTTTATTATTTATATTATATTTTCAATATCATTACATGGGTTTAAAATATCATAAGATGATGCGTTTAATAATATTTTATGATTCATCTATATTAATATTTTTTAAATTATATACCATTGTGGAGAAGTGGTTTGGAAATACTCTTCAGATCTGGGGGACGCTTGTGATCTTCAGTTAGTCACCTGAAAAGGAATGAACACTCCGGTCGGGGGTGCCGGAATTAGCACTCTGACGGATAAGTTAGTGTATACTCTCTAGATTGCTTGTGTCTTAAGTTAAGCATACTAATTCTCACATACCTCTCTTTGGTTGTTGTTCTTCTATTTATATATGCTCCTGGTCTTCTAGGTAGGGCCCGCTCTTGATCTGTCATGTACTTACTCACTCGGCTCTCCCCATTTAATCGGCTCCCTGCTTGGCTTATTCGGCATCTGAAACGGCAGGGGCGGGGCCGAATGCATACTATACATCGATTGGGAATTTATACGTTGCTTATCCGCGTCTGCAATTATTCAGCCACCGCAATTGCCCCCCGAACACCTCACTAACTCTGTTTAGTCGGCGTGTTTGGTTTCAATCTTGAAAAGTCAAAAATTAGGCGGTTAACCTCATTCCAAAGCGTGTCAGAACGCATACGTTTTCTAGTCATCATTACAAGTTCCCGCCTCTTCGTACACTTCCTCTATTTAATGTGATTTAAAACTTTGTCTCTTCGAATGTATACTTTTGGTTCGCCTTCTAGTAAGTTCCTCTGCAACTCTCGACCTCTATAGCTCTTTTCTGTCTCTCATTATTCCTTCCGCTCCCTGTAAGTTCTCTTCTCTTTCACTCCCAATACCATTTTCTCGTTTACTGTTAGTTTTGCATAACTCTTAGGCTGAATACGATGGCAAGAAATTTGAAAGCACTTCTCGCTCCGGACTGGATTTTCGGCTTCCGACGCCATTGTTCCATCACTGATGACGTTCACCTGTCACTCGTGGAAGATAGCACCACCGATATGTAGACGACCGACAAGAGCACAATCATCTTTCCTCTCCTATTGATTGTTGAAGGCGGCGTCCATTTTCCCCTTTATCCGTTTCTGAGAGCCGTCTTTCGAGATTGGGGCCTAATCCCTTCCCAGCTTAACGTGAATTTCTTTCGCATCGTAATGGGGATCATAGAGTTAAACCGTCATCTTAGGATTAACCTAGGCATTCCTGCGATTCGGCATTGCTATGTCTTAGCCAAGTCCATTGGCCGTCTAGGACGCTATTTTCTTAGGGCCAAGGACACCGATCATCATTTAGTGACCATGCTTGCCAGCTCTGGCAAGTGTGTTGACGACGTGATGGTCGTTGTTTGAGGCAACTGGGAATTCGACGAGGGTGAAGATCGCCTGGATCCCGTGCCAAGGCGAAAAGGCGATCCAGGTGGCCGTATAGCTTATTCTAGTTGCTTATATTTTTGCATGTGCATTCGGCTCTCCTTTCATGTACTTACTGTTTTGTTCCCGTAGGCAACGCGTTGAAAAAAGTGCTGGTTTCGGCCGACGATGTTGTACTTGCGGATATTAAAACCGCTCTGTAATTCATTGGCCATCCAAATCTTCAGAAGCAAGGAAGGGCGGCCCATATTCTCTTGCGCTACGCGCCATCCTACGCAACGTTTTCGGCAGCAGACCATATACCAGTTCCAAAAGGTGAAGATCATCTTACAGCCCTCATCTTCCCCAGCTTTAAACACTTGAAGGAGATCAGTTTAGAAGCCTCTGATTCGGAACAGGCAGAAGAACAAGTAGCCGATCAGATTGTCAAGGACCCAAACCAATTGGGAACCGAGGTAGACGAAGCACTCAATTCGGAATTTGTCTAACCCTCCATCCACATCCGGCTGAGGGGACGTCTTTGAGGACATTTTTACAAACTTAGGAGATCTCCTCGGCACTTACCCAGAGGATATGGCTGGGGAATCACTTCAGCAACTTGCGCGGAAGAGGAACGCCGAGAGGATGGCCGCCAGGCGGAGGGCCGAGGCCGTCTGGTCGGAAACTCCACCTGCTGCGGTCGCTGAGTCTACATCGGCAATGGAGGCTGAATCTACTCCTTCGGTTATTGTCGAAGAGACGACTCACCCTGAAAGGGCCGTGATGGTGGAGGTGGGGCAGGCCAATGAAGGTGAACAAATGGGCAAGAAGCACCCAGCCGATCGAGAGGCCAAGTGCGAAGAGGACCAAAGCGATAAACGGCCCCAAGTTGAGGAGTCGGATTTGGTCCTTCCATTCACGATTCAACCAAGGATCAGAAATATGCCGATCTCTTTAGACTCCTCGGCTTTGAGGGACCGGCTGTGGCCTTGAGTATGGCCTCCTCGATATCTCTGCCGGCCGACAGAGCCGTATTTCGAGCGGAGCCAGATCTGATGCTAATTGCTTCGGCCGCTCAGTCGGCCCTTTCGGTACGTTACTTGTCTTATCTGTAATCTTTCGTCTTTACGCATGCACGTTTGTAGATGTCTCTAATTATTTGTTTACCGTTTCTTTGCTTTGTAGGCGGTGGGCAGGATAGCCGAGATCAGTCGCCGTCAGCACGACGCCATAGAACAGATCGGCCTATTGAAAGTCGAAATTGAAAATAAACAGAAAAGGTTGTGGCGGTCTCTCAAAGGGCCGATTCTGAGGTAGCGCAGGCAACGGCGGAACGTGCTAGAGTCCACTCGGAGGCCGAGCGAGCCAGAAACTTCGATCAGTTGAGGTTTGCCGCCGAGGAAAAGGCAAAGGCCAGCGAGGAGGCGCTTAAGTTAGCCTAGGAGGCAATCACCAAGCTGGAAGCCGACTTGGAGGAATCGAAGAAGGCTAGGGAAAAGGCCGACTCCAAGACTCCTAAAGCGTTCCAAGCTGTGCAAGAGGCCGCCTTGGAAAGCTATGCAGAAGAAGCGCCGAAGTTTGAGAATCGGGGCTTCAAACACAGCTGGGTCAAAGCCCTCGCTGCTGCGAACGTGACATTGGCATAGCCGATTCCGTACGAGCAGGTGGACGTTGGCCGCTGGCGTCTGACCCTGAGGAATGATTAAGGCATTTTTTCGTTTTTTGTAGGCATCTTAGATGCACAGTTTTTGGTTAGTTGATTTTCATCTTTTTTGGATTTTCATGTGTAAAATGTCCGCTGTTAGCGCCTAATTTATGAATGAAAATTTTCTATGCTCTCAAGTTATTGCTTGTACTGTTTGTTATATGAGTACATATTTAAAAGAATTAGCAGCTAGAACAAAATGTCACGACGATGTGAGATGGCAAACTTATTAGCCGATTAAATTAATGAATTTGATTGATGACTGAATAAAATGAATTCATGAGGTGCTGATTGATCAACTCATAAGGCAGCTAGGGTACATAAGCCGATTAGCTTGACGAATTTGCCCTTGCCTTGGTTTATGAACTAGAACACCGAATAACGGAGGTTCATGAACTAGAACGCCGAATTAAATAAACTTATGAATATTGTACTGATAAATCGATTCATGGAGCGGCTGGGGCACTAAAGCCGACTAGATTGATAAATCTGCCCTTGCCCCAGCTGGTTCATGAACTAGAATTAAATGAACTCATGAATATTGTACTGATAAATCGATTCATGGAGCGCCTGGGGCACTTAAGCCGACTAGATTGATGAATCTGCCCTTGCCCCAGCTGGTTCATGAACTAGAACGCCGAATAACGGAGGTTCATGGGCGGCTGGGGCAAATACGCCGATTATATTGATGAATCTGCCCTTGCCCCAGCTGGTTTATGAACTAGAAAACCGAATAAAATGAACTCATGAATATTGTACTGATAAATCGATTCATGGAGCGGCTGGGGCACTTAAGCCAACTAGATTGATGAATCTGCCCTTGCCCAGCTGGTTCATGAACTAGACAGCCGAATAAAATTAACTCATAAATATTGTACTGATAAATCGATTCATGGAGTGGCTGGGGCACTTAAGCCGACTAGATTGATGAATCTGCCATTGCCCAGCTGGTTCATGAACTAGAAAGCCGAATAAAATGAACTCATGAATATTGTACTGATAAATCGATTCATGGAGCGGCCGGGGCACTTAAGCCAACTAGATTGATGAATCTGCCCTTGCCCCAGCTGGTTCATGAACTAGAACACTGAATAATGGAGGTTCGTGGGGGTGGCTGGGGCAAATACGCCGATTATATTGATGAATCTACCCTTGCCCCAGCTAGTTCATGAACTAGAACGCCGAATAACAGAGGTTCAGGGGGTGATTGGGGCACATGACTCAATCGGCGCCGGGCTGTTGAGGTTTTAATATTAATGAGATCGCCTCGGAGGTGCTGCCCCCGTAGAGAATAAATGGGCGTGTACTTCGTGCATGAAGGTCCTATTTATATGCTCAAAGTCAGTAACTCAGTCCAGTTCTTTGAGGAAGGTTAAACAAGTGCGAATGTCAAATAGACTTTTCTTCAATAGCAGAGGAGAAACGAGGACATTAGCTGAGCTGGGAGGAGATATGAGTTGAAGTGGTGAACCTTCGCGCACGGGAAGTAGGACTTCGAGGGATTGGGAGAGACACCAATCTCCTCGTCGTCGAAGTAGGTCGCCCAGGAAGGACAAGCAGCCACAGGGCAGATCTCCTCAACCCCATTCTGGAAGGGAATCTGATGCGACTTTGTGCCCATTGAGTTTTGTGGTCTTCGTGGGGAATAGACCAATGACAGAAGTGGATTCGATTATTCGAGATCCAAATGTGGCAGTTGAGTTTGCTCGACAAATTTTTCCACCCGAAGTCCAGCAGTCGATGGTAGGTCGGCAGGATTTTGAAGTGTTTCGTGAAGGCGTTCATGGGGTGGTGAAGGGGCTGTACACCGTTTATGAAATCGGCATGCGTCTTCGCGCCGCTCGGTGCGATATAGAGCAGAGAGATGAACGTATTCGGAAGTTAGAAGCTCGCGCGGAGAAAGCCGAACGTGAGCTAAGGAAAATCAAGTCTGCCGAGTCTCAATCGGCCAGCCATCCCAACCCAGTTGTGGAAGAGAGGGTGACTCAAAGGCTGATAAGTAATGCTATTGCCGATCAGAACATGGCTAGCATGTTTGTGATTGAGACTGCAAGGACTGCGGCCTATGAAAAAGGCTTCCATGACGGCCGAAAGGTCGGAATACAGAAGACCATGGAGAAACTCGCCGAAGAAGTTTGTCGATGTGAAAATCGTGGGTTTAAGCACGGCTGGATCAAGGCACTTCAGCAAGCTGAGGCTCTCCAGGCAGCAGGTGTGAATTCTGCGTTGCCGCTGTACCAACAAAATGATTTCCCCTTTTCCGCTTTCGAAGTTGAGAAGAGTGATGATGAGGGAGCCCCCGAATAAAAGTAGACCTTGTAATGCTCATGTAGATTGAGTGCGAAATTATGTATTTATTGGCTAATTTTAATAAAACGCTTCGTTTTCAATTTGTAGCGTACTTTCTATTTATATTAGTACACTTGATGCCAATCGATTTATCTAAGGACACATTTTATTTTGAATGGTCGCACGTTTTAGCCTACGTTTATACGGCTTGTCCTATTTCACTTTGAGTATTTGCATGTTTCAGCCTCTGTTTATACGGCTTGTCCCATTTCATGTTGAATGTTTGCATGTTTTAACCTATGTTTATATGTCATGCACTAATGGGGCTCCGAATTCGGAGACTTGGCCAATCGTGATATCCACGAAGGGCGTTCCGAATTCGGAGGGTTATTCGGCCCAAACGTGACCTGTGCGGATGGGGCTTCGAATTCAGAGACTAATCTTGGCCAATCGTGATATCCACGAAGGGCGCTCCGAATCCGGAGGCTTAATCGGCCCAAAAATGTCAAGCACTAATAGGGCTCTGAATACGGAGACTTGGCCAATCGTGAAATCCATGTAGGGCGCTTCGAATCTGGAGGTTTATTTGGCCCAAACGTGACCTGCACAGATGGGACTCCGAATTCAGAGACTGATCTTAGCCAATCGTGAAATCCACGAAGGGCGCTCCGAATCCGGAGGCTTAATCAGCCCAAAAGTGTCATGCACTAATGGGGCTCCGAATTCGGAGATTTGGCCAATCGTGATATCAACGAAGGGGGCTCCGAATCCGGAGGCTTATTCGGCCCAAACATGACCTGCACGGATGGGGCTCCGAATTCAGAGGCTTTTTCTCTTGGCCAATCGTGATATCCACGAAGGGCGCTTAGAATTCGGAGGCTTATTCAGCCCAAACGTGACGTGCACAGATGGGGCTCCGAATTCGGAGGCTTTTTCTCTTGGCCAATCATGATATCCACGAAGGGCGCTCCGAATTCGGAGGCTTAATCAGCCCAAAAGTGTCGTGCACTAATGGGGCTCCGAATTCGGAGATTGATCTTGGCCAATCGTGAAATCGACGAAGGGCGCTCCGAATTCGGAGGCTTATTCGGCCCAAACGTGACCTACATGGATGGGGCTCTGAATTCGGAGACTAATCTTGGCCAATCGTGATATCCACGAAGGGCGCTCCGAATCCGGAGGCTTAATCAGCCCAAAAGCGTCATGCACTAAGGGGCTCCGAATTCGGAGACTTATCTTGGCTAATCGTGATATCCACGAAGGGCGCTCCGAATTCGGAGGCTTATTCGGCCCAAACGTGACCTGCACGGATGGGGCTCCAAATTCGGAGACTAATATTGGCCAATCGTGATATCCACGAAGGGTGCTCCGAATCCGGAGGCTTAATCGGCCCAAAAGTGTCATGCACTAATGGGGCTCCGAATTCGGAGACTTATCTTGGCCAATCGTGATATCCACGAAGGGTACTCCGAATCCAGAGGCTTAATCGGCCCAAACGTGACCTGCACAGATGGGGCTCCGAATTCGGAGGCTTTTTCTCTTGGCCAATCGTGATATCCACGAAGGGCGCTCTGAATCCGGAGGCTTTTATCGGAACACTTTTGAACTGGATTTCGCAGTGAGTAAACAGGGATCTTTGCATTGCAAAAGTGGAATGTGTACATGTTGAACCATTTAAAACTAGTATCAATCCCCACAAGTCGGGTTTAATGATAGAATTTATGCAAGTGCGTTGAATTCCAAGGCCGTGGCAGACTCTTTCCAGACATGTCTCTGAGCCGATATGCCCCTACTCCTGCGATCGAATCGACCTGATAGGGGCCGTCCCAGTTAGGACCCAATTTTCCATCAGTTAGTTTCCTGGCAGCTGGAAGTACTTTCTTCAGGACCAACTCTCCTGGTGTATAGCGGCAAAGCTGACACATTGATTGTACGACTTAGCAAGTTGTTGCTGGTACCGTGCCATGGATACAAGGGCACGGTCTCTTCGTTCCTCAATCAGAATCAGATCCAAGGCCAGCATCATGTCGTTTCGGCCCATATAAAAAACTTTCGATTTCAAGGTTGGGAGGCCGATTTCCAGGGGTATTATTGCCTGGGTTCCAAAGCATAAAGCAAACAACGTTTCCCAAGTGGATCACCTCGGCGTAGTTCGATGAGCCCACAACACACTCGGTAATTCTTTGACCCATTTGCCTTTAGCTTTCTCCAGCCTCTTCTTGATGCCGTCCAAGATAGATTTGTTAGAGGCTTCAGCTTGACCATTGCTTTGTGGGTAAGCCGGCATGGAAAAGTAAGGCCGGATACCATACTTACTGCACAGCTCTTGGTACACGCCACAATCAAACTGTGCTGTTGTCTGAGATAAGTGCTCTTGGAATACCGAATCGTGTTATGATATCTCTCCATACAAAGCACTTAATATCAGCATCTCGAATGTGCGTTGATGCCTCAACTTCGACCCATTTTGTGAAATAATCTGTCGCGACGATCAAGTACCGCTTGTTCCCTAGGGCCCTCGGTAATGGTCCGACGATATCAAGTCCCCACTGGGCGAACGACCAGAGACTAGTGATAGAGCTTAACTCTTCAGTAGGCAGATGGTTTAAGGGGGAGAACTTCTGGCATTGTTCATATTTTTTCACATAACATTCGGCATCTGCTCTTATTGTCGGCCAATAATACCCCTGTGTTACAGCTTGATGAGCCAAAGAGCACTCGCCAGAATGTGCGCCACAACTGCCTTCATGTATTTTAGTCAGAAGCTCTTCGACTTTGTCCGGATGCACGCATTCCAGGTATGGGCCAGAAAGGGATTTCTTATAAAACTTTCTTTGTGGATCCAAGTAATATCGCAGGGCTTTATTTCGAAGCTTGTGTGCTTCTTTCTTGTCCACTGGGAGCTGTTCGGAAGACAGGAATGCATCAATGAGGTCCATCCAACTCAGTCCTGACTCTATGATATTGACCTGGACTTCTTCTGAAGGGCCAATGCTCGGCTCCGGGATGAAACCTACTTCGATGGTCCTTTTAATCTCTGAGTTAATGGCGGAGGCTAGGCAAGCCAGGGCATCTGCATGTGTGTTCTGATCACGTGTTATTTGATTCAATTCATGATGGTCAAACTTTGCCAGCAAGGAGTTAGCCGTTTTCATGTAAGCCGCCATACGGTCATTTTTGGCCGCGTACTCGCCCTTTAGCTGATTGATCACCAGTTTTGAATCGCAAAATACAATCAAACGCCGAGCACCCAGAAGATGTGTATTCCACAAACCGGTCAGAAGGGCTTCGTATTCGGCCTCGTTATTTGATGCTTCGAAGCCGAGTTTGACGGCCTACTCAATTATTGCGCCGTCGGGAGCCATGATTACTACCCCGGCTCCATTGCCCCGTTGATTGGACGATCCATCATAGTACAGCTGCCAAATGTCCCCAACATAAATTCTCCAGTTCGGCTTAGGTCGAATTTCATCAGACTTGAAGTCGGCAAAACCCCCAGTGAATTCGGCTACAAAGTCAGCAAGCACCTGTCCCTTGATTGAGGTTTTAGGCAGGAACTGAATATCATACTGGCCGAGTTCAAGAGCCCACTTTGAAACGCGCCCTGATGCTTCTGCACTACGGAGTACCGACCGAAGGGGGTGGTCCGTTAGTACCCCAATGGTATGTCCTTGAAAGTAATGCATCAGCTTTCTCGTTGCCATGATGAGGGCCAGAATGAGTTTTTCCAACGGAAGGTAGCGTGTTTCGGCGTCAACCATTGCCTTGCTTACATAATACACTGGCCGCTGCTCCCCCAGCTCTTCCTTTATCAGTACGGTGCTGACAGCCCGGTGGGAAACTGCCAGATACAAAATGAGCGGGTCACCTGCCGAAGGTGTTGTCAAGAGTGGAACTGATCGAAGGTAGGTCTTGAGGCCATTGAAAGCGGCTTCGCACTCGACGGACCATTCAAAAGCTTTGCCCTGCCGTAGTGTATGAAAGAATTGTCGGCAGCGGTCCGTGGAACGACTGATGAACCTGTTGAGTGTGACGGCCATCCCCATTAACTTCTGAACCTCATTGATCGATCGAGGGGAGCCGAGTTCCAAGATTGCTGTGATTTGCCTTGGGTTGGCTTCGATTCCTCGGTGGTTGACAATGTAACCCAAGAATTTGCCAGAGCCGATCCCGAACGCATATTTGGAAGCGTTCAGTTTCATTCTATATTTGCGTAGAATGCCGAATGTCTCTTCCAGATTGGCTATATGATTCTGCTCTTCCTTGGACTTGACCACCAAGTCGTCAATGTACACTTCCATAGTGTGGCCGAGTTGCTCCTTGAACATGGTGGTGACTAGTCTCTGGTATGTTGCCCCTGCATTCTTCAGCCTAAAAGGCATAACCTTATAGCAATAGGTTCCTCTTGGGGTGAAGAATGCAGTTTTGTCTTGGTCCTTCGGATGCATGGCAATTTGATGGTAGCCTCTATAGGCATCGAGGAAGCTCATACGCTGATGATGTGTCGTAGCATCTACAAGTTGGTCTATTCTGGGGAGAGGAAAACAATCTTTGGGGCAGGCTTTGTTTAGGTCCGTGAAATCAACGCAGACTCGCCAAGTCTCGTTTTTCTTCTTCACGACTACAGTATTCGAGAGCCATGTAGGGTAGGTCACTTCTCTGATTGCCCCGGCGTCAAGCAACCGGTCAACCTCTTTGACAACGGCGGCAGTGTGCTTGACGGCTGACCGTCGGCTTTTCTGGATAATCGGCTTGCATTTAGGGTCAACATTTAAACAGTGCTGCAAAACAGACGAATCTACACCCGGCATCTCATATGGAGTCCACGCAGAAACATCAAGGTTGTTGAGCAGGAAGGAAATTAGCCACTGTCTGTCGGCTTGATTCAGGAAGCGCCGACCATAAAGAACTTGTTTGAGTTTCCGTCAATTTCAACTCGATCTAGGGCTTCTGTGGCCTTTTCACTTGGGAGCCGCCCAACATCGTCAAGGCTCTCTTGATCCGGCACCTCAATGGAATTCACTTGCAACTCTCTTGGCGTCTTTCCAGTAAGGAGATAACATGCTTGTGCCGATTTTTGGGAGCCACAGATTTGCTCAATGCCGAGTTCTGTCAGGAAGCGTAGCAGCTGATGATAGGTGCTTGGCACGGCCTGCATAGTATGCAACCAAGTTGGCCCCATGATGAGATTATACGGCGATGACAACTTGACGACCAAGAATTCCACATCCATTGTTCGGGAGCCCGCTCGAACAAGTAGTGTGATTTTCCCCAACAGGTATTCTGGATTGGCGTTGAAGCCGAATAGTGGATAAGGAGCCGGAGAAAGATCCGATTCGGAGAAGCCAAGTTTGGTGAATGTCTTGTAATACATAACCTCTGATGTGCTCCCTGGATCAATGAGTACACGCTCAACGGTGAATCGATTTACACGCAGTTCAATGACCAATGGATCAATGTGAGGGAGTGTTACGCCGATCAAATCAGAATCGTCGAAGGTAATATTCGGAGCTTCATGTGGCCGTTTTTCCTGTGTGATTTGCTTTTGAGGGAATGGATGCGATTGCATTGCATGCACGGTTGGGGCTGTTGGCAAGCTGTATATCATATGGATGACGCCGAGTGGAAGTGAATCCTGCCGAAGGGCAACTGTTTTGGTTGAGTTCTTTCAGACGTGTTGCTGGAGCCGACCGTCTTGTACCAACTCCTCAAGGTGGTCTTTCAAAGCATAGCAACTGTCAGTATCATGGCCGTGATCTTTGTGATATTCGCACCGCCTATCCCGTCTTCTCGTGTCGGGAGGTCCCACCACTTTTGATAGCCATTTGAAGAATGGAAGGTGTTAAACCTTAGCCATAACCACACTGATAGGGTCCGACAACTTCGTGTATTTCTTGTCGGCACGCCTCGCGCGCCTACTACCCACTTGAAGCTGCTCATTAGCTCGGTGTGGACACTGGTCATTTGATCGGCATGAATCCCGTCTTCTATCTCGCTTAGCCTGATTCTGTGATTCAGGGCTCCGTGGTGGTACTGCGTTTATCGGCTGCACGACTTCAGGCTGGGCCAACTTAGCGGCTTTATGCCCATCTTTGATTCGGAGGGCATCGTCTTTTACTTTGTAGTATTCCTCAACTTTTTTCATCAACGCCCAGACCGTTTTTGGGGGTCGTCTTGTTAAAGAGCTGCGGAGGGTACTTTCTGGATGTAACCCCATTTTGAAGGCGGTGATGGCCATGGAGTCATTACAAGCATCATCTACCAGATTAAAACATTCCTAATACCGCGCCGAATATGCACGAAGGGCTTCCTCTGGTTGAATCTGCATTGCCCACAGAGAATCGACTTGCATCGGTTGGACCTCATTAGTGATGAACCTTGCCCTGAAGGATTTTTGGAGTTGGTGGAAGCTCTTGATCGAAGCCGGCTCCAGTTTATAATACCACCTGACAGCCAATGGTCCCAAACTGCTGGGAAATATTCGGCACATGAGGGCCTCGTCATCTGCATGCAATGTCATGGCTTGTTTGTAGTAACGGATGTGATCGGTGGGGTCTGACTTTTCATCATAGAGAGTGAACGACGGAGCTTTGAACTTTTTGGGCAGAACCGCCCTTGCGATCCGTCGCACAAAGGGATCATGCTGATCTTCTTCGTCTGAACTGTTTCTTCTTCGCTTATGTCTTACACCTACACTCTCTTCAAAGGAACTGGTAGCTTCGAATCGACCCTTCTTTTTGGGCTCCGGGGATAATGAGTTAGAGTCACTGTCAGTGTCTTGTTGTCGGGCTTGAGGTCGTCGACCACCTGCCCTCAGAGGTCGTTCCGGATCTTGGCGTACAGCTTGTTTGGACTTTGCCACTTCCAAGGCCAAATCCTGACGGAGACGTTCGTTCTCAGCGGTCATGTTCTCCAACCTCTGTTCATTTTGTTTTGTTTGCTCCATAATCGCTTGCATTGCCTCTTATGCTGATGTCGAGGGTGAACCGAAGTTCAAGGCCCTTCTTGCGGTAATGTTCTCTAGTCCAAGCATATTGCTTGGAGTGGTTTCATCTTGCCGCGTAGGGTCGACAGCGACTGCCGGAGGATCTTCCGTCACGCCCGCCATGGATGTGCTTGAGTATTCCCACAGACGGCGCCAATTGTGGAGAAGTGGTTTGGAAATACTCTTCAGATCCTGGGGGACGCTTGTGATCTTCAGTTAGTCACCTGAACAGGAATGAACACTCCGGTCGGGGGTGCCGGAATTAGCACTCCGACGGATAAGTTAGTGTATACTCTCTAGATTGCTTGTGTCTTAAGTTAAGCATACTAATTCTCACATACCTCTCTTTGGTTGTTATTCTTCTATTTATATACGCTCCTGGTCTTCTAGGCAAGGCCCGCTTTTGATCTATCATGTACTTACTCACTCGGCCCTCCCCATTTAATCAGCCCCCTGCTTGGCTTATTCAACATCTGAAACGACAGGGGCGGGGCTGAATGCATACTATACACCGATTGGGAATTTATACGTTGTCTATCCGCGTCTGCAATTATTCGGCCACCACAACCATAATCACTTCTCGTTGAATGGACACCCCGCATCAGCCTCAACAAATTTTGAACCAAATTATAATCCAAAATCTACTTTTACTATTTTAGCTAGTCACCTTTTTAGTACTCACTGCATCAAACTCTCTATTCTAACTCAATCCTATTAAAATATTATTTTCTTATTGTATTTGTTATTTTTTTTATTTTATTAAATTGATGAGGTGCCACCAAAACAATTCTTAAAAAGTGCGCAAAAAAAAAATAAAAATTGACGATTGATTGGTTAGGCTAATTTTGGGCATTTTTCTTCTTTTGCTACAGGCACTTACGAGACATCCAGGTGGACAACCGGTTTAAAGATTTTGAGTTTTGTTCTAGAAAATATAATAAAAAATAGAATAGCCAATGAACAGTGACTCAACAAAGTTGTTGAGTTGCTGTAGTAAATATAAATAATAGCTAGCCATAGAATTAATTTGTTGAGTCTGATGGAGCACATATTCTTGACTTTTGCTCTCTACAATAGTTTCAAAATTATTATAGAGATCTTGATGCTGATGCTCTAACATGATAGTTTGAAAAAAAAAAAAAATTAATTAGTCAACGTGGGCAGTTAACTTGAAATGTTGAATTATAAATTTGCCATTGAGAAATTATCTAGTGCTCTTAGGCCCCATTTATTTGGAGAGTTAGAGGGAGGATTGGATTTGTAGTAAGGTGGGATCCATTAATATTGTGTTTGTTTTGAGAGATGGGGAGGGTATTGATAGTGAGCTCCGGATTATAAATCCCCTTAGGAAGGGGATTCGGATGGGCCTCCAAGACTTGGTATTAGAAAAATAGTCTGCCGGACTAGAAATTTTTTATTTTTATTTTTTTAATTTTATTTTTGGGAAAATTATGTAAATAGTCCCTGTAGTTTATATGATGTGTCAATCTGGTCCCTGTAGTTTCAATTTGCTCGATTTTACCCCTTAATTTAACGGATTGTGTCATTTTGGTCCAATAAATAATGGTTATTAAGTTAATTTAATGAAAAGTCAAACAATGTGTCAATTTGGTACTTATATTTTCCACAATATGTTAATTTAGTCCCTGTCAAAATCGAAAAAATTGAAATTACATAGACCAAATTGACTCATTGTGCAAAGTATAGAGACCAAATTAACACATTGTTTGACCTTCCGTTAAATTAACTTAACAACCATTATTTATTAGACTAAAATGTCACAATCCGTTAAATCAAGGGGCAAAATCGAGCATATTGAAACTACAAGGACCAAATTGACATATTGTGTAAACTACAGGCACTATTTGCATAATTTACCCATTATTTTTTACATGTTGGGCATTTTTTTTTTGAACATTAATGTTTAATTTTTTTGTTAAATAAAAATCATTATTTTATTTGTTTTATTTTTTTCTGGAAATTATTTATTTATTATTTATTTTTTTAAAATTTTTTACATGTTAAGCATTTTTTTTAAAACATTAATGTTTAATGTTTTTGTATTTTTTTTATTTGTTTTATTATTTTATATAAAAATAATTTAACAATCCCTATACTAAAAACTATCATAAAAACAAACACAATTTTACTTAATTTCCTCACTATCAATCTCCTCATTATGAATCTCCTCCATTCTACCTCTGAAAACAAACAGGACCTTAGAGTAACTATAGTTAGTGCTCTCTAATTTGATAATTTATCAAGTGAAATATTCTTGGGTTAAATTTTGGCGAGATGACTATTAATTGTTTTGGAGTAACTAGTGTTCTAACAGCAAGCAATAATTTTCTAAAGTGCTACACGTTTTAGAATTAAAACACAGAACAATGCAAAAAAGTGTATTGTATAGCTTAAATTTATTTTAATCATGGCCCACATAATATTGAAGATGGATCTGAGCCACAAAATGCTACAGATCATGAATGTTTAATCCAAAAAACACCCCTAAAATGAAGTGCATGGTGTCGATTTAAAATTGGTGGAAAGGGACTTATAATGATTTTGGTTCATAAATGTACTATCCTGAATAATTTTTGGAAAAATTACCAATCAGAGATAATCTTAAAAAATTATTACACATTGTAGACACCTCATTTTTGACCGACCTTAAGACTCAGACGTCACCGATTGAGCGCTTGGTGATGTTCCTTATTGTGCTCGTTCTAAAGT
The DNA here is from genome assembly GCA_030407325.1 of Camellia japonica. NCBI lineage: Eukaryota > Viridiplantae > Streptophyta > Magnoliopsida > Ericales > Theaceae > Camellia > Camellia japonica. The sequence continues at coordinate 142,201,392 of JAPPVO010000059.1, read as the reverse complement.
TTCAGAGTCTCGGCTGCGAGCTTTGCCTCTGGATTTCCGGACTCTTTCGTGCCTTGCCTCGGTTTGCAAACCAGGCCCTGTTTTCTCTGTTTTCTCTTCCCGAAGGGAGGGAGAGGTCTCGTAGATCATCTCTTAGTGGCTGTAGGCTACGTTTCGTGGTCGTAGGTCATTTTTCCCGTTTGGAGCCCGGTTTCCGGTTTTTCGGAACCATCGGCCGTGTGCCTCGGTTCGGGACCGCTTAACCACCTTCGTTTGCTCCGATTTTTGGCACACACCTTATTTCCTTCCTTTTGAGGGACACTGTGGCTCGAGATACCAACTTCGTGGTCAAACGCCACCTCCGGTGCTTAACAGCTTGTTTTCGGGGCCCTAGGCCGCGCGTTTTGGCCCCTGAACCTTCGTTTTACATCGGTTTGGGTTCATTTTTGGCGGAGACCTTATTTTCATTGTTAGGAAGGTTGTAGAAGGGTGGGAGGCCAGCAATTGTTCTGAAGACTAGCTTTATTCCTTCATCGCCCGTTTTCTTCACTAGAAAACTGACTTTTTCCATTCCCGGGCCACTTTTTCTGACTTTCCACCACACCATTGTGTTGTACACACCTGGGAGGCCACCAATATGGATAGGCCGGCTATCAATTGTTCTTGACCCTTTTGAACCCCTCTAAAAAGTTGGTTTTTCTCTCTCCTGGGTTACATTTTCTGGGTTTTGACCATACAGCTGTGTTGTACACACATGGGAGGCCACCTTTTTGGGGTGGCCGGCCAACAATTGTTCTTGAACCTTTTGCACCTGGCCGGCCGGCCACCTGAACCTCTTGAACCTGGCTAGCCATTCTTCTCTCCCTTGGTGCATGCCAGCTATGTTAGCTATTTTGCACCAGACCCCTGCCCGGGGGACTGCCCTTTTGGGGGGGAAATTTGAATTGGTTTTTCCCCCCCTTTCCCTTCACCTCTCCCTCTATATAACCAGCACCCCTCCTCCATGATTAAGGGTTAGAAAATTTAGCCAAGACTCACCCCCTTCTCCTTCCATTTTCACTATTCCAAGCTCCAAAACCCTAGTTTCTTGGCCATTTTACACTACAACCCATAGCCTACCACCTCCATCATCCATTCCAGCCCCTTGGACTTGATTTTCAGAGGTTGAAAGCTCACCAACTTGGTCCAAAAGCTGCTGAAGTTTGGTTGTACAAGGGTAAGCTCCTATTTTTCCTTTTTTTTTGCATATTTTTGCTCCATATCTTAGCTCCTTTTTCTTACATTTTTGGGCTTCGACCTGAACTGAAAATAGTCTTATTTTGAGCTCATGTTCATGTTTGATCAAGAACTCTTTGTTGTTTGAGGCCATCTGCTGCCCCTTTCCCTTTATCTTTCTTTTAGGGCTATTCTTGCATAATATGTTAGCCTTGCTTGTGAGCATTTCTGGGCTTCGATCCAAACTGTAAAGTATCTTTTTTTGAGCCCCTCTTCAACTTTGTTGAAGGGATCTTCACTGGTTGAGGCCAGCTACTGCCCCTTTCCTTTTATCTCTCTTTTGGGGCTATTTTTGCATCATATTTTAGCCTTACTTGTGAGCATATTCGAGATTTTTCATAAACTGAAAATAGTCTCATTTTGAGCCCCTCTTCAACTTTATTGAAGGGATCTTTTCTATTTGAGGCCTTTTACTACCCTGTTTGTTCAATCCCCCTTTTAGGGCCATTTTTGCATGATATATTAGCCTCATTTGTGAGCCTTTTTGGACCTTGACCTAAACTTAAAAAAGTCTTGTTTTGACATCATATTTATGTTTGATTAAGGTCTATCCTCTGTTTGGGGTCGTCTTCCCCTTATGCATGCTTCATCTCTCCATGATTAGGGCTATGCATTAGAGCTCTTGCATTAGCCATGGCTTGGCCTCTTAGCCACTGAAATCCAGTGGATTCTCAGTGGCTTAGGTGTATTCTTGAAGGCCAAAATCAAAGGGGGGTGCCCCCCTCTCACCTTGTTTTGTTTGATGGTCTTTTTGGCCTTCCAAAGAGGCCCTATCTTGCATGCTTTGTTGACTGATTTCAGGGCCAATTTAATGAGTTTTAGGACTATTATATTTGATTTTTAGAGTTTATTTGGCTATGTTAAGTGTCCTTGATGCATGTGCTTAATAACCCCTTTGTATGCCCTCTAAAAGAACCCATCATTTGTGCATGTGTTGGCTGCATTTCAGAGGTTATTTGGGCATGTTTTGGCATATTTTATTCACTGATTTTTGCTGGTTTGATTAGTTCTTACCTGCTTCATATACATGCCATGTAAACCATGTTTGCTAGTCAAAGTTGCATGCTATTCTAGTCCATCTTGCTAGCATCTTTTGGCCATGCTTTGAACTAGAAATGTTCATTTTTTGGGACTGCCTTGGTTCTGTCTTTATGCTTCATGATCAAATAATGCATGCTTTGTATAGCTACAAGTCAATATATGTGCCTAGTTTTGAGTTTCGGGGCTCATCTCATGCATCGGGCGCCATTTACCCATGTTTCGGGATCATTTTGCATCACATTTCAGTGCTGGAACTTGCATGTTTGTATGCCATACTTCATGCCTTGCCATGCCTTGTTAGAGTGGCATTTGTGCCTTAGGATCGGTCCTCGGTTTGCGTGCATGTGTGCGCGCATCTCGAGTGTCTCATTTTCATCTTATGGCTACTAATGTGAGTGTGGCTGAGGTCCACTCATGTTGGTGTAAGTCCATTGTGCATTGTGTATGCCATTTCATTTCATAGCATTACGTATGCTAGGTTGTATGTTAGAGCATTGTGTATATCTTGTCACATCGTGCATTGTGTATGCCATTTCATAGCATTGCGTATGCTAGGTTGCATGTTAGGATTGCATTCATGCATGTCATGCATATTGCATTGTGCCTGGGATAGGAGTTAGTTCAGTTTGCTTGAGGGTAATAGTTTACAGGCCGAATTTTGGGGCAGAATTCAGTAGAGGGCACAGTCATCTTGTTATGCTCATATATGTTTTGGTGAAATCAAGCTGAGATGCTGCATGTTTTCTCTTTTGCTAGATAGTCTGGGAACTATAGCTTCAGAAGGCTTCGATATCCCCCGGGTACATTGGACTAGTGCTAATAGACTTTGTTAGGTCAGAAATTCGATTCAAGGGAAACCAGTGTTCTTTCGCTGAGGCAAGGCAAAGAAAGGCCAATCAGGGCTCACCGGTTCATCTGATCCGTCAGTCGCCAGTCACATCACCTTTGTTCAGACTCAGCAGACCGTGATGGCACAAGGTTCGGAAGAATTTCTGGCCGTGATAGCAGCGCTAAATCAGGGAACTGCCATGCAGGTTGAGACTAGTATTGAAATGCAGCGCCCACCTAGGGCATCTGCCTCACATCCAGCTTTGGGACCCCAGCCGAACTTTGACCCACTTCCGCCAGCTGAAGATTTGCAGGGTCCAGATCCTCGAGAAGAGTTGGCTCAAGCCCGAGTTTTCAGACCCTTGGTGCAGCCTAATGAGAGGCTTTATCCCCTTGATGTTAATGAGCTCGATCTGACCGCAGTGAAAATTGCGAACCTTGAGAAGCAATTCAAAAAGGCACATGGCCTTAACTCCATTCCGGACATTGAGGATGGGTACACCGAGGCTGCCGTACAGCTCCCAGACAGATTCAAAATGCCACATATTGATTGTTTCGATGGGTCTGGAGATCCTATGGTACATATCCGACTTTTCTTGGATATCCTGAAGCCGATGGGTCTGACTAAGCCACATAAACTCTCTCAGTATGGAAGAACCCTGTCGGGTGTAGCAGCCACTTGGTATGCCAAGTTGGAGGATACAGTGAAGCAAAACTGGGAAGAACTGGCTGAGGCCTTTGTCGATCAGTATTCCTACAATACCCAACTTGAAATGACCATCCAAGAGCTTGAAGCAACTCGCCAGAACCCAACAGAGCCTTTTGTGGAATTCGTTGCGAGGTGGAGAGCAAAGGCAGCACAAATGATAGATCGTCGCCCTTCTGAGGGGATCAAGTGCAGATGATAGTGCGAAACCTCGAGCATGATATGTTGCAAAAGTTGATAGTCGCTCCGCTATTCACTTTCAAAAGTTTGCATGAACTAGGGGTTCAGATCGAGAATGCGTTCAACAGTGGGATCATTCCCAGAACAAGTGAAGCGACAAGGAGGGTGATTTCAGGGAGTGCCAATGCTGGTAGTAGCGCTATTCCCAAACCCGCAGAAATCAATACAGTTGCCACAACCAACCCTTTTGCCAAACCAAGCCTACAAACCGTCGGCCTAGCCCGAGCTCAGGGCAGAACTTTCACCCCTCTCTATATAAGCCTGACTAGCGCACTAAAAGTCCTGATGGAAAGAGGGTATCTCAAACCCCTCGATCCTCAACCTCTGCCTGACCCATTCCCAGCCAGACATAACCCCTCCAAGTACTGTGTGTACCATCAGCAGCGCGGTCATGGCACCGACCGTTGCTACCGCTTTCGTCATGAGGTCCAAAATCTCATCGACAATCGGACGATAGCTCCACCTTCAGACCCCAATGACCAAACATCTCCTGCCTACCTCAATCTTATCCATATACTGCCATCCACCTATGACCCCAGCATATACATCACCCCAGCCCATCTACCCAAGCCTGAGGTGTTTATCCCAGAAAGCATGGACTTATGCATGATGGGTGCACCTGAACCTTAATCATCTCAAACCCGTGAACCCACTACTTCTGAGCTGAAGAGAATGATCGAAGATCTTCAGAGAACTGTGACAGATTTGGCCTCCGGGACATTGGCTCCGTCATCAACCACATCACATACCAGGGAGTTCATGTCAAAAGGCTCCCCAATCTTGGAACAGGCTGCATTTGAGGAATGCCAATCCCTTGGCAAAGTGGAGGCGAGTGGAAAGAACAAGATAGGGGTGGACATGGATCCCCATGAACATCTTCTGTTGGCTGTTGAGGCTTTGAAAGCTGAGGGACTGAACAAAGAGCAAGTGCTCGCAGTTGTTGCAAAAACTGTGGACGACATTTTCGCCACTCAAGTTGGGGGCAGTTTGAATCAAGGGGCAAGCCGGGAGAAGGGTCGTTGTATCAGAAATGTTCCTTTCAGCTATAATCCTGCACTCGGAAGAGATCAACAAACCAGGCCAGCACCTGCCAATCCCTTTACTAGTGCATCCAGCAAAAATTCACAAACCTTGAAGTACCAACCCCGAGGTCAGAGGGTCTTCCATGCCCTTTATATGCCTTTGTCCAAAGCTCTCCAAGTCCTTGTTGGACAAGGCCATCTCAAACCCCTTAAGCCTCGGCCTCTCCCAAATCCTCTTTCGACTACGCATGATGCCGCCCAGTACTGTGCCTTCCATCAGCAAACTGGCCATACTACCGACAACTGCTTTCGTCTTCGCCATGAAGTACAGGATCTATTTGACAACGGGGTCATTGCCGCGCCAAGCTCTGCAAAGTCTATCAGCACTGGATCGGTGAACTTGGGGGATAATGTGACCATGTGATCGGGGAATGAACCACCTGCGGGCGGCGCTCGATTAACTCCAGACGTGGGAATAGCACGCACTGTTCTGAGCAATATGCAAACACCAGTTTTTGTGCTTTTTGACTTGGGTATTGAGTCAGTCTTGTTGTTTTGTATAGAGTCAGTCTTTTTGTTTTGGGTCTGTCTTGTTGTATCGAGTTAGTCCTGTTTTGTTGGAGTCGTGTGATTTCGGGGGTGTTACCTCAGACATCACTTGCTTGTTTTGTGTTTGTCTTTTCATTTTCTTTTGAGTCTGTTTCTGTCTTGGAGCCAGTTGTGCCAACAGATTCTGAATGAAACAGCAGTGATTTTCACACTCTTGTGTTTGCTTCTGCCTTGCGCCAGTTGTGCCAGAAGTTTTGAATGAAATGGCAATGCTTTTTGCCTACTTTTCTGTGCCTCGAACTCATTGCATTGACCTAAGTTTTTCAAAACCTTTTGAACACTGCGGTGAAAACGAAGAGGAAGGAATTCCTCGGGTTTTGCAAAAATTTGATCAATTGAGAGAAAGAGAGGCATGCTAAGCCCTTAATGAATGAAATCATACTTGTTAGTGTGAGTACTGGGAAGGATCCTGGCTTGATCCAGATTGGTTCTACACTGTCTTCAGCGCGAGCGACTAGTCGCTTTCTTAAAAGATTTCAAAAAATGTTTTGCGCGGTCCTGCGAAGACCTGTGTAGAATCGCTCTTGAGATTGTGCAGCTTAGGATCGCTCTCAGCCTTGAGACTCGACCCCCCCTTCGCTTTCCGACCTTGAACCTTAACTCAGAATGTTCAACGGTCAACCGCAATGTGAGGCCTGTGTGGCTAGATTCGAAGCAGCCCTCGACCTAGGGGCAGAAAAATGTCAGATGTGCTCGGAGAGCCGAAGATGAATCATCCTGCAAATCAATGAAGACTGGCAAGAATGCCAAATCTCAGAAGAGAAGAAAGAAGAAAGTATTGCTGAAGAACAACTAGGGATGGACTCCTACATCATCAGCGAATAGCAGTCACTCTCCTAGATTTAGATGGATTCGAGATCTTAGAACCATTTGACATGGACCAAGCTACACTTTTTACCCTTGAGAGGCTCGCTGGGCCGAAAACCCGGAAGGGCGACCCGGGCAAAAGTTAGAGCAAGAAAAAGCAAAAAAAAGAAGAACAAAAAAGAAAAAGAAGAAAAAATGAAAAAAATGAAAATAGAAAAGATGAAAAAAGAAAAGAAAAGAATTGAAAATAAAGAAAAGAAAAACAAAGCTCGCAAGGTTGAAAACCCACAACAGGCGCCTTGGCAAAAGTTAGAGCATAAAAAGGAGAGGTTAAATACCCGAGTGTACCTTAACCCCGAACTACGTGAGGCTTGATTCCCATCTTTGGGAAACGTAGGCAACTTCATTCTGAAGTCCAGCCGTAAAACACTTCAAAATTCGACTGTGTCCATGTAATGGTTTTGATCATCTTTGCTTTCTCTAAATCCGAGAATTTGGTGGTGTTCGTCACTCTGAGGACTGACTACAATGCGCCGCGGTGCTATCCAAACAAGGGGCAACTTTCCGTTGCCATTCAATACGCTGCGGTGTCGTTCAAACAAGGGGCAACTTTCCGTTGCCAGGAAGCTCTCTTCAAGCAGGGGGCAATTTTCCTTCGGATCTGAAGTTGTGCATCTCAAGAGCGGGTTCCGTGCTCGTTGAGCAGTGGTCGTTTGCAAAAATAGTTTTTGAGAATTTTTAATGAGGTTGACTAATTTTCTCTCAAAAATTATTCCATTTTTCCAAAACTGGACCATTTCTTGGACCCCAAAAAGGAAAAATTTTCAGTGCTCACAGCCTAACTTGCATGATTTTAAATCAGAAAATTGAACAAGCATGTTAATCTAACTCTCATTTTGGTCAAAATTGTCTTAGTAAAAAGCCAAAAACAAAAAAATGGTCAAAATAATGAACTAGGGGCACAGTTGAGTCAGGTGTTCTGTCTTTTCCCCATTGCCACAATACTTGCCAAGAAGGGCACTCTACCTGCCAGAAAAGGGGACAACTGAAGTTAATAGCAAAATGGCTGAAAGCTCTCTCACCCTCCGAGCAACGAGGTATCAAGCCAAGTGCGAAGCACGAACTGGAATGGATCAAGATATTCCACTCCCTCATCTGGACAGATCTGATCACGTCCAAACTCCCCAGCAGAGCATCGTTAATCGATGTCAGCTGCAGATTTGCTACACACCCAGTTGTAGCACAGCCCCTCTGTGGGAGAAACTCACTAGCTGCGTGCAGAAGAAGAAGAATCTAGCGGAATGCTAGGGGTAAGAGCCCTTAACTTTCTGTTTATCCATCAACCACCCAGGGGAGGGATTTAAAATGAGAGATTGAAGAATAGAGAGGTGTGCACTGAGAGAAAAAGTGAGGAAATGGCTTTTTCAGAAAAACAGAGCTTGAGGCCGAGTGATGTGAGAATCACAAATGAGAAAGGGTGGGAAACAATACCCAGAGAAACTGGCTCTCGTGCACCGAGAGGTCTCTCGCCTTTGTAACACAGCTGAGTGTTGTGTTTGTGTGTTTTGTTTGTCTCGTTTCTTGTTTTAAGTCGTTTGAGTGTCAACAAATGTGTTTAGGTCATTTTACCTTGTTTTTCCTTTGTTGAGTTGTGTTTAGGTCGTTCTACCTTTGTTTTCCATTGTTGAGTCGTTTTGGCTGTGGTCAGTTGTAGGCTCAATACCCGGTTGAGAACCCTTTTCTCATGTCAATTTCAAAAATCGTTTTGTGCTCAGAGTGCCGTGTCGTTCTCCACATTTGTGCAAAAAAGGATCAGTTCTTTCATAAAGCCGCAGGGTTCAACCCAGGTCATGTCAGAATAGTAAAACAAGGACCTATCTGAAGCTATTTAGGTTCCAGACTGCAAAGCAAAAGAAAAGAGGGAAAATTTGGAGCATCTTAGCATGTTTCAACCTCAGCAAAATCCGAGACTGCATTCCAGGTGCACCTTCTCAGGCCTCGCTGTTTCTCTAGAGTATGAGTGTATCTCGACCCCAAGTGTAAGCCTGCTTCAAGTCAGAATGGCAGTCCAAGCAGCACCCGAGGGTTTCACATGCAGATGTTATCTCTCGCCAATATGAACATGGTGTGCCTTTTTTGAGCTGAGTGAGTTGCGAAGTCCTCTAAGAGGCAAATCAGAGGCACCAGAGTACATATTTGATGCTCCTCTATTGCATAGAATGTGAACTTTCATATACACTGTTGTTGCATGCGTGCCGCGCATCGTTATGATTCATGCGTAGAATATGCTTGCTTTCGATTCCGCATAGAATATGTTTTGCTTGTTTCATGCATAGAATATGCTTGCTTTCAATATTGCATAGAATGTGCTTCCATACTTGCATAGAAAATGCTCGTATCTTTTGCATGGAAAATGCCCCCATACTTGCATAGAAGATGCATTTTATCGCACTTTCTTGTGCATTTTATCTCGCTCGCACTGTCTTGTGCACTTACACTTTTTATCTCACTAGCACTTTCTTGTGCATCTTGTGGTTGTATCTCACTCGCACTATCTTGTGCATTTCAAATCACTCGCGCTGTTTAGTGTATCACACTGTTTTGTGCATTTCTAATCACTCGTGCTGTTTAGCGTATCGCACTGTTTTGTGCATTTCTAATCATTCGCGCTATTTTGCGCACCTCCATCGCACTGTTCTGTGCAGTTTACACCCGCGCTATTTTGCGCACCACAATCGCACTGTTTTGTGCAGTTTACATTCGCGCTATTTTGCGCATCGCACTGTTCTGTGCAGTTTATCACTCACGCTATTTTGCGCACCACAATCGCACTGTTTTGTGCAGTTTATCATTCGCGCTATTTTGCGCACCTCCATCGCACTGTCTTGTGCATTGCATTCATCGCGCTATTTTGTGCTTTGCATATCACATCGCACTATCTTGTGCATTTCAAATCAATCGCGTTGTTTAGCGTATCGCACTATTTTGTGCATTGTATCATTCGCGCTATTTTGCGCACCTCACCTGCACTTGTTAGTGTATTGCATCGCGCTATCTTGTGCCATGACCATTACTTGCATTGTGTATGCATTTTATCGCGCTATCTTGCGCACCTCACCTTTAGCATCGCATTGTCTTGCGCACTCACCTGGTCCAGGAGACCTTAAATCCTCCGGTCTAAGGAGACCTTAAATCCTGCATCGTCATTCGCGCTGTTTTGCGTATCTCACTTGCATTTATTCGCACCATCTCGTGCACTTTTTGGTCTAGGAGACCTTAAATTCTCTAAAGGTGCAATTCCTTTGGTGTTTGTCGTGCCCGAACGACTTTCGATGGTCTGGTATAGCCACCTGCCTGTGTTAGTAGTGAGTTCCTAGGAGACCAACTGAGATGTTGGAAACTAGAGTTCGAATGGCTTATGCCTAGAACACAAAGGTTCAGGATTTCCGAGACTAAAGTCTGGTTTAAATACCCAGGGGTATATTCTCGGCTTGAAATCTGTATGGAATCCCCATAGATTGAGATAGCATATGTATGCGCCTCAATTCTGGATACCGAATCAACCTAGTCTGTCACCCTGTTGGAGAATAGGGAAAGCTGCAACCATAGTCAGGAAGAAAAGTAGTACCTGCAGTTCAACCAAGAAGAAGCGAAAGATCCCCAGCGGCATGAGGTAAGTCATTGCCAATTGCCCCTATAAAGTACCTTCATCTCTTAGCTATTACATTGCATTTTAGCCATTACATTGCAGTGCATTGTATAAATCCTCAATTTTTAAACCGGCTTTGCGTAGCGTATAAGTCCAATCTTCAAACCGGCTTCGCGTAACGTATAAGTCCAATCATCAAAATCTTCTCGCATATCATTTTATCCTGCCCCTGAACTACGCTGGTTTGATTCCTTGCAAAGGATACGTAGGCAGCCTGCGGGCGCAACCATTTATTTGTCTGTACTTTGTTTGTTTGTCCAAGTCTTCGGCCTTGTCAACAATGGGTTGTCTCTGGCTTTGACATTTACTCCCGTCACTTCTTGACTTCCGAGTTCTGTCAAAGAGGGGCAACAGTAGACACCCCATTTTTGACTGACCTTAAGACTCAGACGTCACCGATTGAGCGTTTGGTGATGTTGCTTATTGTGCTTGTTCTGAAGTTTCAGAGTCTTGGTTGCGAGCCTTGCCTCCGGATTTCCGGACTCTTTCGTGCTTTGCCTCGGTTTGCGAACCAGGCCTTGTTTTCTCTGTTTTCTCTTCCCAAAGGGAGGGAGAGGTCTCGTAGATCATCTCTTAGTGGCCGTAGGCTACGTTTCGTGGTCGTAGGCCATTTTTCCCGTTTGGAGCCCGGTTTCTGGTTTTTCGGAACCGTCGGCCGTGTGCCTCGGTTCGGGACCGCTTAACCACCTCCGTTTGCTCCGGTTTTTGGCACACACCTTATTTCCTCCCTTTTGAGGGACACTGTGGCTCGAGAGACCAACTTCGTGGTCGAACGCCACCTCCGGTGCTTAACAGCTTGTTTTTGGGGCCCTGGGCCGCGCATTTTGGCCCCCGAACCTTCGTTTTACATCGGTTTGGGTTCATTTTTGGTGGAGATCTTATTTTCATTGTTAGCAAGGTTGTAGAAGGGTGGGAGGCCAGCAATTGTTCTGAAAACCAGCTTTATTCCTTCATCGCTCTTTATCGCCCGTTTTCTTCACTAGAAAGCTAACTTTTTCCATTCCCGGGCCACTTTTTCTGACTTTCCACCACACCATTGTGTTGTACACACCTGGGAGGCCACCAATATGGATAGGCCAGCCATCAATTGTTCTTGACCCTTTTGAACCCCTCTAAAAAGTTGATTTTTCTCTCTCCTGGGTTACATTTTCTGGGTTTTGACCATACAGCTGTGTTGTACACACATGGGAGGCCACCTTTTTGGGGTGGCCGGCCAACAATTGTTCTTGAACGTTTTGCACCTGGCCGGCCGGCTAGGGGAGGTGGCCGGCCGGCCACCTGAACCTCTTGAACCTGGCCGGCCATTCTTCTCTCCCCTGGTGCATGCCAGCTGTGCCAGCTGTTTTGCACCAGACCCCTGCCCGGGGACTGCCCTTTTGGGGGGGAAATTTGAATTGGTTTTTCCCTCCCTTTTCCTTGGCCTCTCCTCTATATAACCAGCACCCCTCCTCCATGATTAAGGGTTAGAAAATTTAGCCAAGACTCACTCCATTCTCCCTCCATTTTCACTATTCCAAGCTCCAAAACCCTAGTTTCTTGGCCATTTTACACTACAACCCATAGCCTACCACCTCCATCATCCATTCCAGCCCCTTGGACTTGATTTTCAGAGGTTGAAAGCTCACCAACTTGGTCCAAAAGCTACTGAAGTTTGGTTCTACAAGGGTAAGCTCCTATTTTCCCTTTTTTTTTTGCATATTTTTGCTTCATATCTTAGCTCCTTTTGCTTACATTTTTGGGCTTTGACCTGAACTGAAAATAGTATTATTTTGAGCTCATCTTCATGTTTGATCAAGAACTCTTTGCTGTTTGAGGCCATCTGCTGCCCCTTTCCCTTTATCTTTCTTTTAGGGCTATTCTTGCATAATATGTTAGCCTTGCTTGTGAGCATTTCTGGGCTTCGAGCCAAACTGTAAAGTATCTTTTTTTGAGCCCCTCTTCAACTTTGTTGAAGGGCTCTTCACTGTTGAGGCCAGATACTACCCCTTTCCTTTTATCTCTCTTTTGGGGCTATTTTTGCATCATATTTTAGCCTTACTTGTGAGCATATTTGAGATTTTTATAAACTGAAAATAGTCTCATTTTGAGCCCCTCTTCAACTTTGTTGAAGGGATCTTTTCTGTTTGAGGCCTTTTACTACCCTGTTTGTTCAATCCCCCTTTTAGGGCCATTTTTGCATGATATATTAGCCTCATTTGTGAGCCTTTTTGGACCTTGACCTAAACTTAAAAAAGTCTTGTTTTGACATTATCTTCATGTTTGGTTAAGGTCTATCCTCTGTTTGGGGTCGTCTTCCCCTTATGCATGCTTCATCTCTCCATGATTAGGGCTATGCATTAGAGCTCTTGCATTAGCCATGGCTTGGCCTCTTAGCCACTAAAATCCAGCAGATTTTCAGTGGCTTACGTGTATTCTCGAAGACCAAAATCAAAGGGGGGTGCTCCCCTCTCACCTTGTTTTGTTTGATGATTTTTTTGGCCTTCCAAAGAGGCCCTATCTTGCATGCTTTGTTATTGATTTCAGGGCCAATTTGATGAGTTTTAGGACTATCATATTGATTTTCAGAGTTGATTTGGCTATGCTAAGTGTCCTTGATGCATGTGCTTAATAACCCCTTTGTATGCCCTCTAAAAGAACCCATCATTTGTGCATGTGTTGGCTGCATTTCAGAGGTTATTTGGGCATGTTTTGGCATGTTTTATTCACTTATTTTTGCTGGTTTGATAAGTTCTCACCTTGTAGACATGCCCGCGGGGGACCTCGCTACAGCTCGGACTCGATTTTGTGTCACAGTTCTTAATCTGAACCAAAGAGTCCAAATCCGGCAAATCGTTTTGAGAAAACAGATTTTTGAAAGAAGTGCCAAACATGGACTGCTTTGCCAGATACAGAGTCGCCACCTAAATATTTTATTTTTGGGAAATTTAGGAAACCCTGACTCGTTTGCCTAAGCCACGTGTCCGTCATCACCAAAGTTGCCTCTGCTCGGGAACTTGGTACGATTGGGAAAGGTCACTTCGTGAGCACCCCCGCTCGCCCGGTCAAAGACCGGCCTCTACTAACCATGATACCTTGTTTTGAAAATATTGTATGTTCTTATTCCGGTTATTAGCCTAGATTTACTATGTGATGCGCACAGCATACAAGTATAGACTGGATCGCCTGAATTGGAACAAAACCTTTCATGTTTGTTTTTTTGAAAATGGATTTGATGGTGCTACCCGCAGGTAGGCTAAGACGTGGATTTGCCACCCTCGGGTGGGCTTAGAAAACATGGTTTTGCCACTATCTAGTGGGCTTAAAACAAACATTTGATGAATTGTTCCAATCCAAATAACCCAACCTTCACCCACAGGCATTCAGGCAGTTATATCACATAAGCACATAGTCTCATGGTAAGCATGCTATTCATGGCAGTCACTCACACGTATGGAAGGATGCTAAAGCATAAAACTCACCGAGTACTCCAAGCCAAAACAGAAGCTAATTAGAAATCCATGCATGATCCTAATTATACAGAAATGCCTAATGCAATACATGCAATAATGCAACTATAGCAGGCTCGGCTATTTTAAACATGGCATATGGAATGCTACAGCTATCAAGTATTCAAGTTGGAATTGAAATACAGATGCAGTTAGTATGATGCGCCGAGCCCGGTGCATGCAAAACAGATGAATGAATGCAAACATGCTATTATACTGTATGCTAATTGAAACATGCCCTAATCTAACCATCATAAGCAGGTAAATAAAAGGGAAGAAAGACGTGGGGTTGGAAGATATACATCACACTCACGCACACTTATTACAATTATGCCCTCGCACAGAGGGTCCGAATAAATATACTGTCTCAAATGAATAAATAATACAGTCCAAATAATACAGTCCAAATATGTACAAATTCCTAATTAATTAACAAATTAACTAAGAAAACCATAAACTGGCATGCAAGCCAGGGACTGCCTTGATTCTGATGAATGATGTATGTTTAGGCTGCCTTGCGCGGAAATCCACTGGGATGCCCCGATTAGCCTCTGTTTTGCAATTGTTCTTGGAAAGCACGCCAAGCCTCGGAAGACTGCAACAGAGAGCAGGAAAGGGGCATAGCAATGTATTTTCACAAATGTATGCATGCCTCGATCCTCGTGCCACCAATTACGCATCTCGATGCATGATGACCGAGGAGTCGATTTGCACAATTCAATATAGAATGAATGCACATGAAAACACAACAAAACCTAACTCCATCATGGATGATCCGGAGTGTCGGTGACTAGGGAATTGAGACACGTTTCGTCACTCGGAGTACAAAACGTACCTCGTTTCCCGTGCCCGGGCTAACCCCTACCCCGAACACAATGCAATATGCATGACATGCATGAAATGCAACTAAGATACAACCTAACATGCACAATGTTATGAAATGACATACACGGTGCGCGATGCAACATGGCATACACAATGCTCTAATATACAACCTAGCATACACAATGAAATGGCATACACAATGCATAATGGACTTACACTAACATGAGTGGACCTCAGCCACACTCACATAAGAGGCCATCAGATGAAAATGAGACACTCGAAATGCGTGCACACGTGTACGCAAACCGAGGACCGACCTTAAGGCACGGAATGCCACTCTAACAAGACATGGCAAAACATGGAATATGGCATACTAGCATGCAAATTTCAGAGGCAAAATGAGATGCAAAACAGCCCCGAAACATGGCAAAATGGTACCCGATGCATGGAACGAGTCCCGAAACATGAATTTTGGCACATGAAATGGCCTATAGCTATGCAATGCATGCATAATTTGAACACGAAGTGTAAAGGAAGAAGCAAGTCAGCCCCAAAACAAGCATGTTTACAGTTTAAAGCAAGGCCAAACAGTGAGCATAAATGGGGCTAAGCTAGCATACAAAAATGGCCCCGAAAGCAAGATATTGAAGCAACTCACAGAGGCTGGCCCCGAACAGAGAAGGGGCCTTCTAAAAAATTGAATAGGGGCCAAAAATATGATGTTTTACAGTTTACAGCAAACCCCAAAAACATATACAAGTATGCTCAAAATGCTATGCAAAATAAGGGCCAAAATGGAGATAAAGAAGAAACTGATATATGCTGGTCCCAAACAGGTAAGGTCCCTTCAACAATGTTGAAGAGGAGCCCAAAATATGACTTTTTACAGTTAATGGCCGAGCCCAAAACAGTGTACAACTATGCTCAAAATGCAATGCAAGATATGGCCTAAAAGAGAGGCTACAACACAAAGTATACAAATGATGCTCCAAACAGCAATAGACCCTTAATAAAATATGGAGAGGGGGTCAAAAAAAGTCCATTTTCAGTTCGGACCAAGGTCCAAAAACAGAAGCTCAATAGGCCAATAAATCATGCAAAAATGGGGCCAAAAGATGGATATCAAAGCAAGTGATACATGGAGGCCCCAAACAGTGATGATCCCTTCAACAATGTTGAATAAGGGCTCAAAATGAGCTACTTCACAGTTTATAACATGCCTCAAAACAGTTTACATATAGGCCAAAAACAACATGCAAGGAATGGCATATAAGAGGGATAATGAAGTAAGTACCAAATGGGCGCCTCAAACAGTGAGAGGCCCTTAATGAAAGATGAAATAGAGCTCAAAAAAATGCCACTTTAATTTATGTCCGGAGCTCAAAAGTATAAGCAAGAAGGGTTAAGAAATAATGCAAAAAATGAGCTCAAAAGAGGGAAATGGTAACTCACCCTTGTAGACCAATCTTTAGCAACTTCTTGGACCAAGTTTGGGTGCTCCTCAGCTCTGGAAGACAGCTCCAAGTGGCTGGAATGGAGGTGGTGGTGTGGTGCTAGGTGGTGGTGAAGAAATGGTGTAGAAACTTGGATGTTTTGAGGGTTGAAGTGTAGAGAGGGAGAGAGGCAATGCAAGAGGCTTAAAGGCAAAATTTCTAACCCTTTGCAAGGGGCTGGAGCTGCTGTATATGTAGGCAAAAGGGGAGAAAAGAGGGGGAAAAAAGGGGGGGAAAACAATCCAAGTTTCCCCCCAAAAAGGCCAAACCCTCGGACATGGGTGATGTGCAAAACAAAATACATGGCTAGAACACACTTGGGAGGGGGATAATGGCCGGCTAGTTTAAATGGGCAAAAAAGATCATCCACCAGAAAAAGGTGGCTGGCCGGCTACTTTTTTCTGGGTTTTCTGGCCGGCCAGCTACTTTTTCTGGCTTTTCTGGCCGGCCAGCTACATTCAGGACAAAAAAAGTGGGCTGCCGGAAAGAAAAGTGGCCAGTGGGTGATTGGGAAGTCCAAATGTGGCCGTTCAAGTGTCCAAATTGAAGCCCCGGAAGTTATCTTTCCAATGGCACAAACCTTGCATCAAAATTCCTCTTGTGGAAAAAGTTATGCCCGTTTCTGTGAAGCCGTGCAGATTCGGTCCCAACCGAAGTGATGCCCTACTTCAATCAACCATATCTCTCCTATCCAGAATTGGATTTAGGAGATTCTTGAGTGCAAAATGAAGCCCCGGAAGTCTTATTTCCAACGGTGGTGGTCCCATAGCTTGATTCCAAGTATGCGAATGAATAGGCCCGATTCGGCGAGGCTGCGGTTCTTAACGATTCATGCCCATTTTTTTCCCCGACTGGATTATTCTTATTTTCTTCAAGCCCTAAGGTGTTTCTTCCCTTCGATTTCTTTCTTGTTCTATTTTTTTAAATTTTTCAAACTTTTTCTCTCTTTTAAGATTCCAAATTTCTTCTCTCTTTCATTCATCCCACTTTGTCTTGCTCGGTTTACCGAAAAGCGCAACATTTGACAAAATACGAGCCTCGGAACATCGTAAAAACTTTATTTTCAAAATGTTTTGAAAGAGAGG
Organism: Camellia japonica; assembly: GCA_030407325.1. Taxonomy (NCBI): domain Eukaryota; kingdom Viridiplantae; phylum Streptophyta; class Magnoliopsida; order Ericales; family Theaceae; genus Camellia; species Camellia japonica. Next base: position 142,184,288 of record JAPPVO010000059.1, on the reverse strand, counting down.
GTTTTAAGATCTAAAATCTTTTGATCAAGATTGTTTTGGTCCAAAAGGGGTATGAAGTTGAGGTTTGACTCTCTTTTTGCCAAAGAAATTGAACCTTTGCCCTGCACATCTTTCATCAACGAGCAAACCATCAGTCGCGTCCAAGTCTTATGGACGGTCAAAAATGGGGTGTCTACACACCTGCTTCATATACATGCCATGTAAACCATGTTTGCTAGTCAAAGTTGCATGCTATTCTAGTCCATCTTGCTAGCATCTTTTGGCCATGCTTTGAACTAGAAATGTTCATGTTTTGGGACTGCCTTGGTTCTGTCTTTATGCTTCATGATCAAATAATGCATGCTTTGTATAGCTACAAGTCAATATATGTGCCTAGTTTGAGTTTCGGGGCTCATCTCATGCATCGGGCGCCATTTACCCATGTTTCGGGATCATTTTGCATCACATTTCAGTGCTGAAACTTGCATGTTTGTATGCCATACTTCATGCCTTGCCATGCCTTGTTAGAGTGGCATTTGTGCCTTAGGATCGGTCCTCGGTTTGCGTACATGTGTGCGCGCATCTCGAGTGTCTCATTTTCATCTTATGGCTACTAATGTGAGTGTGGTTGAGGTCCACTCATGTTGGTATAAGTCCATTGTGCATTGTGTATGCCATTTCATTTCATAGCATTACGTATGCTAGGTTGTATGTTAAAGCATTGTGTATATCTTGTCACATCGTGCATTGTGTATGCCATTTCATAGCATTGCGTATGCTAGGTTGCATGTTAGGATTGCATTCATGCATGTCGTGCATATTGCATTATGCCTGGGATAGGAGTTAGCCTGAGCACGAGAAACGAGGGACGTTTCGTACTCCGAGTGACGGAGCGTGTCTCAATTCCCACTCGCCAACACTCCGGATTAACCATGATGGAGTCTCGGTCTTGTTGTGTTTATGTGTGCATTCATTTCATATTAAGTCGTGCAATTCGACTCATCGGCCATCATGCATCGATATGCGTGATTGGTGGCATGAGGATCGAGGACTACACTCCCTGAAGAGTAGTCATGCACACATATGTGGAAATACATTGCCATGCCCCTTTCTTGCTCTCTGTTACAACAAATCAGAAACCGACAGTCTTTTGGAGCTTCGTGCAATATTCCGGGCTTAATTGTAAACAGGGGCTAATTGGGGCATCGCAATGGATTTCCGCGCAAGGCAACCCGAACATGCATCATTCATCATCCGGAGCAGAGTCGAGGCAGTCCCTAGCTTGCATGCCAATTTACTGCTTTCCTAGATTAATTTGTTAATTAATTAGGGTTTTGTACTTATTCGGACTGTAATTATTCATTTTGGACTGTATTATTTATTCGGACCCTCCGAGTGAGGGCACAATTGTAATAAGTGTGCGTGCGTGTGATGTATGTCTTCCAACCCCACGTCTTTCTCTCTTTTATTTGCCAGCTTATGATAGTTAGAATAGGGCATGTTTCAATTAGCGTACAGTATGATAGCATGTTTGCATTCATTCATCTGTTTTGCATGCACCGGGCTCGGCGCATCATAACTCACTACATTGTATTTCAATTCCAAGTTGAATACTTGTTAGCTGTAGCATTCCATATGCCATGTTTAGAATAGCCGAGCCTATCTTAGTTGCATTCATGCATGTATTGCATTAGGCATTTCTGTATAGTTAGGATCATGCATGGATTTCTAATATAGTTTCTGTTTTGGCTTGGAGTACTCGGTAAGTTTTTACGCTTTAGCATCCTTGCATGTGTGTGAGTGACTGCCATGATAGCATGCTTACCATGAGGCTATTTGCTTATGTGATATAACTGCCTGAATGCCTGTGGGTGAAGGTTGGGTTATTCGGATTGGAACAATGCATTGACTGTGAGTTTTAAGCCCACTAGATAGTGGCAAAACCATGTTTTCTAAGCCCACCGGAGGGTGGCAAAATCTACATTTTAAGCCTACTTGCGAGTAGCAAACCATCTTTCAAAAAAACAAATATGAAATGTTTTGTTCCAATTCAGGCGACCCGGTCTATACTTGTATGCTGTGTGCATCACATAGTAATTCTAGGCTAAATAACCGGAATAAGAGCACATAATGTTTTCAAAACTAGATATCATGGTTAGTAGAGGCCGATCTTTGATCGGGCGAGCGGGGGTGCTCACGAAGTGACCTTCCCCAATCGTACCCAAGTTCCCGAGCCAAGGCAACTTTGGTGATGACGGACACGTGGCCTTAAGCACGAGTCAGGGTTTCCTAAATTTCTCAAAATAAAATATTTAGGTGGCGACTCTGTATCTGGCAAAGCAGTCCATGTTTGGCACTTCTTTCAAAAATCTGTTTTCTCAAAACGATTTGCCGGATTTGGACTCTTTGGTTCAGATTGAGAACCGTGACAATTAGAGTCCTGAACTGTAATGAGCTCAAAATGAACGGAACGGGACTCAATCCTCCCGGGGCGTTCGGGGACGTCTACACACATTAATAAAAAAATCTATAATTTTAATTATTAATATTTATAATATTTATCACCTTTGGGTATTTTTTTCCTAATTGCGGCTGACAAGTTATTTCCCCATAATTATTCTAGGTAAGTAGCATTGTTGTTAGAGCCACACATTATACATGCTGCACATTTTTTGTGTTTTAATTTTGTGAAATTATAATTTCTTAATAATTGTTGGGCAAATTGCAAGTAAGTGAGACAGTCATAAAATAATTATATTACAGATAAGAATTTTTTTGGTACAATTCTGACACACACAAAAGACTTGCGAAGGGTTTGGCGTCCCTCTAGTCTGATGGAGGGTGTTGTTAGGCTCGTGGGAGCCCACCACGAGTCCCGTTTTGATAATCTGAATTATTCAATATGTAGAACTCGTCGAGTACTATATGCCTCTAAAAAGTCACGTTGATCAGATATTGATAGCTACGTAATCAAATCAGTTTTGTATAAAAAAAAAAAAAATGGACGGTGAAAAAATAAACGGTTGACAGAAATTTGATCCAATGAAATAGCTATCGATATCCGATTAACGTGAGTTTTTACAAACATATAGTACTTGACGAGTTCTACACATTAAATGGTTTGGATAATCAAAATGGGACTCGTGATAGGCACCCATAGGCCCAACAGCACCCTCAAATCCGATCACGGACTGGAGGAAAACATTCAGCCTGTATAACGCATATCTGTTCAATTTTAAGGAGGTCTAATAAAAATTAGATGAAAATTAGTAATTAATTATTAGATTAATACCTGGGAGAGTTTTATAAATCTAAAAAACTAGTACTATGGGCTTTTTAGCTCATGTGAAAACAGTGATTAGTATTCTTCATGGTGAGTTCTAACAAATCATGATTTCAGTTTGAAATGAACAATATTATTTATATATATAAAAAAATTGCTGAGGACACTTCTTTGGATTATCAATAACCTTGATGAATGAATAGAAAGTGTACTAACATTTGTAAAATGTGTATAAGAGAGGCAAATGCTATTGGAAATGTTAAAGTGTAAAAAAGTTTAAAACAAAGTGTTATGAATTTAGTAGTAAGTGTCTCGGGATTTACCTTCTCCTTTTTTTGTCATTTTTTTTATTCTTTGGGAAACTTATTAACAAATCTTATAAGAAATATATGAAAATGTTTTAAAATGTGTAAAAAATAGGTTCATTTTTATTTACGTATTTGAAATGCATGAATTTGAGACATTACCTATTCAAAGGAGGATAACTAAGATTTACATTTAATAATTTTTAGATTTACATTTAATAGTTTTTCTATAATTTGAAAATTGAATTAAATAACTTTTATTATAATGGATTTGAAATAATTATAAAAAAGTATTTATTTGAAATTATACAAAATATTCTCCTTTTAGTTACAAGGTCTTACTAACATACATCTCCATAATAAAATTTTTAGATTATTATCCTCACCATTAGATGATATAATAGAAATCGAGACCTGTAAAATTTTTGTTACGTATAAAACTTTAGAACTACTCAATAATTATCCATAAAACACCCTACTAATTAAAAACAATTTCTCTCATTATATTCTAAATGGAATTTATTATAATTTTCGTAACCGATTATAAACGTGATTTATTCATGCAACTTGTCAAGCTTGTGAACAAAATAGTCTTCAAAGTTTTGAAATGAAATAATTTATTTGCATGAATTGAGGAGATCTAACCTTCACGAGAAGATATTGTGAAGACCATTCATGATATTTTATTATTCATGCAAATTATTTTTAAAAGTTCGAGATAAAACAAAATGAAAATCGAGCAACTAGAGAGATGGACGAAAGCCAACCATAGGAATTCATGTATCTTTCTATTCTCCAAATCCTCATCTTATCTTAATGTATTCACAGTCACACAATTATACTTAAAATCTAATACTATCCACGTCTTGCAATTAATAGAGCACATAGTTATCTACATTCATTTTTGGTTTTTTTTGTTATAGCAGATTCAAGAATATTACTTCCCTTGATTTGCTTCATATTTTCTCTAGTGGCAGCCTCTCACATCAAACTTTAGGACCATAATAGACTGAATAGACATTTCATTTATTCTTATTAAAAGGCAGACAATTATTATTTTGTAATTTCCAAATTTATGGTACAAATAAAATAGTTCTTTACATATTTAATCGACTCTTAGAGACAGGAAAAACAAAATTACTAAGCGATAGAATCAGATGAACAGACAACTAGCCACAAGTGATGCGGAAGTGAAATTGGAACAAAACCATTGGCTACCACAAATAAAATATTTGAATTAGACGATGAATAAATATATATATATATATATATATCATAGTTTTCAATGTTTTGAAATGAAATAATTTATTTGCATGAATTGAGGAGACTTAGCCTTCATGAGGAGATATATATATATTTTTGTGAAGACCATTCATGATGTTTTATTATTCATGCAAATTATTTTTAAAAATTCGAGATAAAACAAAATGATTATCTTCTCAAACTAGAGAAGAATCGTGTAACTTGAGAGATGGGCGAAAGCCAATCATAGGAATTAATGTATCTTTCTATTTTCAAAATCCTCATCTTATCTTTAATGTATTCACAACAACAGTCTAGCAATTGATAGACCACATAGTTATCTACATTCATTTTTGTTTTGTTTTTTAGCAGATTTAAGAATATTACTTCCCTTGATTTGCTTCCATATTTTCTGAACTGGTAGCCTCTCACATCAAACCGTAGGACCATGATAGACTGAATAGACATTTCATTTATTCTTATTGAAAGGCAGACAATTATTATTTTGTGATTTCCAAATTTATGGTACAAATAAAATAGTACTTTATATATTTAATCGATTCTTAGAGATACAAAAAAGAAAATTGCTAACCGATATAGAATCAGATGAACAGACAACTAGTAACAAGTGATGCAAAAGCGAAATGGCTACACAAATAAAATAATTCAATTAGACGATGAATAAATAATATATATTATATATATATATATTATAGTCTTTGTCACTTAATAAAATTTAATGCTTTTATTTTATGATCTAGTGTGAAATAGTCATTGTCACATGATTGGCACCATAAAATATTCTTATTCTTATTCTTATTATTAGTATTATTATTGTTATTATTTTCAGGACACACGGCATCCTTTTATTCATTTGAAAGTTAAAAGAAACTATGAAGATAATAGAGAACATGAAGGACAAAGTGGATGAATGGAATGACACATGGCAAGACAAGGATGAAGATGGGAGAAATGAGTAGTTACTAAGTAGTTATTGCTGTATTTTTTCCTTTATAATAGCCATTAATGGCTACATTGTAAATGATCCAAAACTTAAATCAAAGACAATTGATTTCTATTTTTCGTGTCATTTATATTTCCTGCATTTTGTTTTACATACTTCCTTTTCGAAGCATTTATTTTCAGTATTTCCTTTTCAAAGTATTTTACACACTTCCTTTTCAAAGCATATGACTAGAGGTAAGTAATTATTACTTTGATTGTTCACTCAATCATCTTTCTCCGTCTCCCTCTTTCTTCTTTTAATTTTTCTTTTCTCTACACTTGGCAATTTTGAAGTCCTCTTTGTTGAGGCAAAAGAACCGTCAATGCAATCGCTTGATAATTGGCTTAAATTTAATCTGTAAGAATTTTCAATCTTTGCTAGCATGCTCACATTTATGATATTTTCCTTTATAGGAAAAATAAGTCAACATACATAAAAAAATATAATGAATTTATTATGATTGAGCTTAAAACACAACTGCTTTTAAGAGAACCCTGATTTTGGATGAAGGTGACCAACAACTTGTCTCGATCCCATGGCTCCTTTTCTCCATGGTAGCTGATAATGCAGCAACTTCCCTAATGGATGGGTAAGACCAATCCATGCTCCTAATGGGCCTACTGGACCTGATGTCCGTGAAGTGTGCTTGCAAAACAGTCCGAAGGGGGAGATAGTCCCTCGGCAAACACTCCGACAATCAAGTTAGATTAGAGTCAGCTGGTTTTTGAGAGAGAGAGAGAGAGAGAGAGAGAATGTAATATGTGTAGATAAACCTCACTTCGACGTATCTCCAAGGTTTTCTTATATTCGTTGCTCATCATTTCCTTATCCATTCCAAACTGTCTTGTTGGCCAAAAGTTTATAGTCTAGTTAGCATCATTCATTGTGAGTTTGTATCCTCCGGCACGGAGAGGTTGCTGTATTTAATGCTATGGGGGCCTTATTAATGGTTGATGTATGGGTGCAAATAACTTTGTATGGGTGCAATAACTTTGTAGGATCTTTGTCTGTTGATGTGGCTGCTTTTCTTCGTGACAAGTGTTTAAATGCTATTGGTTCTGGTTCAATATTGGTTTCTTAAGGATATTGGCTTTGTTATATGGGCCCTCTTGAGGCCCATCAGTATTGCATGGGTCTATTCAACAGATGCCTGGGTCCTATGGGCCGTGACCATCAGTAGCCATAGAGAAGGGGAGATTCTAAGTATACTTATATAATTTCTCTTTATGTCTAATATATATGTATTATAAAACTTGTACTTCTATAAGAATAATTTTTTTAAAATTTATTGGGTTATTTAGAAGGGGATGGACTTATCTTAGGGATGTTGTCTGGCTGTAAGTTCCATTACGAGTTTTAATTCAATTATTTTATCCATTCATTAAAAAAAATATAAAATTCTAGGTAGATTTTTTATTTTTTTAAAAAATTAGATTGATCGATGATCTAATTAGAGTCAATAGTATGCTAGGCATTGAATTATTACTACTTAAGATAAATAAAACATCATTGTCCACATATAATAATCTAGGTATTGAAGTGAGTTTGATAGCCAAAAAATTATGACCTTGTGTTGATCTTAATATTTCATGACTGTATTGTTGGTTTATAGTTTTATAGGCTTATTTTTGGCCAACTTTGAGCCCAAATTTGAATGGGTCCCACACATCTTTTGGGGTGGGTCCAAAGAGGTGACGTGTTTCTTGTCGCATGGCAAGTCATACGGTAAAGACGGTTCGTCACAACCACTTATGAGTAAATGAGAAGTTAACGTCGTTTTCAGATTCGTGGAATGGACAATTAAAGAATAAAATGTGGGTTTCTTTGTAAGGCTTGTCCCACATTGGAAACTTAAGAGAGCTTATGTATATATATAAATTCTAGGTGGCAACACTTGGGTTGGGCCCTAAGGGGCACCCCAAGTTTGTAGAATGAAGGAGTTATGGACAAAGTGGGCCTTGGCTCAAACCACCACACGCGCGCACCACCACCGCCGTTCGACTGGCCGTGCTGGGCCCGGGTATGGGTTGTGGGTCGGGTTGGTTCTAATATTAACTTTTTGGACAAAATTTATTTGAATTTTTTCAAAAATTCTTATAGGAAAATTAATTTCAATTTTGTAAATTTGAATTCAAATTTTTTGTCCGACTTTGTACCTCTTCCAGTCCGAAATTCCCAACAAATTAAACTGTTTTTAACAGATTTAAACTGCCCAGCAATTATCTATTCAAAAAAAAAAATACAAACTGCCAGCAGTTATCTGTTCAAAACAGTTTCTGCACCTGTTCATTTCAAACTGCATCTGTTCCGTTTGAAATTCAGACATGTTCGGCCTTATATATACCAGGCCATTTCTAGCAGTTTGGGTATTGTGAAATTTCATTTTTCTTACTTTCATTTGTGCTCTCTTACATATAAATTCTTCATATTATTTTAGAGAAATTTTTGAGAGTATAGAATACAGGTTTTGTTCGTCGTAGAAATTGTTTGGAGTGCTACTACAATCTGTGTAAAGATCATTGTATCTTGGGAGATAGACGCCATTTATCCATAAGCACCGAAGCGGAGTGAATCTGTCTTAAGGACAGAGTGTCACACACTCGACTTGATCATTTTTATTGTTAAGTTGTTTCGGTAAATAAATTTCTATAAGTAATTTATTTTTATTTGTTTGATTTAGTTTCACTTTGTTTATTTTACACAAAAGATTGTTCCAACAATCTTAAGACAGATTCGAATTATTCTGTTTAAATAGAATTTTTCGTTTGTTTCCTTTTCTGTTTTTCTTCTTCTTACAGAAATTAATTTTCTGTGCGTTTATAAAATAATATTCTTATTGGAAAAACAAATAGTAGTAATATACTGTTTATTTTTTTTAACAACTAGTAGTAATATACTGGTAGTCATTAACAACTCAGAATATTTATTTGTGAAGTTGGTTAAAAGTTAATTTTGGTTTTCAGAAATAATTTCTGAGTTTTCATTAATTAAAATTTTGTTTTCAGTATTTTAATTTTTGAAGTGTTATAGAAATATTTTTTTGTGTGGAATTAAATAAATATTTTATTTTCAAATTAATTAGAAACAAAAGTTGTAATTCTTGTTTCTTTTATTTTTACAGAATTAAATTTTGTGGTTTTAGTTTAATTTTCTGTGTAGTATAAAATTCTAATTCTAATTTTGTTTTATAATTTAGAATTCATGGCTACTGAAATTGGTCAAACTAATACTCAAACAAGTACTGGTATGGTGGCTGCAATTGCTCCAATTCCCTTTCCTGTTGTAACTGTGCCAGTCAATCATGGTGAAAAGCTAGAGAAGTTCTTAGGAACTGATTTTAAAAGATGGCAGCAGAAAATGCTATTTTATTTTACTACTCTCAACCTGGCACGTTTTCTCCGTGAGGATGCTCCTACTCTGAAAGAGGATGAAATTGATCGGCAAGTGGTTGCTGCGGTCGATGCCTGGAAACATGTTGATTTCCTTGGCAGGAATTACATCTTGAACGGACTTAACAACACATTATACAACGTCTACAATCCTATCAAGATGGCAAAAGAACTTTGGGAGTCTTTGGAGAAAAAATACAAGACAAAAGATACTGGCTCGAAGAAATTCCTAGTAGGCAAATTTCTGGACTTTGTGATGGTTGATTCTAAGACTGTGATCAGCCAAGTTCAAGATCTCCAACTCATTCTGCATGACATTTATGTAGAAGGCATGTCTCTCAGTGAATCCTTCTAAGTTGCTGCCTTAATTGAAAAATTACCACAAAGCTGAAAGGAATTCAAGAACTACCTTAAACACAAATGCAAAGAAATGACTTTAGAGGGATTGATTGTGCGTTTGAGGATTGAGGAGGACAACCGCAATTCAGAGAAGTGGGCTGGTAAGTATCCAATGGAGTCTAAAGCAAATATGGTGGAACATGCTCCAAAAGTAAAGAAACGAAAGTTTTCTGGAAAAAGTTCCTCACAAGGCTCTAAAGGAAGGGAAACAAAGAAGTACAAGTTTAATGGCAAATGTTACATCTGTGACAAAGAGAGACATCGGGCCAAAGATTGCCGTAGCAAACGCAAAGGCAAGGAAGATCAAGCAAGAAGCCTACTCAAGCCGATATGGCCGAAGTAGACAAAAGTTCGAATGGTGTTGAGGACATAAATCTTTCTGCAGTTGTTTCCGAGGCAAACCTTGTCGGAAATCCTAAAGAATGGTAGGTGGACACTGGTGCTATTCGCTACATCTGTGCCGACAAAGAGATGTTCACATCTTATTCTATAGTGGACAATGGCGAACAACTCTTTATGGAAAACACTTCTACTTCTAAAGTTGAAGGACAAGGAAAGATTATTCTAAAGATAACATCTGGAAAGGAACTCACTCTCAACAATGTGCTGCATGTATCGGACATTCGCAAGAATCTTTCGGATCTTTGTTGAGTAAAAATGGGTTTAGGCTAGTTTTTTAAAGTAACAAATTTGTACGTACAAAAAACGAGATGTATGTAGGAAAAGGTAACATGACTGATGGCCTTTTCAAACTCAATGTAATGACTATTATACTTTCTATTATTAATAATAATACATCTTCTTCTTACTTGCTTGAGTCTTTAAATTTGTGGTATGGTAGACTAGGACTTGTTAATTATGGATCTTTGCGTAGATTAATTAATATGGAATGTTTACCTAAAATTGACATTGATTTAAATCATAAATGTGAAATTTGAGTTGAGACAAAATTAACTAAAACTTCTTTTCATTCAATTGAACAAAGTACGGAGCCACTTGAATTAATTCATAGTGACATTTGTGATTTTAAATCAATTCAAACTAGAGGTGGGAAAAAATATTTTATCACTTTTATAGATGACTATACTAGATATAGTTATGTTTATTTAATTCGAACCAAGGATGAAATTTTGGAAACTTTAATTCAATATAAGAATGAAGTTGAAAATCAACTTAGTAAGAAAATTAAAAAACTAAGAAGTGGCAGAGGTGGTGAATATGAATCACCTTTTGGTGAATTTTTTAAAGAACATGGAATAATTCATCAAACCATCGCTCCTTACTCACCTCAGCAAAATGGAATTGCTGAAAGGAAAAATAGGACTTTAAAAAAGATGATGAATGTCATGTTAATAAGTTCTGGATTACCTCAAAACTTGTGGGGGGAAGCAATACTTGCTGCTAATTATATACTTAACAAAGTACATCGGAAGAAAGTAAATCAAACACTTTATAAAATGTGGCATGGGAAAGTACCATCTTACAAATACTTAAAAGTGTGGGATGTTTAGCTAAAGTAGCTATTCCTAATCCTAAAAAGACTAAGATAGGTCCTAAAATCGTTGATTGCATTTTCATTTATTTTGCCAAGAATAGTAGTACATATCGGTTTTTGATTCATAAGTCAGAATATCCCGAAATGCATGTAAATACTATTATTGAATCTTGGAATGCATCGTTCTTTGAACACATATTTCCAAACAAGACTGAACAAGAGACTAGTACTAATAAAAGATCTTATGATGTTATTACTAGTCACGATCAAGAACAAGATCAAGAACGAGAGCAAGAGATAGATCAAAATGAGAAAGAGGAACCTAAGTGTAGTAAACGTGCTAGGGCCTCAAAATCTTTTGGTCTAGTTTTTCTAACATTTTTGTTAGAAAATGAGCCTTTAACTTTTAAAGAAGCTATGTCTAGTCTTGAGGCTCCTTTATGGAAAGAAGCTATAAACAGCAAAGTTGAATCTATCCTGCAAAATCACACTTGGGAATTGGTGGATTTGCCACCAGGTTGTAAACCTCTTGGGTACAAGTCGATTTTCAAAAGAAAAATAAAAATGGATGGATCAATTGACAAATATAAGGCAAGATTTGTGGTCAAAGGATATAGACAAAAAAAAAAAAAAAAAAAAAAAAAAAAATCTTGATTACTTTGACACATACTCACCAATTACCAGAATAATATCCATTAGAATGCTAATTGTCATTACATCTTTGTACAATCTAGACATTCATCAAATAGATGTGAAAACCGCTTTTTTAAATGGTGAGTGAGATGAATAAATTTACATGGAACAACCAGAAGGATTTTCTGTTTCAAGAAAAGAAAAAAAAGTGTGTAAATTGATTAAATCATTATATGGTCTAAAACAAGCGCCAAAGTAATAGCATGAAAAATTTGACAAAGCAATGACGTCAAATAAATTCAAAATTAATGAATGTGATAAATGTGTTTATATTAAAAACACAAGCAAGGGTTATGTTATAGTATGTCTTTATGTGGATGATATGCTCATCATAGGTAGTAATAATGATATGATTAAAATTACCAAGAAAATGTTGAATAAACATTTTGACATGAAAGACATGGGGATTGCTGATGTAATACTTGGTATGAAAATTATCAAAACATCAGAAGGTTATGCTTTGTCACAATTACATTACATTGAGAAAATACTTGACAAATTTAACAAAGATGATGATCATCTTGCTAGAACACCTGTGGATGTTAATTTGTTTATTTCTAAGAATGTACAGGAAAGTATTTCTCAATTAGAGCATGCCCAAATTATTGGAAGCTTAATGTACTTGATGAACTGCACTCGCCTAGATATAACCTATGCAGTAAGTAAATGAAGTAGATATACAAGTAATCCGAGAGTAGAATACTGGAAAGCAATTATAAGGGTTTTGAGATATCTCCGATTTACTCGTAATATTGGGCTTAATTATACTAGATATCCAGCAGTACTTGAAGGATACTGTGATGCAAATTAGATATCGGATACTAGAGACTCAAAATCCACCAGTGGGTATGTCTTTACTCTTGGTGGGGGTGGCTGTATCTTAGAAATCTTCCAAGCAGACTTGCATTGCTAGGTCTACTGTGGAATCAGAATTCATAGCTTTAGATAAAGCTGGGGAAGAAGCAGAATGGCTTTACTATTTCCTTGAAGATATTCCAATGTGGCCAAAATCGGTGCCTGCTATATGCATACATTGCGATAATCAATCAGCAATAGGTAGAGCACAGAGTCATATGTATAATGGTAAGTCACGACACATTCGTCATCGACATAACACCATGAAACTACTCTCTAATGGAATTATTTCCATTGAATATGTGAAGTCTAAAAACAACATAGCGGATCCACTAACCAAAGGGTTAGCAAGAGAGTTAGTTGAGAATTCATCGAGATGAATGGGATTTAAACCTATTAAATAAGAGTTACTACAACGGCAACCCAACCTAGCTGGCGATCCCAAGATCTAGGTTCAAAGGGACAACCAAGTTGTGTATGACTCATAAGGATCACTGAAGAGTCAAACTCCTACCCATTTCTATGATGAAATAGTGATGTCTGCAGCGTTTTAGGTTAAGTGATACCTTTAATGATTCTTATATCTAGGAATGCCTAGTGGAGTATGGCAAGATACTCTTCATAAGAATCACCTATATGAGTGTGAATTGGACCGATTCTATGAGATTTGTGAAGGACTACAATTCTCTAGAGTACTCATGAAAAATCAGGTTGTTCAGGGTCAGAATGAACACAATAGTGAGAATTAAATTGTGTTTGGTGGTATACTGTGTGAGTTCTATTGTCTTGGTTTACACAAATGGTTGAACAGTTCAATATATTATGTTCACTGGTTAGCTAGTAAATCCGATAGTGTCTCACAAGGGAAGGTTCAAAGCCAAAAGATACATATCCTTTGTAGAATATTTTCAATTTCTGTACTCTCTGTAATTAGATCATGTTGTTGCATTTTCTCTCCGTCAAATTCCATTTATGTGGGGGATTGTTGGTTTATGGTTTTATATTTTGGGCCAATTTTGAGCCCAAATTTAAGTAGGTCCCATACGTCTTTTGAGGTGGGTGGTGATGTGTTTCTTGCCGCATGGTAAGTCACACGGTGAAGACGATTCATCGAAACCATTTATGAGTGAATGAGAAGTTGACGTCATTTTCGGGTTCATGAAATGGACAATTAAAGAATAAAATGTGGGTTTCCTTATAAGGCTTGTTCCACATTGAAAACTTAAGATAACTTATGTGTGTATATAAGTTCTAGGTTGCAACACTTAGGTTGCGCTCCAAGGAGCACTCTAAGTTTGTAGAAGGTAGGAGTTATAGACAAAGTGGGCCTTAGCTCAAACCACCACACACGCGTGCACGCCCTACTGCCGTGCGTTCGATCGGCCGAGCCATGCTGAGCCGAACGCGGGTGTGGGTTGTGGGTTGGGTCGGTTTTAATATTAATTTTTTGAACAAAATTTATTTGAATTTTTTTAAAAATTCTTGCGGGAAAATTAGTTTTTCTGAATGAAATTAATTCAAATGTTGTGCCAAATTTGAATTCAAATTTTTTGTCCAACTTTGTTCCTCTTCCAGGTTGAAATTCCAAATAGATTAAACTGTTTTTAACAGATTTAAACTGCCCAGCAGTTATCTGTTCAAAACAGTTTCTGCACCTATTCATTTCAAACTGCATCTGTTCGGTTTGAAATTCAAACCTATTTGGCCCTATATATACTAGGCCATTTCCAGCAGTTTGGGTATTTCGTAATTTGATTTTTCTTGTTTTCATTTGTGCTTTCTTGCATATATATTCTTCATATTATTGTAGGAAAATTTCTAAGAGTATAGAACATAGGTTTTGTTCGCCGTACAGATTGTTTGGAGTACTACTACAATCTGTGTAAAGATCATTGTATCTTGGGAGATAGACGCTATTTATCTGTAAGTACCGAAGCGGGATGAATCTGTCTTAAAGATGGAGTGTCACACACTCGACTTGATCATTTTTATTATTAAGTTGTTTCAGTAAATAAATTTCTGTAAGTAATTTATTTTTATTTGTTTAATTTAGTTTTACTTTATTTATTTTTCATAAAAGATTGTTCCAACATGTATTTGAGAAAGAAAAAAAAAAATCTAATTATCATAAAAGCGACCCTAGTTTTGCACTTACATAGTTGAAATCTATTGAAGATGCCCTTATAATTCTAATACTCTACTCATAAGAGCTATAAAAATAAGACAGTGGAAGGAAATGAAAAGACACATAGGCAAATTTCATTATGTATAAATATCTTGTATGAAAATTACGTTTATATAACATTATCCTTTCTCTAAAGCTAGGTGTTTAAAAATTTGCCAAGAATAGTGATGTGTGGTTATTGTTATAAGGAATAAAGATTGTTGGTTCTGATTTATGCTTTTTTTTTTTTTTTAACATCAGCAAAATAATATTATAAATCAATCAAATTTAATTGGGTAAATTACACTTTTCACTTATGTAGTTTGGCCTAAACTTTACTTTAATCCCTATTATTTTAATTTCAACAATTTAATTGTTACATTTTAAGTTCAGTTTTAATTTGATCATTTTGTCAAAATTTTCATTAATATTTTTTATAATCAAAATAGATTGACAAGTATCTTAAAATTATTAATTTTATCTCTAACTCAAATAAAAGAATTAATATTTACTTTAAAGTATTTAAACTAAATTATTAAATTTAAAACTACAGACATTAAAATGAAATTTCAGTCAAAATAGAAGTATTAAATGTATAATTTGGTCCACTTGTCCTTTGAATTTTGTTAAATCAAACCATAAGACTCTATTTTCGTGTTTTTTTAAAAGAAAACTTAACAAGTGTATATAAGTGATGTGAAAAATACAATAAAATCACCGAATAACTTCCCGCGAAGGAGGAGGCATCATGGAATCTGAACTCTGGTCAAAGTTCGCCCACTACCTTCTCAAACTAGCATGCGCGTGGGATTACGCGTCACGATTGAACTTTTGTTACTCAGACTTTGTTTGGGATATAATTTGTGGACTAAAATAATTATAAAAAGATGGGAAAAGCATCAATAAATTTTAAATTTGGGAATGTTAATCCATTTAGTCTTAAAGGTTTTTTGTTGGACTAATAAGTCCTATTTGAATGTTAAAAGCTCACTATAGGCATTTTTCAAATTTCCCTCATTTCCAAACATTAGCAACACTACATACATCAGCAACATTAACTACATCAACAATATTATCAAAATATTAACTACATTAGCAATATTAAATACACCAACATCATCAACATCACCAAAACATCATAAAATATTATCAACTACATCATCAAACATCATCAACTACATCATCAAACATCATCAACATTATCACACATCATCAACTACATCATCAAACATCATCAACATTATCACACATCATCAACATCACCAACATCATAAAATATCATCAAACATCATCATACATCATCAACATCACCAACATTGAACATCATCGACATCAACTACAACTTCAACCATAATTGGGATCAGAACAACATATCACAAACACCAATCGAAACACCACAACATCATCAGAACAACATCAGCAAACATATCATCATCATTATAAAAAATTACAACATCAGCAAACACCACAACATCATCAGAACAATCGAAACACCAATCGAAACACCAACAACATCATCATTGTAGGCCAATTACACTCCGACAGTGTTCCTCTCCACAGGATCCACCAAATTGAACCCATTGGGGTCCTTCACTGGATCATAATTCCCAAACCCTTGTCAAACAACAAAGAAATTAAACCCATGAAGATGAAGTGGATGACTCTCAGCCCCCAAAATACTTGTTTCTTGCAAAATCAACTCCACACTGGTATTAAACCCTAACACCACCGCCTTCGTCCCATTACTCACCATCGTGTTGTTCAGCGAAGAACCCGTACAGTTAAACACAAATGGCGGGTTAGCTGGAAAATCAGAGGAACCATGTCGCGATCAACTTCGTAGTCTGTAGATTTTCCGATTTGCCCGCCTCCGAAACCGCCATTGATGAAATCAAAGCCCTAACATTGGTGAACATGCGAGAGAGAGAGAGAGATGCTGTTGTTGGAAATGCTCTGGGTTTCAGAATGCTAGGATCTGCCGCTGCGGCCGTATCGTCCGATTCGCCTCTGTCATCGAACTCATCTTCCGATCGGTTCCGTAAGAAAATCAGAGATTTTCCGATCAACCATGTCGCGAATTAGGGTTTTCGGTTTGTGTTGATTGTTGGGTCATACATGAATTTGTAGTTGATGTTGTTGAACAAGAATGTTTGATGTTCACAATGTTGATGATTAATGTTGTGATGTTTGATGTTGTTTTGATGATGATGATGCTTGATGTTGTTTTGATGATAATGTTCTGATGTAAAAAAAGGACTAAATGGTTTATAAAAAAACACTCAGGATTAGATGGAGTAATATTTTTCAATATGGGACCTATGAGTAATTTTTCCTAAAAAGATAAAACATATTAAAATATTAATAAAATAAAATATCACATTTAAATCATAATTATTTAATATAAAATCAAAAAAACTATCATAAATAAATTTTTTTAATTTTAAACTAAAATAATTAAAAAATTAAAAATCAATTCACATTTCAAACGACGGCTTAGCCGTTAACAGCTAAGAGCATCTCCAATGGTATTTGCTATAATACCATTGCTATTGTTATAATTTGACAATGAATAGTAGTAATTTGTCAAATTATAGCAATAGTGCTCTAATGATACACATGCTATTTTGGCAAATTCTAACCAACTTTCCCTCTAAATTTGTAGGTGTTGTTTGAATATAAGTTTTTTAGTGGTGGTTTGTGATGATCTAAATAAGTGTATATTTTGACTTTTTACGAAAAGATGTGTAGAAAAGTAGAGAAGTGATGTGATGGAAAAAAGATAAAAAGATAAAAAAATGTGTACTTATTAGTAATTTTTTTTTGTTTATTTTATCTTTTGTGACCATTTGAAAAAAATTTCTAAAAAGATAAAATATTTATATTCTATAAAAAAAATTTAAAATAATGAAAAAATATAAATTACTCTTATTTGAAAAAAAAAAAAAATTACTCGCTGAGATTAAAAAACCATTCCAGAACCTGCATAGCAAACTCTCCATCCATATGAGATAAAACCCATTGGAAATAAAACCACACTTTCATTCTACTTTTCTAAGCTTCAAAGGTAGAACAACCTACAACGACCAACCCCATCTCTCTCTCTCTCTCCCTCCTCAATCTTTCTCTCTTACCACCATGTTATCTCTGTTCCTCTTAATCACTCTATCTCCTAAATCGAATATGAAAAAAAACCCTATCAAAGATGAAGAAATCCGAAACCCCAAATCAAACCCTAAGCACGAAGATGAAATCGATGAAGATGAAGATGAAGAAGATGAAGATGAAGATGAAGATGAAGAAGATCAAGCTGAAGTTTCAGAATGTTAAAATTATGTGAAATCCATCAACCATCTTGAAATCTAGGTATTTATTGTTTAGAATTTGCTTCAAGTTTATTCAGATTACTTGAGATTTGCTTCAGATTGTTTGAGATTTGTTGAGATTGCTTCAAATTTGTTTGAAAGTGCTTCAAATTTGTTTGAAATTGCTTGATTGTTGTTGTTTTTAACCTGATTCTGTTTTTTTTTTTTTTTTTTTTTTTGGGTTAATGGTGAATTTTGTTTTTTTTTTTTAAAAAAAAAGAAAGAAATTAGCAATTGCCAAATTGTTTAAAAAATTTGGTGAACGAATTCTATTTTTCTGGGTGAATGGATTCTGTTTTGTCAACTAAACTTGGAGCCAAAAATCTGTTGATTCTGAATGATGTGCAATGTTTGGCAAATGCCATTTATGTTGTCAAATTTGACAACAGAAATGGCATATGCTATGTTTAGCAGGAGAAATAACATGCCATTGGAGAACCCTTTTTTTTTTTTCACTTTTGCCAAATTATAGCTTTGACAGCTCCTTTGGCAGTACCATTGGAGATGCTCTAATGGCCGTGAATATTTTTTTTTGTCGCACCGTTAACCCGGAGGTAAAGGGGTGGAGAGTGGGTTAGATTTGTTGGTTGAAGGTTAAAACTTTTTTATCTCCACTCTCTCACCCAGTCTATTTACAATTTAATTAACGGAGTAATTAGGTTTTATTTGACAATATTATTTTTTAGTCTAAAAATTAAAAATTTATTAAAATAATTAAAAAATCAATAATTTATATTAAAAAATCAAAAATTTTATTTTTTCTCTATCTCTTACACATCTTTTTATAAAAAATCAAAAAGTTAAAAAGTTATCTCAAACATATTAATTTTTTTACATCATATTTTAACCAAAAAACTAAAAAATTACTAAAAAATTTGTTCTCAAACGAGGCCTTAGACTCAGGAGTGTTTTGAAAAATGATTAAAAGTTAGTTTTTTTGGTATTTTTTGGTTTTGTTTTGAAAAATATGTAAAAATATAAGAGATGATGTGATCTAAAATGAGTTAAAAACTGAAAAGTGAATTTTAATCTACTTCTCAAAATAGGCCTTAGTAAAAATTTGAAAAAATATTTACATATTAATAAAAATAAAAATAATTATAATTATAATCATTAATATTTATAAAATTTATTATTAATTTCTAGTACTTTTATATTTTCTCTTTAATTAACATTATAGGCCGTGAATATCACATCCAATAGGCAACGTGCATAAGCTCAAAAAAAAAAAAAAAAAAAAAATAGGCAACGTGCATGATTTTCAAAACTAGGCTAACTGTCAAAATGATGGGACGATAATCAACGTACGATCAAAGATGTGAAGTCATGATATCTGGGCCTTCTCCTTGATCAGCGTTTCGTACTCCGATGAAGAATTGACAGTCCACCTGGGTCTCTCAATGCGGAGAAAGAAAAATTATTCATCAATGTTGAGTGTCACGTTATCATATTTTATATTAAGAAAAATGATTTTTTTTTCCAAAAATTATTCTCCCGAATCTCCTGAATCTGAAAAAATTGAAGGCAAGAGAGAGAGGGAGAAAGAGAGAGGAGAGGAGAGAGGAAAATAGAGGGAGAGAAGAGAGAAGAAGAAAGGAGAAGAGAAAGAGGAGGAAGAGGGAATGGAGGGGAAGAGGGAATGGAGACAGAGACAGAGAGAGGCCTCTACATTCCGCCGATCGCCCAGCCGATCGTCGCAGCTCGTCCGCCTTTGTCTCCGCCCGACCGTCATCGCCTCCGCCTCCACCCGGCCGCCGTCGCCTCCGCTTCTGCCTCTTTCTTCTTCTTCTTTTCTTCTTCTTCTTCTCCTCTTCTTTCTTCTTCTTCGTTTCTGATTGAACAAAAAAAAAAAAAAAAAATTCAAAATTCAAAAACGACGTCGTTTTTCAAATTCGAGCGATTCGAGGGGCTGGGTTTCGAGCTACCATAAAAATTCAAAAAAATATGATTTTATATATTTTTAGTTATTTAATATAAATTTATAAATCTCATTCTTTCTATTAATTATAATATTATTGAGGTATTACATGATAGTATCTAAAAAATAACAATAACTTCTCATGAAAAAAATATTTGATAATTTAAAGTATCGACACATGATGTTCTAAATATATTGTAATTGATAAAAATAATAAATTTATAATTTTATGTTAACTAATTAATGAATATTAAAAGATATAATAATTTATTAATTGATCAAGAATATAATTACACAATACCCTTAAAACACAAAATAATTTTTCCCATGAGGAGAAGTAATAACTTGGACCTACCACGAGCCACACGTATAATCTAGGAATAAAAAAAAGAGAAGCAATAATAATAATAATAATTAAAGATAAATATATAATTGAATACAATTCCTTAGTCTAATATTGGAAATCTTTGTTAAGGGATAGATTGTGGGATACCCTATTTTAAATATTAAATATTTAGTAAGCAGTAAATGATATTTTATAGTTTGATAGTGAGATTTTTAAACGTGAACCTAACTTATAATTATACGTAATTTTAGAGATCATTGTGTATTACCAAACATGATAATAACCCTTACAAAAGACCTAAGTGACTCTTTGTAAAATATAAGGGTTAAACCAAGAGGTAAATCAGGTAAAGGGATGAGAAGTTGCCACGTGGGTTCTACGTGTGATGTCCTTTGCTTGGGTCTCACACATTGGGGTGGGTATAAATAGTGAGGTGAAGTCGATTAAGCACCAAAACGAAGTAAAGGAGAAGGAGCGTGGCAAGTAAGGTTCGGGAGCACAGTGATAATAAGAGTAATTTATATAGGTGAGTTAATATTATATCTTGAGCTACCATAACATGTTTTAAATATGTCTTAAGTTATTATAATATATTTTACGAATGTTTTTAGTTACCACAATTTATTTTATATAATTTATGGTTTATGATTATGTTAATGTTTCAATTGCATGGATAATTTTTTGAACTCTATTTGCCTAAATTGAAACCCATGGATATGTTTGTTTAAATTTTAAAAAATATTTGATAATGATCTTGCAAACAATTATTGTCTATAAGTACCATCACGGAAGTCCCACGCCTTGGAGGACTTAAATAACCATTGGCCCATGTTTGGCCACTCTGTGGTCCTCTGTTTGTCGGATCCATTGACCCCCGTTCTGATTGTCACTTCAGTGATCCTTGTTCTGTTCTGTTTTGTTCTGTTCTATACCGTGGTTATAACTATTTATGTAATTTATTTCAGTTTCTGCCACTTAATTAATTTGTTTATTCAACTTAAATTATGTTAATGGTTTAATCTAAATAACTATCCATGGCTATTTTTGTACCCCTACACTCACAGTATAATATTTCTCACTCTGCTATGTGTTTATAGCTGTTACTCCTTTTAGGTGACGGGATTTAACAAGATCAAGATGGGAGATAAATCACAGTGTTTTCTTTTCTTTTTTTTTTTTTTTTTTCTTTCGTACTATTTGTATTTTGATTGGACTCTTGTAATAAAATAAAACCCCAAATGACTTTTTTGTTTCTTTTAATAAACTTTTGGTACCTAATTATTTTAATTTAATTTAATTAATTTATCCGTTGTGCTACCACTATAGAAATTTTAGAATTATTTTAATTTATCTTGTTGCAACGTCGAACCTTTGGGTATA
Organism: Camellia japonica; assembly: GCA_030407325.1. NCBI lineage: Eukaryota > Viridiplantae > Streptophyta > Magnoliopsida > Ericales > Theaceae > Camellia > Camellia japonica. The sequence goes on along the minus strand of JAPPVO010000059.1, from coordinate 142,162,472 downwards.
AGGTTTGGGTCGTAACAAAAGTGATATCAGAGCAATGGTTTCTTTTCTCTAAACAATTACACATTATTTGAATTGAAATTTTATTTTTTTCAAAAAAAAAAAAAAAAAAAAAAAACGAAACCCTGAGCGTCTATTAATACAAATATATATATTTTGTCCGACATCATAATTGTTTAATTATATATATAGTGTCATAATATAAAATAAATGAATAAAATATTGTGTCTAACATGATTTAAACAAATATTGGGTAGGCTAAGTTTTCCTGTGTTGTAGGACATGGCACACCAGGAAGAATTAATTTGGTTTGAGCCCTAGGGAATGCATCTGGCCCCTAACTTATTGGAGGGATGGGGGGACTCAGATAGCACCATCAGATAGACCCACCCCGACCTTGACCGACTCATAGGGAGGCTAGTATATTTGCAGGTTGACCTTGACGAGGACTACCTGTTTTGGAGACTTAGCCGGGCTAGCACCCGAGAGAGATACATTAGGCCGACGCACGTCGTCGGGTTGGTACATCTGCATTTCTTGGTTGCTTTCTTACCCCCAGGCTTTGCCGAGAGGAGAGGGAATATATACCCTAGTAGCCATATTCGCACTACTACACCTCCTCCATAGCACATTGTCCAGACCCCAACTGTGGACTACACTAACAGTACCACATACTTAGAGATACTTGTACGGTTCACTGGGCGACAGTTTTAGGGCTATGACCACGGTGTACCGGTCTACATGGTCCAGGAAGTTTGGCACTGTTTTAGGATTAAGCTTAGTGGATGGGAGTTTTAGTCCCTCATACAGCAGGAGTTCCCATGGCTGTTCCACGGCCCAGTCTTCCAGAGCCAGTTTTCGTGGGGGCTCAGTGACCTATTCTAGGAGCATAATTGAGAGATGTCGCTGATCTTTTTTCTTTTTTTTTGGGGAGCTAACAATGACTAGTCTAATCCTTATATTTTTGTATCAGTAGGATTAGACATTAACTCTTGACGACTCGACTAACGCTTTATTTATAGTAACAATGATGTATATATGATATTTTATATAGTATTAATGAGGTAATATTAATGTGGTAGTAAAACTAATAAAACTAATACGTTATATATGGCGTTGTATCAAAGTTATATCAATGTGATGTCATGTTTATATCATTTTACCTTGTAGTAATGGCTAATGATAGAAATGGAACCGGATCATCGGTTAGCGGTACTGATCCAATGGAGCAAATCATGGAAAGAACATTTATTAGTTTTCTGCGAGCCCTACAAACCAACATTAATAACAAATTGCCTGAACGACGAGAAGAACCAACTGCAATAAAACAGTTTCAGGACTTGAAACCTACCATGTTCACTAGCAGTACAAACCCACTGGTGGCAGAAGCTTGGGTCAGAGATATGAAGAAATTTTTTTGCGCACTACCTTGCACAGAAGGGCAGAAGGTGACTTTCACCACATTCACCTTCAAAGACAATGCACAAGAATGGTGGCTTCTTACCTTGGAGAAAGAAGATATTATGACTTGGGCAAGATTCTTAGAGGTATTCTATGAAAAATACTTTCCAGATTCACTGCGTGAATAAAAGGCGGCATAATTCATACATCTAAGGCAAGAAACCATGATGGTAGCCGAATACGAGAGCAAGTTCACACAACTAGCTCGATTTGCGACATACGTCATCTCCACCGAAGCTCAAAAGGCCAGGAAATTCGAAGCAGGGTTGGATGTTGAAATCAAGGATAGGCTGGAGGTTTTGAAACTACCCACTTATTCGAAGGTGGTGGATTGAGCATACATTACGAAAAAAGGGATTAAAGCCTTGCGCTTCGGGAAACCAAGCCAGATGAAGCGATTTTAGAGAAGAGATAATAGAAGACCCGGTATCGCGCCTCCCAAGAGGGTAAATATGGGCACAACCAGTTCAACCAGTTCAAGCAATCAAGGTCCTACAAATCCCAGAGGTAGCACCACTCCAACTTGCTCTACCTGTGGAAGGGGACTTATTGGGGACAATGCCGTCAAGACATGGAAGCATGCTTTAGATATGGCCAAGTTGGCCACTTACTAAGAGATTGTCCTAAGCTTGCCAGTTCTACAGCCAGCCCATCTAAACCAGACCGAAAACCCGCGGTACCTGGAGGAGTGAGAAATGACCAAAAAGGCCAAGGAAGAGCTTTTGCCTTGGTGCCTAGAAACCCAGAAGTTATTGAGAATGTCGTGTCAGGTACACTTTTCGTTTGTGGTCAGTTAGCTCATGTTCTCTTGGACTCTGGTTCAACTCATTTTTTTGTTACACCACACTTTGCTACCAAGTTAACATCAACACCTGAACCCTTAGGATATATACTATCTGTGTCTTTTCCTCATGGTAATTTTGCCCTTAGTACTGATGTATACAAATCTTGTACTGTATCCTTAAAAGGGGAAACTTTATATGTAGACTTGATTCTCTTATGCATTAGTACCTTTGATGTGATTTTAGGAATGGATTGGTTAGTTGCCAACCATGCCTCTATTGATTGTGAAGCCAAAAAGGTCTTCCTCCGGTCACCAAACCAACTCAAGCTTGTCTTCGAAGGAATTGGAGTCTCTCCTCCTCCATTTATTATATCCTTTATGACAGCTCAACGGCTTCTAAGAAAGGGTTGTTGTAGTTGTATCTATTATGTGATCGATACGCAACAAGAAGCTCCCATACTTGATACAATCTCTGCGGTTCGAGAATTCCCGGATGTATTTCCTAAAGACCTACCTGGCACCCCAGTTGACCGAGAAATCGAATTCACCATTGAAACCCAACCTGGTACATAACCAGTCTCAAAAGTCCCTTACCGTATGTCCATGACAGAATTAAAAGAATTGAAGACTCAACTCCAGGAACTATTAGACAAAGGTTTCATTCGACCAAGTACCTCACCATGGGGAGCTCCAGTACTATTCGTAAAGAAAAATGATGGCACGATAAGGTTATGCATCGATTATCGGGAGCTGAACAAGGTCACCATAAAAAATCGGTACCCACTGCCACAAATTGATGACCTGTTCGACCAACTGCAAGGCACCCAAGTATTCTCAAAAATTGACTTGCGTTCTAGCTACCATCAACTAAAAGTCAAAACGGAAGGCATTGAAAAGACTACCTTCAGAACCTATTACGGGCACTATGAGTTTCTCATCATGCCATTTGGTGTCACCAATGCTCCAGCGGCCTTCACAGATCTGATGAATAGAATGTTCAAACCCTATCTTGACGAATTCGTCATTGTCTTCATTGACGACATTCTCATTTACTCCAAATCGCCAGAAGATCATGAACACCACTTGCGAAGAGTTCTACAGACACTACGTGATCACAAGCTTTATGCCAAGTTGAAGAAATGCGAATTCTGGATCACTAGTGTACACTTTCTCGGTTACGTCATTAACAAATATGGCATCTCAGTTGACCCCTAGAAGGTTGCAGCAATCGTGGATTGGCTACGACCCACTAATGTGTCCGAGATTTGAAGCTTCTTGGGTCTAGCTGGCTATTACCAACGCTTTGTGCAAGATTTCTCAAAGATAGCTTCACCCTTGACCTAGTTAACTCAGAAGAACACACCTTTTGAATGGATGGACAAGCAGGAATGTTTCTTCCAAGAATTGAAGAACAGACTCGTAACGGCTCCTATACTCGTAATTTATAGTGATGCCTCATACAATGGTTTAGGTTGCGTTCTTATGCAAAATGGGAAGGTCATTGCATATACCTCACGTCAACTAAAGACTCACGAGAAGAATTACCCAACCCACGATCTGGAATTAGCCGCGGTAATCTTTGCACTCAAAATCTGGCGTCATTATCTTTATGGAGTAACCTGCGAAATTTACACAGATCACAAGAGTCTCAAATATCTGTTTACACAGAAGGAATTGAATATGAGGCAACGATGATGGCTAGAATTTATGAAAGACTATGATATAGAAATCTATCATCACATCGGCAAAGCTAACGTAGTAGCAGACGCATTGAGTCGAAAGACGACCAAAAGTTTGGCATGTACCCTCGTTCCCCGCAAGATCAATGGGCTGCTTGCCAACATAATCGTAGAACCTGAGCTGATTGAAGAAATTAAAGCCCACCAATGTGAAGATAAACTTTAAAGAAAAAGTACGAGAAGCAAGGAAGCATGCCCGATTCTAACTTCACGATAAGCAATGGGATGCTAAAATTTCGGAATCGAATTTGCGTACCCGACCTTCCAAACCTCGAGAAAAACATATTGGTAGAAGCTCATAGCTCGAGATTTGCGATCCACCCTGGCAATACGAAAATGTATCACGATCTGAAGGGACGTTTCTGGTAAACAGAAATGAAGAAAGACGTAGCAAGTCATGTCTCCAAATGCCTACATTGTCAACAGGTTAAAGTAGAACATCAGAGACCTGCAGAAATGTTGCAACTACTCCTTATTCCTAAATGGAAATGGGAGCACATTACTATAGATTTCGTGGTCGGGCTATCGCAATCAGTCTCGAAGAATGATGCAATATGGGTTATCGTAGATCGATTGACGAAGTCGGCGCATTTTCTCCCAATCAGAATCATGTTCTCCCTCTCTAAGTTCGCCACTCTATACATTAAGAAAATCATTCGTTTGCACGGCACCCTAGTTTTAATCGTATCCGATAGAGACCCCGCTTTGTGTCTCACTTCTGGAACAAATTGCAAGAAACTTTGGGAACCACTTTGAAGTTTAGCACAGCTTATCACCCGCAAACTGATGGGCAATTTGAAAGGACGATCCAGACTTTGGAAGATATATTACGTGTGTGTGTGCTAGACCTCAAAGGTAATTGGGATGATCACCTACCTTTGGTGGAGTTTGCCTATAATAATAGTTACCATGCAAGCATTGGAATGGCACCATATGAGGCACTATACGGAAGAAAATGCCGATCACCTCTGTGTTGGACTGAAGTCGGAGATAGAAAATTGTTAGGCCCCGAGATCGTGCAAATAACAAGCGATAAAATTCAACTCATCCAGCAGCGAATTCACACTACCTAGAGCCGCCAGAAAAGCTATGCAGATACACGGAGACGAGACTTAGAATTTCAAATAGGCGACCATGTTTTCCAAAAGATCTCACCAACAAGAGGGGTTATCCGATTTGGAAAACGAGGAAAGTTAAGCCCATGCTATATCGGGCCATTCGAGATACTAGAAAGGATTGGTCCTGTGGCATATTGCCTTGCACTTCTAGCCGAACTGTCCAACGTCCACAATGCGCTTCACGTTTCGATACTTCGTCGATATCTTCTGGATCCAGAGCATGTTGTCGATTATAAGAACTTGGAGGTTCAAGAAGACCTTTCTTATGAAGAGCAACTAGTACAGATTCTCGATCATCGTGATCAAGTTGTTCGAAATAAGACTATACCCCTTGTAAAAGTCTTATGGAGAAACCATCGTGTCGAAAAAGCAACGTGGGAAACTGAAAGTCAAATGCGAGCCAAATACCCACACCTCTTCGAAAACCAAGGTATGTCAAGTTTGGGGAGAAACTTCTTTTAAGGAGAGGAGAAATGTGACACCCGGATTTTTAAATTTAATACCATGATTATATTAATTATTCATAGGATATATAAATATAATAAAAAGAAAAGAGAAATAATAATAATAATAATTAAAAATAAATAAAGAAATAAATACATATATAATTGAATACAATTCCTTAGTCTAATATTGGAAATCTTTGTTAAGGGATAGATTGTGGACACTGCATTTTAAATATTAAATTTTTAGTAAGCAGTAAATGATATTTTATATAGTTTGGTAGTGAGATTTTTAGACGTGAACCTAACTTATAATCATACGTAATTTTAGGAATTATTGTGGATTACCAAAGAGAATAATAACCCTTACAAAAGACCTAAGTGACTCTTGGTAAAATATAAGGGTCAAACCAAGAGGTAAATCAGGGGAAGGGGTGAGAAGCTGCCACGGGTTTTACGTGTGATGTCCTTTGCTTGGGACTCACACATTGGGGTGGGTATAAATAGTGAGGTGAAGTCGATTAAGAAAGTACCAAAACGAAGTAAAGGAGAAGGAGCGTGGCAAGTAAGGTTCGAGAGCACAATGATAATAAAAGTAATTTATATAGGTGAGTTATATTATACCTTGAGCTACCATAATATGTTTTAAATATGTCTTGAATTACTATAATATATTTTATGAATGTTTTTAGTTATCCCAATTTATTTTATATAATTTATGGTTTATGATTATGTTAATGTTTCAATTACGTGGATTATTTTTTGAACTCTATTTGCCTAAATTGAAACTTATGGATATGTTTGTTTAAATTTTAGAAAATATTTAACAATGATCTTGTAAACAATTATTGTCTATAAGTACCATCACGGAAGTCCCACGCCTTAGGGAACTTAAATAACCATTGGCCCCTGTTTGGCCACTCTGTGGTCCTCTGTTTGTCATGGATCCATTGACCACCGTTCTGATTGTCACTCCAGTGACCCCTGTTCTATTCTGTTCTATACCGTGGTTATAATTATTTACGTAATTTATTTTAGTTTCTGCCACTTAATTAATTTATTTATTCAACTTAAATTATGTTAATAGTTTGATCTAAATAACTATCCATGGCTATTTTTGTACCCCTACATTTACAGTATAATATTTCTTACTCTGCTATGTGTTTATAGCTGTTACCCCTTCCAGGTAACGGGATTTAACGAGATCAAGATAGGAGGTAAATCACAGTGTTTTCTTTTCTTTTCTTTTCTTTTTTTGTTTTTCTTTCGTACTATCTGTATTTTGATTGAACTCTTGCAATAAAATAAAAGCCCAAATGATTTTTTTTCTTTTAATTAACTTTTGGTACCCAATTATTATTTTTTAATTTAATTAATTTATCCGTTGCGCTACCACTACAGAAATTTTAGAATTATTTTAATTTACCTTGTTGCGACGCCTAACCTTTGGGTACAGGGTTTGGGTCGTAACAACTTTAGTTCAAATATATATTATATATATATTTTACTAGTAACCTATAAGTAGAAATTGTGGTAAACATACTAATATAAACTCCCAAAATAAAATGACATTTAACACTTTTACATTTTTTATTTAAAATTAATTTAATAAAGTACAAACAAATTTCATTTTTCACCTAGTTAGCAATCATATTTGTATGTGCTTAACAAAAATTATAATGTTTTTAAGTTGTTTAAATGCACACATTAACAAATAAATAAAATGGGATAAATTTTATTTTATTTCTTTGTGATTTGATTTATGTGTAGATTATCCCCATCTTATTTGAAAATGATCATTTAGTTTTCGTAAAGTTTATGAATTAAATTGCACCATTTAATCCGTTAATAAATTGATAATTAAAAAAAAATTAAAATACCCCTATATATAATGTGAATAACCTAAGTGTGTGAACCACGTATATTTTTGTCATTTATTTGAGACACAAAATGCATTAACCCTATATATTTTATTTAATGTGCGATTTACTCTATTAAAATTTAAAAATGAGTATATAATCCTCTTATACCTGTGTTTCACATTTCAGTCCACAACCACAAATAAATTAAGCTGTTATTTTCAAGTAAGAATAGCATAATTTACATTTGGACAAAAACACAAGGGAGTAAAGTAAAATTTGCTCAAAAAAAAAAAAAAAAAAAAAAAAAAAATTTAAAAATTAAATGGGGTTTGGTAAGTACATTTTTGGTAAGTTCTATTTTTTAATATTTAAAAAAATCTGACGTATTTGATAATTGCTAAATTTTTTTTACTTTTTTTGGTAATTTTAAACTTTCATTTTGAATCTTGTCCACATATTTAACTTTAAAAATAACAAAAATATGTGGAATTTGCTGAGTGGATCTTAACTTTTACCTTTTTTTAAAATTATTTTATTTTATTTTTTTTAATTTTTTTTTAAGTAAAGTTAAGGATCATGAAAAAAATATCATAAAATATTTCATGAAATTTTTTTTCTTTTGATTAGTGTGTGGTATTTTATTATAGGGAAATTATTTAATAATCCTGAAACACTATGTGGCCATACTCTAAGGCAATCACCAATTACTTAGCTCCCATGTTGTTTTCTCATCCCCAACATAAATTTTTTATGAAATATTTTATAATTTTTTTTTATGATCCTTAACAATGCTCTTTTTTGTTATATATATATATATATATATATTTTATTTATTATAGGTAGGATAAATCTTATTCACATATTTCAATTCTGTAACAACCCAGATTTTTAACTATTCTGTAGAATTTATATTAATATTATTTAATCTCAGTTCGGAATGTAGAATTATATTAATATTATTTAATCTCAGTTCGGAAATATATAATTTATTATATATTAATATGCGTAATTTTGTAAAATAATATAATTAGTAAAAGTTTAGGGGTCAAAATATAAATAATAATAATATAGATAATAAATAATAATAATAATGGGTGTGGTACTAAAATAAATAATTAATTTTTCATTGGTATATGATAAAGTGTAATTTAATTAGAAATTAATTAATTTATTAATTGTACGGGAAAGAAAAACCTTCTCGTATAATCCTGTTGATCAAGTCTGCGCTCCTCCTACGACGTCGTTCTACTACCTGAAAATACAAACGTGAGCTACCCGGGGTGTGTGCCGGAAATCTCTCCGATGCCTGAGTCAGCAAACTAGACAAATAGACAAAAGCTCTGTATATTCGGGAATCAAAGTTGCGTTACCTCTCCACAGGTGATGTTTGTGAGCTTTTATAGGTTCCGTATGGCACAATCCTAGTAGGACTTTTACTCCTCCATGTAGAGTCCTCATAGGATTCAAACTCCTGAAAGATAATACTTATCCTTCAACACCCCCCTCACTGCTTGAACCAAGTGAGATGGTTTTACCATGGTTGGACTTCCATATGACCGAAGTAAGCACGGCTATGCTGAGTCGCAGACTAGACCGAACTATACTTAGTCCGGTTCTTCCTTTCATTGTACTTACCTCGGTCCTTCCTGTATAGACCGTGCTAACCATAGTGCGGTTTATTCCGCACTAACAATTAGCTACATATGACCGAGCTTGCCGTACTATGACGCGACCGGACTAACTCTACATGCGGCAACTGGCGACCGAGCTACCCGTAGTATTCTCCTGGACCAAGATAGAAATAGGATCTCCTGGACCGGACTAACCCAGGGCCGTCTAGGACCGGGCTAATATCCGGGCCTTGTCACTCTGTCCTCTGTATTGTGGCCCATAACGGCCCATTGCCCATTTCGGCTCAATTTCTATCTAAATTACCCTCTCAATTGCCCCTTAATTCCATCTGCGTAGCATGATAGGGATTACCTGTTTTACCAACCGAATTTAAACTTTCAAGCACTTCCAGCCGAGCTTAGAACAATTTTAGCTATTCCAGCCGAGCTAAAAAACTCTTTTAGCCTTTCCAGTCGAGCTAAACTGAAGCCGAGCTGCACCTGTTTGGTCAGAATGTCTCTTTAATCATAGAAACTGAATCGCTTTTCCTTCTCATGACACGTGGCACACTGTGATTGGCCAATCGTAGCTATCATGCCGTCTTCGTGTCTCGTGAATTTTGAACAGTTCCCGCCCTTCTGTCTTTCCTTTTACACAAAACAAGCCTTTTCATTTTGAATCTTACTTCACACTATTCATCTCCTTCATTTCAACTCTCTGTGCCTCTGTTTCTCTCCAACCCCTGAGTTCCTTGAGTTCGTGTTCTTCACTGTTGCTGCTGCTCCCTCCCATCCAGTTTCTTCCTCTTCATCTGGTAAGTATCACAAATCTGTTCTATTTCTCTGGTTTTTCGAATTTGTTTAATCCATAGCTTTAGGTTTTGTGTTTTCGCAAAACACTTTCTTTCCACTTGCTTTGCCTTGTATACTTCTGGAAATTCTTAGCAATAGAATACTTTGAATACGTATAATATCCTGTAGAACGCTGTATTTGATCCACAATTATGATGCAACCGAACTAGAAAGCTGTTTGTAGTTGATTGTTTACTGTAGCCAAAACTGTCCAACCGAACTAAAATTTTATGCTACCCCTTTTGTCTCAATAAGTCAAAGTATAATATTCTCCTAACCGAGCTAATGAACCGGACTAGGGCTGTACAACAGTGTACTGGGAAACCTCAATTCCGACCGAGCTGTGCCTGGGGGCTAAACCAGGATTTCTTAGTTTTAGACCGAACTAAGAAAAGCTGCCCCTGGAAGCTCAACCGGGCTAACGAATCCGTGCAAAAAACCGGGATAACAAAGCCCATTTGCACAAACCGAGCTATCGAACCCCTTGCTTAAACCGAAATATCAATCTTTCCCCAAACCGGGCTAGGACACGTAGCATTTCACATAGCCGAGCTAAGACTTGATATAACTTGCCTTTATTTCTCTTTAGCACGGTCCAATGGTCTGTGCTTAACACTTGTTTTCTTTCACCTTGCAGACTTAGGTTGCCCAGGCACTCCTCTGAGCGCTCAACCGAGCTACTCAGTACAAATCTTCGACCGATCTACTTGGCTTTAGTTTATTTATAACTTAAAACATAAATGGGGAAGTATAGATTTTTGGTAGAAACACCTGGTGGCCTGGCCGAATTTCGAAAGGATTACAACATTCCTGACAACGTCGAACTCATTTTAGCCGAACAAGACATCATACCTTGGGGAAACCCTGGTTTTGTTCCCTTCACCCTCCTCTCTATTGTAGAAACTGGCCTAAGATTCCCTGTACAGCCTTTACTCTGTGAATTCCTTAGGCAAACTAGGATATGCCCAACCCAGCTTTCTACAAACTCATACCGTATAATAAATGGTATAGCCGAACTAAACCGCCGAGCTGGCATTAACCTTGGCCTAGCCGAACTATTCCACCAATATTCTATAGGCTCAAAGGAAGACGGGTGGGTTTACTATTTAAGAATACGCCGCTGCCGAGAAAAAATAATAAAAGATGCACCAGACAAAGATTTAAATGACGATGATTTTTTCTGGGTATCTGGGAATTTTGAAGACCACCAAGCCCAGATCCCAGGCCGAAGTATAAATTGGAAGAAAGGAACCCCCGGTATAATTACTTCGGTTTCCTTTCATTCTTCTATTTTATTCCGGTTTCCCACTCTGAACCGAACTAACAGTTGTCTTCTTTATGCAGATTCAGCCCATCTTCAATCCTTGTACAGTTACCCGAACCTGAATACTCTCCACGCCGCACTACGCTTCCCAAAAAGAAGTTGGGCCAAACTTCTGAATTTGAGCCGACATACTGATATAGCAGTCGACGCAAGGCCAGAGTAACAGACTTTCTACTAGAGGACGCCCCTGAACCGGACCCCATTTTGCTCCAGATCAATCTTGTCCCTCTGACTGCCGAACAAGAGATGGCCAAAAGGAACAGAATAAGGGCCCTTCTCACCGAAACAAACCGGGCCGAAGTACCGCCACCGACCCAGACACAAGAAACCGTGGTGGCTCTCCCATCTCAACAGCCTTCGTCATCGCGCCACAGCAAGTGTACTCGGACTACTCAGACCGAGCAACGCCTTGTTAATGAAGATGAAACAACCTTACCTCCAAGCCCCCCACAAAGTCCACAACCGGAGCTTGGCGACCGAGCTAGCTCCTCTAAATGGAGTCCAAAAATGACTTTCCAAAACCGTGCTATCTGCGACACTGACTCAGTGGTGGCAGACAAAGATCACATGCTAGCCTTTAATCTGGCTAAGAGTGTGTGTCTGCCCCCTGACATGGAGCATCACAAGCACTTGACCGAGCTCAAGGCTATCCGGTCAGCGACGAAATCAATGATTCTGGTAAGTTGCCCCTCTGGTCTCTCAAATTTTTTGAACTTTCTGTTCGGTTTTGTCATTGGTTTCTTTCCATTCTTTTGCAGGCCATGCAAAAGAGCCAAATTGCGCATAAAAAGGTGTTGGAGCTCAGGAAGACAGCAAGGCAGGCCATGGTTGAAGCTGAAGAAAAATCCACCGAGCTAAAAGAATCCAAACAAAAGACAGCCGCGCTAGAGGCCGAGGTAGCTCGTCTAACCGGACTAGTTACCTCGGCCAATGCTGACAAAGAAAAGGCCCTGACCGTGATGAAGGACAAGTACCTTCGTGAGCTAGTCAAGCTCGAAGGGAAAAAGGACGCAGAGATCGCCGATCTAAAGAAGAAAGTGGATGAAGCCAACGCTGAAGGCTTCAAGGAGGGGGAGGCCCTCTATATTCCACAATGCGAGGCCGCCAAGGATTTGTTCTTCAAGTGCGGTTGGAGGGCAGCAGTGGTGCAACTCGGTTGTGAGCCTGAGACCGAGGTATACAATCCTCCTCAGTACTTCATACCGAGCTCACTGGCGGAGTACGCTGCATCCGTCCAACAACAATTTCTTCAAGGTTCAGATGACGATGAAGACACCGAGCCCACTAATACTTCGGTCGTCAATGAACAAGCCATCGACCAGTCAGCTCGGTTGGAGCCAACAGTTGCAGATCTCACCACTTAAACCGTGCTTCCCATAGATTCCGAGCTCCCAACCGAGACTGCTCTACTGACTGAAGCCAGTCTTCATGTTGACATTGATGCTGATCTTGATGATCTGTTTAACTGATACTGATATTGTACTTTCTTTTGTTGTTGCTTTGTTTTCAGTACTTTTCTTTTCTTTTGGTCTTGTAACCGGGCTGAGGCCCCTCCTTTGTATTTGCCTTAAATCTGATCAATGAAAATCCTTTTTTTGTATTCAACACTTACTCCGGTTTGATCTGTATGCTTGTACTTGTAATGAGTTTTCAATGAATTCTTTTTGCTCTAACTGTTATCTCGGTTTACTCTCCTGTTTGTGCTTGCTTTCTAACTGCAATTTGAACACAATATTTTCCAGCCGAGATACTTTATTCTGGTCTTAGCTGAGCAATCTAAGCTTACTAGCCAACCACTCTTTAGCCGATATACATACTTCGGCTGAAGAGTATCAAGAGTTTGTTTAATCCAGCTAACCACGCTTCAGCCTATACCCTTACTTCGGCTGAGGAGTACTAAGAGTTGGTTTTATCCAGCCAACCACTCTTCAGCCGATATACATACTTCGGCTGAAGAGTACCAAGAGTTGGTTTAATCCAGCCAACCACTCTTCAGCCTATACCCATACTTCGGCTGAAGAGTACCAAGAGTTGGTTTAATCCAGCCAACCACTCTTCAGCCTATACCCATACTTCGGCTGAAGAGCACTGAGAGTTGGTTTAATCCAACCAACTTCTAAGTTGGTTTTTCCAGCCAACCTAGAATAAAGTGTTTGGTTTATTCCGACCAAACGTCCTGCAGCCTAGATCCTTATCCTGGGCTTAGGAGGGGTGTTGGTTTAATCCAGCCAACCTCTAAGTTGGTTTTTCCAGCCATCTTAGAATAAAATACTTGGCTATGTCGACCAAACGGCCTGCAGCCTGGATCCTTATCCTGGGCTCAAGAAGGTTCGCAGTTGGTTATTCCGGCCAACTGTGTTTTTAATGCCCCTAACTCACTAATTCAGTAAAACAAACTTTTATAGAAGAAAACGTCTATACTGAAAAGAAACTACTTGTTTTATTGAAAAGGAAAAAATTACACATACTTTAGAAAAGAAAAAAGCTAAAAATAGATAGCTTGAGATTGGCAGTGTTCCATGGCCTGGGAATTGCTTGCCGTCCTTATCTTCTAAGTGGTATGCCCCTTTACCTGCTAATCCAACCACTTTGTACGGTCCTTCCCAATTAGGCCCTAACTTGCCATCTCCCGGTACCAAGGTGTTTCCCATCACTTTGCGCAGTACCCAATCTCCGATCTTGAATTGTCTTGGATGCACTGTTTTGTTGTATTTCCTGGATAACTCTTGTTGGTATGAGGCAATGTGAACCAGTGCTCTTTCTCTTCTTTCCTCTGCAAGGTCAAGCTCCAATGTTATGGCTTCGCCATTCAAGTCTGGATCAAAATTCTCGCTTCGAATTGTGGGGAGGCCAACTTCTAGTGGGATTATTGCCTCCATACCATAGGCTAAGGAAAATGGAGTTTTTCCTGTTGACCGCCGAGGTGTGGTGCGGTAAGCCCATAAAACATGAGGGAGCTCTTCCGCCCACTTACCTTTTGCTTTCTCTAACCTTTCTTCTTCAATCCATCCAAGACTATCTTGTTTGATGCTTCTGCCTAACCATTTGCTTGGGGATATGCCGGTGTAGAATTGTAGAACTCTATCTTGTACTCTTCACAAAAGCCTCTAAAGATTCTGCCGTCGAACTGCGTGCCGTTGTCTGATATTAGGGCTTTCGGTATGCCAAACCGAGTGATGATATTCTGCTAGACGAATTTCTTTACGTCTTTTTCCTTGATTGACGCTAAGGCTTCTGCTTCCACCCACTTTGTAAAGCAGTCGGTTGCTGCAAGAAAGAATTTCCTGTTGCCTGGTGCTGTTGGAAGTGGCCCTACTATGTCCAAGCCCCACATTGCAAAGGGCCATGGGCTTGTTAATGGTAGTAGTTCTCTGGCAGGTTGGTGTATTTGGTGTGCAAATTTTTGACACTTTTCGCACTTTTTGACATACTTCTCTGAATCTGCTTGCATGTATGGCCACCAATATCCTTGCGAGATTGCCCTGTATGCTAATGATCTTCCTTCTTGATGGCTTCCGCATACACCCTCGTGTATCTCAAATAAGAATGCTTCCACTTTGCTGGGGTGGACACACTTTAGATAGGGTCCTGAGAACGATTTTTTGTACAATGCCAAAGATGGGGGAGAGCCAAAATCGCTGCGACTTCGCTCTTATTCTGTTGGCCTCTTTCTTCTCTTCTGGTAAGATGCCGTCTTTCAAGAACAGGATGATGAGATCCATCCAAGAAGGGCCTAGCTCTGCGCAACATACTTCTTCTGCTTCGGGGTCTTCAATGCTTGGTCTAGGTAGGTAGTTGATCAGCAATGGATGAGGGATGGAAGTATCTGCCATTGAGGCAAAGCCTGCTAGTTCGTCCGCTCTGCTGTTTTCCTCCCTGCCGATTTGTTCTATCCTGACTACTTCAAATTTATTAATCTCTGTTCTGACCAACTCTTGGTATTTGGCCATCCTGTCATCCTTTGCTTCGTAGTTGCCAGATATTTGGTTTACCACTAACTGTGAGTCGCTGTAAACCATTAGTTCGGTGGCCTTCATGTAGAATGCTGATTTGAGGCCTGCAAGAAGCGCTTTATACTCCGCTTTATTGTTTGATGCTGGGAAGCCAAGATTGACTGCATGCTCCACTACTAGGCCGTCTGGAGAGATGAGGACTATACCAAGCCCTGCTCCATGCCGGTTGGATGCTCCATCCACAAAGAGCTTCCACATCTCCCCACGAACAACTTCTAGCAAGTGGAGGGATCAGATGATGCCTTGGGGTCTTCATGTAGAATGCTGGTGTTATCTTCAAGGTTCATGTTGGCTGTCTACCCCGCACTTTCTGATTGTACCAAGTCTTTATTTGTTGGTAAGTCTTGACTTGGTGTAGCATGGTTTGCTTATTTCTTCCTTGCTTTACTTTGGTCTACCTTGGGGTCTGACTGACTATCTTGTGCCAGGGGTTGCGCTATTCTGGCGTCAACTTCCATCTCTAGTTCGGCTGTTTCAGTCAGGTCGACTGGACAGATATGATGACTTCCTGGTGTGAATTCTGCGACAAAATCTGCCAAAGCTTGAGCCTTTATCGCGGTCCTGGGTTGGAACTTGATGTCGTATTGTCCCAACTCTACTGCCCACTTCAGAATTCGCCCAGAAAAGTTTGCCCTTTCAAACAAAGCTTTTAATGGGAAGGCTGTGAGGACAACTATGGTGTGGGCGTGAAAGTAGTGCGACAACTTCCTTGAGGCCATCATCAAGGCCAATGCCAGTTTTTCCAGTGGCAAGTACCTTGTTTCGGCACCTAGCAATGTCTTGTTGACATAATAGATGGGCAGATGTTGGATTCCTTCTGCGCGGACCAACACTGCGCTAATTGCGTGCTGCGAGACTGCTAGGTACAAGAAGAGTTCTTCTCCAGGAATTGGGGTTACAAGTAGTGGTGGAGAAGACATGTATTCTTTTAAGCTTTCCAGGGCGCGGTCGCATTCGTCGTCCCACTCAAACTTGGCTTTTAGAGTATGGAAAAATGGTCGTAGTCTGTCTGACGACCGGCTTATAAACCGATTGAGCGCAGCTGCCATGCCGGTGAGATGTTATACTTCCTTTACTGAGTTTGGCCTCTCCAAATCCTGAATTGCCTTGATCTGAGAGGGGTCTGCTTCTATACCCCGGTTGGTCACCAGGAAGCCCAGGAATTTGCCAGATCCTACTCCGAATGCACACTTGGATGCATTGAGGCGCAACTTGTGCTTCTTCAGGATCTCAAACATCTCACCTAGGTCTTTAAGGTGGTCATTCTCATCCTTGCTTTTGACCACCATGTCGTCGATGTAAGCCTCCATTGTTCTGCCTAACAATGGTTCAAACATCTTGGTGACCATCCGTTGAAATGTCGCCCCCGCATTCTTTAGGCAAAAGAGCATGACCTTGTAGCAATACAGTCCTCTTAGAGTTGTAAAGGACGTGACCTCCTGGTCTGGTTCATGCATGGCGATTTGATGGTAGCCTCTGTATGCATCCAGAAAGCTAAGTCGGTTGTGCCCCGCCGTTAGGTCTACCAGTTGATCTATCCGTGGTAGAGGAAAGCTATCTTTTGGGCATGCTTTGTTGACTGTTTTGTAGTCGACGCAGACACGCCACTTGCCATTCTTTTTTGGCACTACGACTGTGTTGGAGATCCATCTTGGGTAGTGTACCTCTCTGATTGCTCCTGCCTCCAGCAGGTTTCCTACTTCTTCTGCCACTATCTCGACGTGGTGGAGTGCCGATCTGCGTGTGCGCTGAATGATTGGTCTGGCGGATGAGTGGACATGGAATCTCTAAAGCGCCAGGTGAAAGGAAAAGGAGTGGCGACAGGAGAGGGGCGTACAAACAAGACGCCTCCTTGCCACTCGAAAAATCATAGTAGGAATACCACACCCTCACAAGCAGAGAGCAGAAGCCTCAGGACAGGCGATACCCAATCCAGGTCTTCTAGAACTCGTCACTCCAGGTCTGAGAGAACGAGATCTGAGAGGGTCGTACACTGAAGGGAGCACCTATTGGCCCTCACATACGCACCAAACAAGATCCAGACAGACGGAGTTGCCCAGATCATCCGACCTACGAACCGTGCTCGAAGAAAAGGCACGATGGAAGGAGGACGCTAGGGCACACAATCCACACAGAGTTTCTGCCTTACAGCGGTTGGCTCCTCGGACGCATGGAAGCGTCGAGGTTGGAATGCCAATACCGCGCCCTGCCTACGAACCGACGGACAAGTCACTAGCAAGGCTGCAGACCTCACCGTTCGTTCCGGCGATTGAAAATGCGCCCCTACCGTCAGGCTTCTTTCAGCCCAAATTCACTACATATGAGGGAAAGACGGACCCCTACTCACACTTGAGCCACTTTCGCCAGGTCATGGCTGTATACCGGCGAAACGAGGCTTTAATGTGCATCCTCTTCCCATCTAGCCTTGGTGACCTAGGCTTGACTTGGTTCGAAAAACTTCCAGAAGGCAGCATAGCCTCTTGGGCGTAATTGGCGGAAGCGTTCGTAACAAGGTTCCGAACGAACACCAAAACCCCGGTGGAGATTGATCAGCTACTCTCCATCGACATGGGTGATAAGGAGACCTTAAGATCCTACAACAGCCGCTACTGGGAGACCTTTAACCAGATTGGGGACTGTCCCACCAATCTCCCCATTGCCCAATACAAAAGAGGCCTTCCAGTCGGGAACAGGCTAAAGGACTCAATTACCATGACACCGCCCCTCACCATGGAAGCTTTGATGGAAAGAGTGCATCAGCACATCAGGGTGGAGGAGGATGACGCACGTGCCAAAGCAAAGTCTGGCACGACTGCAGTACTAGAGGAAAAGGCCTCAGCAAAGGTCAACACGGTAGACCGTCCGAGTAAAAACGGACGAGGAAGGCGAGGCAACGGAGAGGACCAGGATAAAAGATGGTTGAGGGTCCGCACTGCTATAACCACGGTATTCAAGAAACCGATCTACCGAATTCTAAGTGAAATATGAGATGAACCTTTCGTCAGATGGCCAGCCAAGCTAGGGGAAGCTCAGAAGGACTATGACGAAAGATCACGGTGCACCTTTCACAAAGAAAAGGGGCACCGCACTGAAAATTGCACGCCATTGAGACAGCATTTGGAGGAGTTGGTGGCAGCAGGTCACCTGGATAAATACATTGAAGGAGGGACGCAACCAGCCCCCCAGGACCACAATAACCCTAACGGGATGCCAATCGACGCCCCATCTCAAGGCGTGATCAATGTGATACATGGGGTCTTCGAACCTGAGCGTGTATGCGAGCACAGAGGTTCAATCAAAAAGGCTGAACACTTAAGAGAGGTACTAAGTGCCCAACCTACCACCAAGAAGGGGAAGACAGAGGCCACGAACGTCATGTCTTTCTCGGATAAAGACTTGGCGATGATATATTACCCTTACAATGATGCCCTAGTCGTCACCCTCCGAGTCAAGGATTTTGACGTCAAGTGGATTCTGATTGACTAGGGTATTTCATGTGAAATAATGTACTACGAAACATTTAAACAATTGAAGTTACAAGATAAAGACTTAGCACCTGCCGTATCTCCCCTGATTGGATTCAACTCAATGCCAGAGTGGCCAGTTGGCAAAATAATCCTTCTAGTTAGAGCAGGAAGCGTGACGAAACAAGTGGAGTTCTGGGTATTGAAAGTCCCCTCCACTTACAACATCATCTTGGGAAGAACATGGCTGCATGCCATGCGATCGGTGGCGTCATCATACCACCAAGTAATGCGATTCCCAAACGATGCCGGGGTAATTGAAGAGGTCTTTGGAGACAAAATCATGTCCAAGCAATGCTTTGTTACGGTTAACGGCAGCCGCGCTGCCAAGGGATATGTTCATTCGGTGGAAGAACCTGAGAGCAATGAACTATTTGCAGACGTCGGCAAAGCAGCTAACCAAAAAGTGGTGGAAGACTTGGTAGAGGTAAGGATAGATGAAAAGAACCCGGATAAGTTCTTTTTGCTCGGTTCGTCGTTGTCCAGCACAAAGAGATTAGAGGTCTTGGAATTTTTGACCTCTAACATCGAAGTGTTCGCTTGGACACCATACGACATGCCAGGCATTAATCCCAACTTCATCTGTCACCAACTCAATTGAGTCCCTTAGTCTGTTCCCGACTGGAAGGCCTCTTTTGTATTGGGCAATGGCGAGATTGGTGGGACAGTCCCCAATCTGGTTGAAGGTCTCCCAGTAGCGACTGTTGTAGGATCTTAAGGTCTCCTTATCGCCCATGTCGATGGAGAGCAGCTGATCAATCTCCACCGGGGTTTTGGTGTTCGTTTGGAACCTTGTTACGAATGCTTCCGCCAATTGCGCCCAGGAGGCTATGCTGCCTTCTGGAAGTTTTTCGAACCAAGTCAGGCCTAGGTCACCAAGGCTAGATGAGAAGATGATGCACATTAAAGCCTCGTTTCGCCGGTGTACAGCCATGACCTGGCGAAAGTGGCTCAAGTGTGAGTAGGGGTCCGTCTTTCCCTCATATGTAGTGAATTTGGGCTGAAGGAAGCCTGATGGTAGGGGCTCGTTTTCAATCGCCGGAAGGAACGGTGAGGTCTGCAGCCTTGCTAGTGCCTTGTATGTCGGTTCGTAGGCAGGGTGCGGTATTGGCATTCCAACCTCGACGCTTCCATGCGTCCGAGGAGCCAACCGCTGTAAGGCAGAAACTCTGTGTGGATCGCGTGCCCTAGCGTCCTCCTTCCATCGTGCCTTTTCTTCAAGCACGGTTCGTAGGTCGGATGATCTGGGCAACTCTGTCTGTCTAGATCTTGTTTGGTGCGTATGTGAGGGCCAATAGATGCTCCCTTCAGTGTATGACCTCTCAGATCTCGTCCTCTCAGACCTGGAGTGACGAGTTCTGGAAGACCTGGATTGGGTATCGCCTGTCCTGAGGCTTCTGCTCTCTGCTTGTGAGGGTGTGGTATTCCTACTACGATTTTCCGAGTGGCGAGGGGGCGTCTTGTTTGTACGCCCCTCTCCTGTCGCCACTCCTTTTCCTTTTACCTGGTGCTTTAGAGATTCCATGTCCGCCGCCATTCGTCGTATCAATTCGTCCTGCTCCTTGACGCGATCCTCCAAAGCTTGAGGATCAATCCTCCGCCTTTGTCTTTCTGGACTCTGTGAATGAGAGTGACGAGGGTTGTTAGTCCGCCTTCTCCCTCTTGTATCCCTCTTGGGATTCTGTCTTTGTGGCTCTAAATCCCCCATAGGAGGGATAAGAGGTAGACCTTCGCGCCTTGCATCCCCCTCTGGTGTTTGTCCATCAATAGCGGATTGTGGCAAATCTTCATTGTGCGCCATTGATTCTCAAGAAGAAAAGCTTGATCAAGAGGTTTTGTTCTTGTCTGACTTCCCACAGACGGCGCCAGTTGTACGGGAAAGAAATAAACCTTCTCGTATAATCCTGTTGATCAAGTCTGCGCTCCTCCGTACGACGTCGTTCTACTACCTGAAAATACAAACGTGAGCTAGCCGACGGGTGTGTGCCGGAAACCTCTCCGATTCCTGAGTCAGCAAACTAGACAAATAGACAAAAGCTCTGTATATTCGGGAATCAAAGTTGCGTTACCTCTCCATAGGTGATGTTTGTGAGCTTTTATAGGTTCTGTGTGGCACAATCCTAGTAGGACTTTTACTCCCCATGTAGAGTCCTCCTAGGATTCAAACTCCTGAAAGATAATGCTTATCCTTCAACACCCTCCTCATTGCTTGAACCAAGTGAGATGGTTTTACCATGGTTGGACTTCCATATGACCGAAGTAAGCACGGCTATGCTGAGCCGCAGACTAGACCGAACTATACTTAGTCCAGTTCTTCCTTTCATTGTACTTACCTCGGTCCTTCCTGTATAGACCGTGCTAACCATAGTGCGGTTTATTCCGCACTAACAATTAGCTATATATGACCGAGCTTGCCGTACTATGACGCGACCGGACTAACTCTACATGCGGCAACCGGCGACCGAGCTACCCGTAGTACTCTCCTGGACCAAGATAGAAATAGGATCTCCTAGACCGGACTAACCCAGGGCCGTCTGGGACCGGGCTAATATCCGGGCCTTGTCACTCTGTCCTCCGTATTGTGGCCCATAACGGCCCATTGCCCATTTCGGCCCAATTTCTATATAAATTACCCTCTCAATAATTATATTAAAATATTGGGTCAAAGTATAATTATCTTAAATATCTATTAAGATAAGAACGAATCTATATAATTATTAATAGAATCTGAGCCCGGCCACGTCGGCTCTCTCGCCCTATAAATAGAGAGGACCGTTTCACCTGGGCCAAGAAGAAAAGAAAAGAAAGAGGAAAGAAAGAGCAAGGTATTAAAGTTAATGTGAGTTATATTATACCTTGAGTCACCAAAATGTATTTTACGTATGTTTTGACTTACCAAAATCTGTTTTACACAAGTTATGTTTTATTAGTATATTAATAAAAGTTATGTTTTATAAAGATTTCAGTTACGTGGTTTTATTTCTAAACCCTATTTGTGAAAATGAAACTCATGGATATGTTTGTTTATGTTTTAAAGAATATTTGGCTATGACCTTATATACAATTATGTTTTGTAAGTACCACCACGGGAGTTCCACGCCTTTGGGGACTTAAATAACCATTGGCCTCTGTTTGACCACTTTGTGGTCCTCTGTTTGTCATGGATCCATTGACCTCTGTTCTGTGCGGACCAAAGTTCTGTGCGGAGCTAAGTGCTACACTATTGTGGGAGCCACCTCTAGAATCTATACGAGCCACCTCTTGAATCCGTACCTCTGTTCTGATTGTCACTTCTATGACCTCTGTTCTGTTCGGTACCGTGGTTATGGTTATATATTTACATAATTTCTGTATTTCAGTTCTGCTACTTACATGATTTATTTACCAAACTGAGTTATGTAAATGTTTTGGCCTAATTAACTATCCATGGTTATTTCGTGTCTCTTATACTCTTGGTATAATATTTCTCACACTGCCATGTGCT
The DNA here is from genome assembly GCA_030407325.1 of Camellia japonica. Taxonomy (NCBI): domain Eukaryota; kingdom Viridiplantae; phylum Streptophyta; class Magnoliopsida; order Ericales; family Theaceae; genus Camellia; species Camellia japonica. The sequence continues at coordinate 142,140,261 of JAPPVO010000059.1, read as the reverse complement.
TATAGTTATTTACCAATTTTCAGGAAATAGCTTTTGGAAAGTCTTAGATGCGGGGCTGCGGAATAGACACACACAGCATTTTTATGATATTTTTATATGTAAATATTGGCATTTTTGGTCAATAAATTTTGTAATAAAAATAGAAGCTCCGATGATTATTTTGATACCCTTAAATATTTCTTCCGCTTGCGTTTATTTATTTGTTCAAGAATTGGCCGGAGGTAACTTCAGTTACTGGCCATCACGATACTTAACCCTTGGGTACGGGGAGCGGGTCGTGACAAATGGTATCAGAGCAATGGTTTATAAAAAAAAAAAAAAAAAAAATCATTGGAGCATAAGACACACGCACATTTAAGAAGTAGGATAGCGGGTAATTAGTACCGAATTATCAAATTTTGTTCGTCAATTTAATTATATTATAATTTTATATGATTATATATATAATAAATTTTTTTAGCGTGCCTAATTTGTGAAAGATATTATATATAATTTATATTTGTTATAGTAAAAGAAGGACAAGAAAAGAAGGATGTCGGGCTCAAGCACCCACCAAAATTATAATATAATTAAATACATATAATTTTCAGTTCAGTGTTGAAAAAAAAAAATTATTTTGAAAGTGGGTTCAAATGATAAAGATACTAATTTTGAAACTATTTCCCATCAATAAAAAGTTCATCTCAAAATTTTCAATTCTTGCACCTAATTTTGTCATTGTGTTCTCATTTTTATTTATTTTTATCGTAAACAAAACGAGTGAAAAATTTTAAAGTCGCTCTTTATTTCTTATTTTGGCCTAAAACAACAACTAGATAGTGAGTTATTTTTAGTAAAGTTTTTTTTTTTTTTGAGGTAGTATTTTCTATCAGATTAATCATCTAATATATACATATATATATATCAGAGTGCGCAGCGGATAGCTTACATATGACAAATTTCGAGGACGAAATTTTAAAAGGAGGGAAGATTGTAACAATCCAGATTTTTAACTATTCTGTAGAATTTATATTAATATTATTTAATCTCAGTTCGGAATGTAGAATTTATATTAATATTATTTAATCTCAGTTCGGAAAATATATAATTTATTATATATTATTATGCGTAATTTTGTAAAATAATATAATTAGTAAAAGTTTAGGGGTCAAAATATAAATAATAATAATATGGATAATATAAATAATAATAATAATGGGTGTGGTACTAAAATAAATAATTAATTTTCCATTGGTATATGATAAAGTGTAATTTAATTAGAAATTAATTTATTTATATAATTATATTAAAATATTGGGTCAAAGTATAATTATCTTAAATATCTATTAAAGATAAGAACGAATCTATATAATTATTAATAGAATCTGAGCACGGCCACGTCGGCTCTCTTGCCCTATAAATAGAGAGACCGTTTCACCTGGGCCAAGAAGAAAAGAAAAGAAAGAGGAAAGAAATAGCAAGGTATTAAAGTTAATGTGAGTTATATTATACCTTGAGTCACCAAAACGTATTTTACGTATGTTTTGACTTATCAAAATCTGTTTTACACAAGTTATGTTTTATTAGTATATTAATAAAAGTTATGTTTTATAAAGATTTCAGTTACGTGGTTTTATTTCTAAACCCTATTTGTGAAAATGAAACTCATGGATATGTTTGTTTATATTTTAAAGAATATTTGACTATGACCTTATATACAATTATGTTTTGTAAGTACCACCACGGGAGTCCCACGCCTTTGGGGACTTAAATAACCATTGGCCTCTGTTTGACTACTTTGTGGTCCTCTGTTTGTTATAGATCCATTGACCTCTGTTCTGTGCGGACCAAAGTGCTGTGCAGAGCTAAGTGCTACACTATTGTGGGAGCCACCTCTAGAATCCATATGAGCCACCTCTTGAATCCGTACCTCTGTTCTAATTGTCACTTCTGTGACCTCTGTTCTGTTCAGTACCGTGGTTATGGTTATATATTTACATAATTTCTGTATTTCAGTTCTGCTACTTACATGATTTATTTACCAAACTGAGTTATGTAAATGTTTTGGCCTAATTAACTATCCATGGTTATTTCGTGTCTTTTATACTCTTGGTATAATATTTCTCACACTGCCATGTGCTTATAGTTGTTTACCAATTTTCAGGAAATAGCTTTTGGAAAGTCTTAGATGCGGGGCTGCGGAATAGACACACATAGCATTTTTATGATATTTTATATGTAAATATCGGCCTTTTTGGTCAATAAATTTTGTAATAAAAATAGAAGCTCTGATGATTATTTTGGTACCCTTACTTAAATATTTCTTCCGCTTGCGTTTATTTATTTGTTCAAGAATTGACCGGAGGTAACTTCAGTTACTGGCCATCACGATGCTTAACCCTTGGGTACGAGGAGCGGGTCGTGACAAATTCTATCTTAAATTTTTATGAGTTAATTACCTAAAAGTCCTACTTACAAATGTTATGGTAGCTCAGATCCTATTTAAGATTTTTTTGAATCAATAAGCTATATTTAGTAAAATTGAGAATATTATCAATTTTTCTCAAATTTTAAAACTAATAACATTATCAATTTTTCATAATAATGTTTCAGATAGTTGTTTCACTAACTGATGAAAAAAACAAAGCATGAGATTAAACGTTTTTTTTACTTCTACTTATTAGTTTGTTCAACTATCCAATAAAATCGAAAATATTAATAGTTTTTTCTAGTTTTAAAATTGAGAATAATATTAGTTTTTTTATTTATTTAAATTTTGCACATCAATGTTCCATCAACATGATCCTTTATAGACACAAATTTTCAGTTTTGCACAAAAAATAATTCAATTTTTCTAAATTTTTTTTGCGCATAGTTTTTTTTTTTTTTACTTTTTTCAATTTGAAAGTTGATGTTTTAAAGTTTTGAAAATCAAAATAAATGTCAAATTATCACATTCTTTAATAATAATCATAAATGATGAATAATCATTATTTGAAGGGCAATTTTGACTATTAAAAATTGGGACATTTACATACAAGTCCCATTTTATGAACTTATAATCCATTAAGTCTTAAATAAAATTATTTGCTCCTTCAAGTCTCATTAATTTTTAATAACCCAATTTATCCTTCCAAGACCTCTCATAGTTGCCAAAACATCATTGCTGTCTTCATAGTAGCCAAGCTCATGGACAATTCATGGTTTAAGAAAGGATTCAAACAAATTGAAATCCCATTGCCGACGACGTAATCACTGAGGGCGGCGCCGCTGTTCTTGAGGAAGACGGCGTAGGTGGAATGCGCGGCCGCGAAAGCATTCCGTGCCGTTACGACGTCTTTCATGAATTGCCTTCGATCCTTGCATCGATTTACTATCTTTTCGTTCTCGATTTTCGATTGCGTACATTCCATTGAGGCTCACCGATCACACACTGTGAATCGATTTTTGGGGAATTCAGGGTTTGATTATGAACAAATTGAAGAAACAAAGTGAGAGTTCGAATTTGAATTAGCTTCTGAGAATACTCTTTTGCTTTGCCCCTTGCTTTGCTTTGCTTTACTTTACGGAAGGAAGAAAAGGCAGAGAGAAGAGTGGGTGTTAATTTTTGCTGAGTTTGTTGTGAGTCACGGTGTCATTTTAAAAATATCATTTTGAAAAATGTTAGAGAATATTTTCAGTTTATAATATTCTCAATTTTAATCCTGAAAAAAATTGAGAAATTTCTTAAAATTGATAATTATAAATTTCTTAGTTTTGATAATATTCTTAGTTCATACTAGAAATAAATTGAGAAATTTCTTAGTTTTGATAATTATAAATTGAGAACATTATCAGTTTTGGGATTAAAGGGCCAAACGTCTTTTATCTATAAATGGGACTTAATGGTTCAAAAACTTTTTGACAGGACCTAAGCTACCACCAAATATGTAGATAGGACTTTTTGGTAATTAATCCTTTAAAATTTATGGAACTTGAAGGTTCAAGAAATCTTATTTAGAACTTAATGGAGTATGAATTCATAAATTAAAATTTGTGTGTAAATATCTCATTTTTTTCTAAATATATAGCACAACTATAAAGGTAAAATCAAATTTTCACAAATTTACTAATAAATGTTATATATATATATATATATATATATGGGTGAATTACACTAATAGTCCCTATAGTTTGGGGCTTGTGTTACTTTGGTCATTGACTTTTTAATTGTGACATATTTGACCTTGAATTTTGAATCTTGTTCCAAATAAGGACAATTGAAGATATTATTAGATTTTTTAAGGGTAAAATCGTCAATTTGAAAAAATATAAACTAATTTGACAAAAATAAATGTCAAACAAATATTTTTGAATTTTTAAAAATTATTTCTACCCACTAAAAATAAAATTATGTAAAATTGATAAATCTTTTAGACATTTATTTATTTTTTTTACGAAATTAATTTTTATTATGTGTTTGGATGATGATCATGTAAAATTAATTTTTAAAAATTAATCATGTAATTTTTATTGATTTTTATCAATTTTACATAATTTTATCATTGGTGGATAAAAATAATTTTTAAAAAATTAAAATATTTTTTTGACATTTATTTTTGTCAAATTAATTTATATTTTATTAAATTGACGATTTTACCCGTGAAATTAAACAATGGTATCTTTAATTATTCTTATTTGAAACAAGATTTAAAATTCAAGGTCAAATGTGTCACAATTAAAAAGTCAGGGATCAAAGTGATATGAGTCTTAAACTACAGGGATTGTTAGTGTAATTTGCCCTATATATATACTCCCTCCGTCCCAAAATATTAGCCCCTTATTCCATTTTTCATTGTCCCAAAATATTAGTCCCTCTTCAAAAATCAAGTACAAAAATAATATAAATTTCCTATTTTGCCCTTCTTTTAAATTAATAAACAATATAAAAAGTACAATTATGACATTGATATTCCCAAAAAATGTACTATCAAAAGGATAATTTTGGAAAACCAACTTTTTTCAAATACAATAATTGTACTACCAAAAAAAGTTGGATTCCCCAAAAGGGACCATTATTTTGGGACGGAGGAGTATTAGACTTGTTTGGGAAGTTAGCAACTCCAACCACATTCTCTACCTTTTACTAACTAAAGTACGAAAAAAGTACACTCTCTATTTTACCTAATTACTTTAGCTATTGTGTTATCCAACCACACTCTTTATTTTAGCTAATCATTCAAACTAACTTAATTAATTTTTAAAACAAAAAATACTAATTGCTGATATTTTACTAATATAAATTTGCAATAATAATGAATTTGCCCATACAAATATACAAAACCTGTAGAATGAGGAGAAAAAAAATACAAAATACCTACAAGGTACTCCGTAATTCATCAAACAGAATTGAAAGAACATATAAAATTCCTACATACACATATACATATATAAAATATATAAAATCTCAAATCCAAGACATAAATATATAAAAATCCAAGATATATACATACATATTTGTTTGAAAAGCCTCTGGAACTTTTCAATTGTAGCCACAAAAAAAGTAGGATGGTAAAGTAGCTAGCCCAATAGCTAGCTTATTGGAGCTCAAAATTAGAGCATCTCCAATGCACTAGGCATATAATACTTGTTAGTTAAAATGCCTAGTGTGATTCATTTATTTCAATTCCAATGCACTAGGCATATGATTAGGCATTTTGGCTCAACTCATATTCACTAGCTACATGTAGCTAGCCTTCAACGCTAAGCAAAATGTATTCAATCATTAGGATCATTTCCCTTCATCTTTGTTGTTGACGTGACATTCTATAAAATTAATAGTATTTTGATAAATAACTAAAATAAAGAGCATGATTGGAGTAAAAACATAAAACAGTTGATAGGCAAAATAAAATACATACTTTATAGTAATATTTAGATAGGTAAAATGCCTACTACCGTTAGAGATGCTGAGTTACATTAGCTAAAATACTTAACAAGCCTTTTTTAACTATCTCCTTGGAGATACTCTTAGCTATTTTAACAAACTATTTTAGTTTTTGACTATTTTAGTAAGTTAACATTTTTATATTTGAGAAAATAGTTGAATTTTTTGTAATTAAATATGATATTTATAAAAAAAAAATAAAATTATTATAAATTTAATATGATACTTTATCTTATTAATTATTTTAATTTATTTTGTTTTTTTATAAATTTTAATTAAAAAAAAACTAAAAACCTCTTGCCAAATAGGAACAAACAAACCCAAAGAGGCTACGCTGCTTCTGACTATAATAAATAAGGTGCTTTGTAAGGAGGTAAAAAGTCAATTTTTGTATTTTTACCTATTTTGAGTCATATTATTTTTTATATTTTTTTATTCATTTTAAGATAAAATAGATTAAAAAATGTTAAAAAATCAACTTTTTATCAATTTTTTAAAACACCACTAAATATAAAAAAGAAGCATTTTAAATTCTTTTCAAAGAGAGCTTTACGTAATGCAAGTTTATGTTTTGACTGTTTACATTAAAAACAAAAGAAAAAAAGATGAAGTGATTAATAATTACGTTATATTATAATTTTAAAATAAAATTGGTTGGTGTAGCATTTAATTTGGAATAAATAAATAAATAAAAAAAATAAAAAAAAAGGTGAGATGGTTAAAAGCGCTCCAATATGAGAGAATAGTGCATAAAGGAAAGGAAGGAGGTGAGATGATGTTCTCTCTCTCTTTTTTTTTTTTTTTTTTTTTTTTCTTTTTTTTTCCAGAAAAAGATAAAGAAATTAGCAGTAAAGAGAGAGAGAAGGCATAGAATGTTGATAAATTAAAGCCTGGAGAGCAAACATGCTGAAAGCTGATTATATATATAGCTTTATTCTCATTACATTTATATATATATATATCTCATCTCTCTCCTAAACGGTGTCTTCTTTTGTTTTGAAGCAATCGTTCTCAGAATCAGACAACCAGCATCTCTCTCACCTCTCTCCCTCTCTCTTGGCTATTCTGTGACACTCTCACTCTATATTAAGAAACACAGTCACTGAAGCCTCTTCATACCCATCTTGCACTTTGTTTGGAGGAGGGAAGAGATGGAGAAGAAAATCTTGATGAAATTTCTTATGCTACTCTCAGCGGTTCTGGGTTTCTTCCACATGTCCACGGCATCAATGGAGAAGAAGAACGATGTACAGAAACGAACATACATAGTACACATGGCAAAATCCCAAATGCCGGCGAGTTTCGACGAACACACTCACTGGTATGACTCGTCTCTCAAATCAGTCTCCGACTCAGCCGAAATGCTCTACACATACAACACCGTGGTCCATGGATTTTCAACCAGATTGACTGTTGAAGAATCCCAATCACTCGAATCCCAACCCGGTATTCTCTCTGTGTTTCCCGAGACCAAGTACGAGCTTCACACGACTAGAACTCCTCGGTTTCTGGGCCTCGACAAAACTCCAAATTTGTTTCCCGTGTCAGAGTCACTGACTGAAATTATTGTTGGAGTGTTAGACACTGGTGTTTGGCCGGAGATAAAGAGCTTCGACGATACTGGACTCGGTCCCGTTCCTAGTAAATGGAAAGGGACTTGCGAGTCCGGTACAAATTTCATTGCATCCAACTGTAATCGGAAGCTAATCGGCGCGAGGTTTTTCTCCAAAGGCTATGAAGCCGCGGTGGGTCCGATTGATACATCACAAGAATCAAAATCGCCGAGGGACGACGATGGCCACGGCACCCACACCTCCACCACGGCCGCCGGCTCCGTCGTTGTTGGCGCCAGCCTCTTCGGCTACGCTTCAGGCTCGGCTCGAGGAATGGCTTCGCGCGCGAGGCTGGCTATGTACAAAGTGTGCTGGATCGGCGGCTGCTTCTCTTCAGACATATTAGCCGCCATGGATAAAGCCGTCGAGGATAACGTCAACGTTCTCTCTTTGTCGCTCGGCGGCGGATTTAACTATTATTTCAGAGACGCCATCGCAATCGGAGCTTTCGCCGCCATGGAAAAGGGCATTCTGGTCTCTTGTTCAGCCGGTAACAGCGGCCGGCTAGTGTCGGAAACCTTGCTCCATGGATCACCACAGTCGGTGCCGGAACTTTGGACCGCAATTTTCCTGCGTACGTTAGCCTCGGCAATGGTTTGAATTACTCCGGCGTGTCGCTTTACAAGGGAGCTTCGTTGCCGAAAATGATGCTACCATTTGTTTACGCTGGTAATGCGAGTAACGATGCGAATGGGAATCTTTGTACGACAGGTACTTTGATTCCCAAGAAAATCAGTGGGAAAATTGTGTTGTGTGACCGTGGAGGAAATCCTAGGGTAGAGAAAGGGGCTGCGGTGAAAGCGGCTGGAGGGGCCGGCATGGTTTTGGCAAACATGGCTACCAATGGCGAGGAGCTGGTGGCGGACGCCCATCTACTACCTGCTACGGCGGTCGGTCAGAAAGCTGGTGACAAAATAAAGAAATATTTGTTTTCAGATCCTAATCCGATGGCCACGATTCTTTTTGAGGGTACGAAGGTGGGGATTGAACCGTCTCCGGTGGTGGCGGCGTTTAGCTCTAGAGGACCGAATTTCCTCACACCGGAGATACTCAAGCCCGACCTAATCGCACCAGGTGTCAACATAATAGCGGGTTGGACCGGTTCACGGGGACCCACTGGATTACCTATTGACACGAGGCGCGTGGAGTTTAACATTGTTTCTGGCACGTCCATGTCTTGCCCGCACGTGAGCGGCCTTGCGGCGATGCTCATGGCGGCCAAACCTGAGTGGAGCATCGCCGCTGTTCGCTCCGCTCTTATGACCACCGCCTACACCACATATAAAAACGGCCACCCAATCCTCGACGTTTACACCGGAAAGCCATCTACTCCGTTTGATCACGGCGCTGGACACGTGGACCCTATATCGGCCCTTGATCCCGGACTCGTCTATGATTTGGACGTCAACGACTACTTGGGCTTCCTTTGTGCCTCAAATTACACCAAGCCGCAGATTTACATACTCGCCAGGAAGAATTTCACATGTGACCCAACAAACAAATACAGTCTAACTGATTTCAACTACCCTTCTTTCTCTGTACCTCTCCTAGGCACGCAAGTTGGCCGCCGCAGTGGCAGAACTACGGTGGTGAAGTATTCGAGAACGCTCACCAACGTTGGCTCACCGGCAACTTACAATGTGTCGGTTAGTTTAAAAAGCAAATCCGTTATGGTTTCGGTTGATCCAGTGTCGTTGAGTTTCTCCCAATTGAATGAGAAGAAAACTTACACGGTGACGTTTACAGCAGGTCCGAGGCCAACGAATACATTTAGCTCTGGACGAATCATCTGGTCCGACGGAGAGCATGTTGTTAAAAGTCCGATTGCGATTAGCTGGACATAAGTGAACTGGAAACGGAAATAAAAAATTAATTATTGTTTAGGTTTTTCTTTCTTCTTTTGTTTCCAAAAAAAAAAAAAAAAATCTAGAAGGGAATGGTAAGCCCGATTTCTAGTGTTTGATATTTTTCTCTAAAAGAGGAAACATGGGAAACCAAGTCAACATATGTTTCTTCCTCAATGCAGTGTTTTTCACAACATGTCTTTGTGTCCAATGGATTTGCACTTTTAAAATATTGGAAAGAAAAAATTTATATTTTTAAAGGATGATTTTATGATGATTTTGTTTTATTTTATTTTTATTAAAAATATGTATCATTAGAGTTTAGCAATTTTTTTATTTTGAAATCAACAACATTCTCTATCTTTTTGGTTTCAATTTTGAAAAATTATAAATTATTTTTGAAGTATCAAGCATCTATATTCTTAAAATAATGACATATGTACAAATTAATATAGTAATTGCTATACTAATAGATAATGTAACATAATTTTAGAGGTTTTAGGTATTTATAATTTATATAATATGTAAGGTTAGTAATAATGACATAATATTAGTTGGTACACTATTGTGTACATTAATTGATACATGTAGCGCCACCGATATTGTTAACTAATTATAATTTATTTTGTCTTTTCATATTTTTTTAATCACCCAATATAATACTTTACTTATTTATTTTCTTTTATCAATTGTAATATTATAAAATATCACGCATTTATATCTCAAATTAATTAGCTTCAACTTTTGATATTGCCACTCCAAAAATTATGATGCTTTAGGCTCAGTTTGGGAAGTTAGGTTTGGAATTTTTTTGGCTAAAATAGTCACAAAAAAAAAAAAAAAAGAGAAGCATTTTTAGTCCAATAAAACAAAACATTACATTTAACTCGTAATCATTACATTTTTTCTTTTACAAAAAGTCAAAAAAACTAAAAAGTTCTTTCTAAACGAGACTTTTTAGTCCCAAACTAAAATGATCAAAAAATCAAAAAGCCAATCCACTTTCCATAAGTCATTACGACCTCTCACTTTTGTATTGGTGTCTTGAATATGATTAGTTAGAGCCCATCAATAACAATCACAATCACAAACACAAATAGGGATACCTACGATCCCGCGGATAAATCTCACCACCATTTCTGCCTTACAAGTAAAATCTTTTAATTCTATTCTTGCCTTCGCGGATACTTGTAGATATTTGATATTTATGAATATTCGATCACAGTTTAAATAGTTAAAAAAATTAAAAATAATTTAAATTCTTAATATACTAAATAATTTAAGAAAATTTATTCATAAATTTTATATGAAAAATATTGATCTATTTAGTTCTAAGAGTTTTCTTATGAACCAATTAATCATTTTTGTTTTGAAAAGCTATGTTTATTTAATTTAGTGTCATTTGACTTTCAGTGAATGCCTTTTTATAATTTTCTAATTCATTTTTGGGATAAGAATGGAAAGGTAAGGTTTGAAAGATTTTTTTGAAAGAATTGTTAGTTGAAGTGTTGATTGTCGAGCGTGAAAATCTACATTTCTGTAATATGATTTTATGGTGTTACATTGGAGTGTTATATTAGAGTGTTACATTTGGAAAAAGTACATTAGAGAGTTTTTGTATGTTATATTGATTAGAGTATTACGTTTGGAAAAAATACACTAAGGAGTTTTTTTAGAGTGTTACGTTTAGAAAAAATACACTAAAGAGTTTTAGTGTATTACATTAATTGGAGTGTTACGTTTGGAGAAAATATAGAATGTTACGTTATTATGTTTGAGAAAAACATGATGCAAGATAGAAACCGCGGTTGGATTCCGATAGTGAGACAGTGGAGAGGCGGTGGCGCACAGAGTAAGGAAGCAAAACATGGTTTATTCACTGTATTCGTGGATAACATCCCGTCAGTAATGGATGCCAAAGCGTTTGGGATTGTGAAGGATGCTTTCATCCCTTTCAAAAGAAGGAAAGCGACAAACTTAAGATTCGGGTTTGTGCAATATGACTGTTGTATAGTAGCATCTGTTGCCATCCAAAAAGCGAATGATCTTTTGGTGGATGATACGGTGCTTGTGGTCAAAATGGCTACTTATGACAGAAATAGCAGAACTGAACAGAGCAAGAGAAAGCCTCAGGATACCAGAAGATTCTTGGATACAATCAATATTAGGGGCAAAGCTGCATGTGTGGGTCACAGATCTTTTGCTGAAGTACTAAAAGGGGACACCCCTGTTGTGGATGGGAACTCAAGCATAATCATAAAAGTCAATGAAGAGGGCAATGGTTGGCTTTATGAAAGTGCAATAGTTAGATTCAATACAGAATATCCCACTCATAACATTTTAAAAGCTCTGCAGGAGAAAGAGTTGGAGCAAATAAAAGTCAGGAAAGGGGGAGGTCGAGATATAATACTATCTTTTAAATCTACCAATGAGCTGCAATCAAACATTGGTAAGATCAAAGAGTGGTTCAAGGATTGGAGCCAATTTATGATGGAATGGAAGCCAGATCTTCATCTGCAACAAAAGCGGTGCATGTGGTTGAGGTGTTATGGTATGCCCATGCATCTCTGGAATAGGAATACACTTAGGGTGTGTTTGGTAACGTTTACGTTTTCAGTTTATATTTACAAAAATTTTATAAACTAGTTTTTGTTTATTTTTTGTTTATTTTTAGAAAAACATAAACTACAAGCGCGTTTGGTAATTGACAAAATGTTTAAAAATTTTAAAAATATAGAAAAGAGTGAGAAATGGCAAGTGGTGGCATGTGGCGGCGGAAGACGGTGGTGAAAAGTGGTGACGGTGGGTGGTGGGTAGCTGGTGGTGGTGGATGGTGGCGGGTGAGTGGTGGTGGTGGGTGGATGACGGTGGCGGGTGGTTGGTGGTAGCGAGTGGGTGGTGGCAGGTGGGTGACGGATGGCGGGTGGTGTGGCGGGTGACGGGTGTGGTGGTAGGTGGGTGGCGATGACGGGTAGTGACAGGTGGGTGGTGGGTGGTGATGGTGGGTGGGTGTGAGGGGTGACGGTGGCGAGTGGTGGGTGGTAGCGAGTGGGTGGTGGTGGTGGTGGTGGTGGCGGGTGGTAGGTGGGTGGCGAATGGCGGGTGGTGGCGGGTAGGTGGCAGGTGGTCGTGGGTGGGTGGGTGACGGTGGCGGGTGGTAGTGTAGCGAGTGGGTGGTGGTGGGTGGTGGTGGCAGGTGGGTGGCGAGCGGGTGGGTGGTGGGTAGGAGTGGGGGTGGTGGTGGCGGCGGTGGGTGGCGGGTGGGTGGCTGGGTGGCAGGGTGGTGAGTGGTGTGCAAGTAAGTGGCGGGCGGTGGATGGTAGTGGCGGTGGTGGGTGGTGGCGGGTGGATGGCAGGTGGGTGGTGGCGGGGTGGCGGTGAGGGGTAGGTGGTGGTGGCGAGTGGGTGGCAGGTAGTGGTGGGGGTGGGTGGTGTGGCGGAAGACGGTGGTGGAAAATGGTGGCGGGTGGTGGCTAGTGTTGGGTGGTAAAAAAAAAAAAACTAAAAACTCAAAACGGAAACACATTTTTTGTGTTTTCATTTTTTGGCCAAATTTATAAACTGAGACCACTGATTTATAAATCAAAAATTTTACCAAACAAGTTTTTATTTGAGTTTTTAAAATTTTTGTAAATATAAACAGAAAACTAAAAACGTAAGTGTTACCAAACGGCACCTTAATAACATTGGTAGTATATGGGGTACCATTCTTAGCCTTGATGGTGATATTTGTCATCCTAATCTTTCTCTTACACTAGAATCAAAGTGGCTATTGCGTGTATGGAACTCATCAACAAAACTATAATTCTGGAGTGTAAGGGCAATTCTCATCCCATTCTTGTATGCGAAGATCATTTAGCCGATTCTGGTAGTTTGAAGCTCCTCGGAAGGAAAGACTCCAGCTTCATCGAAACCAACTACAGTGAGGAGGGTAGAAACACTCCAGAGGCAACTGTCAGGGAGCAAATTGATGGTGATGAGGTGGTAGAAATGAGAGTTTTATTTGGTGCTGACCTGGCTTGTACAAACGAGGTTGAACAAAGGAAAGAGCCTATTGGCAGTTACATAGGTGAGGAATAGGCACTGTCATTGAGGAGACACCCTGTGAAGAAAGCTCCAGTAGGAAAAAAAGGAGCATGCATAGAGGGGACTTTGATGGAAGGGTCAGAGCAAAATTCAAAAAACAATGATAGCAAGCTAAGGTGTGTTTAGCAAGCTTTTTCACCTGGTGAATTTAGTGATGGATTTGGGCCTGGTATCAATTTGGAAGTCAATTTAGCCAATGAACCTACTGAAGGTCTTGGGCCTGGCATCAACTTGGAAGTTAACTTGGCTCATTCATCAAGTAAGTTCCTAGCTAGTGGCCTTTCTAATAGGCCCATTGAGTCTGGTAATATTAATCATAGCAGCAATGGCATTTCGGTCCATTCGCAATCAGCTGGGCCTTCAACCCAGTTAGGACCTAATGGGAAACGTTTCATGAATTTCAATCATTCTGCCCAAGTTAAACCTCTTGTTCCTAATATAGAATCCCTGCAAACTGAGAAGAAAAAAGGAAAAAAGAAGACTCATATAGAGGGATTCACTAGCTTTGCTAGACTCCATGGTTTTAGAACTACAGCAGCTCACAAGCATTCCTCCAAGTCTGTCATTTACAGACCAGCAACATCTACTTTTGCTCAGTCTGATCTATTTGAAAGTGACTCATCTCTGAACAATTATCTCCTTGAAGAAGACAAAGCCACTATACACTTGGGGAAATCATTAGGTATCAACTACAATGGGGAAGAAGATGTTGTATTGAGCAAGATAATTAACCTAGAGCTCAAGGATAAAGACAGAATCATTAAAGAGGGGAAGGCTCAGTAATAAAATACTACAGATGGGTGACTTGAGCTTATCTTTTTGTTTATCTATGAAGCTACTATCTTGGAACATTAGGGGTTTGGGTAAACCTGAGAAGAAGGGTAGAATTAAAAGTCTTCTAAAGGACAAGCATGTTGATATTGTTTTTCTTCAAGAGACCAAAAAAGCAGTGGATTCTGAAAATGCTGTTAGAAGGCTCTGGGGGTGCAGAAATATGGAATACATGTTTGTGGATCCTGAAGGCTCTGCTGGTGGGCTTCTATGCATTTGGGACCCTACTATCTTCCAACTCTTTGGTTGCTATTGCAATAGGAGGTACATCTTACTTTTTGGCTCCTTGTATAACTCTTTTGATTGTGTTTTGATCAACATATATGCACCCAATGATAAAAGTGCTAGATCAACTTTATGGGCTGATATCTTCAAGCTTAAGGACCATTTCCTTGCTCCTTGGTGCATGGGTGGGGACTTTAATGAAATTAGGCATATAGGTGAGAGGGCAGGCTGCTCCAGGAAGGATAGGGGGATGAATCATTTTAATGAATTTATTGGGAAATGTGAGCTCAATGATCTACCCCTTTATGGAAGGAAATACACTTGGTGTAATGCCCAGGAATCTGAGAAATGAAGCCATATTGATAGAGTACTGCTTGGTCCTGAGTGGTTGATTAACTTCAGAATGAAGCTATGGGGGCTACCTAGATTAGTTTTAGATCACTGCCCTCTGTTGATGATGGAAGATGAAAGAGATTGGGGCCCTAGACCTTTCAGGTTTTTAAATGCTTGGACTCTACATCCAAGCTTTTCCAAGTTCTTTGTTGATATCTGGAGCAGCAGTTCTGTTACTGGGTGGGCCAAATTCATACTTGTTCAAAAATTAAAGCATCTAAAGCTAGAATTAAAAAAATGGAATATTGAGGTGTTTGGTATGTCTCATCCAAACTCAAGGCTTCAGAGGAGGAATTACATACATTAGATATCTTGGCAGAAGAAAGACCACTGGTTGATTCTGAAATGATAAGAAGAAGAGTGGTTAGAGGAGAAATGTGGAAGCTGCACAGAATGGTGGAGTGGCTTTGGCATCAAAAATCCAAATTGAATTGGACTCTGAATAGGGATAAGAATACTAGGTTTTTCCATGTTTTTGCCAATACCAGACAGAGTAGGGACATGATTAGCTCTATTAAAGTTAATGGGGTGTCTTATGAGGATCCTAGCAGGGTTAAATTTGTGGTTAATCAACACTTCAAGAATCAGTTTGCTGAGGATTGGGCTAAAAGACCTGTCTTGGGAGGGGTATTCAAGACCATTGAGGCAGACTATATTTCTCATCACCTTGTCTCAGAATTCAATGAAGCTGAGGTATTGGCAGCAATTAAGGATTGTAATAATAACAAAGCTCCAGGCCCTTATGGGTTTAATCTGCTGTGCTATCAGAAATTTTGGAAGGTCATGAAGCCTGAGATCATGCAATTTTTTGTAGACTGGCATCAATAGTACTTTTATTAGTCTAATTCCCAAGTTGGAAAATCCCACTGGCCTATTTGATTTCAGACTTATCAGCCTTGTAAGTTCCCTAGACAAAATTTTGGCTAAAGTGTTAACACATAGACTGAAGCTAGCTCTACCCTCAATTATTGGTGAAACTCAAACTGCTTTCATAGGTGGGAGGAACATCCTAGATGGGGTGTTCATTGCCAATGAAGTGGTGGATGGATAGAAGAAGTCCCAGAAGTAAGGTCTGATCTTAAAGCTTGATTTTGAGAAAGCCTTTGATTTTGTTAATTGAGAATTCCTATTCTCTTTACTATCTAGCTTTGGGTTTGGGAATAAATGGATTTCTTGGATGAAAACTTGTGTATCTACAATCAGAATCTCCATTCTTGTGAATGGTTCACCAACTAATGAATTCTCACCACAAAGAGGTCTTAGGCAGGGCAATCCGCTCTCACCTTTCCTGTTCAATATAGTGTTTGAAGGGCTAAACATACTTTTGGTCAGAGCAATTAATCTTGGCATTCTTAGAGGTGTGCTTGTTGGGTCTAAGGATGTTCATTTGTCTCATCTACAATTTGCAGATGACTCAATTCTCTTTTTTGAAGCAGATTAGGATCAGATGGTGCTTGTCAAAAGAATTCTCAGATGCTTTGAAGTTCTATTGGTCTTAGAATAAATTATCACAAAAGTGTGGAGTGTGGTGTGTGATGTTGGTGTGGCTGATGCTCTTTTGCTCTCCTTTGCAAAACTCCTTAACTGTCAAGTTTATAGCCTACCTCTGAGATTTCTGGGACTGCCTCTAGGTGCCAACCCTGGTAAAAAATCTACATGGAAACCTGTGCTTGACAAAATCAGATCCAGACTTTCAGGGTGGAAGAGAAAATTGTTGTCTTTTGCAGGTAGACTAATTCTAATCAAGTCTACCTTATCTAGTTTACCAGTATACTTCCTTTCTTTATTTAAGATGCCAGAAGGTGTGGCTAGAGAATTTGAGAGGATTGAAGCAGCTTTTTTATGGGGCGGAAATGACCTTAAAAGGAAAGTTCATTTAGTGAAATGGGGGGAGGCAACAAAGAGCATTGATCAATGGAGTCTGGGCATTAGAAGAATCAGAGATGTAAATGCTTGTCTATTGCTCAAATAGTGGTGGAAATTTGGAACTTAAATCAATTCACTTTGGAGGAGAGCTATATGTAGCAAATATAAGATAGATGAGGCTAGTTGGCATCCACCTTTAAGGTTCTCTTACAAACATTCTAGAGTTTGGAAAGACATCTTATCTATTGGGAATCATAGCAGAAATATTTACAAGTTTTATGTGGATAACTGCCAAATTAAAGTGGGGGATGGAAATATAATTAAATTTTGGCATGACAGATGGTGTGGCAACTCTTGTCTTAAAGACTGCTTTTCCCTTCCTCTTTAATCTTTCAACTGATAAAGATGGCTCTCTCCACCAATTCTTTTCAAGGAAAACCAGCCCAAACAATTGGAATTTTCCTCTTAGAAGAGTGCTGTTTACTTGGGAATTGGATAAAGAAGTGTAGACACCCTATTTTTGACCATCCTAAAGACTTGGACGTCATCGTTTGAGTGCTCGATGATTGCGCATGTTCGCGCTCGTTTGGAGTCCCCGAGGTTTTCGGCTGCGCGCCTTGCCCCTGTGTCTCTGAGCTCTCTTGGTTTTGTGCTTGTTTTAAGCCAAACCTTGGTGCCCCCTTTTGCCTGGAGGGAGAAGTAGAGGTGTAGACCACTTTTCTCCTCTGCTAGCCAGTTTTCTCCCCTGTAGACCACTTGTGGTGGTCGGTCAGCTAGGGTGGGTGGTCGGTCGACCACCTTAAGTGGTCGGCAGCCTGCCACCACTTTCTTCTTTTTGTGTAGACCACCTTTCCCCCTCTGTCAACCAACTTTTGTCCCTGTCGACCACATTGGGTGGTCGGTCGACTAGGTGGGGTGGTCGGTCGACCACTTTAACTGGTCGGCGACCTTTCTACGCTTTCTACAGATATTTTTGGTGCCAGCTGTGTCAGCTGTTAGGCACAGAATGCATCCTCCCTACACGTGTAGGGAGGGATTTGAGCAAGCTTTAGCTTGCATTTCTATATAAGGGGAAGTGCTTCCCCCTTAGAGAGGGTTCAGATTTTTTAAAGCAAAAAATCTACTCTCTCTCTAAAATTCCCTCCTTCCTCTCTCTCTATATATTTTTGTGCTTAAAGTGTTTGAAAGTGGGAATTCTTGGTGGATTTGTAAAGTAACTCTTGATCAAACACCACCATAATTGAGTTGAGGTTCTTGGGAGTGATATTTGAGTTTTAAAAGCTGGTTTTGGGCTGAAGAAGTTGCTGTTTTGCTGTGGTTCTACAAGGGTGAGCATCTCCCTCTTTTAAGCTTATTTTTGTACACAATCTTGGCCACCTTTGCATGCTTTTTTTGGCCTAAATTTCAACTGCAAAAAGTTTTATTTTTAAGTACTTAAAGTGGTTGTTTAAGGCTTTGTTTGAGTTAGGGGTGGTTTACCCCCTTTGGTGGCTTGTTTTGCCTTGTTTTGTGCCATCTTTTATGGATTTTGAAACCATCTCTTTTTGGCCTTCTCACCACTAAAACTAAGAGGAATTTCAATGGTGGAAAAGTGGTTTTGAGGTCCCAAATGGGTGGGGGTGGTCCCCCCCCTCTTCTCTTGTTTGCATGTGTTGATGGCCCTGCAAAAGAGCATGTGTTTCTACTTCTTGGAGGCTTTGTTTAGGCTCATTTTTGTGACTTTTTAGACCTGCCATAACTCTGTTTTTGGCTATCTTGGTCACCTCTTGCATGCTTCTTGTACTTGTAGTGTAATCCTACTTGTAGCCTTGCAAAGTAGCATGTCTTTGTGCTTTGAATTTGCTTAGTTCAAGCATGTTTTTAGCCATTATTTGACATGTCATAACTCTGATTTGTGTTGGTTTGGTTGCCTCTTGCATGCTCCTTGCAGCTGTAGTGCAATTTTGTTCATTAGCCTAGTGTAGTTGGTGTTTTAGCCTATTGATCTAGCATGTGTATGCTCTACTCCAGCACATTTTTGGCTATGATTTAGCATGCCTTAGGTCTGATTTGAGTGGTTTTGGTCATGCATGCTTGGCTTTGCATAGCTATAGTGTATTCGGCTTTACTAGCCTTGCACTTTGGGACCCCTAGCATGCTATATTTGTGATGTGTGCATGATATGACTTCATTTGATATGTAATTTCAGAACATAAACTTCTACCATACTCTAATGTTTTCCACTCCTTCAATGCGTTTGGGAGTTATGTCTTCATGCCTTGTTGGCGAGCCATCAAACGTGCATATTTTCATTGTGTTATATGCCTTGATCTTAGTATATTTTAGCCACTGTTTTGGCATATTTAACCTTTGTCCGAGGTTGGTTTGATCATTTAGGCTTAGTATTGGATGCCTATAGTGCTATGCTCTCTGCTAGCTTTGATGCCTTAGCTTCTAAACATGTCATGCATGCATTGCTTACATGATAGAGCCTTGTGCATGCCACTGTAGCATCGATAGATGAGCATGGTGTTTGCATGTGTGTTGCATTGCATTGTGTTTGGATCTGACGTCAATCCAAACATGAGAAACGAGGGGCGTTTCATACTTGAAGTGATAAAACGTGCCTCATTTCTTGGTCGCCGTCCCCCTTGATTGTGCATGATAGGGTGGAGGCCTTTCGAGTCTTATGTGTGCATTCATTGAGTTTTGCACAAGCTTGATCCTTTGGCCACCATGCATTGAAAATGCTTGGTTGTTGGCTCGAGAGTCAAGTGCCATAGTCCTTTGAGCTTGAGATATGATAAGGAGTGTGGAAATGCATACATTTTCTTGCAAATACACTGTCTTGCCTCTGTCTGTGCTCTGTTGCAGCAACAGGAGGAATTTCATCCCTCAAGGTGTTCTTGAGATCAGAAAGAAGCAATTTGGAAATCGGTGTAATTTTCGAAGATTTAAAAGAGTGCAAACAGAGGCGTCTTGAGGCAAGGCGGTGGATTTCCAGGAGGACGCAACCGAGCATGCATATCTCCCTCGCCCGCGAGGCCATTTATCGCTTTTGCTAGCTAGTTGTAGTTGATTACCTGTGTTGTAATTAATTTAGCTTAGTGCTTTGTAATATTCTAATTAGCTTAGATTAGCTAGTTATTCAATTTGGTTTGTAATAATTAATTAGCTAGCATAGTTAGTTAATTAGTTGGTTTGTACTAGTTAGCATAATTAGCGTAGCTAGTTAGCTTTCATTTTATTCGGACCCTCCGTCGAGAGGGCAAATGTTGTAATAAGTGTGCGTGTGTGTATGAATGTTTTCCAACCCCACGTCTTTCTCCCTTTTACTTATCCGCTTTCGATGGTTAGTTTTAGGGCATATTTCAATTAGCATCTTTATGCTTGTATGCGTGCATCATTAATTTGTCTTGCATGCACCGGGCTCGGCCCATTATTCAAACTGCATTGTATTTCAAATACCTACTTGAATATGTGTTTAACAACATGTTATCAAATGTTGCATTCATATGCCATCTTAGCTAGCCGAGCCTATTTTAGTTGCATTTTGCATGTGTTGCATTAGGCATCTTGTATAATTAGGATCATGCATTGATTTCTAATTGGTTTCTGTTTTGGCTCGGAGTACACTGTGAGTGTTTATGCTTTAGCATCCTTGCATGTGTGTAAGTGACTGCCATGATAGCATGCTTGCCATGAGGCTATTTGCTTAAGTGCTTAACTGTATGAATGCCTATGGATGAAGGCTTCATTGTTTGAATTGGAATAATTCATCGAATGTGCGTTTTAAGCCCACTTTGCGGAGTGGCAAAATCATGTTGTTTTAAAGCCCACTTGAGAGTGGCAAATCCGCGCTTTAGCCTACTCGAGGGTAGCACTTTCAAACCATTTTTGAAAAACAAATATGAGATGCTTTGTTCCAAATTGAGTGATTTAGTCTATACTTGTGTGTTGTGCGCATCACATAGTAATATAGCTAATAACCGGAATAAAGACACATGTGTTTTCAAAACAACATATCATGTTAGTAGAGGCCGATCCTTTGATCGAGCGAGCGAGGGTGCTCATTTCATGACCTTCCCCACTCGTACCCAAGTTCCCGAGCCGAGGCAACTTTGGTGATGATGGACATGTGGCCTTAGGCATGAGTCAGGGTTTCCTAAATTTCCCAAAATAAAATATTTAGGTGGTGACTCTGAAATCTGGCAAAGCAGTCCATGTTTGGCGTTTTTTGATTAAAATCGATTTTCTAAAACGATTTGCCAGATTTGGACTCTTTGGTGATTTATCAGTCTTACATTGCACTTTGTGAGATTAGATTCAGAACCGTGACAGGAGTCCGAACTGTAGTAGCTAAGAACACAACTCGCGCCCTCGCGCACGGAGTGAGTTCGGGCGGTCTACAGTTTCTGGCGACTCTGTTGGGGATTTAGAGAATTTGACTTGAACTTATGATTGTAGACGCGCCCGAACATCCCGGGCAAATCCTGTTTTGTTCATTGGGCTTACTACAGTTCGGACTCAAATGTCATGGTTTTGAATCTAATCCCACAAAGTGCAATGCGAGGCCGATAAATCACCAAAGAGTCCAAATCTGGCAAATCGTTTTGAAAAACTGATTTTTAGAAAGAAGTGCCAAACATGGACTGCTTTGCCAGATACAGAGTCGCCACCTAAATATTTTATTTTGGGGGAATTTAGGAAACCCTAACTCATGCCTAAGGCCACGTGTCCGTCATCACCAAAGTTGCCTCGGCTCGGGAACTTGGGTACGATTGGGGAAGGTCATGCAATGAGCACCCCCGCTCGCCCGATCAAAGATCGGCCACTACTAAACATGATATCGAGTTTTTGGAAACACATGCGTTCTTATTCCGGTTTATTAGCCTAGGATTACTATGTGATGCACACAACATACAAGTATAGACTGGATTACCTAAGTTGGAACAAAGCATTGCATATTCGTTTATTTGAAAATGGTTTGATGGTGCTACTCGTAAGTAGGCTAAGACGTGGATTTGCCACCCTCAAGTGGGCTTAGAAAACAGGGTGATTTGCCACTCTCAAGTGGGCTTAAAACTCACAATCGATGAATTGTTCCAATTCAAGTAATCCAACCTTCACCCACAGGCATTCAGGCAGGTATATCACATAATCAGTTAGCCTCATGGCAAGCATGCTATCATGGCAGTCACTCGGTGTTTCGGAAAGGTATAAGCATTAGAACGTATTCCAAATGCTCTTAACCAAAGAGGGAGAAACATAGGGACATATCCCAGTGATTCAGAAAAAGAAGGAGAAACATAGGGACGTATCCCGGTGTTTCGGAAAGGTATAAGCATTGGAACGTATTCCAAATGCTCTTAACCAAAGAGGGAGAAACATAGGGATATATCCCGGTGTTTCGGAAAGGTATAAGCATTGGAACGTATTCCAAATGCTCTTAACCAAAGAGGGAGAAACATAGGGACATATCCCGGTGTTTCGGAAAGGTATAAGAAACATAGGGACGTATCCCGGTGTTTCGGAGAAGGAAGGAGAAACATAGGGACATATCCCGGTGTTTCAGAAAGAAGGAGAAACATAGGGATGTATCCCGGTGTTTCGGAAAAAGAAGGAGAAACATAGGGACATATCCCGGTGTTTCAGAAAGAAGGAGAAACATAGGGACGTATCCCGGTGTTTCGGAAAAGAAGCGTGCAAAACAATGCAAGTGGAAAGTGCGTGACAACGCAAGTGTGGAGGTGTGCATAACAATGTAGGTATAGTGCATAATAATGCAACTGAAAGAGTACATAGAAATGCAGGCAGAGTGTGCATAACAATGCAAAGAGAACGGTGCATAATAATGCATTTTCAGTGCAACATCAACAGCATGTTTGAAGTAAAATACTGAATAAGGAAATACATGCCTTAATGAGACCAATTCAAACGCAACCTCCGATTTACCTCTCGGAGGACTTGGCAACACGCTTAGCTCAAAAGGGTATACCTTGTTCATATTGGCGAGAGGTAACATCTGCATGTGAAACCCTCAGGTGCTGCCTGAACTGCCATTCTGACTTGAAGCAAGCTTACACTTGGGGTTGAGATACACTCATACTCCAGAGAAACGGCGAGGCCTGAGAAGGTGCACCTGGAATGCAGTCTCGGAATTCGCTGGAGTTAAAACACACTAAGATGCTCCATATTTTCCCTCTTTTCTTTTGCTTTGCAGTCTGGAACCCACATAGCTTCAGATAGGTCCTTGTCTTACTGTTTTCATAGGACCTAGGTTGAACCCTACAGTTTTATGAAAGAACGAATTCTGTTTTGCACAGATATGGAGAATGGCATAGCACTTTGAGCACAAAACGATTTTTTTGAAATTGAAATGGAGAATGAGTTTTTGATCGGGTATTGAGCCTACGACTGACCACAGCAAAAACAACTCAACAACGGAAGACAAAAGGTAAACAACCTAAACACATCGAGTAACGCTCGAAACGACTCAAAACAAGAATCGAGACAAAACAAAAAGACACGACACTCAGACGTGCACAGGGAGCCTGTTTCTCTGGGTATTGTTTCCCACCCTTTCTCATTTGTGATTCTCACATCACTCGGCCCTCAAGCTCTGTTTTTCTTAAAAAGCCATTTTCTCACTTTTTCTCTCATCGCACATCTCTTTATTCTTCAATCTCTCATTTTTTATCCCTCCCCTGGGTGGTTGATAGATAAACAGGAGGTTGCGGGCTCTTGCCCCTAGCATTCCGCTAGATTCTTCTTCTTCTTCTGCTCACAGTAGTGAACTTTCCCACAGAGGGGTTGCGCTACAATTGGGTGTATAGCAAATCTGCAGCTGACATCGGTTGATGATACTCTGCTGGGGAGTTTGGATGTGATCAAATCCGTCCAGATGAGGGAGTGGAATATCTTGATCCATTCCAATTCGTGCTTCGCACTTAGCTTGATACCTCGCTGCTTGGAGGGTGAGAGAGCTTTCAGCCCTTTGTTGTTAACTTCAGTTATGTCTCGTTTTGGCAGGTAAAGTGCCCTTCTAGCAGGTAGAGTGCCCTTTCCGGCAAGTATGTTGACAATGGGGAAAAGACAGAACACTTGACTTAACTGTGCCCCTAGTTCATCATTTTGACCATTCTTTGTTTTGGCTTTCTACTAAAACAATTTTGACCCATATGAGAGTTAGATTAACATACTTGTTCAACTTTTTGATTTGAAATCACGCAAGTTAGGTTATGAGCACTGAAAATTTTCCTTTTTTGGGTCCAAGAAATGGTTCAGTTTTGGAAAAGATGGAATAATTTTCGAGAGAACATTAGTCAACCTCATTAAAAATTCTCAAAAACTATTTTTGCAAACGGCCACCGCTCAACGAGCATGGAACCCACTCTTGAGATGTACAACCTCAAATCCATAACAATGGAAAATTGCCTCTTGTCTGAACGGCACTGCATGGCAACTGAAAGTTGCCCCTAGTCTGAATAGCACCTTAGCACTGCACGGCAACGGAAAGTTGCCCCTAGTCTGAATTGCGCCGCAGCACGTGGCAATCAGTCCTCACAGTGACAATTACAACCAAATTCTCGGATACAGAGAAGGCAAAGATGACCAGAACCATCACATGGACACAGTCAAATTTGAAGTGTTTTACGGCTGGACTTCAGAATGAAGTTGCCTACGTATCCCAAAGATAGGAATCAAGCCTCACGTAGTTCGGGGGTTAGGTACACTCGGGTATTTAACCTCTCCTTTTGCGCTCCAACTTTTGCCAAGGCCGCCCTTCCGGGTTTTCAACCTTGCGAGCTTTGCTTTTCTTTTCTTTTCATTTCTTTTTCATTTCTTTTTTCTTTTTTTTTTCTTCATTTTTATTCTTTTTTTTTTATTTTAATTTTTGCATTTTTTTTTCTTGTTCTTTTTCTTCTTTTTCACGTTCTAACTTTTGCCTGGGTCGCCCCTCCGGGTTTTCGGCCCAGCGAGCCTCTCAAGGGTAAAAGTGTAGTTTTGTCCATGTTGAATGGTTTGAGATCTCGAAGTCATCTGAATCCAGGAGAATGGCTGCTGTTTGTTGATGATGTAGACGTCCATCCAATGGGGGGTGAATTTGCCCTTAGTGTTGTGGATAGGAACTTGGTTGTCATTCAGCAATACTTTCTTCTTTCCTCCCTTCTGGGATTTGGCATTCTTGCCGATCTTCATTAGCTTGAGCAATGACCCAATTTTTGACTCTTCGAGCACATCTAACATTTTTTGCCCCTAGTTCGAGGGGTGCTTCTGGTTTAGCTTCACAAGCTTCTGATGATGGCATTTGATCTTCTTGATCTGACTTTCTTGTCCCTAGTTCGAGGGCTGCTTCGAATCTGGCCACACAGGCCTCACATTATAGTTGACGATCCTAAGTTGCATAATCTCAAGAGCGATTCCACACAGGTCTTCACAGGACTGCGCAAAACATTTTTTGAAATCTTTTAAGAAAGTGACTAATCGCTCGCGCTGAAGACAGTGTAGAACCAATTTGGATCAAGCCAGGATCCTTCTCAGTACTCACATTAACAAACATGATCTCATTCATTAAGCGCTTAGCACGCCTCTTTTTCTCTCAATTGATCAAATTTTGCAAAACCCGAGGAATTCCTTCCTTTTCGTTTTCATCACAATGTTCAAAAAGGTTTTGAAAAACTTAGGTCAATGCAATGACTTAAAGGCACAGAAGAAGTAGGTGAAAAGCACTGCCGTTTCATTCAAGTTTGCTGGCACAACAGGCTCAAAATAGAAACAAGCACAAAAGCATGAAAACCACAGCTGTTTTAATTAGATCTTCTGGTGTAACTGGCTCCCCGGCAGAAACAGACTCAAAAGAAAGTGAAAAGACAAACACAAAATAAAATAGTGATATCCGAGGTAACGCCCCCGGGATCACCTGACTCTAACAAAACAGGACTGACTTGATACAACAAGACAGACCCAACTGACTCAGTATGAAAAGACTGACTCTATACAATGGGACAGACTCTAAACGACATAACAAAACTGACTCAATACCTGAGTCAGAAAGTACACAAACCAGCATTGACAAATGCTCAAAACAGTGTGTGCCATATTCCACATATGGAGTAAACTGAGTGCCGCCCGCAGGTGGTTCATCCCCTGATCACATATTCGTACTATCCCCCAAGTTCACTGATCTAGTGCCGATAGACTTTGCGAGACTGGTGCGGCGATGACGTTGTTGTCAATCAAATTTTGTATCTCGTGGTGAAGACGGACGCAACTGTCGGTGTCATGACTTGTTTGTTGATGGAAAGCACAGTACTTAGCCGGGTCATGCTTTGGAGGGAGAGGATCGGGTAGAGGCCGTTGTTCTAACGGTTTCAGATGTCCTTTCTTGAGTAGGACCCCCAGAGCTTTAGACAAAGGCATATAAAGTGGGGTGAAAATCCTCTTGCCTCGGGGTAGACAGTCAGAGGTTCGGGGGTTTGGATTGGATGTACCAACAAAGGGGGTGGCTGTTTTGGGAGTGGTGGTGACCATTCCAACTTCAGAAGATCTTACAGCTGCGTCACCACTGGTGGTCGCATTCGAATCGCGTGTATAACCCTTCTTGGGTGACTCCCTTTCGTGGTCAATCAGACCTTGTTTCATTGCGTCTTCAATCTGTACCCCAATCTCGTGTAGGTCCGCAAAGGTGGGAAGGGGTAAGACTATCATTTTTTACATCAGCCTGTGTTGGAGGTTGCGCACAACCATCCTTATCTGGTCTTTGTCGGAAGGCCTTATAGTCAATCGAGGCCTTTGCTCTCCATCTCATCACAAACTCGGAAAAACCCTCATTTGGTTCTTGGCGGGTGACTTCAAAATCACGAGTTGTGACCTCGATCTGTGTGTTATAGGAGTGTAGATACCCGATTTTTGACCGTCCTCAAGACTTGGACGTCACCGTTTGAACACCCGGTGATCATCCTTGTTTGTGTTCGTCTTGAGTTCCCGGAGGTCTCGGCTACGCGCCTTGCCCCAGGATCTCTCGACTCGATTGTTTTGTGTCTGGTTTTGCACCAAACACTTGTGTTTTGCCTTGGAGAGGCAGGGAATGGCTTGTGGGCCATCCCCACACTCCACCGGCTATGGCTTGAGGCCACCGGCTGTGTTTTGTTGCCACTGGCCAAATGTTTGGCCGGCCGGCACTCTAGATGGTCGACCGGCCATCCCTTTTGGTCAAATTGCATTTTTGGCCGGCCGACTACTGTGCATCTACTTTTGCAGATATTTTTATGCTAGCTGGCATACGCTTTGCTCCCTTCCATACACGTGTATGGAGGGATCTCCCTCTTGTTAGCTTGCCTTGGAAGCTTTACAAGATTGAGCTCTATAAGAGGGAGCCTCTTCTTCCTCCATTAGGGTTACAAAAAATAGAGAAGATTTTCATAGAGAGCTCTGGTTTTAGGGTTTGAGTTGTGTATCTATCCTATATCTATATATCTCTCTTGTATTTGTGTGTGTTTAGCCTTAGTATTGCACACAAACAGCCACCATCACACCTTACCTTGATTGCTGAGGGGCCAGAGGCCTTTTCTTGAAGTTTTCAGACTGGTTTGGAGCCAAAGAAGCAGCTGGAGTGCTGTTCTTGAAAGAGGTCTTCAAGGGTAAGGACTTTACCTTTAAATACCCCATTTTTGCATAGCTTTTTTACCTATCTTGCAACTGTTTTTAGTCTTTGCATATAACATATAAAAGTTCTATTTTTGAGTCCTTTAAATAGTTATTTAAGAGTGTTTTGAGCTTTGAGGTTGTTTGACCCCTCTTAAGGCTTGTTTGGCCTTTGTTTTTGTGCTATTTTGGTGAGCTCCGGGACCATTGTGTTTGGGCCTCCTCACCACTGAAATCTTGAGGGATTTCAATGGTGAGGATGGTGCCTTGAGGTCCCAAGAAGGAGAGGGCCACCCCCTCTCCTTATTGTCCTTGAAAAGGGCCTTTATTGCCTCTTGAGGGAGCATCTAGATTAGGCTCATGTTGATCATGCCTTAACTGATTTTTGTGCTTATTATGTCATAATATAGCTCTGTTTTCAGTTGGTTTAGGTACACCATGCTTGCTTAGCATACATGCCTTGTAATGCCATGTTTAGGTCTTAACATGCTTTAGGTTTTGATCCTTGTTCTAGCATGATTTTGGCCAAGCTTTGTGAAGCTTTTGTGTTTGTTTTAGCATGCTTAAGTTCTGTTTTTGGTTGTTTTGGTCGACCATAGCATGCTTAGTATAGCCACCTTGCATCTTGGCTTGTTAGCCTTAGGTGTGTGAGTGTGTAGCATGCATTACTTGCATTACTTCAGTGGTTTGGAACCACTTACCATGCTATTTCAGTCCTTATAACATGCTTGCATACTTGCATTTGATACTCCTTTGTTGCTTTAAAAGGTTGTTGCCTTATACTCCATGAATGTGCTTCTTTGTATGCTTGCATGTTTAAGTCACTTAGATGCCATCTAGGTGTTCCCTTAGCATTGTCTAGGTCTGCCTTGAACCTGTTTTAGGTCCTCTTGGCCTTGTGAGGCTTGGTTGACTTAGCCATGGTTTAAGTCTCCTTGGCTTGCCTCAAGTACTTGGACCAATTGCATGCCATGTTTGTCTTGTTTAGATTGGTTTGGCACCATTAGTAACATGATTTTCAGAGTTTACATTGCATGCTAATTGTCCATGTTTAGGCTCTTTTAAGTGTGCTTAAAGGTTGCTTATTTGATGCTTAAGTGTTGGCCCATCAACATGTACATGTGTGTGTGTGTGTAGGCCCTCATTTCCATAGCATTGGCCACTGTTTTAGGCATGTTTGAGGGCTGCCTAAATTAGTTTAAGTCTACCCCTTTGCATGTTGTTGCATGCTCACCTTGTGTGTTGTTGCATACTAGTGTGTTGTTGCATGATTGAATGAAGTCATGTGCTTGCTTGCATGCTTGAACATCCACATTGTGTCTTGCATACTTGTAGGTTGCATTGCTTCATGCCTTACATGCTTCTTTACTTAGGTTGTGCGCCTAACCTACATTGCACATTGCATTGCCATGTTGCATACTAGCCTCCATACCTAGGATGCATTGCATTGGCATGCATGCTTCACCTCTTGAGTTGAGTATGATAGAGGTTGAGCCCCCTTTGTTTGATTATGTGCATTGCATTCCATATCAAAATGCATACTTGGTTTCTCAGGCCATAATGCATGGAAATGCGCGATTGGTGGTCCGAGAATCGAGAATCATATCCCTTTGAGTCATGAATATGATAAGGGGTGTGATTGGTGCATACATTGCTTGAAATGCATTGCCATGCTATGTTTTGCCCTCTGCTGCTGTCAAAAACAGATTCTGCAGGAATATTTGGCCGACCGGCCATCTGCAGTGCCGACCGGCCATCCATAAGTGGTCGATGGATTAATTTGTGGCCGGTGACCATCCTCCATGGCCGGTGACCAATTCCCTCAGCCGGTGGTGTTCCACAGCATTCAGAGAAGCAACCCTGAGATTTGTGCAGTCTTCAGAGAAGGATAACAGTCAAAGCAGAGGCAACTTGTGCATGGCAGTGGCTTTCCGAGCGGAGCCGAGCGCGCATTGCATTGGGCCCTCTTCCTGAGGCTATTTACTTCTTTCATTAGATTAGTTAATTTTTTAATTAATTAATCGGTCTGTAATATTTAATTAGCTTGTAGGTTAATTAATTTGTATATTCTTTCGGTCCCTCCGAGCGAGAGCAAATTTGTAATAAGTGTGGGTGCGTGTGTGCATGTCTTCTAACCCCCACTTCTTTCTCCCTTTTACTTACCTGCTTTTGATGGTTAGTATTAGGACATGTTTAATTTAGCATACCTTATGCTATGCATGCGTGCATCATTCATCAGCATTGCATGCACCGGGCTCGGCGCATCATGCTAAATGCATAGTATTTCAAATCTAACTTGAATACATGCTATCTGTGCATTCCACATGTCATCCTAGGATTAGCCGAGCCTATTCTAGTGACATTTTGTATGTGTTGCATTAGCCACTTAACATGGACTTGGATCATGCATGATTGCTAACATGTTCTTTGTTTTGGCTCGGAGTATGATGTAAGTATTTATGCTTTAGCATCTCGCATGAGTGTGAATGTAAACATGCTTACCATGCGGCTAAATGTTTATTTGATTAACTGCCTGAATGCCTGTGGGTGAAGGTTGGATTGTTTGAGTTGGAACAACTCGTTGAAATCCGTGTTTTAGCCTACTTACTAGTAGCAAATTTCAGACATTTTCCAAACAAATGGATAGGCAATGCTTTGTTCCAGATTAGGCGATCTAGTCTATACTTTTGTGTTGTGCGCATCACATAGTAATTGTAGCTAATTAACTGGAATAAGAACACATAACGTTTTCAAAAACGGATATCATGGTTAGTAGAGGCCGATCTTCGGATCGGGCGAGAGGGGGTGCTCATAGCTGACCTTCCCCAATCGTACCCAAGTTCCAGAGCCGAGGCAACTTTGGTGATGACGGACACGTGGCCTTTGGCACTGAGTCAGGGTTTCCTAAATTCCCCCATTAAAAAAATATTTAGGTGGCGACTCTGTATCTGGCAAAGCAGTCCATGTTTGGCACTTCTTTCAAAAATCTGTTTCTCAAAACGATTTGCCGGATTTGGACTCTTTGGTTCAGATTAAGAACCATGACAATTTGAGTCCTGAATTGTAGTAAGCCCACAGGCGAACAAAACGGGATTCATCCTCCTGGGACGTTCGGGGCGCGTCTACAAGGAGTATTGAGCAATGAAGGCCTCAGCCATCTCTTCCCAGTTTTGTTTCACAGAGTTCTCCAATTTCGCATACCAGATTGCGGCTATCCTAGACATGGTTCGGCCGAATAATGATAGCTTCTGGGCTGTGGTCAAGCCCATTGGCCTCAGGACATCAGAAAACAAGTGGAGGTGCACCATTGGGTCTCCAGAGCCATCGAAGCGGTCGATATGTGGCATCTTGAACGGGTCTGGCAAAGTCACGGCTGAATCGGTGTATTCATCCTCTATGTACGGAATGAATTCACACATTGAGTCTTCTTAAATAGCTTCTCAAGCTTACTGACCTTTAGGGCGGTTGGGTCCATCTCAGATTCAAACGGTGTATTTGTTGAAAAGGCCAGTGCCTTTGAAATGTGCGGTAGAACTGGTGGCGGAACTGGTCCTGTTGGGGCGTCCGTATGTTCCTGGACATTTGCAGTGTCCCGAGTATCAGAACTCTAGGTGGGGGAGGAGGTGGGTGCGAAGCAGATGCTCCGGCTTGCTGTGGTTGTTGCTGCTGCTAAAGTCTAGCTATTAACTCTACCTGTTGGGCCACTACTTCTGTTTGACGTGCAGCCACTTCTGCCTGGCGGGCAGCATCCTGCTGCATGGCTTGCATAGTTTCCTGGAGCTGACGCATCATCTCTTCTATACCTGCCAGAAGGTGCTGATCTAGCTGAATAACAGGTGTATCTCCCTGAGGTAAAAGTGGATATCTCAACCCAACTGCGCACAGGTGAGATGGAGAATGATCGCTGATCTGAAGACTGTTGAACTGGTGATCTGTGCCTGACTGGCCTTTTTGCCCTGCCTCTAGCAAAGGAACACTGATCGCCCTTGAACTGAATCTCTGACCTGACAAAGTCTATCAGCACAAGTCCAATGTACCCGGGGGATATCGGAGCCTTCTGAAGCTACGGTTCCATGACTACCTTGCAAAAGAGAAAACAGGCAGTATCTCAGCCCAAATTCACTGGAATAGATGTGAGCATAGCTGAATGACTGCACTCTCTACTGAATTCGGTCCAAAATTCTGCCTGTAAACTGATACCCTCAGGTAAAATTGATTCCCCCAAAATACTGATGCCTTTAGGCCTGATACCCAAACTTGCAAACTGATATATGCATTCCTTGTAGAGGCACACTCTAAAAGCACATAACAAGCAAATGAGAGCCAAAACACCCCTATGGTAGGGTAGGGTTTCCCTGTCCTATTTTGTCAAGAGCTAGGGTTTCACTACGCACGCAGCGGTTTCAAACAACCTACAATCGGGTAAGCAACCTGTCCTAGTTTGGAATGGTCACTATGGATTCCGATATGCACTAGGTCGAATGGTCAAAAAGGGTGTCCCGGTAAAACCCAGGGTTTGTGTTCCCATCGTGGCAGA
Organism: Camellia japonica; assembly: GCA_030407325.1. Classification (NCBI taxonomy): domain Eukaryota; kingdom Viridiplantae; phylum Streptophyta; class Magnoliopsida; order Ericales; family Theaceae; genus Camellia; species Camellia japonica. The sequence continues at coordinate 142,108,335 of JAPPVO010000059.1, read as the reverse complement.
GCCCGTAACCGGTCAGCCTTATGGCATGTTTCTCAAAGTGAGCCTCCGGCAAACCGTTCAGGAATAGCAGATGGCAAACACGGTGTACTAGGCGCACCAATGCACATGCAATGCAAAGAAACACATAAGTGTAGTCAAAACAAGATATCATAAGTTCGAGTCAAGTTCTCTAAATCCCCAGCAGAGTCGCCAGAAACTGTAGACGCGCCCGAACGTCCCGGAAAATCCTGTTTTGTTCATTGGGCTTACTACAGTTCGGACTCAAATGTCACGGTTCTGAATCTAATCCCGCAAAGTGCAATGCGAGGCCGATAAATCACCAAAGAGTCCAAATCTGGCAAATCGTTTTGAAAAACTGATTTTTAGAAAGAAGTGCCAAACATTGACTGCTTTGCCAGATACAGAGTCGCCACCTAAATATTTTATTTTAGGAGAATTTAGGAAACCTTGACTCGTGCCTAAGGCCACGTGTCCGTCATCACCAAAGTTGCCTCGACTCAGGAACTTGGGTACAATTGGGGAAGGTCATGCAATGAGCACCCCCGCTCGCCCGATCAAAGATCGGCCACTACTAAACATGATATCGAGTTTTTGGAAACACATGCGTTCTTATTCCGGTTTATTAGCCTAGGATTACTATGTGATGCACACAGCATACAAGTATAGACTGGATTACCTAAGTTGGAACAAAGCATTGCATATTCATTTATTTGAAAATGATTTGATGGTGCTACTCGTAAGTAGGCTAAGACGTGGATTTGCCACCCTCAAGTGGGCTTAGAAAACAGGGTGATTTGCCACTCTCAAGTGGGCTTAAAACTCGCAATCGATGAATTGTTCCAATTCAAGAATCCAACCTTCACCCACAGGCATTCAGGCAGGTATATCACATAATCAGTTAGCCTCATGGCAAGCATGCTATCATGGCAGTCACTCACACACATGCAAGGATGCTAAAGCATAAACACTCACCGAGTACTCCGAGCCAAAACAGAAACTAGTTAGTAATTAATGCATGATCCTAGTTCATGTTAAGATGGCTAATGCAACACATGCAAAATGCAACTAAGATAGGCTCGGCTATTCTAAGATGGCATATGAGATGCTACAGATAACATATATTTAACTTGGAATTGAAATACAATGCAGTTAGTATGATGCGCCGAGCCCGATGCATGCAAGACAGATGAATGGATGCAAACATGTGAGCATAAGGATGCTAATTGAAACATGCCCTAAAACTAACCATCGTAAGCTAGTAAATAAAATGGAGAAAGAAATGGGGGTTGGAAGACATGCATCACATACACGCACACTTATTACAACAGTTGGCCCTCTTGACGGAGGGTCCGAATAAATAATACAAAACCAACTAGCTAATCTAAGCTAATCTAATTAAACTAGTTATTACACAACCACAATGAATAACAAATTACAGCTAATTATTACATAACTCTAACTAATTAACAAATTAGCTAAGTAAGCAATTAAACTATCATGCAAACTACATGAAACAGACTGCCTCAGCTTTGCCTTGGATGATGAAGGACGCATGCGTGCTTGAATTGCCTTGTTCGGAAATCCCTCGCGACGCCCCGACTTGCCTTTGTTTGCAATTGACCTCAGAACACTGCACAAGGCTCCAGAAGGCTGAAACTCCACCCTGGGAATCTGTGGGAAGGCTGCTGACCAGCTATTGGCCTTGGAGACCACCTGCCGACCACCTTTTGTGGGAGAAACCAAAAGGGGTGGTCGGCTTGCCAGAAAAGTTGGTCGGCCGACCAGTTTCTGCCTCTGGTTTTTGATTTTCTGCAACAAGGAGCAAGAGAGAGGCATGGCAAGGTATTTTCAACATATGTGTGTACGACCACTCTCCCCATCATTGTACAAGCTCAAGGGAGTGTAGGTCTCGATCCTCAGGCCACCAATCACGCATCTCGATGCATGATGGCCGAGGAACCGAATTGCACAACTTAATATAGAATGAATGCACATATGAACACATAAATGCCTAAACTCCATCATGTGTAGTCAAGAGTGTCGGCGACCGGGAATCGAGGCACGTTTCATCACTTCGAGTATGAAACGTCTCTCGTTTCCCGTGTTTGGGCTAACTCCTATCCCAAACACAATGCAACAAACATGGCATGCGCCAATGCAACTCTAGCAGGCAATCCTAATGCAATGCCACTTAGCCATGCAAACATGCAAAGGATGAACATGCAAACATGCACCTAGCATGCACAATGCTAAAACTACATGGCATGCACAATGCTCATGACACTAGCATACGCAATGCACATGGAAACTAACATACACAATGAGATGAACAAGGTACGCACAATGCAGTGATCAATCATGCGACAACATGGCACTCAATGCTATGAACTACAATGGCATACTCGATGCAAAATGGACTTAAACCAAAATGGATGGGCCTCAGCCACACCCAAATCAGTGGGCAAACATGATGAAAATAAGACTCCAAAACTCATGCTAGCATACACAATGCAAGGACCTAAGCCCAAGGGCACAAAATGCAACTCTACAAAAGCATTAAAGGGAAGAAATATGGCATAAAATGACACATGTTCCAGCTCCGAAATGACATACAAAATGGCTCCGAATCATGCAAACAACTCATGTTATGCATGTTGAATGGCTCAAATACCGAAATTAGTGAAGTGCATTACACTAGAGGTATGCAAAGCAATGCCTAAATGAACAAACCAACCCCAAACAGTCCCTATGCAGGCCCAAAACAGTGGCAAAATGGACTAAGATGATGGCTTGAAATGCACAAAAATGAAGCTCATGCAATGGCCCATAATTGAGGTATACAAGCACAACTCTCAAACGCATTTAAAGAGTGGAAAACATGGGAACATGGCACAAGTATAGGCTCTGAAATAACATGCTCAATGATGCCAAGACGTGGAAACACCTCAAGTTAAGCATGCAAGGGGCTCCAAAACTCAAGGCTAGGCAAGGATATTACACCACAAGTATGCATGGAAAGCATCATTCGACCAAGAGGCCTCAAAACAGAGCTAAGGCACCCCAAAATATGAACAAAATCAGTTTGAAGTATGGCCAAAATATGCTAGAATCAATGGCCAAAACAATATGCAATGTAAGCTAGTGAGCGTGGTTTGCACTACAAGCATGTGAAGCATTCAAGAGGCCACTAAACCAGCCAAAGATAGAGCTATGATATGCCAAAGAATGACCAAAAACCCACTGAAACATGACCAATACATGCAAGAATGACATGCTCCTTTGATAAGCTATGAAGAGGATTATTCTACACATGCAAGAGGCAAACATGAGGTGAGCAAACCAGTCCTAGACAGAGTCTAGGCAGGTCCTAAAAGTCACTAAAAATGGCCTGAACCGAGGCTAGGAAGTATGAAAATATGGGCTCCTTGGAAAGGCCAAATATGTAAACAAACAAGGCCAAAAGAGAGAGGGTCACCCCTCTCTGATTTTGGCCCTCAACACAGCATGCCAACCACTGAAAATCCACTAGATTTTAGTGGTTAAAAGGCCAAGCAAAGGTCAACACAAAGGCCTTAAGGCATGGCTCAAAACAAGACTAAATGAAGCATGCAAGAGGGTAGATGACCTCCAACAGGAAAATGGCCTTAAACAAACATGAATAATTCTTAAAAATAAAGCTTTTCTCAGTTGAAAACAAAGCCTAAATATACATGCAAATAAGGCTAAAAGAAGGATCAAAACAGAGCTTAAAAAGGGAGAAAATGAGTTACCCTTGAAGCTCAACAAAACCAGCAACTTTTTGGACCAAAAACCCAACCCTTGAGCTCTCTCAAGACCCTCCAGCAGCTTAGTAACAAGGTGAGGGTGTTAGGCTATTAGGTTGTGTGCAATAGGTCAAGAATAACACCCCTTTTTGCTCAAAGTATTGAGATATAGAGAGATATATATTTTTTTGCCTTAGACAAAAATCTGAACTTGGTGCAAGGAGAGGGAGGGTCTCTCTTATAGAGTTTCAAAGCCAAAGCTTCTCCAAGAAGCTAAAAAATTGGTTACAAATCCTCCATACACGTGTATGGAGAATCCAGTCTGTGCCTTCCAGCTGGCACATGTGGCATGCACTCAAACAGACAAAACAGGAGGAAAGGGGCCAACCAGAAAAGGTGGTTGGCCAGCTACTTTTAGTGGTCGGCCGACCACCCTAAATGGTCTCCCAGAAAAAAAAATGGTCGGCCAGCCCATTTGATGGTCTCCCAATTGAATGCAAGCTAGTGGTATGGTGGGAGACCAGCAAATGTGGCTCAAAAAACAAGGAGACCAGTTTCCTGACAAGAAAATCGGCTGGTGGAGAGAGAAGTGGTCTCCCACCCCTGTACCACCTTCCAAACAATGAAAACAAGGTTCATGCCAAAAATGAACCAACACCGATGCAAAACGAGGGTTTAGGGGGCAAAACGCGCGGCCGGGTGCCCCAAAAACAGGCTGTTAAGCACCAAAGTGGCGTGCGACCACAAAGGTGGTCTCCCGGGCCGCAGTGTCCCTCTAGACAGAGGAAACAAGGTGCGTGCAAAAAATCGTGCCAAACGGAGAATGTTAAGCGGTCCCAAACTGAGGCGCGCGGCCGACGGCTCCGAAAACCGGAAACTGGTCTCCAAATGGGAACAGTGGCCTGCGACCATGAAAAGTAGCTTACAGCCACTGAGAGATGGTCTACAAGACCTCTCCCTCCCTCCGGGAAGAGAAAGCAAGACCTGGTCCTCAAACCGAGGCAAAGCATAAAAAGGATCCCGAGGTCCGGGGGTAAGGACCTCAGTCCAAACTCCAAAACCTCAGAACGAGCACAACATGCGCAATCACCGAGCACTCAATCGATGATGTCTGAGTCTTAAGGTCGGTCAAAAATGGGGTGTCTACAATGATATGTTGTTTTGTCTACGCTTATGTGTTTCTTTGCATTACATTTGCATTGGTGCGCCTAGGACATCGTGTTTGCCATCTGCTATTCCTGAACGGTTTTCCAGAGGCTTGCTTGGAAAAACATGCCATAAGGCTAACCAGTTACGGGCTCTGCCACGATGGGAACACAAACCTTGGTTTTTACCAAGGCCCTCTTTTTGACCATTCGACCTAGTTGCATATCAGAAGCCATAGTGACCATTCCAAACTAGGACAGGTTGCTTACCTGATTGTAGGTTGTTTGAAACCATTGCGTACGTAGTGAAACCCTAGTTCCTGACAAAATAGGACAGGGAAACCCTACCCCAACATAGGGGTGTTTTGGCTCTTACTTGCTTGATATGTGCTGTCAGAGTGTGTCTCTACAGGTTGTATGTATCAGTTTGCAAGTCTGGGTATCAGTCTGAGGACATCAGTATTTGGGGTATCAGATTTGAGGCAGTGATTTGGGGGCAGTGGTAAGTGTTGAGAACAGTGTGTTCAGCTTACAATATCAACTGTGTGTTGTGTTTATTTAAGCCGAAATGCTGTCCGTTTTTCTGCTTGTTGTTTCCTTATTTTGCTTTATTTATCTTTTTACAAGGTAGTATAGCATCATTGCTTCCGAGGAGGCAGTTTCCCCTAAAGCACTCTAGGTTAGAGGTAGAAGGCTTCATTGATCCGAGGATCTAGTTGACAGACAAGCAGTGTTCTTTTCATTACCCCCGGTTACAAGGCGGAGGGCAGTTAGGCAGGGAATATCAGTACAGTAGTCGTTGGTTCAGCGATCATTGTCCACCCCACCAGTGACTAATCGGGCTGAGGTTTCCGTTTCGACCACAGAAAGAGATACACCTGTTCAGTTAGATCAGCACCTTATGGCAGGTATGTAGGACATGATGCGTCAGCTCCAAGAGACCATGCAAGCCATGCAGCAGGATGTTGCCCGCCAGGTCGAGGTTACTGCACGTTAGGTAGAAGTGGTAACTCAACAGGCAGAGTTGATTCCTAGACTTCAGCAACAGCAACAACCACAACAAGCCGGAGCATCTGCTTCATATCCACCCCCACCCCCACCCCCACCTAGAGTTCCAACACTCGGGGATACTGCAAATATCCAGGAAGATACGGACGCTCTAACAGGGCCAGTCCCGCCACCAGTTCTACCACAGACTTCAAAGACACCGGCCTTCTCAACAGATACACCGTTTGAATCTGAGATGGACCCAACCGCTCTGAAGATGAGTAAGCTTGAAAAACTGTTTAAACAGGCCCAGGGGGTCAATTCCATTCCAGACATAGAGGATGGTTACACTGATTCGGTGGTAACATTGTCGGACAGATTCAAGATGCCCCACATAGACCGTTTTGATGGCTTGGGTGACCCTATGGTTCATCTGAGGCTGTTCTCGGATATTTTGTGCCTGATGGGCTTGACGAGACTCCAGAAACTATCACTCTCTTCAGCCGGACCCTGTCAGGTATTGCGGCCATTTGGTACGCCAAGCTGGAGGACTCAGTGAAAAGGAGCTGGGAGGAAATGGCTGAGGCCTTCGTCGCACAATATTCATACAATACCCAGATTGAGGTCACGACCCGTGATCTTGAAGCGACCAGGCAAGAGCCGAAAGAAGGCTTTTCTAACTTTGTCACTCGATGGAGGGCCAAGGCCTCTATGATGACAACTCGGCCATTGGAGAAGGATCAGATAAGGATGGTTGTGCGCAACCTTCAACCCAAGCTGATGCAAAAAATGATCGTCTTACCCCTTCCCACCTTTGGGGATTTACACGAGATTGGGGTATAGATTGAGGACGCTGTGAAGCAGGGTCTGATCGACCAAGACAGGAATAGCCCAAGAGAGCATTTACATGCAGTTCGAATGCAGGCACAAGTAGTGCAGCTGCCAGGACTTCAGATGTGGGCATGGTCACCACCACCACTCCAAAAACACCTACAGCTACACCCTTCACTGGTGCGTCCAGTACCAGCTCACAAACAACCAAATACCCACCCCGGGGCCAGAGGACTTTTACCCTGCTGTATATGCCTTTGTCCAAACCTCTCGGGGTTCTAATTAGAAAGAGGCATCTAAAGCCTCTGGAACCGCACCCATTACCAAATAACCTTCCACCAACCCATAACCTGGCCAAATATTGTGCTTTCACCAACAACACGATCACGACACCGACCAGTGCTTCAGACTGCGTCATGAGATCCAAGATCTCATTGACAACAAGGTGATTGCGCCTCCAGAAAAGCCGAATGTCACCACCAACCCTCTCCCCCGCATAATCAAAACCCTCCACCTAGGCAGGTAAACTTCATCCAAACCACGACCATTCCATATAACCCAAGCATATACATCACACCCTCCCACCTACCCAAGCCTGAGGTGTTCATCCCAAATAGCACGGACTTGTGCATGTTGAGCATCTCCCAAACCCAACCAGAACCGGTGGTGGTGACTGTCGAACACAGAGCCGGGATGACTTTGGAGGTAGATGGGAATGTTGATTCAGAGCCTGAGGGGTCTGGGAGCTTTGCGTATAACCTGAGTGGTTATATCACATCAACAGACCAGGCTAAGCCGAGGGTAGAGTTACCGGTTGGGGCAGAGATCAGTGTGGTTCGGGAAGATAGACCAAGTCAGGGGTTAGATGACCTAGCAGAGCTAGAAGAGGATATTGCCAATCTGCAGTTTTTCAACGAGCAGGACTCAGGGGATGTGACCATCAACTGGTTCGACTTGGATAGATCAGCAGAAAATACTGGGTGGCTCAGCGACGAGCCAGATGTTGTTGAGGTGCCTTAGCCAGAACAGGGGCAATCAGAAGCTGGGATATCAGTAGTGGCCGGAATAGCCGAGAATTAGGAGGAATCGCCGGAGAGCACCGGTGCGAAGAATTTTGCTCGGGATTCGGGTAGTTTAAGTATAGTAGACACTGAACAGGAGGCTCCATTGAAGCGACTTGAGCAAGAAAAGATCGAGGATCTTGAGAGGGCTAGGAAGACCAAAGCCCCTGCGGGGACAAAATGTGCTGTGAGCACAGAAACTATTACAACAGAGCCAGACAGCTGTCTGTCGGTTGCCGACGTGATGTGGTGGGAAGACGACGACTTGTGTCTTGTCCATACTGACGAAGATTGGGGGCAGAACCAACCAGATGATACCTGGTATGTTGAGGAGGTTGACCATATGACTAGGAGTGGGCGGTATTTCAAGCCCCCACACTTGGACCAGCCGGAGGCGTTCGTGAAGGACAAAGAAGCGGAGAGACAGAAGGAAAAACTGCTGGAGGAGGAGACTGTATTGAAGCAGCTTAGGAAAATCCAAGCAGACATCTCCATCTGGGGACTGCTTATGGCCTCAAGGGTTGTAGACACCCCATTTTTGACCGTCCTTAAGACTTGGGCGCTACTGATGGTTTACTTGGTGATGAAAGATGTGCAGGGCAAATGTTCGATTTCTTCGACAAGAGGAGAGTCAAATCCTAACCTCACACCCCGTTTTCGACCAAAGCTCTTACTTTTTGCTATATATGAAGCCATATCTCATATATTCACAAAAGGTTAGAACATTTTGGCAAGTTTGAGAGCTTCTCACACTAAAATCTCTCTCTCTCTCTCTCTCTCTCTACACTTTTCAGAGCTAAATCTTTGCCTCTCTCTCAAGTTTGCTCTCTCTCTTACCCTTGTGTGCATACAAGAGGTATACTTGGAGATACACCTCTCCTTGGCCTAGGCATTCTTGATCAAACTTGATCACCATTGGGCTGAGATCCCTTGGAGCCTATTTTGAGCTCTCAAAGCTAGTTTAAACTCAGAATTTTGGCCATTTTGCTGTTGTGCTTCAAGGGTAAGCACTTCCTTCTTTCAAGCTTGTTTTTGCACACTTGCTTTATCCCCCTTTTTCCATTGTTTTGTACTATTTTGGGGCTGCTTTTGAACCATAAAAAACTCTGTTTTTCAGTCCTTAAAATGGTTGTTTGAGCCTTGTTTGGCTAGGGGGTGTTTCCTCCTTTTGAGCTATCTTTCAAGCTTTTCAAACAACTTCTTTTTGGCCTTAAAACCACTGAATTCCAAAGGAATTTCAGTGGTAGAAAACTTGTTTTGAGGTCCCAAATAGGAGGGGGTGGCCTCCCCTCATTGTCTCTTCATACTATGCCTTGTTAGCACTACAAAGTAGCATCTTTTTGTGGCTTATGTTAGCTCATTTCAAGCATGTTTTTGTGACTTTTTGGACCTGCTATAACTCTGATTTTGGCTGGTTTAGTCATTGGTTGCTTGCATCTTGCACTTGTAGTGTAATTTTGCTTACTAGCCTAGCATGTTTGATGTTTTAGCCTATTGATCTAGCTTGTTTTGGCTTAACTCCAGCTTGTTTTAGCTACTATTTTGGCATGTTTAAGCTCTATTTTAAGCTGGTTTGATCACTTGAGCTTTGCTTTGTATGCTTGTAGTGCAATTGTGCTAAATTGCCTAACATGTGCTATTGTTTTGGCCTCTAAGTTTAGCCTTTCTTGACTTGTTTCAAGCATGTTTTAGAACTCCGTTTAGGCTGCTTTAGGACTATTTTGGGCTGTCTTGGTCACATGATGCATGTTTTGTATGGTTGTAGTATAAAGGCCCTTGCTAGCCTTGTGTTTTGAGGTCTCTAGCATGCTTTGCTTATGATGTTTGCATGGCATAGCATCATTTTACATGTAATTTCAGAGCATATGTCATTGCCACACTCTCACATATTGCACTCTCCAAGTGCTTTTGAGTGTTGAGCTTTGATGCCTTGTTTGTGAGCCAATAAGTGAGCATGCTTTTCTTGCTGTTTGTGCTTTAATTCCAGCATGTTTAGGCCACTATTTTGGCATGATGTAGCTCTGTTTTGAGCTGGTTTGGTCATTTGAGCATTGTAATGCATGCCTCTAGTGTAAAGCTCTTCATTAGTTTAATGCTTTTGGCCTTTTAGCATGCCTTGCATGCATAGATTGCATGATTTAATGTTGTTTAGCATGTCATTTCAGTGCTGAAATATTTGCCATATCACTCCATTCTTCACTTGTGACTTTGCTTTGAAAGAGGTCTTGAGCCCCTTGTTGGCTTGAGCATGGAATTGAGGCTCTCATGCCTAATGGTTTTAGCCTTCTCTTGAGGGCTTCTACTAACCAACAACATGAGGCTTCTTTCATATTTAAGGTACTTGTGGTTTAGACCATCTTTCCTATTAGAGGACAATCACATTTGGACAAATCAATTAAAGGATTAATTGGTAAGCTTAAAATGTGTAAACAAAATGAGACCAAGTAAAACATGCCAAGATAACATGTTTGTGTTGCATTGCATGTGTTTGGATCAGACGTTAATCCAAACACAAGAAATGAGAGACGTTTCATACTTGAAGTGATGAAACGTGCTTCATTTCTTAGTCACCGACACCCTTGGTCGTGCATGATAGGGTAGAAGTTTCATCGAGTCTATTTGTGCATTCATTGACTTGTACACATTTGGCTTCTCAGCCATCGTGCATTGTGATGCTCGGTTGGTGGCTCGAGAGTCGAGTACCACACTCCTTTGAGCTTGAGGCATGATAAGGAGTGTGGTGGTACACACATTCCCTTGCAAATACACAGCCATGCCCCTATTTGTGCTTTGTTGCAGCAAAAGGAGAAATTGCAGGAAGCAGTGGCCGACCGGCCATCAAAGCTGCCGACCGACCACCAAGGCTGCCGATCGACCATCACAATTGGCCGATGGCCATTAACTTTAGCCGATGGCCATTCCTCTTGGCCGACCATCCCTCAACATGTTCCTAAGGTGGGCCAGAAACATTTTGGAAGTTGGCATAATTTTCAGAAGTACAGAAGTGTGCAGACAAAGGCATCTTGAGGCATGGTAATGGATTTTCGAGCGAGGCAACCGAGCATGCATATCTCCCTCCCCTCAAGGCCATTTTAACTTCTTTGTTTAGCTAGTTAATTTGTTGATTTTGTAATTAATTAGTTAATGTATTTAGCTAATTTATTTCATCTTTGTAATATTCTAATTAGCTTAGTATAGCTAGTTTCAATTCGGTTTGTAATTAATTAGCTTAGCGTAGCTAGTTAGTTGATTTATTCGGACCCTCCGTCGAGAGGACAAATGTTGTAATAATAAGTGTGCGTGTGTGTGTGAATGTCTTCCAACCCCACGTCTTTCTCCCTTTTATTTATTCACTTTCGGTGGTTAGATTAGGGCATTTTTCAATTAGCATAGCTTATGCTTTGTATGTTTGTATCATTCATTTGTCTTGCATGCACCGGGCTCGGCGCATCATTCAAACCGCATTGTATTTCAATTCCTATTTGAATACATGTATCAATTGTTGCATTCATATGCCATCTTAGATAGTCGAGCCTACTTAGTAGCATTTTGCATGTGTTGCATTAGGCATTTCAAACATAGCTACGATCATGCATTGATTACTAACTAGCTTTTGTTTTGGCCCAGAGTACACTGTAAGTGTTTATGCTTTAGCATCCTTGCATGAGTGTGAGTGTTGCCTTGACAGCATGCTTGCCATAAGGCTATGTGCTTATTTGATATAACTGCATGAATGCCTGTGGATGAAGACTTCATTGCTTGAATTGGAACAATTCATCAAAATGTACGTTTTAAGCCCACTTGAAGTGGCAAATCATCATGTTTCAAGCCCACTTGAGGGTGACAAATCTGCATTTTAGCCTACTTGAGGGTAGCAACTTCAAACCATTTTCGAAAAAACAAACATGAGATGTTTTGTTCCAAATCGAGCGATTTAATCTATACTTGTATGCTGTGCACATCACATAGTAAGGTTAGCTAATAAACCGGAAAAAGAACACATGTGTTTTCAAAATAACGTATCTTGTTTAGTAGAGGCTGATCTTTGATCGGGCAAGCGGGGGTGCTCATTTCCGGACCTTCCCCTCTCGTACCCAAGTTCCCGAGCCAAGGCAACTTTGGTGATGACGGACACGTGGCCTTAGGCACGAGTTAGGGTTTCCTAAATTTCCCAAAACAAAATATTTAGGTGGCGACTCTGAAATCTGGCAAAGCAGTCCATGTTTGGCGCTTTTTGATTAAAATCGATTTTCCAAAACGATTTGCCGGATTTGGACTCTTTGGTAATTTATCAGTCTTACATTGCACTTTGTGATATTAGATTTAGAACCGTGACAGGAGTCCGAACTGTAGTAGCTAGAACTACAATTCGTGCCCTCGCGTGCGGAGCAAGTTCGGGCGGTCTATAAGGGTTCACAAACAGGCCGTCCTTACAGCCATGGATAGGGCCAAGCTTTCAATCGATACAACTCCGGAACAGTTGGTAGGGCTGGTTTTCCCGGGAGGATCTTTCCCCGCCCGAGGGCTTAGATCATAACAAACCACTCTACATCTCTGTGGAGTGTAGAGAGAAGTGGATACCAGTGGTCCTGGTCAACACGGGGGTCCGCAATCAATGTATGTCCGTCGAGAACGGCGTATGCTATCGGGTTGAAGCCCACAGATTTTATGCCTACAACCCAGGTGATACGGGCCTATGATAATACCAGGTGGGAGGTGAGGGGCACTGTACGGATTAAGACTCAGGTTGGCTCGGGGCAACAGGACATTGAGTTCCATGTCTTAGATATTCCAGCCACCTTCAATCTACTTCTCGGGCGGCCGTGGTTGCACCAAGTGAAGGCCGTCTCTTCCACCTTACACCAAATACTGAAGTATCCCCACGGAAGGGGGTAGCGATCGTTTTTGGGAATTCTTCGATACATCCGTCGCAAGAGGTTTCTACACTAGTTCTAGAGATTAAGCATGGCGTGGAGGATGTATTTCTGTTAGGATTCACCCTAGTTGAGGCCCGGGTTGTACAGGATATGCTAGCTGTTGATGAGGGGCTATACGTTAGTGCACAATCTGTCTACCTCATGAACAAGCTTCAACACATGCCTGGGATGGGATTAGGGCGAAGTGGCCGGAAGGGCGTCGCAGCATTGGCCAAAGTGCCACATAACCCATATACCTTTAGCCTAGGTTATCTGCCTACCAAAGAGGATTGGGCGAGGAAAGGGAGAGAAATGGCTGGAAGAGCCAGAGCCAAACAAGCCAGGAAGCATTACGAGTTGACGCACAGACCCATCCAGGGGACCCTGAACGGACGCTTTGTCCGGGAGGGGGAAGACTTCCTATTTTGCGGCTTTCTGGAGCCCTGGATGAATTCAGAGAAGCGGCACTTACCCGGCTTCGAAATCTTTTTTGATCTTCAGTTGTCGGGGGATGAAGTTGCCGAAGAGCAGACAGACCCACTAGCTGAGGCTGAGCAGTGGAAGGAGGAGGATTCCGAGAGCACAGAAATTGAGATGGGGGTAGCATTGGCTTGTCTCCTCTCAAATCCTCAGATCGTACCAGAGTGCTTGGGGGATAACTTTTCAGTTTCCACGATTGGGGATGAAACGGCTGTGTGCCCATCTTTAGGCATTCTTGATGCATCCATCGCACCCTCCCTCGTATGGCAATACGAGGAGGGCTTTTTATCGAGCAGTTCCGGGTCAGGTAGTGAGTCGGAATCTGATTCCTCTGAGTCTGGGGAGTCGGAATCAGATTCCAACTCTTCTGAGTCTGAGTCCGGTATTCCTAGGGGTGATAACACGGATGCCACTATCCTGTCCAGGTCGTCTTTTTCTTTTTCCTTTGAGTCTGTTGTAACAGAGGAATCAGGCGGACTGGATGTTATTAATGAGAATGGTACAGCTGTGGCTTCTAAGTACTTTTCTGTGCCTTTAATTTATTGCATTAATCAAGACTTTCAAAATTTTGATGAAAACGACGAGGAAGAAATTCCTCCGGTTTTGAAATATTTGCTTGATCAAGAGTAGGAGAGGTTTGTAAACCTTTGGTTGATGAAATCACCACAATTAATGTTGGTACTGAGAAGGATCCGTGGCTGGTCCAGATCGGGTCCACGCTGTCTTATGAGGAACGCGAGCGCTTAGTCACTTTATTAAAAGATTTCAAAGATGTTTTCGCGTGGTCCTACGAAGACATGCCTGGAATCGATCCTGAGATTGTACAGCATCGGATCCCTCTTGACCCAGAGGCCCGACTTGTTAAGCAAAAGCTCCGAAGGATCCGCCCGAACTGGGCTCTGAAAATCAAAGAAGAGGTCACCAAGTAGATCGACGTAGGGTTCCTATTAGTATCTGAGTACCCAACATGGTTGGCCAATATAGTTCCGGTGCCGAAGAAAGACGGCAGAATTCGGGTATGTGTGGACTTCAAGGATTTGAACAAAGCCAGTCCGAAGGATGACTTTCCTCTGCCGTATATCGACGAATTAGTGGACTTCACTGCTGGGCATGCGTTGCTCTCGTTCATGGATGGGTTTTCAAGCTACAATCAGGTTTTGATGGCACCCGAAGACAGGGAGAAGACTGCTTTCACTATCCCGTGGGGAACCTATTGTTATAGGGTGATGTCGTTTGGATTGAAGAATGCTAGGGCTACATATCAACGGGCTGCGACCACGATTTTACACGATATGATCCACAAAGAGGTTGAGGTGTACGTGGACGACATGATTGTCAAGTCTAAGGAAAGAGAGGGCCACTACACCGCCTTACAGAAATTCTTCCAACGGATCAGAGAGTATCGGTTGCGGCTGAATCCTCAGAAATGTAGATTTGGTGTTAAAATGATGGGGTTCTTAATCACACAAAGGGGTATCGAGGTCGATCCTTCTAAAATCAAGGCCATCTTAGAAATGCCACCACCGAGGACTAAAAAGGAGGTGCGAGACTTTCTAGGCAAAGTGCAATTCATAAGACGGTTTATTGCAAAATTAACCTTGACTTGTGAACCACTGTTTGGTCTCTTGAAGAAAGGAAAGAAGTTCCAATGGGACGACCGATGCCAAGTTGCTTACGAGCAGATCAAGCAATATTTACAGAACCCACCTGTGTTGTCACCGCCTGAGCCGGGGAAACCGTTGATTCTGTACCTGTCAGTGACTAAAACGACAATGGGCTGCATGCTTGCACAGGAGTCTAAGGACAAAGTGGAGAAGGCTATCTACTACCTGAGCAAGAAAATGCTGGATTACGAGACCCACTACACGCCGCTGGAAAAGGCTGGTTTGGCCTTGGTATGGACTACCAGGAAGTTGAGGCACTACCTGTTAGCTCACTCTATAATACTGGTTTCGAGATTAGATCCCATCAAATATCTTTTTGAGAAACCGGCACTTACGGGTAGGCTAGCTCGTTGGTTGCTTCTGCTTTCTGAATTTGATCTGAAGTACATGACACGCAAGTTAGTGAAAGGGAGAGCGGTAGCGGAGTTCCTAGCCGACCAGCCAGTTGAAAGGGATGAAGCAGTTGAATATCTGTTCCCAGACGAGGCGATTCTGCATATTGAAGAAGAAACCTAGACTATGTACTTTGACAGAGCGTCAAACCAATATGGGTATGGGATAGGGGTGTTGTTGATAGCACCCGACAATTTCCGCATACCCTTAGCCTTCAAACTCCGGTTGAAATTATCGAACAATGAGGCAGAGTATGAGGCATGTATTGCTGGATTAGAAGCCGCCCTGGAACTAGGGGCAAAACGGTTGGATGTCATCGGGGACTCAAACCTTGTTGTATCTCAAGCTAAAGGAGATTGGAAAGTTAAAGAAGAAAAGATGAGAATTTATCACCAGACCTTAGACGTTCTGATTCCTCGGTTTGAGAAACTGAATTTCGCCCATCTGTTAAGAGAGAACAACAGGTTCGCCGATTCATTAGCAACTCTATCTTCTATGATAGACATCCCTTTTGGAGTCCGGATGCATCCAATCATCATTGAATAGAAATTCGTGCCGGTCTACGAGCTGATTGCTGCCATAGATGAGGTACAAGATAAGAACCCTTGGTATTATGACATTTGGAACTTCTTGGAAAAGGAGGCGTATCCACTAGGGGCAAATGCCAAAGATAAGAGGGCAATTCGAAGAATAGCTGCTCAGTTCATCGTCTGCGGGGGTAAACTGTACGAGAGGGGTCATCTTGGGATGTATAAACTATGTGTTGATGCTGAAGAATCCAACCGCTTGATAGAGGCCATCCATGGAGGAGAGTGCAGAGCGCACATGAGCGGGGTAATGCTAGCCCGGAAGATCCTTAGACAGGGTTATTATTGGTCAACTGTGGAGGAGGATTGTATAGGCTTTGTTCGACGATGCCACAAGTGTCAGATCCATGCAAACCGCATGAACATTCTGCCGTTGAAGCTGTACAACATGACTTCGCCATGGCCGTTTTCAGTCTGGGGGATCGATGTGATTGGGGCAGTTACTCCAAAGGGGTCGAACAGGCATGAGTATATTCTGGTAGCGATAGACTACTTCACGAAGTGGGTTGAGGCCCAATCCTACGCAGTGCTGAAGGCATCGCATTTTGCTAAGTTCATTAGGAACAACATTATCTGTCGTTATGGAGTCCAGAATGAGATTATTTCGGATAATGGTTCCCATTTCAAGAAGGAGGTGATCGACTTGTTGTAGAAGTACAACGTGGCTTTTCATAAGTCATCTACATATCGGCCGCAAACCAACGGAGCAGTTGAGGCCGCCAACAAGAACATCAAGCACATTCTGCAGAAAATGGTGGAAACCTACAGGGACTGGCCAGATAAGCTGCCATTCACTTTTTGGGGCTACCGGACTTCAATTCGAACTTCTACTGGGGCAACTCCGTATTCCTTGGTCTATGGGATGGAGGCTGTTCTGCCTATCGAAGTTGAGGTTCCGTCATTGAGGGTAATGGCTGAGTACCAGATAGCTGAGGCAGATTGGTAGCAGAGCATGTTGGAAGAACTCATGCTGTTTGACGAGAGAAGGCTGAAAGCAATGTATCACGTCCAGGGTTATCAACGAAGAATTGCCAGGGTTTTTAATAACAAGGTTAAGTCCAGAAATTTGAAAGAGGGGGATCTAGTACTCAAAGACAACCGAGCTCCCATCCATGACCCTAGAGGCAAGTTCAGACCTAATTGGACTAGTCCTTACATCATCAAGTCTATCTGGTCGGGTGGAGCTGTCATTCTGATGGATTTAGATGGCCTTGAGTTCTCCCAGCCAATCAACATGGACAAGTTGAAGAAATACTATCCCTGAGAGGCTCGTTAGGCTGAAAACTCGAAAGAGCGACCTAGGCAAAAATTAGAGCATGAAAAATTTGAAATAATAAAAACTGAGCTCGCAAGGTTGAAAACCCAGAAAGGGCGACCTTGGCAAAAGTTAGAGCGCAAAAGGAGAGGGTTAATACACGAGTGAACCTGAACCGAACTACGTAAGGCTTGATTCCCATCTTCGGGATACGTAGGCAACTTCATTCTGAAGTCCAGCCACAAACACTTCCAAATCGATTTTGTCCATGTGATCATGTTGGTCATCTTTATCTATTCTGCATTCAAGAGCTCGGTTGTGATCTCCAATGCAGTGCTATTCAGACTAGGGGCAACTTTCTAGTTGTTTGGGATTCGGGGTTGTGCATCTTGAGGATCGATCTCAGGCGTGTCCAGTTTTGATCCATATCGAAAATGGTTTTGAAAAGTTTTAATAAAAGTTGATTTTGTTCAAATTAATCTTTTTACAACTTAGACCATTTTTGGACAAAACGGAAAATTCTCAGTACCCACAACCTTCAATTACATTGATTTCAGTATAGAGTTCTCCTACTCTTGAATACAAATTGAAGTAGCTTTTTATTACATTCATAAAGAAAACTTGAAAGTAATAATTAAAGCAAATAAATTCGAGGCATAGTCAAGTGTTCCTGCGTTCCCTCCCAGAGCTTGTGGAAGCCTTGATGCCAAAGTAGGCCCAACCTGCACCTCTTCATCGAGCCAAGCTATGCACTCATCAGAAAGGATGCAACTGAAAGTAGGAGCAGGGACCAGAAGCCCTCTTGTCCTCCATGCTGTGGCATACCGAGCTAGCTGTGCGCCTCGAACTGGAAATGCAGTAGGGTACTCTACCCCATCTTCCGAGCAAGTTTGATCATGCCCAAATTGGCGCCGAAATCGAAATGGGAAGTAAAAGACACAATGTGTCAAATCGATCAACTGAATCCCGGGTTGGCGAGACATGCTGTAACTCATCCATTCACACCACCATCCCTCATCTGGGGCGTCAACTAGTCGTTGCCGGAAGAAATACCCGCTAGCTGAATATGTTAGGCATGAGTCCACCACCTTCAATTTGTCCATCAACCATATCTGGGGAGGGATGAAAAATGAGAGATTAAAGAATAGAGAGGTGTACAAGGAGAGAAAAGTGAGAAAAGGGTTTTGAGAGAAAAACAGAGCCTGAGGGTTGAGTGATGTGAGGAATACACATATGAGTAGGGGGGAAACATTACCTGCAGCAGTAGTGGACTCCCCGCGAACCTAGTCGACTCCCGGCGACGAAAAACATCCAAACCCATTAGTGTCTCAGCTAGTGTCATACCATGCACAAGCAGAGGGCATGTTGCCGAAAACCCTGCCAGTGATGATCGCCGCGGTCACCGGCATAAGAAAATCGATGAATCAAGCTAGGGATGTCCAACTTCCCGTCGCGAATCAAAGACCGAGCGTCATGCAGAGTAAGCCCACACATCCGTCCTAAGGCTTGGATGTGGCTGAAGCGGAATTGGGGCAATATCTCTTCCTCACGCTCGGACTCCATCAAAGCCTGGAAGTCTTTGAAAGTGGGACACATCTCTTGTCCGTCAAAGCTAAAAACATGAGTTACCGGATTCCAACACCTCGCCACGGCATGGAGGAACGGAAACACAGCGGAGTGCGGCTCAACGTGAATAGTGCATTTATTTCGAAACCTCGGAAGTTCAACTTTTCCGAGCCATCCAAGTTTGCAATCCAATTTGTGAGACTTTGGACAAGAAATGCTTCCGTTTGGGGGAGAAATGGAGTTCAAATGAGAAAACCCCGGAGCTATAGCCTTTTGTAGAAGATAAGGCACTAGTGGGGGACAGGTGGCAAAATATGGGGACTCCCTGCATAACTGGTCGACCGACCACCTTTTCTGGTCGACCGACCACAAAAGTGGTCGACAGCCACCTTTTCTGGTCGGCAATGGGCCTAAGTGGTCTACAGCTGCTTCTTGTCTCCAGCAGAGAGTCCCTAGACTTCCTGTGTGCTTAGAATGCTGGAAATCTGAGTTTATTTATGCTTTGGATGCGTCCTGTTGTTTTGTTTGTCCAATATGCATTGGCTTATCGAGTTGTTGCGATTTGTTTATCGAGTTGTTGCTTTTTGCTTATCGAGTTGTTGTAATTCATTTATCAAATTGTTCTTTAAGCTGTTTTGTTTTGTTTGTTGTGTTGGTTCACTACCTGACTTGGCAATACACAAATGTTCAAAATTCCATCAATCTCATTTTTGTGCAAAATGGTGCGATGCGATGCGATGCGATGCTTAGAGTACAAAATGCAACACTTTTTGAACAAAAGAAAAGCTGTTTTCATTCCATCATGGTTTCTCTTTACAAAAGGTATAAGTTTTGAAGAAAATAAAACTGCCTACTAAAGCAAAAGAGAAATAAAGCAAAAGCAAAGTGTCTGAATCGGCGCCAACCAACTCAGGACTGAGAGGCCCTCCTTACCCTCTTCGTCGACTGAGAGGACTCTGGAGCATTGTCACCATCAGCACCGCCGTCTGAACCAGAGCCGTCTCCACTCTCATCCTCGAAGCCCTCCTCAGCATCGCCACTACCATCTGATGACCCCTCGTCCTCACTGGACTCGTCATCATCATCGTGTGTAACAGGCTCCTGACGCCTCCCTCAGCCGCCTGCTGCTGGAGTAGGTCCTGATGATCTTGCCCCTACCTCTGATCATCCTGTCTGGAGGGGTGTCACCTGAAAAGGCAGTTTGAATATATGTTAGTCATCGTGTGTATATCAGATGCAAGTGTAATGTGTGAGGTAAGTGTTTGCAGAAAGCAGATACAGTATACACATGTGGTGTGCAGCGTCGGATGTGATCTATACATGCAGTGAACCAGTGTAGTGAGATGTTCAGTTTAGGCATATCAGCAGAAATATGATGGTCAAAATGCAAGAAAACTGAAAAGTTACCGAAATGCCATGAGAATGCAACATCAACCCTCTCTGCAGGACCATACCCTCGAGTGAGGCCATCGCCTCGAGCAGTCCCTCGACGTATCCTGTGGTGGGCTGCAAATGCAAGTTGAAGCCATGAATGCATAGATGAATAGATATCTGAATGAAACTGAAATGCATAAAAGCTATAAAAGTATACCGGTGGTGAGTCAGGTGACCTGGCGTATCGATGATCAGGCAATGGGGGCTCAAGCGAAATCTGGTAAAGTCCCCCACCAAGTCACCAACCTGTCAGCTCAGTCGGAGGATCTGGCCATCCAGCCAACTGCCTAGAAGAGAACACCTCTCGGGTCTCACCCCGTGGTGCTCGAGCTCGGCTCGTCGAAGGGACACCGGCAGACCGAACCCTGCTCGATGAGGGCACATCAGCCGTCCTGCCTGTGGGAGGACAAACGCCTGTCAAAGAAGGCATCAGATATACCTCTATGTAGGTCATGTAATCCCCCTCTCCGATGTAGTGGTCTGCCTCCTCACCCCGCATGGAGTCAATGAGTCCCTGAAGGGAGAGCATATCTGTCCCCCGCATGGAAGGTGGGGGCACCGAAGGGACATACTGCAGTGGTAGGCCCATCATTTGGCGCATAAAGTGCTCACCGAGAAACCAGGCTCAACCTGCGGGTCCCTCGAACAGGATCCGATGCCTGGAGGCATCCCAAGCCCCGGCATACTGAAGTTGAGCAAAACCCGGGCATCGATGCCCAAGGCTGCCATGCTATCTGCAAATAACAAGTGTGTGAGCTGATTAGTTGTCATCAGTTATACAAAATGAATTGTAGATGAAAGCATAAAGGACTGTGAGTCTTGATTTATGTCGGACGCCCTCACAGTATCGAAGTATTGGCGGTGTCTCGACCTCTGGCTCGGGGGCAAGCGTCGGGAAATAGGCGCACACCCACAGCTGTGAAAGGCAAGACAGTGGCAGTCATAATGCAGAATGCAGAGTACAGAATGCAGAGTGCAGAATGCGGAGTACAGAATGTAATGTGTGCAATGTGTGAAGTGTGCAGTGTACAGGTAATGAAAAGCAGAAATGTAAATCAAAAGGGCAGAATGTACCTCCCAGGCTCTCCAATAGCCGCCTACTACGTTCCCACTCATGCGGGAGGTTGAGCTCATATAGCAATAAAGGGTAGCAAGGCCAGCGTCGCCCCAATCGAAGTGTCGAACCTGGGACAGGTCTACTAGAGCACTCAGAAGATGTAGCCTGACCGTGTTCCCCCTATCGGAGAACAATGTGGTCCCGAGAAGGAACATCAGGAATCCCCGGGCGTATTGCTCCGTGGCCTCAACAGTCTCGGGCACAGTCTCTCTGTACTGCTCTGTGAACCAGGTATATCTGACTGTGCTTGATGATCGGTAGATCGGCGGATGGGCTCCGAGTAGATAGGTCCATGCTGCCTCCCACTCACCCATATCGGAGTCATATGGAATCAGCCGGCCTCCCACCTCGAGACTCGTCAGCATAGCAAAGTCGTACGGGGTCATCGTCATATCCCCGGTAGCTGAGAAATGGAAGGAGTTGGTGGTGTCCCACCATCTCTCTACTAGTGCACCCAGGAGGGTCCTACTCGCTGTAGACCGCCCAAACTTCGCTCCGCGCGCGAGGGCACAAATTGTTGTTCTTGCTACTACAGTTCAGACTCCTGTTACGGTTCTGAATCTAATCTCACAAAGTGCAATGTAAGACTGATAAATCACCAAAGAGTCCAAATCCAGCAAATCGTTTTGGAAAATCGATTTTAATCAAAAAGCGCCAAACATGGACTGCTTTGCTAGATTTTAGAGTCGCCACCTAAATATTTTGTTTTTGGGAAATTTAGGAAACCCTGACTCGTGCCTAAGGCCATGTGTCCGTCATCACCAAAGTTGCCTCAGCTCAAGAACTTGGGAGGGGAAGGTCCTGAAATGAGCACCCCCGCTCGCCCGATCAAAGGATCGGCCTTTACTAACATGATATGTTGTTTTTAAAAACACATGTGTTCTTATTCCGGTTCATTAATCTAGCTTACTACGTGATGCACACAACATACAAGTATAGACTCAATCACTCAAGTTGGAACAAAACATCTCATGTTTGTTTGTTTAAAAATGGTTTGAAGGTGCTACTCGCAAGTAGGCTAAGACGCGGATTTTGCCACCCTCAAGTGGGCTTAGAAAACATGATTTTGCCACTCCACAAAGTGGGCTTAAAACGCACATTTTGATGAATTGTTCCAATTCAAGCAATGAAGCCTTCATCCACAGGCATTCATGCAGTTAAACACTTAAGCACATGCTAACATGGCAGCATGCTAACATGGCAATCATGCAGCATGCTAAAGCGTAAAAGCTTACCTAGTACTCCGAGCCAAAACAGAAGCTAGTTAGTAATCAATGCATGATCCTAGCTATGTCAAGAATGCCTAATGCAACACATGCAAAATGCAACTAAGATAGGCTCGGCTATTCTAAGATGTCATGTGAATGCAACTTGATAACATGTATTCAAATTGGTATTGAAATATAATGCAGTTTGTATGATGCACCAAGCCCGGCATGCAAAATAGATGGATGATGCATACATGCGAAACATAAGTATGCTAATTGAAAATGACCCTCTACTAACCATTGAAAGTGGTTAAGTAAAAGGGAGAAAGACGTGGGGGTTGGAAGACATGCACACACACACGCACACTTATTACAACAGTTGTGCCCGCTCGACGGAGGGTTCGAAGAATAAGCTAACTAGCTAATCTAAGCTAATTAAACTAACTATTACAAATCAAAACTAATTAACTAATCCTAGTTAACTAGTTATTACAAAGCGAATCGATTAGCTAAGCACGTCAACTAATTAAGTACAAAACCAAAGCATTAGCTAGCTAGGCCAAGCAGCTAAGTAAAGCAGTAAAGAGATGTCCTCAGGGTGAGAAGTGCATGCATGCTCGGTCGCCTCGTTCGGAAATCCATTACGATGCCCCAACTGGCCTCTGTTTGCATTTGTTTTTAGAACATTGCACAAAGCTCCAGATAGCTTCTACTCCATCATGGGAACCTCCAGGAAGGCTGCCGACCAGTTGTTGGTGTTGTAGACCACTTGCCGACCACTTACATTTGCTGCAGACCAGAAAAAGTGGTCAGCCAGCCACTTTTACTGGTCTATTGACCAGAAAATTCTACACAACTCCATTTTGCTGCAACAGAGAACAAGAAAGGGCACATCAGTGTATTTGCAAGGTATGGGTGCACAACCACCCTCCCTATCATTTCTTAAGCTCAAGGGAGTGCGGTTCTCGACTCTCGGGCCACCAACCGAGCATCGCAATGCACGATGGCCAAGAAGCCAAGATTGCACAATTCAATGTAAATGAATGCACAAATAACACATAAGGGCATTAAACTCTATCATGCATGATCAAGAGCGTCGGTGACCGAGAAATGAGGCACGTTTCATCACTTCAAGTATGAAACATCCCTCGTTTCTCGTGTTTGGATTAACTTTCTATCCAAACACAATGCAGCACAACAAGCATGCCAAACACAAGGCAAACAACAAGCATGCAAACATAATGCAATGCAACTCAAGCATGCAAACATGAGGCAATGCAACAAGCATGTAAACACAATGTAATGCAACAACATTCAAACACCATGCTATTCTACCAATGCTAGGATGGCATGCCCAAGATTCTATCATGCAAACAATGCATGGCAAGCTTAGAAGCTAAGGCATCAAAGCTAGTAAAGGGCACCTCACAAGGGGCATGCAAAGCAATGCTCGATGGACTTAAACCGAATATGGACAGACCTATGAGGCTCCAAAACAGTGGCCATAATACCAGAACTTAGGCATAAAAAGGCAAGATAATGCATGCTCATGCATTAGCTCATCAACTAGGCATAAGAGCACAATTCTCAAACATGATTATGGAGTGACAAATATGGAAGTGTGACAACACTATATGCATTGAAATATCATGTGAAATGATGTCATGGCAAGCAAACATCTCAAGTATGGCATGCTAGAAGGCTCAAAGCTTGAAACTAGCATAGGCACTTGCACTATAGCTATGCAATACATGAACCATATAGCCAAGGCAACCCAAAATAGTCCTAGAACATGTCAAAATAAGGCTAAAACATGCATAGAGTGTAACCAAAACAAGCTAGCATGAAGGGCATGAAGCATGGAGTATGCAAGGCCAATAAGGAGGATTACACTACACCTACCAAAACCAAGCATGAGATGAATTTACCAACAAAAATCAGAGTTGTATCATGGCAAAATAAGACAAAAAATACACTGATATGGTAGCCCAAATGTTTAGGCATGATGACATACACAATGGCTCATTTTAAGGCATAAAGCACCAACCTCTCAAAGCATTAAAAGAGTGAAAGATGTGAGGGAATGACCACACCACATGGACTGAAATCACATATCAAATGATGCTAAATCATGCAAATAGCTCAAGCAATGCATGCTAATGACTGGGAAACTCAAAGCTAGTGAGCTAGAATGCACTATGGCTATACAAAGCAATGCATGCATGACCAAAACAACATGAATCAGAGCTTAATCATGGTAAAACATGAGTAAAAGCTTCTTGGAGTAGAGCCAAATGCATGCTAGAATGATGGTCAAAAGCATGATGCATGTTATGCTAGCAAGGAGGATTGCACTACAAGTGCAAGGAGCATGCAAGGGGCTACAACCCAAACCAAAAGAGAGCTAAGTCATGGCAAAACAACACCAAAAACATGCTGAGATATGGCCAAAACATGCTAGAAAGACATGCTAAAACCTTAAGCATTGCAAGGATTACACTACAAGTGTATAAAGCATGCAAGGGTGGCCTAAACTAAGCCAAAACAAAGGTATGCCATATTGAAATTAGGCCAAAAATAGGCTGAGATGGGGCCAACATATGCTAGATAAACATGCTCAAACATGAGGCATACAAGGCAAGCAACCAAGACACAAAAGAAGGGGGGGGGGCACCACCCCCACCTATTTAAGGCCTCAAAACACACTTTCCACCACTGAAATTCCTCTGTATTTCAGTGGTGAAGAGGCCAAATAAGGATGAAACAAAGGCCTAAAGTGATGGCTCAAAAGCCTAGCAAATAAGGCATGCAAGGGAGTAGACCACCCCCAACACCAAAGAGACCTTAAACAAACATGTTAAGCACTTAAAATCAGAGCTTTTTACAGTTGAGAGTTAAGCCAAAATAAGCATGCAAATAGGGCCAAATAAGCAATGAACACAAAGCTTAAAAGAGGGCTAGTGACTCACCCTTGTAGAACAACTTCAAGGAGGCAACGCCAGCAGCTTTTTTGAGATAAAAACCAACTCTTGAGTTCAAACAAGACCCTCAGGTACCTCAGCAACAAAATTTTGGTGTTTCACTATGTGTTTGTGTGCAAAAGTGTGAAGAAACTACACTTTCAAGCACAAATATGGAGCGAAGGAAGAAATATAGAGATAGATATGTATGTATAACTCTCCAATTTTTTTGAACCTAAGGCAAGAAGGAGGAGGCTCCCTTTTATAGAAAACCAAAGTTGAAGCTTGTTGAACAAGCTTTAGGCTTCAAGCAATCCCTCCATAGTGTATGGAGGATGCTTTCTGTGCCCAACAGCTGGCACAGCTGGCAAGAAAATATCTGCAGGAAAGCTGTCGACCAGTTGAAGTAGTCGGCCAGCTACTTGCACTGGTCGGCCAACCAGCACAAGTGGTCTGCAAGGAGACCAAGTGGTCGGCAAGGGGGGAGAGGTGGTCTGCACCAAGAAAGCAAGGTGGTGGCATGGCTGCCGACCACTTTTGGTGGTCCAAAGATCACCAAGACCAGTTGGTCGACCAGAAAACTGGCTGGTGGGGAAGAAAAGTGGTTTTCAGGGAGAGAAACTGGTCTACAACCCTTATTCCACCCTCCAAGCAAGGAAAACAGGGTTTGTGCCAAAAACAAACCAAAAATGATGAAAGATGAAAGTCCGCGGGACAAGTCGCGCAGCCGGAAGCCTCGAAAACTAGTCTACGGGCGCAGAAAGTGGTCTATGGGAGGGAAAAGTGGTCTACGGCCACAAAAAGTGGTCTACAAGACCTCTGTGTCCCTCTAGACCAAGGCAACAAGGCATGGTCCAAAAACCAAGCCAAGAGGAGAACGCTAAGCGGTCCCGAGACATGGCGCGTGACCGAAGGCTCCGGAAATCGGAAAATAGTCTACAAGAGGGAAAAGTTGTCTACAACCACAAAAAGTGGTCTACAGACCTCTCTCTCCCTCCAGGCAAGGTCAACAAGGCTTGGCCCACAAACCGAACCAAAACACAAAGAGTTCAGAGGCCCAGAGGCAAGGCACTCAGCCGAAAACTCTGGAAACTCGAAACGAGCACAAACATGTGCGATCACCGTGTACTCAAATGATGACGTCTGAGTCTTAAGGTCGGTCAAAAATGGGGTGTCTACAGTTGCCCCTCTTTGATAGAACTCGGAAGTCAAGAAGTGACGGGAGTGAATGTCAAAGCCTAGAGACGACCCATTTTTGACAAGGCCAAAGACTTAGACAAACAGGCAAAATAATAAAGAGATGCGCCCGCAGGCAGGGGCAAGATGCAAATGACATGCACAAAGCCGAACATAACTTATGATCATGCAAAAAGGACTGATCTCACCCAGAATTCCTCTGACTGAACTGCACATACAACATTGTCTGGTTGTGCCAGCTTCAAACGAACCGTACATACAATATCGTGCCTGCACAAAAAGAAACTTTGACAGATACAATATAACAGGAACACATGATCAATGCTATATCAAGATACAATTTCAATACAAGATAAACACGTGCACATATGATGCCAATGGAAAGGTGCATAGCAATGCAAGTAGAATGTGTGTGACAACGCAAATAATGAGGTGCATAACAATGCAAGTAAGACGTGCGCGACAACGCAAGTAGTGTGCATAACAATGAGAGTGAAACGTGCGTGACAACGCAAGTAAAAAGGGTGCATAACAATGCAAGTAAGACGTGCGCGACAACGTATGTAGTGTGCATAACAATGCGAGTGAAACGTGCGTGACAATGCAAGTAAAATGTGCATGACAATGCGAGAGAAATGTGCAACTTCAATTGCATGTTTGAAGCAAAATGCCGAATGAGGAAATACAAACCTTAACGAGAGCAAATCAACCGTAACCTCCGATTTACCTCTCGGAGGGGTCACAATGTACTAAAAAAGGATACACCTTGCTCTTGACGAGTGACGATGAGCCACGCATCAAAGACTTGAATCGAAGTTCCTGCGGGGACAATTTGAGCCAAAAAAGTATACTTTCCTTGCACTTTCTTGAGGGCCGAGGACTCCAATCATCACAAAAACACACAGGGAGGACAATGCGGCCCTGGAGACCATCCAGGAGGGCTGCCGACCACCTAGATCAGTTGCCGACCAGTTGTTGACCACCTAAGTGGTCGGCCAGCTAGAAAAACTGGTCGGTCGACCAGTTTACCAAAACAGGGGCAACTTGGTCTTTTGAAGGCCGGCTCTTTAAGTACACAACTACAAAGCACTTTTCATCACATCTCCAAGGCTGAAATCACTTGCTCTCCCTCCCTAGACCATTTTTCTTCTTAGATCCGGGCTTTACATGTGTTTTCCAACGCCCCACGCGAAGTTGATTCGCGAAAAACTTTCGATTCTCTTCGTTTTGAACCGATCAGAATTTGTTTTCGGAGCTTCTTTCTCCATTTTCACCACTTGAGGTATGTTTCTCTCGAAGTTTAGCACCTTTTCTCGGGCTTTGACTTTCGTTGACTTTTTCTCTTCCCGAGAGTTGACTTTTGTTGACTTTTTGCAATTTTGGCTCATTTCGCTCATTTTTGCTCATTTTGCACCTTTTGTAGATTCTTTTCAGATGGCGGACCACATTCCACACGATGGGGGCTCCCCAAGAGCAGAGGACAAGCCTGATGTCATACCATTGCCACCGAGGGTTCGACCTTTTGATCTGGAGAGGTACCACCCTCAGGAGCACATCCTACCCCCGAGTACCTTTCATCATTTCACGGATTTTGCGCGGCGAGCACCCGCAGACTTGCTGCTACGGGAGCCTGAGTCCCACTTATCTCATCACGCGCGCGAGGTGCGTACTTCACTTTTACATTTTCTGCGATGTATTTTGCAATTCTTGCACACTTCATGCTTTCACTGTGTATTATATCTACTCGTTCTGAACACATTTACATATACAGTGCTTCTGTTCGTTCTAAACATAACTCACAACACAGTTTTCTATTCATTTGGCACGCAGCTCATACATAACACTATGCTCACTTGGCACACAGCTCATAACACAACATTCTATTCATTGAGCACATAGCTCAAAACACACATTCTGTTCATTTGGCACGCAGCTCACAACACAACACTCTATTCATTTGGCACACAGCTCACAACACAATACTCTGTTCATTTGGCACACAGCTCGCAACACAGTATTCTGTTCATTTGGTACAAAGCTCCCAACACAATACTCTGTTCATTTGGCACATAGCTCAAAACACAGTACTCTTTTCATTGGGCACACAGCTCGAAACACAGCATTCTTTTCATTGGGCACACAGCTCAAAGCACAACATTCTTTTCATTGGGCACACAGCTCACAACACGACATTCTTTTTATTGGGTACACAGCTCAAAATACAGCATTCTTTTCATTGGGCACATAGCTCAAAACACAGATTGGGCACACAACTCAAAACATAGCATTCTTTTCATTGGGCACACAGCTCAAAACACAGATTGGGCACACAACTCAAAACATAGCATTCTTTTCATTGGGCACACAGCTTAAAACACAGCATTCTTTTCATTGGGCACACAACTCAAAACACATCATTCTTTTCATTGGGTACACAGCTCAAAATACATCATTCTTTTCATTGGGTACATAGCTCAAAACACAACATTCTTTTCATTGGGCACACAGCTTAAAACACAACATTCTTTTCATTGGGCACACAGCTCAAAACACAGCATTCTTTTCATTGGGCACACAGCTCAAAACACAACATTCTTTTCATTGGGCTCATAGCTCAAAACATAGCATTCTTTTCATTGGGCACACAGCTCAAAACACAACATTCTTTTCATTGGGCATACAGCTCACAACACAATACTTTGTTCATTGGGCACACAGCTCAAAACACAGCATTCTTTTCATTGGGCACACAGCTCAAAACACAACATTCTTTTCATTGGGCACACAACTCACAACATAATACTCTGTTCATTGGGCACACAGCTCAAAACACAGCATTCTTTTCATTGGGCACACAGCTCAAAACACAACATTCTTTTCATTGGGCACATAGGTCACAACACAATACTCTGTTCATTGGGCACACAGCTCACAACACAACATTCTTTTCATTGGGCACATAGCTCAAAACACAACATTCTTTTCATTGGGCACACAGCTCACAACACAATACTCTATTCATTGGGCATACAGCTCAAAACACAGCATTCTTTTCATTGGGCACACAGCTCAAAACACAGCATTCTTTTCATTGGGCACACAACTCAAAACACAGCATTCTTGTTCATTTTGAAGCTGAATACATTTGTTCATTTTGAACGCAGGTAGCTTCTTGTTTCACACGGGGGTATGGATCGATCATCGCGAGGGAGTGGTACATGGAGCTCCCAGATGCTATTCGACAGATTGTAGATGAGGCGGGGTTCGGCCCATTTTGTGTGGGGTTATCGCGTCATCCGGCGAGCAGGACCCTTCTGGGTGTACTTGTAGAGAGATGGTTCGACACCACCAACTCCTTCCATTTCTCTGCCACCAGGGACATGACGATGACCCCGTATGACTTTTTGATGCTGACAGGCCTCGACGTGGGAGGCCAGCCGATCCCATATGATTTTGATATGGGCGAGTGGGAGGCAGCTTGGACTTATCTTCTTGGAGCCCATCCGCCGGCTTGCCGATCACCTTGTATGGTCAGATACACCTGGTTCACCGAGTAGTACAGGAGGACTATGCCCGAGACTATTGAGGCCATAGAGCAGTATGCCTGGGGATTTCTGATGTTCCTTCTCGAGACCACACTGTTCTCCGACAGGGGGAGCACGGTCGGGCTATATCTTCTCAGTGCTCTAGTAGACCTATCACAGGTCCGGCACTTTGATTGGGGCGGCCTTGGCCTCACTACCCTTTACTGCTACATGAGCGCGACCTCCCGCGAGCGCGGGGGCATAGTAGGTGGCTACTGGAGAGCCAGGGAGGTACATTCTGCCCTCTTGATTTACATTTATGCTTTTTATTATCTGTACACTGCACATTGCACATATTGCACACATTACATTCTGTACTCTACATTCCGCACTCAACATTCTGCATTTTCTGTATATTCTATATTCTGACAGCCACTGTTTTGCCTTTCACAGCTGTGGGTTTTCGCCTATTTCCCGACACTCGCCCCTGAGCTGGAGGTGGAGGCACCACTCGATGTGTCATATTCACGCAGATTTGAGGGTCGGTGCCAGCCCAGGCCCCGGGAGACATTGCCATATCTCCGGCAGTATTTTGACACCGTACGGGCGACGGAGGTAAACCAGAACTCTCAGTTCTTCATGCTTTCAACTTTTGATTCATCTTGCATATTTATGACAGCTAATCAATTTATGCATTTTCTATGCGCAGATCACCTGGCAACCTTGGATAGCCATGCCAGGGTTTGCTCGGTTCCAGTTTGCTGGGGCATGGGGCGCCTCCCGGTACCGGATTTTGTTTGAGGGACCAGTTGGTAGAGTCTGGTTTCTCGGGGAGCGCTTCATGCGCTAGACCATGGGCTATCCCGCTCAAGAGATCACTTCGCCGCCTCCACTGGACATGCGATCCACAGAGAGTCTCACTCCCTAGGAGGTTGACGACCTTATGCAGGGTGGTGACGCAGTCCTTTTCCACGAGGAGGGAGAGTACGCGACTTATCTTCACATGTACCTGATGCCCCCACTGACAGGCGTTCGCACCCCCATGAGGAGAGCTACTGACGTCCCTTCGTCGAGCCACGCCTGAGCTATAGACATTCCTTCGACTAGCAGGGCCAGCACATCGAGGGGTAGGAGTAGGGGGATGCCCCCTCTTTGGCAGTGTGTTGGGTGGCCAGATCCTCTGACCGAGCTGACAGGCTGGCGGTATGGGACACCAGACCAGATTCCGCTAGAGCCTCTATTGCCAGATCATCGATATGTCAGTGACCCTGACTCACCACCGGTATGCTCCACGATTTTCATTTATCATTTAGATATTTAGACATTCATTCATTCACTGATGACTTGAACTTGCATCTGCAGCCTCCCAGAGAATATACTGAGGGGTTGCTCGAGGTGGTGGCCTCACTTGAGAGTATGGTCTTGCGGAGGGAGACGCTGCTATACGCCTCCGGCATTCCGGTACTTTTCAATTTTCTTGTATTTATCATACTTTTGATGACATACCAAAACTGAACATTTCACTACACTGATTCACTGCATGTGTAGAGCACATCTAACACATCACATTCACATACTATATCTGCATGCACACATTCCATGCACCATACTTGTATCTGCATCTGATATACATACTCTGGCTGATGTATTCAAACTCCCTTTTTAGGTCACACAGCTATAGCTCGGCCCATCCAGGCCTTTTCAAGCAGCTGGGAGATGGGTCTCGACTCGCGGCCGAGGGAGACGTAGAGCACCTGCCAGATAGGATGACGAGTCCAGTGAGGAGGAGGAGTCAGCACACTCTCAGTCAGAGACATCTGGGGGTAGAGATGATGACACTAGTTTCGGTTCTGAGGGCGGAGGTGACGCCGAGGAGGATTCCGAGGATGGCAGCTCCAATTCAGACGGGGGTGCTGGCGGCGGTGGTGCAGAGGTTGTTCAGCCGAAGAGGGTGACGAGGGCCTCTCGACCTTGAGTCAGATAGCACCGATGCAGATGTTTTTGCTTTATTTTCTTTTTACTAGTAGTTGTAGCACATTGTACAACGTTAGGCAGTTTTATTTTCTTTAAAATTTGTACCCTGTTGTAAAAAGAAACCATGATGGAATGAAAACAGCTTTTTGTTCAAAAAGTGTTGTATTTGTATTCTGAGCATCGCATCGCATCATTTTGCACAAAAATGAAAGTGAATGGAAATTGAACATCGTGTATTGCCAAGTCAGGTGGTGAACCAACGTAACAAACTAAACAAATTAAAACAATTCGGTAAATGAATTAACAACTCGATAAACAATGAGCAACAACTTGATAACCAAAGAGTAACAACTCGATAAGCAAAACTTAACAACTCGATAAGCGAATGCATATTGGATAAACAAAGCGACCGGACGCATCCGAAACAGAAGTAAACTCAGACCTTCAGTATTCTCAGCACACAGGAAGGCTATGAACTCTCTTTTGGAGACAAGTGTAGACACCCCATTTTTGACCGAGCTTAAGACTCAGACGTCATCGATTGAGCGCTCGGTGATAGTACATGTTGTGCTCGTTTCGAGGTTTTAGAGTTTTGGTTGAGAGCCTTGCCTCCGGGCCTCTGAACTCTTTGTGTTTCGGCTCGGTTTGCGGACCAGGCCTTGTTTTCCTTGCCTGAGAGAGGGAGAGGTTTTGTAGACCATCTCTTTGTGGTCGTAGACCACTTTTTGCGGTCGTAGATCACTTTTCCCGTTTGGAGACTAATTTCTGATTTTCGGAGCCTTCGGCCGCGCGCCTTGTCTCGGGACCGCTTAATGTTCTTCGTTTGGCGTGGTTTTTGAACCACACCTTGTTTCTTTGGCCTACAGGGCCACTGTGGTTTGGGAGACCACTTTTGTGGTCGTAAACCACTTTTGGTGCTTGTCAGCTAGTTTTCGAGGCTCCCGACTGCACGCTTTGCCTCCCGAACTTTCGTCTTGCATCCATTTTGGTTTGTTTTTGGTACAAACCTTGTTTTCCTTGTTTGGAAGGTGGTACAAGGGTGGGAGACCAATATTTCTCCTTGGAGACCACTTTTCTTCTCGCCAGCCAGTTTTCTGATCTGACAACTAGTTTTCTTGGTCTTTGGGCCATCTTTTCTGGTCGGCCACCTCACCCCTGGCTTGTTTTCAGTGTGCTGATCATCTCCTACCATGGCCGACCACTTGTTGTCTTGGGAGACCACTTGAAGTAGCTGGCTGACCACTTTGCTTTTTGCCACATTTTTGGAGATATTTTCCTCTAGCTGGCACAACTGGAGGGCACTGAAGCTATCCTCCATACAATGGAGGGATTGCCTTGAACCTTAGTTTCTCCAAGAAGCTTTGCTTTTGGTTCTCTATAAGAGGGAGCCATCTCCTCCCTCCTCTAGGTTCAGAAGTTTGGAGCTTGAGTGATAGATATAGTCTTGTATCTATACTTCTTTCTTTGCTTCATTTTTGTGCCTTAAAGTGTAGTTTTGTCTTGCTTTAACACATAAACACACACTCAAACACCTTACCCTTGGAGCTGAGATCCCTTGAGGTTGTTCTTGAAGTTCTTGGACTGGTTTTGGTTCAAAAAGTGTGCTGGAGTTGTAGTAGTAAAGGTGGTCTTCAAGGGTGAGTCTTTAACCCTTAAATTCCCCATTCTTGCTTAAGCTTTCGGATCCTTTTGCATGCTTTTTTGAGCTAAGCTTCCTACTGAAAAAAGTTCTATTTTTGTGTGCTTTAAAAGTTTGTTTAAGGTCACTTTTGTGTTTGGGGTTGTTTACCCCCTCTTAGGCCTTGTTTGGCCTTGCTTTTGTGCCTTCTTTGTGAGCCTTTGGGACCACCTTGTTTTGGCCTTCTCACCACTGAAACTCAAGGAATTTCAATGGTGGGAAGGGTGTTTTAAGGTCCCAAAAAGGAGAGGGTCATCCCCTCTCCTTGTGTCTCAATACTTGTCTTCATTAGCCTCATGTGTGAGCATGTTTGTTAAGCTTTGTTGGCCATATCTTAGCTTATATTTGTGGTTATTTTGCTGTGGCATGCCACTGTTTTTTCTTGGTTTTGTCACTCCATGCATGCCTAATACACTTGTAGTGTAAATCTCACAAACTAGTTTTGTATGCTTCATGAAGTAGCATGTCATTCTAGCTTGTGTTGTTTCCATTTCAGCATGTTTTTGGTGATGTTTTACCATGTCATGACTCTGTTTTTGCTTGGTTTTGTCACTCCTTGCATGCTTGTAGTGAAATTCGTGAAATAGCCTAACATGTCTCATGCTTTAACATGGTATTCTAGCATGCTTTTGGCTTAACTTCATGAAGCTTTTGTCCATGTTTTAACATGATTTAGCTCTGATTTGGGTTGTTTTGGCCATGCATGCCTTGCTTTGTATAGCCATGGTTCAATCTAGCTTGTTAGCTTTGTGCATCAAGTCCCCTAGCATGCTTTACTTGGACTATTTGAATGATTTGGCATCATTTATTATGTGATTTCAGTCCATGTTTCATGCTCATGCATTTGCATTTGCATTTATCACTCATTCAATGCGTTGGAGGGTTTGCCCCTTTATGCCTTAACATGAGTCATTGTGTATGCTTTCATGCCTTGGCTTGCGAGCCATCATTTCAGTGCTTATTTGGGGTTATTTTGCTATGATATAACTCTGATTTTTGTTGCTTAAGTCATTCCATACTTTGTCTTAATAGGTGTAGTGTAATCCACCTTATTTGCCTTATATGCATCATGTCTTACGCCCCTCATGCTAGCATGTTTTGGCTTCCTTTCATGCATGTTTTAGACTTATTTTAACATGTTCTATGACTATTTTGGGTTGCCTTGGTCACATGCTTCATGTTTTGCATAGTTGTAGTACAAGTGCCCTTGCTTGCTTCAAGCTTTGAGCACCATAGCATGCTTCATTTGTGTTGTGTACATGATTTGGCATCACTTAACATGACATTTCAAAGCATTTAGGATTGCCATGTTCTCACTTCATTCATGCTTTGAATGCCTTTGAGTATTGTGCATTATTGCCTTACTTGTAGCCTAGCTTGTGTGCTTGCATGTCTAAGTCTTTGGGCCTCCATCTAAGCATGTTTTGGTCATTGTTTTGACCCATTTCAGCTCTGTCCATGGTTGGTTCATGCATATTTTCCATGTATTGCATGCCTCCTTTGCAGTCCTCTTTATTGGCCTTCATGCTTTAGGGCCTTTGCATGCCATACTTGTGTTTGTTTGAATGATTTGGCATCATTTCTTACCTCATTTCAGTGCACTTAGTGTTGTTACACTTATGCATTTATCACTCCTTGAGCCCTCTTGAGAGTTGTGCTCTTAGGCCTAGTTGGTTGGCCAATGCATTGTATATGCATGCCTTGTCTTTTGGTGCCTTTGTTTTGGTGTAATGGCCACTAATTTGGGCATGGCTGAGGTCTACCCATTTTGGTTTAAGTCCATTGAGCATTGTATGCCATGTTGTTTCATCACATTTGTGTATGCCATGTTCATATTGTATTGCATATGCTAGTTGTCATTTAGCATTGTGTATGCTAGTTGTTGTTCTTAGCATTGTGCATTGTGCATGCCATTAGCCTTGTTAGGTTGTTCATGTTGCATTGCATGTTGGCATGCTTATCCCTTGCATCTTGTTCACATGCTTGTTTCATTACATTGCATGTTTGCATGCTTGAGTCATATTGTGTATGCTAGTTGATCATTGCATTGTGTATGCCATGTAGTTCACTTGCATTGTGTATGCTAAGTTACATCGCATTGTATGTTTGCATGATTGTCCCTCGCATGTTTGCATGCCATTTGCATTAGATGTTTGCATGCTTAAGTTACATAGCATTGTACATGCCATGTTATGTGTTGCATTGTTGTTTGGAATAGGTGTTAGTCCAACCACGGGAAACGAGGGACGTTTCATACTTAAAGTGATGAAACGTGTCTTAATTCCCGGTCGCCGACGCTCTTGATCATACATGATAGAGTTCTAGGCCTTATGTGTTTACTTGTGCATTCATTTTCATATTGAATTGTGCAACTTTGCCTCTCAGCCATCACGCATTGAAATGCGCGATTGGTGGCCCGAGGGTCAAGAACTGCACTCCCTTGAGTTCATGACATGATAGGGAGAGTGGTTGTGCACAAATATCTTGCAAATACATTGCCATGCCCTTTCTTGCTCTCTGTTGCAGCAAAGTGGAGTTCAGCAGCAACAACTGGTCGGCCAGCTAGAAAAACTAGATGGCCGACCACTTTTTCTGGCTTTCAACAAAGATAGGTGGTCGGCCATGGCTGCAGACACCAACAAATGGTCGACCACCCTCCCACAGGTCCCCAAGATGTGTTAGAAGCTTTCTGGAGCTTGGTGCAAGTTTCTGAGGACAATTGAAAACAGAGGCAAATCGGGGCATCGCATTGGATTTCCGAACGAAGCGATCGGGCATGCATCCAGTCTTCTCCCTCTGAGAACCTCCT
Source organism: Camellia japonica (assembly GCA_030407325.1). Lineage (NCBI taxonomy): Eukaryota > Viridiplantae > Streptophyta > Magnoliopsida > Ericales > Theaceae > Camellia > Camellia japonica. The sequence continues at coordinate 142,071,785 of JAPPVO010000059.1, read as the reverse complement.
GCTTTTATTGCTTTCCTTAGCTGCCATGCTTAGATAGTTAGTTTATGCTTTGGTTTGCACCTTAATAGTTAATGCGTTTAGCTATTTCAAGTTGTTTTGTAATAATTAGTTAACTAGGATTAGTTAATTAATTCTGTTTTGTAATAATTAGTTTAATTAGCTTAGATTAGCTAGTTAGCTTCTTATTCGGTCTCTCCCTCGAAAGGGCCAATTGTTGTAATAAGCGTGCGTGTGTGTGATGCATGTCTTCCAATCCCCATTTCTTTCTCCCTTTTACTTAACCGCTTACGATGGTTAGTTTTAGGGCATATTTCATTTAGCATACCTTATGCTTGCATGTGTGCATCCATTCATCTGTTTTGCATGCACCGGGCTCGGCGCATCATACTAACCGCATTGTATTTCAATACATTTACTTGAATACATCTATCAAGTTGCATTTCATGACATTCTAGATAGCCGAGCCTATTTTAGTTGCATTTTCGCATGTGTTGCATTAGCCATCTTAACATGAACTAGGATCATGCATGATTTCTAACTAGTTCTCTGTTTTGGCTCGGAGTACACTGTGAGTGTTTACGCTTTAGCATACTGCATGTGTGTTATTGATTGCCATGAAAGCTTGCTTGCCATGAGGCTAACTGCTTAGTTGATTAACTGACTGAATGCCTGTGGGTGAAGGTTGGATTCCTTGAATTAGAACAATTCATTAAAATCCCAGATTTAGCCTACTTACGAGTAGCAAACTCCAAACCATTTTCAAAATGAACATGCAATGTTTTGTTCCAAATTAGGCGATCTAGTCTATACTTGTGTGCTGTGCGTATCACGTAGTAAGATTAGCAAATTAACCGGAATAAGAGCATATGTGTTTTCAAAAACAAAATATTATGTTTAGTACAGGCCGATCTTTGATCGGGCGAGCGGGGGTGCTCATTGCATGACCTTTCCCTCTCGTACCCAAGTTCCTGAGCCGAGGCAACTTTGGTGATGACGGACACGTGGCCTTAGGCACGAGTCAAGGTTTCCTAAATTCTCCCAAAATAAAATATTTAGGTGGCGACTCTGTATCTGGCAAAGCAGTCCATGTTTGGCACTTCTTTATAAAAATCAGTTTTCCAAAACGATTTACCGGATTTGGACTCTTTGGTGATTTATTGATCTTACATCGCACATTGTGAGATTAGATTTAGAATCGTGACATTGAGTCCGAACTGTAGTAGCTCAGAACAAAATGAGATTCGCGTCACGCCTCGTCGCGCGCGGATATTGGAGAGTTCCCGGGAGCGCGTCTACAACAAGAAACAGCTGCAGACCATTTTTTGCTCATGGCCGACCACCAAAGAAGGCTGCCGACCACTTTTTTGGTTTGCAAACCAGAAAATGTAGCTGGTCGACCAGAAAAAGTGGCTGGCCGACCAGAAAAAGTGGTTGGCCTACCAGTTGGCCTGGGGACCTCCAGATTTTTGCCACATGTCCTCTAAATAGTGCCTTATCCTCCATAGAGGTTCCAGCTTTGTGGTTCCCTCATTCTAACTCAGTTTTGCACCAAATGGAGGCATTTCTCGTCCAAAATCTCACAAATTGGATTGTCAACTTGGATGGCTCAAAAAAGTTGAACTTCCAGGGCTTCTGCATAAATGCACTATTCACGCTAAACCGCACCCCGCTGCGTTTTCCGTTTCTTCATGCCGCGGCAAGGTGTTGGAATCCGATAACTCATGTTTTCAGCTTTGGCAGACAAGTGATATGCCCTGCTTTCGAAGACTTCTAAGCTTTGATGGAATCCGAGCGCGATGAAGAAATCTTGCCCCAGTTCCGTTTTGGCCACGTCCAAGCCTTAGGATGGATGTGCGGGCTCACTTTACATGATGCTCGGGTCATTAATTCACGACGGAGAGCTAGACATTTCGAGTTTGATTCGTCTGTTTTCTGATGCTGGTGACCGCGGCGATCATGACTGGCAGGGTTTTCGGTGACATGAGCTTTGCTTGTGCATGTTGTCTCATTTCTTGCTTGCTCCAGGATCCGGAGGATCTAGCATCCGTTTGATTGAGGTTTCCCAGGGGTTAAAAGAGGGCAAGAGTTGCATTGCCATGACGCTAGTTGAGACATTGATGGGTTTGGACGCTTTCCATCGCCGAGAGACGACTAGATTCGCGGGGAGTCCACTATTGCTGCAGGTAATATTTCCCACCCTATCTCACATATATTTCTCACATCACTGAGCCCTCAGGCTCGGTTTTTTCTCTCGAAACCCTTTTCTCACTTTTCTCTCCACATACACCTCTCTATTCTTTAATCTCTCATTTTTCATCCCTTCCCAGATATGGTTGATGGATAAGTTGAAGGTTGTGGACTCATGCCCAACATATTCAGCTTGCAGCTATTTCTTCTGGCGACGTCTAGTTGATGCCCCTGATGAGGGATGGCGGTGCGAATGGATGTGCAGTCTATCCGCTGCCAGTATTGCTTGGCACTACCCCTGGCTCAATTTATCGGCGATGAGCTACAACATGACTCGCCAGCCCGGGATTCAGTTGATCGGCCTGACACACTATGTCATTTATTTCCCATTTCGAATCCGGCGCCAATTTGGACATGATCAGACTTGCCCGGAGGAGGGGATAGAGTACCCTGCCGCATTTCCAGTCCGAGGCACACAGCTAGTTCGGTATGCCACAGCATGGAGGACGAGAGAGCTTCTAGCCCCCACTCCCACTTTCAGTTGCAACCTCTCTGATGAGTGCATAGCTTGGCTTGATGAAGAGGCGCAGGTTGGGCCTACTTTGGCATCAGAGGCTTCCACAAGCTCTGGGAGGGGACGCAAGAACACCTGAATATGCCCCGAATTTATTGCTTTATCAGTACTTTCAAGTTTTCTTTATGAATGTAATAAAAAGCAACTTCAATTTGTATTCAAGAGTAGGAGAACTCTGTACTGAAATCAATGAAATTAAAGGTTGTGGGTACTGAAAATTTTCCGTTTGGTCCAAAAATGGTCTAAGTCGTAAAAAGATTAATTTGAGCAAAATCAACTTTTATTAAAACTTTTCAAAACCATTTTCGATATGGATCACAATTGGACACGCTCGAGATCTATCACTGAGATGTACAACCCCGGATCCCAGCAACTAGAAAGTTGCCCCTAGTCTGAATAGCACTGCACTGGAGATCACAACCGAGCTCTTGAATGCAGAATAGACAAAGATGGCCAACATGATCACATGGACAAATTTGATTTGAAAGTGTTTATGGGTGGACTTCACGATGAAGTTACCTATGTATCCCAAAGATGGGAATCAAGCCTTACGTAGTTCGGTTCAGGTTCACTCGTGTATTAACACTCTCCTTTTGCGCTCTAACTTTTGCCAAGGCCGCCCTTTCTGGGTTTTCAACCTTGCGAGCTCAGTTTTTATTATTTCAAAATTTTCATGCTCTAACTTTTGCTTAGGTCGCCCTTTCGGGTTTTTGGCCTAGCGAGCCACTCAGGGAAAGTATTTTTTCAACTTCTCCATGTTGATCGGCTGGGAGAACTCTAGGCCATCTAGGTCCATCAGAATGACAGCTTCGCCCGACCAGATAGACTTGATGATATAGGGACCTGTCCAATTGGGTCTGAACTTGCCCCTAGGGTTGTAGATGGGAGCTCGGTTGTCTTTGAGCACTAGATCCCCCCCTCTTTCAAATTCCTGGACTTAACCTTCTTGTTGAAAGCCCTGGCAATTCTTCGTTGATAACCTTGGACATGATATAGTGCTTTCAGCATTCTTTCATCAAAGAGCATGAGTTCTTCGAACCTGTTTTGCTGCCAATCTGCCTCAGCTATCTCACACTCAGCCAATACCCGTAATGACGGAACCTCAACTTCGATAGGCAGAACAACCTCCATCCCATAGACCAAGGAGTATGGAGTTGCCCCAGTAGAAGTTCGAATTGAAGTCCGGTAGCCCTAAAGAGCAAATGGCAGCTTATCTGGCCAGTCCTTGTAGGTTTCCACCATCTTCTGCAGAATGTGCTTGATGTTCTTGTTGGCGGCCTCAACTGCTCCGTTGGTTTGTGGCCGATATGTAGATGACTTATGAAAAGCCACATTGTACTTCTCCAACAAGTTGATCACCTCCTTCTTGAAGTGGGAACCATTATCCGAAATAATCTCATTCGGGACCTCGTAGCTACAGATGATGTTATTCCTGATGAACTTAGCAACGTGCGACGCCTTCAACACAGCGTAAGATTGGGCCTCAACCTACTTTGTAAAGTAGTCTATCGCTACTAGAATTTACTCATGCCTGTTGGATCCCTTCGGAGTGACAGCCCAAATTACATCAATCCCCCAGACTGAAAACGGCCATGGCGAAGTCATGTTGTACAGCTTCGACGGCGGAATGTTCATGCGGTTTGCATAGATCTGACATTTGTGGCATCGCCGAACAAAGCCAATACAATCCTCCTACATGGTGGACCAGTAATAACCCTGTCTAAGGATCTTCCGGCTAGCATCACCCCACTCATGTGCGCTCCGCACTCTCCTCCATGGATGGCCTCCATCAGGCGTTTGGATTCTTCAGTATCAACACACAGTTTGTGCATCCTGATATGACCCCTCTTGTACAGTTTACCCCCACAAACGATGAACTGAGTAGCCATTCTTCGAATTGCCCTCTTATCTTTGGCATTTGCCCCTGGTGGATACGTCTCCTTTTCCAAGAAGTTCCAGATATCGTAATACCAGGGATTCTCATCTTGTACCTCATCTATGGCAGCAATCAATTCGTAGGCTGGCATGAATTTCTATTTAATGATGATCGGACGCATCCGGACTCCGAAAGGGATGTTATCATAGAAGATAGAGTTGCTAATGAATCAGCGAATCTGTTGTTCTCTCTTAACAGATAAGCGAAATTCAGTTTCTCAAACCGAGGAATCAGAACGTCCAAAGTCTGGTGATAGATTCTTATCTTTTCTTCTTTAACTTTCCAATCTCCTTTAGCTTGAGATACAACAAGGTTCGAGTTCCCAATGACATCCAACCGTTTTGCCCCTAGTTCTAGGGCGACTTCTAGTCCAACAATACATGCCTCATACTCTGCCTCATTGTTCGACACTTTGAACCGAAGTTTGAATGCTAAGGGTATGCGGGAATTGTCTGTTGCTATCAGCAACACCCCTATCCCATACCCGTATTGGTTTGACGCTCCGTCAAAAAACATCGTCCAAGTTTCTTCTTCGACATGCAGAATAGCCTCGTCTGGGAACAGATACTCAACTGCTTCATCCCCTTCAACTGGGTGATCGGCTAGGAACTCCGCTACCGCTCTCCCTTTCACTGACTTGCGCATGTATTTCAGATCAAATTCGGAAAGCAGAAGCAACCAATGAGCTAGCCTACCCGTAAGTGCCGGTTTCTCGAAGAGATATTTGATGGGATCTAATCTCGAAACCAGTCTTACAGAGTGAGCTAATAGGTAGTGCCTCAGCTTCCTGGTAGCCCATACCAAGGCCAGACAAGCCTTCTCCAGCGGAGTGTAGCGGGTCTCGTAATCCAGCATTTTCTTGCTCAGGTAGTAGATAGCCTTCTCCATTTTGTCCTCAGACTCCTGTGCAAGCATGCAACCCATTGTCGTTTCAGTCACTGAAAGGTACAGAATCAACGGTTTCCCCGACTCAGGCGGTGACAACACAGGTGGGTTCTGTAAATATTGCTTGATCTGCTCGAAAGTAACTTGGCATCGGTCATCCCATTGGAACTTCTTTCCTTTCTTCAGGAGACCAAACAGTGGTTCACAAGTCAAGGTTAATTTTGCAATAAACCGTCTTATGAATTGCACTTTACCCAGAAAGCCTCGCACCTCCTTTTCAGTCATCGGCGGTGGCATTTCTAAGATGGCCTTGATTTTAGAAAGATCGACCTCGATACCTCTCTGTGTGATCAAGAACCCCAGGATTTTCCCTACTGTAACACCAAATGTACATTTCTGAGGATTTAGCCGCAACCGATACTCTTTGATCCTTTGGAAGAATTTCTGCAAGGCAGTGTAGTGGCCCTCTCTTTCCTTGGACTTGACAATCATGTCGTCCACGTACACCTCAACCTCTTTATGGATCATATCGTGCAAGATTGTGGTCGCAACCCATTAATACGTAGCCCTAGTGTTCTTCAACCCAAACGACATCACCCTATAACAATAGGTTCCCCACGGGGTGGTGAAAGCAGTCTTCTCCCTGTCTTCGGGTGCCATCAATATCTGATTGTAGCCTGAAAACCCATCCATGAACGAGAGCAGCGCATGCCTAGCAGTGAAGTCCACTAATTCGTTGATATGCGGTAGAGGAAAGTCGTCCTTCGGACTAGCTTTATTCAAATCCCTGAAGTCCACACATACCCGAATTCTGCCGTCCTTCTTCAGCACCGGAACTATATTGGCCAACCAAGTAGGGTATTCAGATACCAACAGGAACCCTGCGTCAATCTGCTTGGTGACCTCTTCTTTGATCTTCAGAGCCCAGTCCGGGCGGATCCTTCGGAGCTTCTGCTTAACAGGTCGGGCCTTTGGGTCAAGAGGGATCCGGTGCTGTACAATCTCAAGATCGATTCCAGGCATGTCTTCGTAGGACCATGTGAAAACATCTTTGAAATCTTTTAACAAAGTGACTAAGCGCTCGCGCTCCTTCGAAGACAACGTGGACCCAATCTGGACCAGCCGCGGGTCCTTCTCAGTACCAACATTAATTTTGGTGATTTCATCAACCAAGGGTTTAACAAACCTCTCCTGCTCTTGATCAAGCAAATATTGCAAAACCGGAGGAATTTCTTCCTCGTCGTTTTCATCAAAATTTTGAAAATCCTGATTAATGCAATAAATTAAAGGCACAGAAAAGTACTCAGAAGCCACAACCATACCATTCTCATTAATAACATCCAGTTCGCCTGATTCCTCTGTTACAACAGACTCAAAGGAAAAAGAAAAAGACGACCTGGACAGGACAGTGGCATCCGGGTTATCACCCCCAAGAATACCGGACTCAGACTCAGACTCAGACGAGCTGGAACCTGATTCTGACTCCACAGACTCAGTGGAATCAGATTCCGGCTCACTACCTGACTCGGTGCTGCTTGATAAAAAGCCCTCCTCGTATTACCAGATGAAGGAGGGTGCGATGCATGCATCCAGAATGTTTGAAGATGGGCCCACAGCCGCTTCATTCCCGATCATGGACACTGAGAACTTATCTTCCAAGCACTCTTGTACGATCTGAGGATCTGAGAGTAGACAAGCCAGTGCTACCCCCATCTCGATTTCTATGCTCTCAGAACCCTCCTCCTTGCACTGCTCAGCCTCAGCTGGTGGGTCTGTCTGCTCTTCGGCAACGTCATCCCTAGGCAATTGCAAGTCAAAGAAAATCTTAAACCCCGACAAGCACCGCCTCTCTGCATTTAGCCCTGGCTCTGGGAAGCCGCAGAACGGGAAGTCTTCCCCCTCCCGGACAAAGCGTCCGTTCAGGGTACCCTGGATAGGTCGGTGCATCAACTCATAATGCTTCTCGGCCTGCTTTGCTCTGGCTCTTCCAGCCACCTCTTTTCCTTTCCTCACCCAGTCCTCCTTGGTAGGCAGATAACCTAAACCAAAGGTATGTTGGTTATGCGGCACTTCGGCCGATGCTGCAATGCCTTTCCGGCCACTTCGCCCCAATCCCATTCTGGGGATATGCTGGAGCTTGTTCATAAGGTAGACAGACTGTGTGCTGACGTATAGCCCCTTATCAACGGCTAGGATATTCTGTACAACCTGGGCCTCAGCTAGGGTGAATCCTGACAAAAACACATCCTCCGCGCCATGCTCAATCTCCAGGACTAGTGTAGAAACCTCTGGAGGCGGATGGATTGAAGAATTTCCAAAAACGATTGCCACCCTCTTCTTGTGGGGGTACTTCGGCATTTGGTGGAGGGTGGAAGAGACAGCCTTCACCTGGTGTAGCCACAGCCGCCCCAGGAGTAGATTGAAGGTTGCGGGAACGTCTAAGACATGAAACTCAATGTCCCATTGCCCTGGACCAACCTGAGTCCGAATCTGTATAGTCCTCATCACCTCTCAGCTGGTATTATCATACGCCCGTATCACCTGGGCTGTAGGCACAAAATCCGTGGACTTCAACCCGATAGCATATGCCGTTCTCGACGGACACACGTTGATAGCAGATCCTGTGTCAATAAGGACCACCGGTACCCACTTCTCTCTACACTCGACAGAGATATAGAGCGGTTTGTTATGATTTGAGCCCTCAGGCGGCAGTTCCTTGTCAGTAAAGGTCAATGTCGGGGAAGCTCCTCCAAGGAAAACCAACCCTACCAACTGCTCGGGTGTGGTATCGATTGAAAGTTTAGCCTTGTCCATAGCAGAAAGGACAGCTTGTCTGTGAACTCTTGAGGCCATAAGCAGTCCCCAGATGTAGATGTCTGCTTGAATTTTCTTAAGCTGTTTCAGCACAGCCTCCTCCTCGAGCAGTTTTTCCTTCTGCCTCTTCGCTTCTTTGTCCTTCCTGGACACCTCTGGTTGATCCAAGTGTGGGGGCTTGAAGTACCGCCCACTTCTAGTCATGTGGTCCACCTCCTCAACGTACCAGGTGTCATCCAGTTGGTTCCTCCCCCAATCCTCATTGGTGTGGGCAAGACGTAAGTCGTCGTCTTCCCACCACATCCCGTCGGCAACCGACAGACAGCTGTCCAGTTCCGTTGCAACTATTTCTGTGCGCACAGCACATTCCGTCCCCGCAGGGGCTTTGGCCTTTCTAGCCCTCTCCAGATCTTCGATCTTTTCTTGCTCAAACTGCTTCAGTGCAGCCTGCTGTTCAGTATCTTTTGTATTCAAACTGCCCGGATCCCGAGCAAAATTCTTAACACCAGTGCTCTCCGGCGATTTATCCTGATTCTCGGCCATTCCGGCCACTGTTGATATCCCAGCTTCTGATTGCCCCTGTTCTGGCTGAGATTCTTCAACAACATCTGGTTAGTCGTCGAGCCACCCAGTATTCTCTGCTGACCCATCCTAGTCGAACCAGTTGACAGTCACGTCCCCTGAGTCCTGCTCTGCAAATAACTGTAGATTTGCTATGTCTTCTTCCAACTCTGCTAGGTCATCTAGCCCCTGACTAGGCCCGTCCTCCCGAACTACACTGATTTGTGCTCCAACCGGCAACTCTACCCTCGGCTTAACCTAATCTGTTGATGTGATATAACCACTCGAGTTGTACTCAAAGCTCACAGACCCCTCAGGCTCTGAATTATCATTCCCATCTGCCCCCACAGTCCACCCAATTCTATCTTTGGTAGTCACCACCACCGGTTCAGGTTGGGTTTGGGAGATGCTTAACATGCACAAGTCCGTGCTGTCTGGGATGAACACCTCCGGCTTGGGTAGGTGGAAGGGTGTGATATATATGCTAGGGTCGTATGACACAACCCCAGTTTGGATCAGGTTGATGCGTTTAGGTGGTAGAGCTTGGTTATGTGGTGGGAGAGGGTTGGTTGTGACATTTGGTTTTTCCGGAGGTACGATCACCTTATTATCAACGAGATCCTAGATCTCATGACGCAGTCTATAGCACTGGTCGGTGTCGTGACCATGCTGTTGATGAAAGGCACAGTATTTAGCTAGGTTATGAAAGGGAGGAAGTTTATCTGGTAATGGCCGCGGCTCTAGGGGCTTCAAATGCCATTTCCTGATCAGAACCCCCAGAGCTTTGGACAGGGGCATGTATAGTGGAGTGAAGGCTCTCTGGCCTCGGGGTGGATATTTAGTTGTTTGTGAGCTACTTCCGGACGCACCGGTGAATGGTGTGGCTGTAAATGTTTTTGGAGGGGTGGTGGTGACCATGCCCACATCTGAAGTTTTGGCAGCTGCAGCATTACTCGTGCCTGCATTCGTACTGCGGGAAAATGCCCTATTGGGCTGCTCTCTCTCGTGGTCAATCAGACCCTGCTTCATGGCGTCCTCAATCTGTACCCCAATCTCGTGTAAATCCGCAAAGGTGGGAAGGGGTAAGATGATCATCTTTTGCATCAGTTTGGGTTGGAGATTGCGTACAATCATCCGTATCTGATCCTTGTCGACCGGCCTGGTGGCCATCATAGAAGCTTTGGCCCTCCAACAGGTTACCAAGTCGGAGAAGCCCTCTTTTGGCTCTTGCTTCATTGTCTCGAGATCACGGGTTGTGATCTCGATCTGCGTGTTGTAGGAGTATTGAGCTACAAAGGCCTCAGCCATCTCCTCCCAGCTTCTCTTGACAGAGTCCTCCAGCTTTGCGTACCACATAGCCACAACACCCGAAAGGGTCCGGCCGAAGAGGGAAAGCTTTTGCAATCTGGAGAGGCCCATTGGCCTTAGGATATCCGAAAACAATCGTAAATGTACCATGGGTCCCCAGAACCGTCAAAACGGTCTATGTGCGGCATCTTAAACCGGTCCGGCAAAGTCACCGCCGAATCGGTGTATCCATCCTCTATGTCGGGAATGGAATTCACACCTTGAGCCCTCTTGAATAGCTTTTTAAGCTTACTGACCTCAGAGCGGTCGGGTCCATCTCAGATTCAAACGGTGTATCTGTTGAGAAGGCCAGTGTCTTTGAAATCTGAGGTAGAATTGGTGGCGGGGCTTGCCCTATTGGAGCGTCCGTATCTTCCTGGATGTTTGCAGTATCCCTGAGTGTTGGAACTCTTGGTGGGGGTATGCGTGGATGCGAAGCAGATGCTCCGGCTTGTTGTGGTTGCGGTTGTTGTTGTTGCTGAAGTCTGGCGATCAACTCTGTTTGTTGGGCTACAACCTCAACCTGACGTGCGGCAAACTCTGCCTGGCGGGCAGCATCTCGCTGCATGGCTTGCATAGTCTCTTGGAGCTGACTCATCATCTCTTCCATACTTGCCATAAGGTGCTAATCTATCTGAACAATAGGTATATCTCTCTCTGCAACAGAAACGAAAACCTCAGCCCGACTACTCACTGACGGGGTGGACAAGGACCACTGATCTGGTAACCGCTGTACTGATGGATTGCGCCTACCTGACCTCCGTCTAGTAACCAGGGGTAATGAAAGGAACACTGGTTGTCCGTCTATCAGATCCACAGATCGGTGAAGTCTTCAACCTCTGATCCAAAGTGCTTGGGGAATATCTGCCTGGTCGGAAGCAATCGTGCTAAACCTACCTTACAAAAAGATAAATAAAGCATAATAAGGAAACAAACAACCAGAAAAACGGACAGCATAACGGCTTAAAATAAGACAACACATAGTTGGCATTTATAAGCTGAATACACTGTTCTCAATACTGATCATTGTTCCCAAATCACTACCTCAAATTTGATACCTTTAGGTAAAATTGATTCCCCAAATACTGATGCCCTCAGGCCTGATACCCAGACTTGCAAACTGATACATACAACCTGTAGAGGCACACTCTAAAAGCACATAGCAAGCAAGTAAGAGCCAAAACACCCCTATGGAGGGGTAAGGTTTCCCCGTCCTATCATGTCAGGAGCTAGGGTTTCACTACGCACACAGCGGTTTCAAACAACCTACAATTGGGTAAGCAACCTGTCCTAGTTTGGAATGGTCACTTATGGATTCCGATATGCATTAGGTCGAATGGTCAAAAAGGGTGCCTCGGTAAAAACTGAGGTTTGTGTTCCCGTCGTGGCAGAGCCCACAACTGGTTAGCCTTATGGCACGCTTTTCCAAGCAAGCCTCCGGCAAACCGTTTAGAAATAGCATACGGCAAACACGGTGTCTTAGACGCACCAATGCAAATGCAATGCAAAGAAACACATAAGTGTAGATAAAACAACATATCATGAGTTCGAGTCAAGTTCTCTAAATCCCTAGCAGAGTTGCCAGAAACTGTAGACCGCCCGAACTCTACTCTGCGCGCGAGGGCGCGAATCGTTGTTCTTGCTACTACAGTTCGGACTCCTATCACGGTTCTGAATCTAATCTCACAAAGTGCAATGTAAGACTGATAAATCACCAAATAGTCCAAATCCGGCAAATCGTTTTGGAAAATCAATTTTAATCAAAAAGCGCCAAACATGGACTGCTTTGCCAGATTTCAGAGTCGCCACCTAAATATTTTGTTTTGGGAAATTTAGGAAACCCTGACTCGTGCCTAAGGCCACGTGTCCGTCATCACCAAAGTTGCCTCGGCTCGGGAACTTGGGTACGAGAGGGGAAGGTCCTGAAATGAGCACCCCGGCTCGCCCGATCAAAGGATCGACCTTTACTAACATGATATGTTGTTTTTGAAAACACATGTGTTCTTATTCCAGTTCATTAATCTAGCTTACTACGTGATGCACACAGCATACAAGTATAGACTCAATCACTCAAGTTGGAACAAAACATCTCATGTTTGTTTGTTTGAAAATGATTTGAAGGTGCTACTTGCAAGTAGGCTAAGACACGGATTTTGCCACCCTCAAGTGGGCTTAGAAAACATGATTTTGGCACTCCGGAAAGTGGGCTTAAAACGCACATTTTGATGAATTATTCCAATTCAAGCAATGAAGCCTTCATCCACAGGCATTCATGCAGTTAAACACTTAAGCATATAGCCTCATGGCAAGCATGCTAACATGGCAACATGCACATCTCATGCAATATGCTAAAGCGTAAAAGCTTACCTAGTACTCTGAGCCAAAACAGAAGCTAGTTAGTAATCAATGCATGATCCTAGCTATGTCAAGAATGCCTAATGCAACACATGCAAAATGCAACTAAGATAGGCTCGGCTATTCTAAGATGTCATGTGAATGCAACTTGATAACATGTATTCAAATTGGTATTGAAATACAATACAGTTTGTATGATGCGCCAAGCTCGGTGCATGCAAAATAGATGGATGATGCATGCATGCGAAGCATAAGTATGCTAATTGAAAATGACCCTAAACTAACCATTGAAAGCTGTTAAGTAAAAAGGAGAAAGATGTCGGGGTTGGAAGACATGCACACACACATGCACACTTATTACAATAGTTGTGCCCTCTCGACGGAGGGTCCGAATAATAAGCTAACTAGCTAATCTAAGCTAATTAAACTAACTATTACAAATCAAAACTAATTAACTAATCCTAGTTAACTAGTTATTACAAAACCAATCGATTAGCTAAGCACGTCAACTAATTAAGTACAAAACCAAAGCATTAGCTAGCTAGGCCAAGCAGCTAAGTAAAGCAGTAAAGAGATGTCCTCAGGGCGAGAAGTGCATGCATGCTCGGTCGCCTCGTTCGGAAATCCATTACGATGCCCCAACTTGCCTCTGTTTGCATTTGTTTTCAAAACACTGCACAAAGCTCCAGATAGCTTCTACTCCATCATGGGAACCTCCAGGAAGGCTGCCGACCAGTTGTTGGTGTTGTAGACCACCTGCCGACCACTTACATTTGCTGCAGACCAGAAAAAGTGGTCGGCCAGCCACTTTTACTGGTCTACTGACCAGAAAATTCTGTACAACTCCATTTTTCTGCAACAGAGAACAAGAAGGGACACAACAGTGTATTTGCAAGGTATGTGTGCACAACCACCCTCCCTATCATTTCTTAAACTCAAGGGAGTGCGGTTCTCGACTCTCGGGCCACTAACCGAGCATCGCAATGCACGATGGCCGAGAAGCCAAGATTGCACAATTCAATGTAAATGAATGCACAAATAACACATAAGGGCCTTAAACTCTACCATGCATGATCAAGAGCGTCGGCGACCGAGAAAAGAGGCACGTTTCATCACTTCAAGTATGAAATGTCCCTCGTTTCTCATGTTTGGATTAACTTTCTATCCAAACACAATGCAGCACAACAAGCATGCAAACATAATGCAATGCAACTCAAGCATGCAAACATGAGGCAATGCAACAAGCATGTAAACACAATGTAATGCAACAACATTCAAACACCATGCTATTCTACCAATGCTAGGAAGGCATGCCCAAGATTCTATCATGCAAACAATGCATGCATGGCAAGCTTAGAAGCTAAGGCATCAAAGCTAGTAAAGGGCACCTCACAAGGGGCATGCAAAGTAATGCTCGATGGACTTAAACCGAATATGGACAGACCTATGAGGCTCCAAAACAGTGACCGTAATACCAGAACTTAGGCACAAAAAGGCAAGATAATGCATGCTCATGCATTGGCCCATCAACTAGGCATAAGAGCACAACTCTCAAACATGATTAAGAAGTAACAAATATGGAAGTGTGACAACACTATATGCACTGAAATATCATGTGAAATGATGTCATGGCAAGCAAACATCTCAAGTATGGCATGCTAGAAGGCTCAAAGCTTGAAACTAGCATAGGCACTTGCACTATAGCTATGCAATACATGAACCATATAGCCAGGCAACCCAAAACAGTCCTAGAACATGTCAAAATGAGGCTAAAACATGCATAGAGTGTAGCCAAAACAAGCTAGCATGAAGGGCATGAAGCATGGAGTATGCAAGGCCAATAAGGAGGATTACACTACACCTACCAAAACCAAGCATGAGATGAATTTACCAACAAAAATCAGAGTTATATCATGGCAAAATAAGACAAAAAATACACTGATATGGTAGCCCAAATGTTTAGGCATGATGGCATACACAATGGCTCATTTCAAGGCATAAAGCACCAACCTGTCAAAGCATTAAAAGAGTGAAAGATGTGAGGGCATGACCACACCACATGCACTGAAATCACATACCAAATGATGCTAAATCATGCAAATAGCTCAAGCAATGCATGCTAGTGACTGGGAAACTCAAAGCTAGTGAGCTAGAATGCACTATGGCTATACAAAGCAATGCATGCATTACCAAACCAACATCAATTAGAGCTTAATCATGGTAAAACATGAGTAAAAGCTTCTTGGAGTAGAGCCAAATGCATGCTAGAATGATGGTCAAAAGCATGATACATGTTATGTTAGCAAGGAGGATTGCACTACAAGTGCAAGGAGCATGCAAGGGGCTATTAAACCAAAACAAAAGAGAGCTAAGGCATGGAAAAACAACACCAAAAACATGCTGAGATATGGCCAAAACATGCTAGAAAGACATGCTAAAACCTTAGGCATACAAGGCTAGTTTGCAAGGATTACACTACAAGTGTATAAAGCATGCAAGGGTGGCCTAAACTAAGCCAAAACAGAGGTATGCCATACTGAAATAAGGCCAAAAATAGGCTGAGATGGGGCTAACATATGCTAGATAAGGATGGTCAAACATGAGTGTAGACCGCCCGGAACTAAGCTCCGCGCGAGGGCGTGAATTGTAGTTCTTAGCTACTACAGTTCGGACTTATGTCACGGTTCTGAATCTAATCTCACAAAGTGCAATGTAAGACTGATAAATCACTAAAGAGTCCAAATCCGACAAATCGTTTTGAAAAATCAATTTTAATCAAAAAGCGCCAAACATGGACTGTTTTGCCAGATTTCAGAGTCACCACCTAAATATTTTATTTTGGGAAATTTAGGAAACCCTGACTCGTGCCTAAGGCCACGTGTCCGTCATCACCAAAGTTGCCTCGGCTCGGGAACTTGGGTACGAGAGGGGAAGGTCATGCAATGAGCACCCCCGTTCACCCGATCAAAGATCGGCCTTTACTAACATGATATGTTGTTTTTGAAAACACATGCGTTCTTATTCTGATTTATTAGCTAGCTTACTATGTGATGCGCACAGCACACAAGTATAGACTAAATCGCTCAATTTGGAACAAAACATCTCATGTTTGTTTGTTTGAAAATGGTTTGGAGGTGCTACTCGCAAGTAGGCTAAGTCGTGGATTTTTCCACCCTCAAGTGGGCTTAGAAAACAACATGATTTGCCACTCTCAAGTGGGCTTAAAACTCGCATTTCGATGAATTGTTCCAATTCAAGCAATAAAGCCTTCATCCACAGGCATTCTTGCAGTTTATCAACTAAGCAAATAGCCTCATGGCAAGCATGCTATCATGGCAATATACACACTCATGCAATATGCTAAAGCGTAAAAGCTTACTAGTACTCCGAGCCAAAACAAAAGCTATGTTAGAAATCAATGCATAACCCTAGCTATGTCAAGAATACCTAATGCAACACATGCAAAATGCAACTAAGATAGGCTCGGCTATTCTAAGATGTCATGTGAATGCAACAATTGATACATGTATTCAAATAGGTATTGAAATACAATGCAGTTTGTATGATGCGCCGAGCCCGGTGCATGCAAAACAGATGAATGGATGCAAACATGCTAGCATAAGTATGCTAATTGAAAATGACCCTAAAACTAACCATTGAAAGCTGATAAGTAAAAGGGAGAAAGAAATGGGGGTTGAAGACATGCATCACACACACGCACACTTATTACAACAGTTGTGCCCTCTCGACGGAGGGTCCGAATAATGAGCTAACTAGCTAATTCTAAGCTAATCTACCTAACTAATCTAATTAAACTAGTTATTACACAACAAATTGAATAACTAGCTACAACTAATTATTACATCACTTTAACTAATTAACAAATTAATTAAATTACATAAACATGCTAATTATTAAGTAAGCATTAAACTACTCTACTCAGCTCTGCTATGGAAAGTTGAACAATGCATGTTAGGTCGGCTTTGCTCGGAAATCCATCGCTATGCCCCAATTTGCCTCTGTTTGCATTTGACCTCAGAACACTACACAGACTTCCAGATAGCTTCTATTCCAACATGGAGACCTCCAGGAAGGCTGCCGACCAGAAAAGGGTGGTGTAGACCACCTGCCGACCACCCAAACTTGCTGCAGACCATGAAAAGTGGTCGGCCAGCCACTTTTACTGGTCTACCGACCAGAAAATTCCACCAAGCTCCATTTTGCTGCAACAGAGAACAAGAAGGGGCACATCAGTGTATTTGCAAGGTATGTGTACGCAACCACTCTCCCTATCATTTCTTAAGCTCAAGGGAGTGCGGTTCTCGACTCTCGGGCCACCAACCGAGCATCGCAATACACGATGGCCGAGAAGCCAAGATTGCACAATCAATGTGAATGAATACACAAATAACACATAAAGGCCTTAAACTCTGTCATGCATGATCAAGAGCGTCGGCGACCGAGAATTGAGGCACGTTTCATCACTTCAAGTATGAAATGTTCCTCGTTTCTCGTGTTTGGATCAACGTCTGATCCAAACACAATGCAATGCATGTAATATGCTTAACCTATCAAAGCTAATGGCATGCAAACAATGTTAATGCAACATAATCAACCTAGCAATGCTAATGGCATGCAAACACAATGCAATGCAACATAATCAACCTAGCAACGCTAATGGCATGCAAACACAATGCAATGCAACATAAGCATGGAAACAATAATGCAATGTAACAACATGCAAACAACATGCGAACACAATGCAATGCAACAACATGCAAACAACATGCTATATGGACTTAAACCGAATATGGACATACCTCAATTATGCCCAAAACAGTGGCCAAAACACTCTCAAAGATGGCATGAAAGGCTAGAAAATGCATGCTCATGCATTGACTCACCAATTAAGCATAAGAGCATAACTCTCAAAAGTGCTCAAGGAGTGACAAATGTGGAAGTGTGACAACACTATAAGCACTGAAATATCATGTGAAATGATGTCAAACCACCAAATCAACATAAGTATAGCATGCAAGAGGGCCTAAGGCACAAGGCTACTCAAGGAGACTACACAAGAGGCATGCAATACATGGCACGAACAACTGAACCAATCATGGACAGAGCTCAAATAGGTCAAAACAAAGACCAAGACATGCTAAGATGGGAGCTCGAAAGTCTAGGCATTCATGCATACAACCTAAGCCACAAACAAGGCAACAATGCATGACCCTTGAAAGCATTCAAAGAGTGAAAAAGTGGGAACATGGAAATGTTATATGTTCTAAAATAACATGGTAGATGATGCAAAATCATGCACATGTTACAAATGAAGCATGCTATGGTGCTCAAAACTCAAAGCTAGCAAGGCCAATTCCACTACAACTATGCAATACATGAACCATATGGCTAAGGCAACCCAAAATAGTTCTAGAGCATGTCAAAATGATGCTAAAACATGTATGGACTAGAGCTAACACATGCTAGCATGAAGGGCATGAAGCATGAAGTATGCAAGGCCAAAATGGAGGGTTACACTACACCTACCAAAACCGAGCATGAGATGGATTCACCAACAAAAATCAGAGTTATATCATGGCAAAGTAACACAAAAAATGCACTGATATGGCAGCCCAAAAGCCTAGGTAAGATGGCATACACAATGGCTCATTTTTAAGGCATAAAGCACCAACCCTCCAAAGCATTGAAAGAGTGACACATGCGAGTGTATGATCATTCTACATGCACTGAAATCACATATCAAATGATGCCAAATCATGTGAATAACCCAAGTAATGCATGCTAGTGTCTTGGAAACTCAAAGCTAGTGAGCTAGAATGCACTATAGCTATACAAAGCAAGGCATGCATGACCAAAACAACATAAAAGAGAGCTCAAGCATGGTAAAACATGAACAAAAGCTTCTTTGAGTAGAGCCAAATGCATGCTAGAATGATGGTTAAAAGCATGATACATGTTATGCTAGCAAGGAGGATTGCACTACAAGTGCAAGGAGCATGCAAGGGGCTATCAAACCAAACCAAAATAGAGCTAAGCCATGGCAAAAAAAACACCAAAATCATGTTGAGATATGGCCAAAACATGCTAGAAAGACATGCTAAAACCTTAAGCATACAATGCTAGTTTGCAAGGATTACACTACAAGTGTATAAAGCATGCAAGGGTGGCCTAAACTAAGCCAAAACAGAGGTATACCATACTGAAATAAGGCCAAAAATAGGCTGAGATGGGGCCAACATATGCTAGATAAACATGCTCAAACATGAGGCATACAAAGCAAGCAACCAAGATACAAGGAGAGGGGATGACCCTCTCCTATTTGGGGCCTCAAAACACCCTTTCCACTACTGAAATTCCTTTGAGTTTCAATGGTGAGAAGGCCAAAAGGAGGTGGTCCCAATAGCTTAAAAGGATAGCATAAAACAAGGCCAAACAAGGCACAAGAGGGGGTAGACCACACCCAACACCAACAAAGCCTTAAACAAACATGTTAAACACTTAAAATCAAAACTTTTTGTAGTTTAAAGTTAGGCCTAAATCAGCATGCAAAATAGGGCCAAAAGCTTAAACAAAAACCAAGATTTAAGGGCTAGTTGACTCACCCTTGAAGAACAACTACAAAATAGCAACTCCAGCAGCTTTTCTGAGTTAAAACCAATCCAAAAACTCCAAAACCAGCTTCAAGGTGCCTCAGCCCCAAGAGTATGGTGTTTCACTATGTGTTTGTGTGCAAAAGTGTGAAGAAATTACACTTTCAAGCACAAATATGGAACAAAAGAGAAATATAGAGATAGAGATATATCTATGGCTCTCAGCCACTTTTTCTCAACCTGAGACAAGAGGGGGGAGGTTCCCTCTTATAGAAAAACAAGCAACAAGCTTGTTGAAGAAGCTAAGAGATTGGACCAATCCATCCATACACGTGTATGGAGGATGAGTTCTGTGCCCAATAGTTGGCACAACTAGCATCCACAACACCTGCAGAATATGCAAGAAAGCTGCCGACCAGTTGAAGTGTTTGGCCAGCTACTTATACTGGTCAGCCAGCTACTTTTACTGGTCGGCCAACTACTAGTCGGCCAGGACAAAAAGTGATCGGCAAGGGGGAAAGGTGGTCTGCATAGAGAGAGGAAGGCAGTGGCATGGCTAGAGACCACTTTTTCCAGCTGCAAACCACTTGTAGACCACCAAAAGTGGTCTACAGGGAAGAAAACTGGTTGGCGGGGAAGAAAAGTGGTTTTCAGGGAGAGAAACTGGTCTCCAACCCTCATTCCACCCTCCAAGCAAGGAAAACAAGGTTTGTGCCAAAAACAAACCAAAAAGGATGCAAGACAAGAGTCTGGGGGTTGAGGCGCGCAGCTGGAAGCCTCGAAAACTAGTCTACGGGCACAAAAAGGGGTCTACGAGGGAAAAGTGGTCTATGACCACAAAAAGTGGTCTCCAAGACCTCAGTGTCCCTTTAGGCAAAGGCAACAAGGCATGGTCCGAAAACCAAGCCAAGAGGAGAACGTTAAGCGGTCCCGAGACAAGGCGCGCGACCGAAGACTTCGGAAATTGAAAACTAGCCTACAAGAGGGAAAAGTGGTCTATGACCACAAAAAGTAGTCTATAGACCTCTCTCTCCCTCCAAGGAAGGGAAAACAAGGCATGGTCTACAAACCAAGCCAAAACACAAAGAGTTCAGAGGCCCGGAGGCAAGGCACTCAGCCGAAAACTCCGAAAACTCGAAACGAGCACAAACATGCACAATCATCGAGTGCTCAAACGATGACGTCTGAGTCTTAAGGTCAGTCAAAAATTGGGTGTCTACAATGAGGCATACAAGGCAAGCAACCAAGACACAAAAGGGGGGGACCACCCCCACCTATTAAAGGCCTCAAAACACATTTTCCACCACTGAAATTCCTCTAGATTTCAGTGGTGAAGAGGCCAAATAAGGATGAAACAAGGGCCTAAAGTGATGGCTCAAAAGCCTAGCAAATAAGGCATGCAAGGGAGTATACCACCCCTAACACCAAAGAGACCTTAAAAAAACATGTTAAGCACTTAAAATCAGAGCTTTTTACAGTTGAGAGTTAAGCCAAAATAAGCATGCAAATAGGGCCAAATAAGCAATGAACACAAAGCTTAAAAGAGGGCTAGTGACTCACCCTTGTAGAACAGCTTCAAGGAGGCAACTCCAGCAGCTTTTCTCAGCTAAAAACCAACTCTTGAGTTCAAACAAGACCCTCAGGTACCTTAGCAACAAGAGTGTGGTGTTTCATTATGTGTTTGTGTGCAAAAGTGTGAAGAAACTACACTTTCAAGCACAAATATGGAGCAAAGGAAGAAATATAGAGATAGATATGTATGTATAACTCTCTCCAAATTTTCTGAACCTAAGGCAAGAGGGAGGAGGCTCCCTTTTATAGAAAACCAAAGTTCAAGCTTGTTGAACAAGCTTTAGGCTTCAAGCAATCCCTCCGTATGGAGGATGCTTTCTGTGCCCAACAACTGGCATAGCTGGCAAGAAAATATCTGCAGGAAAGCTGCAGACCAGTTGAAGTAGTCGGCCAGCTACTTGCACTGGTCAGCCGACCAGCACAAGTGGTCTGCAAGGAGACCAAGTGGTCGGCAAGGGGGGAGAGGTGGTCTGCACCAAGAAAGCAAGGTGGTGGCATAGCTGCCGACCATTTTTGGTGGTCCAAAGACCACCAAGACCAGTTGGCCGACTAGAAAACTGGCTGGCGGGGAAGAAAAGTGGTTTTTAGGGAGGGAAACTGGTCTACAACCCTTATTCCACCCTCCAAGCAAGGAAAATAGGGTTTGTGCCAAAAACAAACCAAAAAGGATGAAAGACGAAAGTCAACGGGACAAGGCGCGCAACCGGAAGCCTCAAAAACTAGTCTATGGGCGCAGAAAGTGGTCTACGGGAGGGAAAAGTGGTCTACGGCCACAAAAATTGGTCTACAAGACCTCTGTGTCCCTTTAGACCAAGGCAACAAGGCATGGTCCAAAAACCAAGCCAAGAGGAGAACACTAAGCGGTCCCAAGACAAGGCGCGCGGCCGAAGGCTCTGGAAACCGGAAACTAGTCTACAAGAGGGAAAAGTGGTCTACAGACCTCTCTCTCCCTCCAAGCAAGGTCAATAAGGCTTGGTCCACAAACGAGCCAAAACACAAAGAGTTCAAAAGCCCGGAGGCAAGGCACTCAGCCGAAAACTCCAGAAACTCGAAACGAGCACAAACATGCACGATCACCGCGTACTCAAACGATGACGTCTGAATCTTAAGGTCGGTCAAAAATGGGGTGTCTACACTCGTCGCAAGACACGATAGCCCCGTGCAAAATAGCCCGAACCCTGCCTCATCAACAATCTACCGAACACCGTCGGGGAGCTCCATATACCAATCCCTCGCGATGATCGATCCATATCCCCGAGTGGGGCGGGAAGCTACCTGTGTTCAGAATGAGCAGATGTGCAGCATATGAGTTGTGTTCAGAATGAACAGAAATGCAGCATATGAGTTATGTTCAGAATGAGCAGAAATGCAGCATGTGAGTTGTGTTCAGAATGAGCAGAAATACAGCATGTGAGTTGTGTTTAGAATGAGCAGAAATGCAGCGTGTGAGTTGTGTTCAGAATAAGCAAAGATGTAGCATGTGAGTTGTGTTCAGAATGAGCAGAGATGCAGTGTGTGAGCTGTGTTCAGAATGAGCAGAAGCGTTGTGTATGTAAATGTGTTCAGAACAAGCAGACGAAATACGGAGCAAAAGCATGAATTGTGCAAGAAATGTACAGTACATCGTAGAAAATGTGAGAGTGCAGTATGTACCTCGGGCGCATAGTGAGACAGGTGAGACTCTGGCTCCTGCAATAGAAGATCTGTGGGGGCGCGCCGTGCAAACCCGGTAAAATGGCGAGCTGTGCTGGGTGGTAGAATATGTACCTCAGGACGGTACGTCGTAGGATCGAAAGGCCGAGTCCTAGGCGGCAGCGGAATGATGTCGGGCTCCTCCTGTATCCCCGGAGAGCCCTCGTCGTATGGAGCATCGTTGGCCATCTGAAAAAGAAGGTGAAAAATGAGCAAAATGAGCAAAAAGTGCCAAAAGTCAACAAAAGTCAACTCTCAGGAGGAGAAAAAAGTCAAAAAGTCAAAGCCCGAGAAAAGGGCGCCAAACTCAAGACAAACTTGGGGGAAACATACCTCAAATGTTGAAAGTGGAGAAAAAAGCTCCGAAAGCAAGATTTGTTCGGTTCAAGTGTGAAGGAAACCAAAGAGTTTTCATGAATCAACTTCGCGTGGGGCGTTGGAAAACGCATGTGAAGCCCGGATCTAAGAGGAAAAGAGGTCTAGGGAGGAAGAGGAGTGATTTTCGGCCTTGTATGTGTGAGCATTTGTGCTTTGGAGTTGTGGTTTTAAAGACCCGAGCCTTGAAAGACCAAACTGCCCCGAATTTTCCTAAACTGGTCGACCGACCAGTTTTTATGGTCGACCGACCACCTAAGTGGTCGACAGATGATTTTGGTGGTCGGCAGCTTTTTGGGGTGGTCGGCAGGCTCCCAATGTTGTCCCTATGTGTTTGTATGCTGTTTGGAGTCCTTGGCCCTCAAGAAAGTGCAAGCAAAGTTCACTCTTTTTGGCTCAAAAAGTCCCTGCGGGAGCTTCGATTCATGTCATCAATGCACGACTCATCGTCAAGCCTTCATGAGCAAAGTGTATCCTTTTTGAATGCATTGTCACCCCTCCAAGAGGTAAATCGGAGGTTGTATTTGAATCGGCCTTGTGAAGGCATGTTTTCTTCATTCGGTGTTTTGCATTGAATGTACACTTCTTTCTTGATTATATCACACTTTTGTTTTGCATAAGGTATGCATGTTTCCCTTGCATTGTTATGCACCTTGTCACTTGCATTGTTATGTACTTCTTGTTTCGCATAGAATATCTATCTCGAATGTTGCAAGGAACATGCGTTCAACTCTCTTGCACTCAGATGCGTTTGCCGCTTTTACATAGAATGTGCACTCCTCGCATATGCGTAGAACGTGTTGTCAATCCTGCATAGAATATGCATTGTGTTTTATTGTACCTGTTGAGTTTCTTTCTTACACAGGAAACGATGTTGTATGTATGGTTCATTCGAAGCTGATACAATCAGACGATATTGTATGTACAGTTCATTCAGAGGAATTCCAGGTAAGATTTTTCCTGTCCTTTGAATTCATCTTGTCTCGGTTAGAAGCATTCAGGTACGTTTGGTGCTTACACCGATACCTCGTTGGTTAGAGACATTCAGGTACGCCCAATGTCTACACCGATATCTGCCTTTCCCTCTCTCGCACGTGATACGCTGAGAGGTGTTGCCTTTCCCTCTCTCGCGTGTGATACGCTGAGAGGTGTTGCCTTTCCCTCTCTCGCGTGTGATACGCTAAGAGGTGCTACATTTCCCTTTCTCGCGTGTGATACGCTGAGAGGTGCTGTTTCCCTTTCTCGCGTGTGATACGCTGAGAGGTGCTGTCTTTCCCTCTCTCGCGTGTGATACGCTGAGAGGTGCTGCCTTTCCCTCTCTCGCGTGTGATACGCTGAGAGGTGTGGCCTTTCTCTCTCTCGCGTGTGATACGCTGAGAGGTGCTTCGTTTGAGAGTTCAGGTATCCCCGATAGTCGCTTTTGGCCTTTCCCACGTATCGCGATGGTGGGAATTGTATGATTTTCTTACATCCTTTCTGGTGGAATGTGTGAGACTGTTGTTTCTTATTCACTTGCTTAAAATGTTGCATTTATCGTGCCTAGTATTTGCATTCAAATGTTTCATTACAGCTTTCTTTGCATGATCATAAGTCATGCTCTTGCATCGTGCATGTTCATTTGCATTTTGTCCTGGCCTGCGAGCATATCTATTTTTTATCTTGCCTGTTTGTCTAAGTCTTCGGCCTTGTCAAAAATGAGTCGTCTCTAGGCTTTGACATTCACTCCCGTCATTTCATGACTTCCGAGTTCTGTCAAAGAGGGGCAACTGTAGACACCCCATTTTTGACTGTCCTAAAGACTTGGACATCATCGTTTGAGTGCTTGATGATTACGCATGTTCACGCTCGTTTGGAGTCCCCGAGGTTTTTGGCTGCGCGCCTTGCCCCTGAGTCTCTAAGCTCTCTTGGTTTTGTGCTTGTTTTAAGCCAAACCTTGGTGCCCCCTTTTTCTTGGAGGGAGAAGTAGAGGTGTAGACCACTTTTCTCCCCTACGAGCCAGTTTTCTCCCCTACAGACCACTTGTGGTGGTTGGTTAGCTAGGGTGGGTGGTTGGTCGATCACCTTAAGTGGTCGGCAGCCTGCCACCACCTTCTTCTTTTTGTGTAGACCACCTTTCCCCCTCTGTCGACCAGCTTTTGTCCCTGTTGACCACATTGGGTGGTCGGTCGACTAGGTGGGGTGGTTGATCGACAACTTTAACTGGTTGGCGGCCTTTCTGCAGATATTTTTGGTGCCAGCTGTGCCAACTGTTAGGCACAGAATGCATCCTCCCTACACAAGGAGGGATTTGAGCACGCTTTATCTTGCATTTCTATATAAGGGGAAGTGCTTCCCCCTTAGAGAGGGTTCAGATTTTTTAGAGCAAAAAATCTACTCTCTCTCTAGAATTCCCTCATCTCTCTCTCTCTCTCTATATTTTTGTGCTTAAAGTGTTTGAAAGTGGGAATTCTTGGTGGATTTGTAAAGTAACTCTTGATCAAACACCACCATAATTGAGCTGAGGTTCTTGGGAGTGATATTTGAGTTCTAAAAGCTGGTTTTGGGCTGAAGAAGTTGCTGTTTTGCTGTGGTTCTACAAGGGTGAGCATCTCCCTCTTTTAAGCTTATTTTTGTACACAATCTTGACCACCTTTGCATGCTTTTTTTGGCCTAAGTTTCAACTGCAAAAAGTTATGTTTTTAAGTACTTAAAGTGGTTGTTTAAGGCTTTGTTTGAGTTAAGGGTGGTTTACCCCCTTTGGTGGCTTGTTTTGCCTTGTTTTGTGCCGTCTTTTATGGCTTTTGAAACCATCTCTTTTTGGCCTTCTCACCACTGAAACTAAGAGGAATTTCAATGGTGGAAAAGTGGTTTTGAGGTCCCAAATGGGTGGGGGTGGTCCTCCCTCCTCTTCTCTTGTTTGCATGTGTTGATGGCCCTGCAAAAGAGCATGTGTTTGTACTTCTTGGAGGCTTTGTTTAGGCTCATTTTTGTGACTTTTTAGACCTGCCATAACTCTGTTTTTGGCTATCTTGGTCACCTCTTGCATGCTTCTTGTACTTGTAGTGTAATCCTACTTGTAGCCTTGCAAAGTAGCATGTCTTTGTGCTTTGAATTTGCTTAGTTCAAGCATGTTTTTAGCCATTATTTGACATGTCATAACTCTGATTTGTGTTGGTTTGGTTGCCTCTTGCATGCTCCTTACAGTTGTAGTGCAATTTTGTTCACTAGCCTAGTGTATTTGGTGTTTTAGCCTATTGATCTAGCATGTGTATGCTCTACTCCAGCACATTTTTGGCTATGATTTAGCATGCCTTAGGTCTGATTTAAGTGGTTTTGGTTATGCATGCTTGGCTTTGCATAGCTATAGTGTATTCGGCTTTACTAGCCTTGCACTTTGGGACCCCTAGCATGCTATATTTGTGATGTGTGCATGATATGGCTTCATTTGATATGTAATTTCAGAGCATAAACTTCTACCATACTCTCATGTTTTCCACTCCTTCAATGTGTTTGGGAGTTGTGTCTTCAAGCCTTGTTGGCGAGCCATCAAACGTGCATATTTTCATTGTGTTATATGCCTTGATCTTAGTATATTTCAGCCACTGTTTTGGCATATTTAACCTCTATCCGGGGTTGGTTTGATCATTTAGGCTTAGTATTGGATGCCTATAGTGCTATGCTCTTTGCTAGCTTTGATGCCTTAGCTTCTAAACATGTCATGCATGCATTGCTTACATGATAGAGCCTTGTGCATGCCACTGTAGCATCGATAGATGAGCATGTTGTTTGCATGTGTGTTGCATTGCATTGTGTTTGGATCTGATGTCAATCCAAACACGAGAAACGAGGGACATTTCATACTTGAAGTGATAAAACGTGCCTCATTTCTTGGTCGCCGTCCCCCTTGATTGTGCATGATAGGGTGGAGGCCTTTCGAGTCTTATGTGTGCATTCATTGAGTTTTGCACAAGCTTGATCCTTTGGCCACCATGCATTGAAAATGCTTGGTTGTTGGCTCGAGAGTCAAGTGCCATACTCCTTTGAGCTTGAGATATGATAAGGAGTGTGAAAGTGCATACATTTTCTTGCAAATACACTGTCTTGCCTCTGTCTGTGCTCTGTTGCAGCAACAGGAGGAATTTCAGCCCTCAAGGTGTTCTTGAGATCAGAAAGAAGCAATTTGGAAATCGGTGTAATTTTCGAAGATTCAAAAGAGTGCAAACAGAGGCGTCTTGAGGCAAGGCGGTGGATTTCCGGGAGGACGCAACCGAGCATGCATATCTCCCTCGCCCGCGAGGCCATTTATCGCTTTTGCTAGCTAGTTGTAGTTGATTACATGTGTTGTAATTAATTTAGCTTAGTGCTTTGTAATATTCTAATTAGCTTAGATTAACTAGTTATTCAATTTGGTTTGTAATAATTAATTAGCAAGCATAGTTAGTTAATTAGTTGGTTTGTAATAGTTAGCTTAATTAGCGTAGCTAGTTAGCTTTCATTTTATTCGGACCCTCCGTCGAGAGGGCAAATGTTGTAATAAGTATGCGTGTGTGTGTGAATGTTTTCAACCCCAGGTCTTTCTCCATTTTACTTATCCGCTTTCGACGGTCAGTTTTAGGGCATATTTCAATTAGCATCCTTATGCTTGTATGCGTGCATAATTCATTTGTCTTGCATGCGCCAGGCTCGGCTCATCATTCAAACTACATTGTATTTCAAATACCTACTTGAATATGTGTTTAACAACATGTTATCAAGTGTTGCATTCATATGCCATCTTAGCTAGCCGAGCCTATTTTAGTTGCATTTTGCATGTGTTGCATTAGGCATCTTGTATAATTAGGATCATGTATTGATTTCTAATTGGTTTCTGTTTTAGCTCGGAGTACACTTTGAGTGTTTATGCTTTAGCATCCTTGCATGTGTGTAAGTGACTGCCATGATAGCATGCTTGCCATGAGGCTATTTGCTTAAGTGCTTAACTATATGAATGCCTGTGGATGAAGGTTTCATTGCTTGAATTGGAATAATTCATCGAATGTGCGTTTTAAGCCCACTTTGCAGAGTGGCAAAATCATGTTGTTTTAAAACCCACTTGAGAGTGGCAAATCCGCGCTTTAGCCTACTCGAGGGTAGCACTTTCAAACCATTTTCGAAAAACAAACATGAGATGTTTTGTTCCAAATTTAGTGATTTAGTCTATACTTGTGTGTTGTGCGCATCACATAGTAATATAGCTAATAACCGGAATAAGGACACAAGTGTTTTCAAAATAACATATCATATTAGTAGAGCCCGATCCTTTGATCGGGCGAGTTGGGGTGCTCATTTCATGACCTTCCCCCCTTGTACCCAAGTTCCCGAGCCGAAGCAACTTTGGTGATGACGGACACGTGGCCTTAGGCATGAGTCAGGATTTCCTAAATTTCCCAAAATAAAATATTTAGGCGGCGACTCTGAAATCTGGCAAAGCAGTCCATGTTTGGCGCTTTTTGATTAAAATCAATTTTCTAAAACGATTTGCCGGATTTGGACTCTTTGGTGATTTATCAGTCTTACATTGCACTTTGTGAGATTAGATTCAGAACCGTGACAGGAGTCCGAACTGTAGTAGCTAAGAACACAACTCGCGCCCTAGCGCGCGGAACGAGTTCGGGCGGTCTACAAGAAGCTAGCTTACTTGGAGTCCTATCCTCAGCTCCTTCTTTGACTCTTGACAGGGCTGATTGTTATATATGGGCTAGTACATCTGCAAGCCCTAGTGAGTTCTCTGTGTCTACTCTCTACTCTTTTAGTAGCTCTCATATTACAATCTGTAAGCATATTTGAAATAGGGCTGTCCTCCTTAAGGTTTCATTTTCTGTTGGTTGGCTTGGAAAAACAGAATCAAGTCAGCAGAATTTATGCACAGAATTGGCATTTTAGATTCTAGTGTTTCCACCATTTGCCCCTTCTGTAACTCTGAATCTGAATCTGCTATCCATGTCTTGCTCCTTTGCCCTTTTTCTTGGTTGATTTGGTCTTCTATAATTCATGATTGGGGGCTTTCTTGGTGCATACAAGGTTCAGTGGATGGCCTTCTCCAATGGTGGATGGGTGTCAACTTCAAGCACTTTGATAGGTTAATTTGGAGAGCTATCCCCCTCAATGTTTTTTGGTCGTTTTGGAAACACAGGAACGAGTGTGTTTTTGCAGAGGCTCAACCCAACTTCTCTGGTATGAGCGAAACTATCAAAATCAGAGTAGCATTTTGGCTAAAAGCATCTATTAAGGACCTTCCCTACTGAGTTAATGATTTAACCTTCAATTGGAGACAAATGGCTGTATCTTTTTGGCCGGAATGATTTTGTTTTTGCAGAGGCTCAACCCAACTTCTCTGGCCTGAGCGAAATTATCAAATCAGAGCAGCACTCTGGCTGAAAGCATCTATTAAGATCCTTCCCTATTCAGTCGATGATTTAATTTTCAATTGGAGACAAATCAGGGGTTGTTTTTGATCCCATAGCTGGGCTTTATTGTGTAATGTGGTGATATCTTTGCTGGTGTGTTCTGTGCCTGGTTCTGCTGATGTGTTGTTACTGGTATTTGTTGAGCTTTATAGGATTGGATTGCTTTTAGTAGTGGCTAAGGTTATAGAAATTCTATCTCTGGGCTGGTATGTGCTTTCTGTATCTGCATCTTTTGGGTTGGTTAGCGCTGGCATTTGCTATTTTGTAGGATTGGATTGCTAACAGTGGCTGCAACTCGAGGACTGGTACTGGTGGTTGCTTATCTGGCTTATGGCTCAGCTGGTTGTTGCTCAGTTATTTTTTTTCTTTGTTTTTGCTCTGTTTGTTGGTCTCTCACCAACTAGGAGGTTGGAGCTTGAACTAGCTCCAAGCTCCTCTTTATTGATGTATTCTATCATACTTTGTATGTGTTTCATCAATAAAACTTCCTTTTTTGCCGATCAAAAAAAAAAAAAAAACGTTTGAGAAAAGTATCTTAATGAGTTTTTTAGTGTTATATTGATTTGAGTGTTATGTTTAGAAAAAATGCACTAAAGAGTTTTTAAGTTTGTTACACTGGAGTGTTACGTTTAGGTAAGAAGTTTTTGTGTGTTATATTAATTGGAGTGTTACGTTTCAAAAAAGTACATTAAAGAATTTTTTATAGTGTTATATTGGAGTGTTACGTTTTTGAGTATTACATTTGGGAAAAAAAAGTACACTAGGAAGTTTTTTTTTTTTTTTTTTTGAAATGTTACGTTTAGTAATTTCAACATTATGAAAAAAATTCACATTTTGGCGATTTATGTAATTCACACTAGAATGAGACTTTTGGCTCTATAAGGAAAAAAAAAAAAAGGACCAAACAACTTTTTTTTGTTTTTTGTTGTTTTTGATCAACAAAAAAAATCCTTTATTGATGAACAAAGAACTCATTACATCAAGAAAGGAAAAAAAAAAAAAGGGTGCAAAAAGCATCATTGCGAGACATACCAATCCCAACTAGGTTGACACTAATATGCCCGACCAAACCCTTGCTAGCACACCAAAAAAAGTTGGTGAGTAACCAACCACAACCACAAGAAACAACAATGGGCATAACAAAACCCCACCAAAAACAGTATAGCAACATCCCACCAATCTAACCTTTGTTACCCAAACCAAGACACAAACACACAAACACACAAACACACAACAAGCATAACAAAACAGCACAACACCAGTACCAAGAATATCAACACCGGCACAACAATTAGCATCAGCCCAATACCAAGAATAACACCAACAGCACAACACTTTGTACATCTCCTGATCCAAAGAGTTAAGCAAGACTACCAACATCCAATGACACACCAGCAACAGTGTAGAGATATAGAGCAGAAATACCAGCAGTAGAGTAGAAATACCAGAAAAAAACCAGAAATTCACCATTTGCCTCAAGATCACTATTTATAAGATCACTATTTGGAATTTGTTGGTACTTCACCCAATAATTTATCTTGTTTTCATATATATAAACAGTGAGACTTTTAGATTTGTTATTTATTTATATTTAAATAGAATCACAAATTTTTAATATTTCTTTTTTATATTTAATTATATCTAGTCGAATTTAAATCGAGAGAGGTGATACAAGTCCTTGCCTCAACCCTATTGCGAGTAACCAAAATATAAATCCCCCAAATACTATTTGGCTCAACCCTGTTGCGACCCCCCCCCCCCCCCCCCCCCCCGGGCGGGAAAATACTATATGGCTAAGACATGCTACATGTTTGAAAGTCCATTAATACTGTTTGGCTCAGACATGCAACATGTTTGAAAGTCAATTAATACAAAGTTTGTTGAACCCCTCCAAAATTATTAATTAAATGTAAATATAATCTATTTGGGTACGTATGTTAGAAGTATTTAGATATGTATACTAAGCATCATTCCTTGTCAAAATATCACTTTAACACTGTTGGAAATTTCATATTTAGTAGCATTTAAAAAATGCCGCTATAGGTGTAAAAAGCGCTGCTAATTCTTTTTGTGACGTTTAGTACCAAACGTCGAAGATACGACCGTTGCTATAACGTTATGGCGCTTTAAAAATATCATTAGATTAGTATAGGCGGTGTTCAAAAACGCCGCTAAATGTGGTAAATAACGATAAAATGACGCCATCCAGTATTTCGCGACGTTTTAAAAATGCCGTGATAAATTTTTTCCTATTTTAAAAATATGACCGTTGGCACTGTAGTAGCGTTTGTAAAAACGCCGTTATAGTTTTTCTTTTCTTCTTCTTTTTTTTTTTTTTTTGAAATTGTGCTAATTCTGTTTGATTTAACTAAAAAAATACCTGTAATAAAGCTGAAAAATAGCAATAATATAGATAAAGCTTTGCTGTTATTTCAATATATTGACTAAATTTACGCAAACATTACATGATTATTCTAAACTAAAATCAAGCAACAAACACAACCAAAAAATAAAAGAATAAAATATTGTATCACAAACATGTATTGCCAACTTGTCAAATAACAAATTCAACAAGACAAGAGGAAAAATATGATTTCAACAAAACTTCTACATCAATTTTCTACAATCTTGGTTAGCACAGTAATAAGCAAATAATTGTGAAGGTGTTGTAGAGATAGTCTCTCCAAAACATTTGATTATGCTACACATGGATAGAAAAGGCTGGCTCAGGCTAATGATTTAATGTATATCATCCAATGACCCATTAGCAATGACATAAGTCCAAAAAGCATTAGCTCTGCCAAAAGGTAAAGATAACCAAAATCAAAGTGATGAGTTAAAAAAACAGAGAATAAACAAAAACCTATCTCTAAAACCCCAATACACCAAAAAAATGGGAAAAAAAGAAAAAAAAAATTAGAATGATGAATAAAAAATAGAGAATAAAAACAAAAACTCCAATATCTCATCTTCCTTGATCTTGTCCAGAGCAACAAGAAGAGCTTTCCTCTTAGTCCTACCCATCCACTATTACAAAGAGAAAAGATGAGAGCAATAAATTAAAAAACATTCGCAAAACACATAAATGTCAGTGTATATAGATGTATGTAAATATGAGATGTTTTTTTTTTTTTTAGAACCTTTGCAAACTGTTTGAGTGAGGCATGAAAGAAGAACCCAAGACCAACCTCCCCCAAAATGAGTCACTTGTTTGCAAAAATTTTCCTCATGAAAATACTCAGCTTTCACAGCATAGGAACTCAATTCTCTAGTAGACCCAGATTCAGACGTTTTCCCAATTTCACCCATAGTATCAATCAATACCCAAAAACCTCACTAACCAATTACTAGTGTTTCTTAAACCACCAAATGAAACCCAATTCAGTTCCTTTGCAAAGAAGCATAAAATTTCTGAAATTCTCAGATCCAGAATGCATAAATAATCTTTTTCATGAACAAAATGAAATTTCTGAAACCCAATTCACTAAAATTTTTGAAATGTCTAAAAAACAGAATGCATAAGTAATCTTTTTCAAGAACAAAATGGGAAAAAGAAACAAGAGTTCTTTCGTTAAAGAATTCATCTTCCAACTAGGATAGCACTGGTACATTACAACAGCTACCAATTTACTTTTAAACAAAAATAAGCATTCCCAATTTAGCCATCACTGTTCAGACCATTAGGAAAAATATTTTGAATAAAGCAACTAAAACTTGTAATTTTGGATTACTTACCAACAAATCCTGAGACAAAGCTAAGGTAGTCCTCTGGTATCAACCTTCTATCAAATCCTAGCAGAGGAATAAAATAACCAACACGACTGACAATAAATTCATAGAAATAAAGACCATGTATTCATCAAAATCATTCAAAGTAATGTTAAAGTAGTACCTTCAAAGTCAAGTAAACCCTAACAATGTAGGAAGACAAGTCAATCTGCATCAATTATCAACGTATTAGTGTGATATTCAGAAACACGCATGTGCTTTAACTTCATAGTGAAAGCTAATGAACAGAAATGGGCAATCACTATAGGAAATTGCACTTTTGCCGACTAAAAATTTAGTCGGCAAAAGTCCATTTTTAGTCGCCAAATGTTATCCGTGACTAATTTTTTTGGTCGCCACTTTGGTCGCCAATTGAAGGTTGGGAAAAGTAATTAGCGACTAAAAATTTTTTTAGTCGGAAAAAAGTTATATTTACCGAATAAATTTTTGGTCGTTGAATGTTACATTTCCGCGACTAACCATTTTGTTGCTAAAACACTTTAGTTGCCAAAATTGATATTTTTCCGACTAAATATGTTAGTCGCTAATTGTCACATTCCCCGACCAAAAGTGTTAGTCGCCAAAAGTAATGTTGTTTGCATGACTAAAACTTTAGTCAGCAATAGACCTATTTGTGACCAAACACTTTGGTTGCCAAAATTAATAATTTTACCGACTAATTATTTAGTTGCCAGATGTACCCTTTCGCCTACCAACATTTTGGTCACCAAATGTGAATAGTGAAACACTGACTAATCACTTGGTCGCCAAAAGAGGAAAAACCAAACCAAATTTTCGTCGTCAATTCAATTATTTTTGTTTATGAAAATAGAAATAAAATATAAAAAGAATTCCATTTGACCTATATGATATATAATAATCCATCTAAACCATTTAATATAACCTGTAATTTGCAAGAATCATTCAAACCAACAAAATCAACTAAAAAATGGCCATGTAATCTATATAATTTTTCATGCACAAGTAATTTCAAACTACATAATCATCCAATTAAAATGGTCATGTAATCTATATAATCATCCAATTCACATCCATCTAGTATAAAAATTTAAAACATAACAAGTAGTTATTATGTTTTAAATTTTTATCCATATGCATCTATCCAAAAATATAACTAGTCTATCCAAATACTTTCTATACACATCTATCAAAAATATATAATCCTTCAAAAAATGTAACAAGTGCCAAATAGTCCTGTACAATTCAGCTTCGTGCACGAGTTCATCTATCTGTACAAAAGAAAAACAAAAATAATGTCAGGTAATTTTTTTATGAAAATATTTGCACATCACTCGAATTGTGCAAATTATCTTAAATTCAAAAAGGTCCATGAAAGTAAAGATAACATGAACAAATTAAAGGACTATCAATACCATTTTGTAAATAAAACAACATTCATATGTATACATCCAATCGACATTAAAATTCTATCAATAGCAATGCACTACACTCAGAAAAATTTCATGAGTAATAGATGTATGCTTTCACAAGTTTGTTTAATCTACTTCGAGGTGACCATTATAATCTTGGTGCTATTTCCAATTTTTGCCCCCAAACGGCCCGTTTTTGCCTTTTCTCTCATATTTTTTTATATCTAAATCTCTAACCATACTTCTTATCAATACACCGCTTGCTCTGACAAGTTTGGATAAAGGGAAGGCAAGAGTAAAAGTATCATAGTGAGGTACCTAATCCCAACTAGGTTCGCACCAAATGTGTATCTTAAAGTTCAAAAGAAAAAGAGAGAATAAAAAAAGGGTTTCTCCTCCTTTCTAGTCTTTGATTTGTTTAATTCTTCAACTTCACAGCTTATCTAGCAATATTGTGCTACCATCATTTAACAAACCCCATGACAAAACAATGATTTGTAAAAAACCCAAGTGAAAAAATAAATGTCAAAT
Organism: Camellia japonica; assembly: GCA_030407325.1. Classification (NCBI taxonomy): domain Eukaryota; kingdom Viridiplantae; phylum Streptophyta; class Magnoliopsida; order Ericales; family Theaceae; genus Camellia; species Camellia japonica. Next base: position 142,036,761 of record JAPPVO010000059.1, on the reverse strand, counting down.
GATAATATAAAACTTAGAGAAAAACAGGGCCATTAATGTTTCATGAAAGCAAGACCAATTCCTTGCCAAGCAATACCAATTAAGTGAGATCACAAGTGACAAAATAGGTATCCAGCAAGGAGGGTAGGGGGATAGAATAGGTGAAATACACTAATGTAAGTTGATGCAACTTCCTGTTTAAGAACAATCTTAGAATCTTAGCAACCAATACTTCTCTGAATTTAATCTAATTTCCACATAATGTCACTACCTCCTAAACATTATAGTTAGCCAAGATAGGGCTATGCTTGTATTGAAAGAGCTAATTCAACAAGCACAAGCTTAATCATATGTTCAATCATCAAAATTAACTAAAAAATTGATATAACAAAATACAAACACACAGAGGAAAATGTAAATAACATAATACAAAATGACACAACAACAATCTGACATAGCAGAGATAACAGAAGATGAAAAGACAATTGAAAATTCAATAGATACTTTAGTAAAGATTTGAAAGTTGTTTATTATTTGTAGCCTTGCTTTTGCTGATGTTATTTTATTTTTTCTTTGAGCACTTTTAGTTCTCATTTGTAACTTTTGCACTTTCAATCTTCTTCTAAATAAAATTTCTTTGTTGTCATAAAAAAAGTAATATTTGTACAAAAAAATAGATACCTAATTGTTTACATCTCCTATTTCATAATTTAAATAACTTCCAAGTACTTTGAACAAAATTAATACTATATCTTACGAAAATATTTGCACACTAAAAAATATAATGAGTGAATACCAATGCCAAATAAATTCTTTATCTAGGATTTTTATCTTTTTAAAGCAATAAGCATGATTTACCAGCATATAAATTACTCCAAATCAAAATACAATAACAAAATAGATGGATAATAGCATAATGAAGACATAATATGCTCATAACAAACACTTGAACCAAGGAAGACAAATCTGTATAAGCAAGGAACTCATTGCTATGGGAAAAAAATTAGTTCATACCTTTCCAGTAATCATGGTATACGTATTGAGAACATCCATGACTGTTGACTCGGAGTGAGTTGTCGAATCATAACTCTATTGAACATAGTGAGATAAATAAGCAAAATTACCAAATGAAAATGGGTTCAAGAATGGCATTTGACAAAACCCACCGCCGATATAAAGCAATTGTCCAGCGAAGGCTTATTGACTGGTTCATATATGTCATAAATATCGAAGAATAACTCATCCATAGGCCCTAGAAGATCAATTCCTGGCTTTAGTTCAATCTTAGGCTGATCAGTATCTGCCTCAAGAGCCGAAATTGTAGCAAGACAAAAGCCATGATTCCTAGATCATGAAGCAAACAGATAGAGATAGAGTTATATTCGAAGTTAAAGATTCCATTGAAATGAATGGAAGTTATTTATGAAAACAAAACAAGAGGATTGAAAACGAAATTGAAAGAAATCTAAATTGAAATCTAAATCTAATTCGAAATTAGCTACTTAGAAATTGAAAACAAAGAGAAAAGGAACAATATCAACATATAGAAAACAACATCAACAATCTCGAATTGATCATATTATCTAAAATTAGAAACTTTAAGAACAAAAAGAATGAAATTAATTAATAGTTTAAAGATGAATACAAAAATAAACCACACCATACATATAAAAATGAAATTAACCCTATTGAAAAATGTAAGGGGGTGAGAGGTATCACCTTCTCTGAAACTACTATTGAATCTGCGAGGTACATTGTGGAGGTACCTGTTACGACCTGTCCCAGTTGTCTTCCTTCGATCACCTTCACACTCCAATTATCTGAAAATATGACCACATCAGATCAATACAACCAACCAATATATATATATATACATACATATTATTGGAAAATAATGATTTTTCAGCAACTTTAATTCGAAATTAAAGTGGACCCAACCGCCAGTTGAGGTGGGTCTAAGTGGTTTTGTATTCTCTCAAGTGAGAAGATTACAATATAAAAAATGATGTGTCGAAACCATTGAGTTGTGAATGAGAATTGTCTTATAAAGTGGGTATCAATAGAAGTTGGGCTTGGGCCTAGGCTTGGACTTGGACATAGGTTTAGTCTTGGTTTGGACTGGCCTAGGCTTGTGTATGTGCATGTATTGGACTTAGTCTTGGGCATGGGCTATGTGCTATGCTGGACTGGGCTTGTCTTGTGCATATGTTTTAGACTGGGTGTGGATTAGGTTGTGACCCAATACCTGTATCCATTTTGCGACCCATCTAGTTGGATTATTTAAATAGCATTATATATATATTTATTTATTTATTTATTCAACCTTTGTAACTCTCATCTTTTGATGATAGAGTTGATGATCATTATGCACATGGGAGTTTTGAACCTTTGTAACTTAGCCCTAAAGGCTAGACTTGATGGCCATTGATGCTAGGTTTTATGGTAGCCTTCATGGCTAAGACCTCTCCCTACAAGTATTAAAAGGGCCTTTCCTCTCCAACTTAGAAGAAGAGTTTAAGAGAGATTTTTGATGGAAAATGGAGATGTTATTTTGAGAAAAAAAAAAAGTTGGATATGTTTTTTACCCCAAAGAAAAATTTCCCATCTTCTTTTGCTAGTCTCTTCTTTGGTTCTTGTTAGAGAGAGTGCAACCATTATCAAGTTCGCTAAAGCTATTCAGAAGGTGCTTCTACATTAGCTGGTTTCGACCGTTGTATCCAGGGAGACAGACGCCGGTGTACCTTAGCATCTATCGGGAGGCGGCGAATCTGTTTTAAGGAAACTATGGTATCACACAAGCTTTGGTTTGCTTCCTTTTACTAGTTTTATTTTATTACGAATTTCTGTAAATTCCAACATGTTCTTGTTCTGAAATTCAAAGTGGTTGTTTAATATGAATCTATTTATTTTGTTTGATTTACACAATTTATACAACATATATATATATATATAGAGAGAGAGAGGGAGAGAAAGGGCTTATATGTCCTCTTACGGGCAGCAGGGAAAGCACAAGCAAAACATCAGCCTAGTTTCACTCAAAATGATCTGGAGGGAAATGGGGAAACAGAGAAACAGAAGAGCGAGAGAGAAAAAGATAAAGAGAAAAAGAGAAATAGAGAGAGGAAGAGAAACACCTCAATGTTGAAACGAAGCGATGCAGGGTGAGGAGATGCAAGCAACAATGGCGATATAATGATGCGTGACGGTAGAAGATCAGCGATGAGCGATGGTGGAAGACCGACAGTGACTGTAAATGACAAATCAACGATGGTGAGTCTGTGAGAGTGAGAGAGAGAGAGAGAGAGAGAGAGAGAGAGAGATTGAACTTGTTTGGGTGTATGTACAGACTGATAGAAAAATAAGAAAAAAAATAAAGTAAATCATAATTAATAAATTGGGTGGTAATGTGAGGGTATTCCCACCAAAAAATAAATCTGCGTGTGGTTTGAAAATTTTAAACTTTATTACCGACTAACTATTTTTTGGTCACTAAAAATAAGTATTTGCCGACCACATTTTTGGTTGACAAAGATCAAAAGTAAAAAAATTTCATTAATATTTGGCAACTAAATTTTTGGCAAAAATTGGTATATGATGACTAAATTTTTTTTTGGTCACAGAATATAAATATATGCTGACCAAAAGTTTGGTCGCCAAAAATTAATAGCAATAATTATTCTAAATATTTGGCAGCAACTAAATTAGTTAGTAGGCAAAAATTATAGACCACGACTAAATATTTTTTTGTCAACGAAAATTCATATTTAGCGACCAAACTTTTGGTCGCCAAAGATTAATTGCAAATATTATGTTGGTTATTTGGCGATTAAATTTCTTTTAAAACTGTTTGTATTCCTGTTCTACTTTAGACCTAGGCGCCAATCTATGTCACTAAAATTTTACACCTTTGGCGACTAAATTCACTTTTTGTCGAAAAATCTTAATCTATAATGACTAAACTATTTGGTAGCCAAATCTTAAGTAACGACAACTAAAATGTTAGTTGCCAAAAGTATCAATTTGGCGACTAATTTTTTTTTGTTGGGAAAAATGAGTATATGACGACTAATTTTTTTTTTTTTTTATATCTGCAACCAAAATAGTTCAATAACAATTAAAATAGCTTAGTTTTATTATCTGCGACCAAAATATTTAGTCGCTAATTTTTTTTCATTCCCACTTTTTTTTTTTCCTTCCTTCTTTGACTTTTGCCGACCAAATTTCAATTTTGGTCATAGAAAATTATATTTTGGCAACTAAAAAATATTAGTTGGCAAAACTCCAAACCTTTGCCTACCAAATTTTTACTTAGTCACCAAGTGAAAACTTTTTGCAACTGAATAAAAGTTAGTCGGCAAAATTGGTCAGGAAAAATGTAAATTCCTGTAGTGAATTCATTGAAACACTAATCAGCTAAATACCTGTGTAGGGTCAATAACTTCCTTGTGATCAATTTAAAACTAAAAACAAAAGACAGAAATGTCTCTACAAACCAGCTAGCATTTGTCTACCAAATAGCTTGAAAACCTATGCTTTCAGTTTGAAATTACATGGAAATCTTATCCATGGCCAACAAATACACATTTACGAGGAACACAAACAGAATCTATAGAGTAGAAATAGAACTACAATAAAGAAAGAGATGTTTATACATACAAATGTTCTAATACATTCAATAGACAAGGACAAAAGATGAAAAGGAACACATGAAGAACTAGCCCTATTTTGATCTGATCCAAAATTCTTGATTTTGTATCATACATTTCCACCCATTATTAATTACAACTTACTTCTTCAAGGACAGGAGTCAACCTTGGGTCTGGATATGTCTTTGTTGCTTTTGGAGATGGAAGTTCCTCAGTTTCAGATCCGGAATCAGCAGAAGTGTTGCTATTTTTTATCTGACTCAATAAAATGATTAAATCAACCTTTAGAAAGCAATGTCATATCTTCAACCATATCAAGTTGGGGAGGGGGGGAAGAAAGAAAGAAAAGAATTTCTATAGAGCACATCACCATGATCAGCAGGTTGATGAGGTCCAGAAGTCCAAATGAAAATTTAAGTTGCTTGTAAGATACTCAAGTAGAGCATACCGTAGGATAATGTGGCTTTTCATCACTAGTTGCTCTCTCCTCACTGTCTGATATGGTCACTATTCATCTGGATTCTTGCACTTCACCATAAAAAATCATCTGCTTACATACAGTTACATAACTTCAGGAACCTACGAAACAAGTTACCAATAAAAGGACTTATACTACTAAGTCACTACAAGAAAATGCAATATTGGTGGCGCAACAAAATGCGTTGCTAAAGTAAAAACTCGTTGGCAAAAAGTTTTGCCGACACATAAAGCTGCATCAGCAACCCGTAGGCAAAAGTGAGTCGGCAAAACTCTTTGCCAACAAACTTATCATTGCGTTGGTAAAAGTACGCCTTTAGCGACGAACATAGTTGTCGATAAAGCCTTCACCTACCATTGGCAATTCACCATGCGTCGCTAAAATAGTTCAAATATAATGATTGTGTGACACTTTTGCCGACACAAATTTGCATCGTCAAAAATTACACTTTTAGCAACACAATATGAGTTGGCAAAAGTAAACCTTTGGTGACACATTTCCATCGGTAAATGTTGCCTTTTGCCGATGAGTTGTTTGTTGAGAAAGTTTCACTTTTGGCAACAAATTTGCATTGGCAAAAGCAATTAAAAATTATTTATATTTTCTATAAGAGTTCTTTTACCGACGATTGATTGTGTCGCTATAAATATAAAAGTCACCAGCATGTATGTACTGCATATATAATAATAATTTTCCATAAAAATGCTGCCCTGTGATTTTTTTCCCCTTATAACTTGTATCTTCTCTATAAAACATACAAACAAATCTATATATAACAAACTATACAAACTAAACTTAATGCCATACATCATAACAATTACTAATATAACCAAATTAATCTCAAATGTATTAAAATAGAAAACAATCCCAAATTCCATTCAAATATCCAACAATACTAAATATAAGAATCTTAAAATGTGTCCAAATATCGAACAACTCGAAACATAATAATACCAAAATGAATCCAAGTATTCAACAAAACAACCTATAAAATGAAACAAAGAAAAATAATATAAACGACTACATTATCAATGCATTAACTTCAAAACTAATATATAGATATGTGGAGAAGTGGTTTGGAAATACTGTTTAGATCCTGGGGGACGCTCTTGATCCTCAGCTAGCCACCTGAAAAAGAATTAACACTCCGGTCGGGGTGCCGGAATTAGCACTCCGATGGATAAGTCAGTGTATACTCTCTTGATTGCTTGTATCTTAAGTTAAACAAGCTAGTTCTCACATAATTCTTTCTAGCTGATGTTCTTCTATTTATATCTTTTCTTTCTTGGGCCTTAGGGTTGGGCCCACTTTTAATTTGCCATTCAGCTTCTTTTGTAGCAAACCGCTTTTCACTCGGCCCCTTGCTCAACCGGCTATTTGGCCGAATAGGGTAGGGTTTGAGCGTGCGAGACGGCGCCGAGTGCTATATATTTTGACTCTCCTAGTTCAAATATTCGGCCTCTTTACGACTCCCAATATTCGGCCCCCACAATTGCCCCCCAAGCACTCCACTAACGACAGTTGGCTGGAGTATTTGGTTTCGAACTCGAAAAGTCAGAGCCGAAATTCGACGGCTGACCTCATTCCAACGCAGATGTCTGAGCACATGCTTCTCGGTTATCATTTCAACTTCCCGCCCTTCGTACACTTCTATTTATTATGATTTAAAATTTCGACGTCTTTTCAAAAACATACACATTTTTAGACGCTCGTCGCTGGACTGCCTTCCGAATTACCTCTGCAACTTCCTTTTCTTCACTATCCTCTTCGTCTCTTGTACGTTCTCTCCCTCTTTGCTTTGAATCTTTTTTCCAGCTTTGTTTTTGGCTTAGCATGTTCCTATAGGCTGAAGGAAATAGCAAAACATTTAAAAGATCTCCTCTCCTCGGATCGTATTTCTGGCTTCCGACGCCATTTCTCCATTCCTGATGACGTCTATCTGTCACTCATGACAGACGGCACCCTTGATATGGAGAGGGCTGATGAAACCACGATTGTCTTCCCTCTCCTATCAATCGCAGAGGGTGGAGTCTGTTTCCCCTTTCACCCTTTCCTTAGGGCTGTGCTTTGCCATTGGGGTTTAATCCCTTCCCAACCCAATGTCAACTTTTTTAGAATCGTAATGGGGATTATAGAGCTAAATTGTCACCTTAGGGTTAACCTCGGCATTCCAGCTATTTGGTATTGTTATGCCTTGGCCAAGTCTTCTGGTCGGCACGAACGTTATTTCCTTAGGATCAAGGACACCGACCATCAACTAGTGACGATGTTTTCCAGTTCTGGGAAGCGAGTCGATGATGTTATGGTCATTGTCTAAGGTAATTGAGAATTTGGCGAAGGCGAGGATCGCCTCGATCCTATTCCTAGACGGAGGGGCAAACCAGATGGCCGTATAGCTTCTTGTGTTTATTTTTTTTTTGGTTATATTTATAAAGCTTCATTTCTGAGACCTCATGGTTTTGCTTGTGCAGGAAACGATTTGAAGAAAGTCCTGACTTCAACCGACGACGTCGTTCTTTCAGAAATCAAAGTCGCGCTCAAATATTTTGGCTGTCTGAGTCTCCAGAAATAGGGGAGGGCGGCCCACATTCTACTTCGCTACGAGCCGACCTATACGACCTTCTCGGCGGCAGAAAACATCCCAATTCCGAAGAGTGAAGAGTCTCTTACCGCTCTTATTTTGACCGACTTAAAAAACTTGCGGCAAGTTGGTTTCGAGGGGTCTGATTCAGAGCAGGCGGAAGTAGCTGTGGTCGCCGAGTCAGATCAGTCTGAAGCAGAAGTAGACGAGGCATTGAAGTTGGCCTTTGAGGAAGCCGGCCTTAATTCAGCCGACCCTCCGTCCATTCGGGTCGAGGGGACCTTCCAGTTGACGATGTTTTTAACAGTTTAGAGGACCTTCCCGACGCATACCCCGAAGACATGGCTGGGTTAAACCTCACACAACTTGCCAAAAAGAGAAACGCGAAAAGGTTGGCCGCGCAGCGAAGAGCAGAGGCCATTCGATCTGAAGTGCCATCTTCTACCGAATCTCAGCCCTCCTTGCTTGTTATTGAGGAGGAAACGGCAAAGAACCAAAGTGTCGAGTCTGCTGTGGTTGTGCAGGCCGATCAAGAGGCTGAGCAAAGGGCAGAGAAGCGTCCTACCGAGGTCGAGGTCGGCTCAGAAGAAAACCGTGCCGACAAATGACCTCGTTTAGAGGAATTGGATGTGATTGTGCCTTTTGTCATTCAACCAAAGATAAGAAACACGCCGATCTCCTCTGATGCTTCGGTAATTAAAGATCCAGTCGTCGCACTCAGCATGGCTATGTCTGTCTCATTGCCGGCTGACAAGGCGGCTTTTCGGGCAGAGCCGGATCTGGTTGCAATAGCATTAGCCGCTCAATCGGCTCTTTTGGTATATATCTTGACTTTGTCTTTTCATTTTATGCAAATACTGTTTTGGTTTTAATTTCCTGTTTTGCAGATGGTCGGAAGGATAGCCGAGATAGGCTGTCGCCATCATGACACCGTCGAACAGCTTGGCCGTTTACAAACGGAAGTTGAGGGCCAAAAGAGCAGGGCCAAGTTCGAAGCTTTGAGGGCGAAGATGGAAGGCGCGAGGGCCGAGGCCGAGATGGAGAGGGCCAGAAATATAGACGAGCTCAGGTTGGCTGCCGAGCAGAGGGCGAATACGAGTGAAGCTACGCTCAAGTTAGCCCAAGAGGCGATCGCCAAACTTGAGGCGGACTTGGCAGAATCGAAGGCGGCGAAGGAAGTAGCCGATTCTGGGGCTTCGAAGGCATATGAGGCTGGGCAAAGCGCTGCCCTCAACAATTACGTGGAGCAAGTCCCCAAATTCGAGAATCGGGGATTCAAACACAGCTGGCTCAAGGCCCTTGCTGCTACTAATGTGACATTGGCTATGCCAATTCCATACGAGCAAGTGGATGTTGAGCCGCTGGAGTCTCACTCCGAGGATTAAATTGGGCGACGCTTTTGTTTTAGGATTTTGAATGTATTCTTACAACTTTTCATTTAGTAGTTTCCATGTATTGCTACAGTCATAGTTTTTTGCTAGGCATTTTCATGCGAACTTGTAGCTTTTTGTTTTTAGTAGTTTTCATATGTAAAATGGCTACAATTTGTGCCCAATTTACTAATGAAAATTCCCTTTGTACTTTGCTATTATTTGTGCTAAATTTTGTTATTGATGAAAGGTATTGTTTTTTGCTATTTTGGATAAAACATTCATGTATACTTGCCGATTAGTTAATTAGGCAATTTTAATTTATCCTTATTGAATAGCCGATCAGATTAATAAATCCGAATGCTAATCCAAAAAGCCGATCAGCTAACTAAGCAATTTTAACTCCAAAAAGCCGAATGCTAATAGTTCATGGAGTGGCTGTGGCACACATCGATCGGCATTAGGCTTGGATGCTTGGCCGATCAGATTAATAAATTTGCCCTTGCCCCAACCAATGCATGAACTACAAAAAGCCGATCAGATAACTAAGCAAATTTAACTCCAAAAAGCCGAATGCTAATAGTTCATGGAGTGGCTGTGGCACACATCGATTGGCGTCGGGCTTAGATGCTTAGCCGATCAGATTAATAAATCTGCCCTTGCCCCAGCCAATGCATGAACTCCAAAAAGCCGATCAGATAACTAAGCAAATTTAAGTCCAAAAAGCTGAATGCTAATAGTTCATGGAGTGGCTATGGCACACATCGATCGGCATCGGGCTTAGATGCTTGGCCGATCAGATTAATAAATCTGCCCTTGCCCTAGTCAATGCATGAACTCCAAAAAGCCGATCAGATAACTAAGCAAATTTAACTCCAAAAAGCCGAATGCTAATAGTTCATGAAGTGGCTGTGGCACACATCGATCGGCGTCGGGCTTGAATGCTTGGCCGATCAGATTAATAAATCTGCCCTTGCCCCAGCCAATGCATGAACTCCAAAAAGCCGATCAGATAACTAAGCAAATTTAACTCCAAAAAGCCGAATGCTAATAGTTCATGGACTGGTTGCGGTGCACGTCGATTGGTATCAGTCTTTTGGAGTTTAGCGTTAATGAAATCGCCTCAGGGGCGCTGCAAGCATTAGAAATAAATGGGATGGACTCTTCGTGCCAGTGACTCCACTTATTGTGTTCAGACTCGATTTAAAACAATTTGTTGCGTGAGGTTAGATAAGTGTGAATATCAAATAGGCTGTTCTTCAACAGCAAAGGAGAAGCGTGAACATTGGCTGAGCTTGACACTGCAATGAATCGCAGCAGCGAACCCAGCAATGCGGGAGGTAGGACGTCCAAAGAACAGGAAAAACGTCAGCCTCCAAGTCGTCGAAGTAGATCACCCCGAAAGGAAAAACAGCAACGAGGAAGCTCCCCACGACCGTGACCGAGAAATGAGGCCGACGCGACGCCGCGATCATTGTGTTTTGCGATTTTTGTGGGGAATAAACCGATGACGGAGGCGGACTCCATTGTCAACGACCCAGGTGTGGTGGTCGAGTTTGCTCGACAGATTTTTTCGCCGTAAGTCCAACAGTCGATGGTTGGTCGACAGAATTTCGATGTATTTCCAGAGGACATCCACGGGGCGGTGAAAGGGTTGTATACCGCTTATGAAGTCGGCATGCACCTGTGCACCGCGCGGCGAGAAATAGAGAAAAAGGACGAACAAATTCGAAACTTGGAGGCTCACGTGGAGAAGGCTGAGCGTGAGCTTAGGGAACTTATGAAGGCTCAAACCACCGAGCTGCGTGCGGTAGGTCAATCCAACCCGGTCGTGGAGGAGAGAATGACCCAACGGCTGTTAAGTCACGCGATAGCTGATAGGGATACGACAAGTATGTTTGCCGTGAAAAATGCGAGGACCGTAGGTTATGAAAAAGGCTTCCACGATGGCTGAAAAGTCAGGATAGACAAGACCAAGGAGAAACTCGCAGAGGAGGTGTGCCGATGCGAGAATCGAGGCTTTAGACACAGGTGGATTAAGGCTCTCCAAGCCTCAGAGGCACTTCAAGGAGCAGGAGTTGAATCGGCATCGCCATTATATCATCGTCACGACTTTCCTTTTAACGCTTTCGAAATTGAGAAGAGCAATAACGAGGGCGATGTCGAGTAGAACTAAACATATATTGTAAACGTTCCAACATATATTGTATCTATTGGATAGTTCAATAAAATGTTTTATTTTAAACGTTTGTGTTTGATTTTCAATGTTTACATGCCTAATTAGGCATCTTGTTTCGAATGTTTGCATATTTTAATTGGTTATGCGGTTGCACCGGCCCAATTTATTCAAGCATTTCATTTTCAATGTTTGTATGCTTAATTTGTTTATGCGATTTGCCAATCCTAAACTTAATCAAGCATTTCATTTTGAATGTTCGTATGTTTTAACATGTATACGGTTTTTGCTGGCTCAACTTAACGAAGCATTTCAACTAAACTTAATCAGGCATTTCGCCGGCTCAACTTTCGTGTACGGCTTAATTTGTTTTCTGCACGGCTCTGGCTCCGAATTCGGCACATTGGGCTCAAGTGCCACTGGTATTCACGAAGGGCGCTCCGAATTCGGAGGCTTTATTGGCCAAAAGGCATCACGCGCCGATGGGACTCCGAATCCGGAGACTATTTGGCCAATAGTGATATCCACGAAGGGCGCTCCGAATTCGGAGGCTTTATCAGCCCAAAGGCGTCATGCGCCAATAGGGCTCTGAATCCGGAGACTGGCTAATCGTGATATCCATGAAGGACGCTCCGAATCCAGAGGCATTATCGGCCCAAAGGCGTCATGCGCCGATGGGGCTTCGAATCCGGAGACTATTTGGCCAATCATGATATCCACGACGGCCTCTCCGAATCCGGAGGCTTTATCGGCCCAAAGGCGTCATGCGCCGATGGGGCTCCGAATCCGGAGACTATTTGGCCAATCATGATATCCACGAAGGGTGCTCCGAATCTAGAGGCTTTATCGGCCCAAAGGCGTCATGCGCCGATGGGGCTCCGAATCTGGAGACTATTTGGCCAATCGTGATATCCACGAAGGGCACTCCGAATCCGGAGGCTTTATCGGCCCAAAGGCGTCATGCGCCAATGGGGCTCCAAATTCGAAGACTTTATTTGGCCAATCGTGATATCCATGAAGGGCACTCCGAATCCGGAGGCTTTATTGGCCCAAATACGTCATGCGCCGATGGGGCTCCGAATCAGGAGACTATTTGGCCAATCGTGATATCCACGAAGGGCGCTCCGAATCCGGAGGCTTTATCGGCCCAAAGGCATCATGCGCCGATGGAGCTCCGAATCCAGAGACTTTATTTGGCCAATCGTGATATCCACGAAGGGCGCTCCGAATCCGGAGGCTTTATCGGCCCAAAGGCGTCATGCGCCGATGGGGCTCTAAATCCGGAGACTTTAAGACTCAATTGCGCGATAAGAAAACGAGAAACTTTGCATTGCAAAAATGAGGTGTACATGGCGAACCATTCAGAACAAGTATCATGCCCCACAAGTCGGGTCAATGAAAAAATTTGCGTAAATGCGTGGAATTCCAAGGCCGTGGCAGACTTGTTCCTGACATGTCTTTGAGCCGATATGCCCCTACTCCTGCAATCGAATCAATCTGATAGGGGCCGTCCCAGTTAGGACCTAATTTTCCATCAGCCGGTTTCCTGGCAGCTGGATGTATCTTCTTCAGGACCAATTCTCCTGGTGTGTAGCAGCGCAGCTGAACACGTTGATTATACAACTTAGCAAGCTGCTGCTGGTACCGTGCCATGGACGCAAGGGCATGGTCTCTTCGTTCTTCGATCAGAATCAAATCCAAAGCCAGCATCATGTCGTTTCGGCCCATATCAAAAACTTGCGATTTCAGGGTTAGGTGGCTGATCTCCAGGGGTATGATCGCCTGGGTTCCAAAGCATAAAGCAAACAGTGTTTCTCCAGTGGATCGCCTCGACGTAATTCGATGAGCCTACAATACACTCGGCAATTCTTCAACCTATTTGCCTTTAGCTTTATCCAGCCTCTTCTTGATGCCGTCCAAGATGGATTTGTTAGAGGCTTCGGCTTGACCATTGCTTTGGGGGTAAATCGGCGTAGAAAAGTAAGGCCGGATACCATACTTGCTGCACAACTCTCGGTAGACGCCACAATCAAACTGGGTGCTGTTGTCTGAGATAAGAGCTCTTGGAATGCCGAATCGTGTTATGATATTTCTCCATACAAAGCGCTTAACATCAGCATCTCGAATGTGCGTTAATCAAGTATTGCTTGTTCCCTGGGGCCCTCGGCAATGGTCCTATGATATCAAGTCCCCACTGGGCGAACGGCCAGGGACTGGTGATGGAGCTTAACTCTTCAGCAGGCAGATGGGTTAATGGGGAGAACTTCTGGCACTGTTCACATTTCTTCACATATCATTATGCATCAGTTCTCATTATTGGCCAATAATACCCCTGTGTTATAGCTCGATGGGCCAAAAAGCATCCGCCAGAATGGGCACCACAACTGCCTTCATGTATTTCAGTCAGAAACTCTTCGACTTTGTCCTGGTGTACACATTCCAGGTATGGACCAGAAAGGGATTTTTTATAAAACTTTCCTTGCGGATCCAAGTAGTATCGCAGGGCTTTGTTTCGCAGCTTGTGCACTTCTTTTTTGTCCGCTGGGAGCTGTTCGGAAGACAGGAATGCAGCAATGGGGCCCATCCAACTCGGTCCTAACTCTATGACATTGACCTAGATTTCCTCCGAAGGGCCAATGCTCGGCTCTGGGATGAAACCTACTTCGATGGTCTGTTTAATCTCTGAGTTAATGGCGGAGGCTAGGCAAGCTAGGGTGTCTGCATGTGTGTTCTGATCACGTGTTATCTGATTCAATTCATGATGGTCAAATTTGGCCAGCAAGGCGCCAGCCGATTTCATGTAAGCCGCCATACGGTCATTTTTGGCTGCGTACTCCCCCTTTAGCTGATTGATCACCAATTTTGAATCGCAAAAATACCAGCAAACGCCGAGCACCCAGAAGGTGTGCATTCCTCAAACCGGCCAGAAGGGCTTCGTATTCGACCTCGTTATTTGATGCTTCGAAGCCGAGTTTGACGGCCTGCTCAATTATTGCGCCGTCGGGAGCCATGATTACTACTCCGGCTCTGCTGCCCCGTTGATTGGATGATCCATCACAGTACAACTGCCAAATGTCCCCAACATAAATTCTCTAGTTCGGCTTAGGTCGAATTTCATCAGACTTGAAGTCGGCAAGACCCCCAGTGAATTCGGCCACAAAGTCGGCAAGCACTTGTCCCTTGATTGAGGTTCTAGGTAGAAATTGAATATCGTACTGGCCGAGTTCAAGAGCCCACTTTGAAACGCGTCCTGATGTTTCCGCACTACGTAGTACTGATCGGAGGGGGTAATCTGTTAGCACCCTGATGCTATGCCCCTGGAAGTAATGCATCAGTTTTCTTGCCGCCATGACTAGGGATAGGATGAGTTTTTCCAGCAGAAGGTAGCGTGTTTCAGTGTCGACCATTACCTTGCTCACATAATACACTGGCCGCTGCTCCCCCAACTCTTCCTTTATCAGTACGGCGCTGACGGCCCAGTCGAAAACTGCCAGATACAAAATGAGCGGGTCACCTGCCGAAGGTGTTGTCAAGAGTGGAACTAATCGGAGGTAGGTTTTGAGGCCATTGAAAGCAGCTTCGCACTCAGTGGACCATTCAAAAGCCTTGCCCTGCCGTAGTGTATAGAAGAATTATCGGCAGCGATCTGTAGACCGACTGATGAACCTGTTGAGTGCGGCGGCCATCCCCATCAACTTCTGAACCTCTTTTACAGGACGAGGGGAGCCGAGCTCCAAGATTGCTGTGATTTGCCTCGGGTTGGCTTCGATTCCTCAGTGGTTGACAATGTAACCCAAGAAATTGCCAGAGCTGATCCCAAACGCACATTTGGAAGCGTTCAACTTCATTTTGTATTTGCGTAAAATTCTGAATGTCTCTTCCAGATCGGCTAGATGAGTTTGCTCTTCTTTGGACTTGACCACCATGTCATCAATGTACACTTCCATAGTGTGGCTGAGTTGCTCCTTGAACATGGCAGTGACCAGTCTTTGGTAAGTTGCCCCTGCATTCTTTAGCCCAAAAGGCATAACCTTATAGCAGTAGGTTCCTCTTGGGGTGAGGAATGCAGTTTTGTCTTGGTCCTCCAGATGCATGGCGATTTGATGGTAGCCTCTGTAAGCATCGAAGAAGCTCATACGCTGATGGTGTGCTGTCGCATCTACAAGTTGGTCAATTCTGGGTAGTGGGAAACAATCCTTGGGCCAGGCTTTGTTTAGGTCCGTGAAATCAACGTACACTCGCCAAGTCCCATTTTTCTTCTTCACAACCACAGTATTAGGGAGCCACGTAGGGTAGGTCACTTCCCTGATTGCCCCGATGTCAAGTAACCTGTCAACCTCTTCAACAACGGCGCCAGTGTGCTCTGCGGCTGACCTCCAGCTTTTCTGAATGATCGGCTTGCATTTAGGGTCAACATTCAAACGGTGCTGCGAAACAGACGGATCTATACCCGGCATCTCATATGGAGTCCATGCAAAGACATCAAGGTTGCTGAGCATGAAGGAAATTAGCTGCTATCTGTCGGCTTGATTCAGGGAGGGACCGACCATGAAGAACTTGTCTGGGTTTCCGTCGATTTCAACTCGATCTAGGGTTTCCGTGGCATTTTCACTTGGGAGCCGCCCAACATCGTCGAGGCTCTCCCTATCCGACACCTCAATAGAATTTACTTGCAACTCCTTTGGCGTCTTTCCAGCAGGGAGATAGCATGCTTGTGCCGACTTCTGTGAGCCACGGATTTGGTCAATGTCGCGTTCTGTCGGGAAGCGTAGCAGCTGATGATAGGTGCTTGGCACGACCTGCATAGTATGCAACCAAGTTCGCCTTATGATGAGATTGTACGACAATGGCAGCTTGACAACCAAGAATTCCACATCCACTGTTCGAGATCCTGCTCGAACGGGTAGTGTGATTTTTCCCAATGGGTACTCTGGATTGGCGTTGAAGCCGAATAGTGGATAAGGGGCCGGAGAGAGATCCGATTCGGAGAAGCTGAGTTTGGTGAATGTCTTGTAGTACATAACCTCCGATGTGCTCCCAGATCAATGAGTACGCGCTCAACTGTGAATCGGTTTACGCGTAACCCAATTACCAAGGGATCGATGTGGGGAAGTGTCACTCTGGCCAAATCTGAATCATCAAAAGCAATGCTCGCAACTTCATGGGGCTGTTTAGTTGGAGTGAGTTGATTTTGAGGGTCAGGATTCGACTGAATCGTATGCACTGCGGATGACATTGGCAGGCTGTATATCATGTGGATCACGCCGAGTGGAGGGGAATCCTGTCTTAAGGCTATTGCTTTGGTTGAGTTGCCTTTTCGGACATACTGTTGTAGTCGACCATCTTGTACCAATTCCTCCAAGTGGTCCTTCAATGCATAACAACTCTTAGTATGAGGCCATAGTCCTTGTGATACTCACACCGTCTATCCCGTCTTCTCGTGTCGGGAGGTCCCACCATTTTGGACGGCCATTTGAAGAACAAAAGGTGTTGGACTTTGGACATAACCGCGCTGATCAGCTCTGTCAACTCCGTATATTTCTTGTCGGCACGCCTCGTGCGCCTGCTATCAACTTGCAGTTGTTCGTTTGCTCGGTGGGAGCATTGGTCGCTTGATCGGCAGGAATCCCGTCTCTTGTCTCGTTTAGCCCAATGCCGTGGTTCAAGGCTCTGAGGTGGTACAGAATTTATTGGCCGAACAATTTCAGAAGGGGTCATCTTGTTGGCCACGTTTCCGACTTTAACCCGCAAGGCGTCATCCTCCACTTTGCAGTATTCATCAACTTTCTTCATCAACGACCAGACTGTTTTGGGGGGTCTTCTAGTCAAGGAACTGCGGAGAACACTGTCAGGATGCAAACCTATTTTGAAGGCGGTGATGGCCATGGAGTTGTTGCAAGCGTCATCAACAAGATTAAAGCACTCCCAATAGCGCGCCGAATACGCCCTTAATGTTTCTCCCGGCTGGATCTACATTGCCTAGAGAGAGTCGACTTGTTTCAGCTGGACCTCGTTGGTGATGAATCTGGCCCGGAAGGATTTCTGTAATTAATAGAAGCTTTTGATCGAAGCCGGCTCCAGTTTATAATACCACCTGACAGCCAATGGTCCCAAACTGCTGGGAAATATTCGGCACATGAGGGCCTCGTCGTCTGCATGCAATGTCATGGCTTGCTTGTAGTGATGGATGTGATTGGTGGGGTCTGATTTTCCATCATAGAGAGTGAACGACGGAGCTTTGAACTTTTTGGGCAGAACCGCCCTTGCGATCTGTCGCACAAAGGTATCATGCTGGTCTTCTTCATCTGAACTGTTTCTTCTGCGCTTATGCCTTATACGTGGACTCTCTTCAAAGGAACTAGAAGTTTCGGGTAGTCCCTTCTTCTTGGGCTCCAGGGATAATGAGTCGGAGTCACTATCAGTGTCTTGTTGTCGGGCTCGAGGTCATCGACCACCTGCCCTCAGAGGTCATTTTGGATCTTGGCGTACAGCTTGTTTGGACTTCGCCACTTCCAAGGCCAAATCCTGACGGAGACGTTCGTTCTCAGCGATCATGTTCTCCAACCTCTGTTCGTTTTGCTTTGCTTGTTCCATGATCGCTTGCATTGCCTCATGCTCTGAAGTCGAGGGTGAGGCGAAGTTCAAAGCACGTCTTGCGGGGATAGTCTCCGGTCCAAGCATGTTTGTTGGAGTGAGGTCGTCTCTCTGCGTGGTTTCATCAGTGACTATCGGAGGGTCTTCCGTTACGCCCACCATGGATGTATTTGAGTATTCCTACAGACGGCGCCAATTGTGGAGAATTGGTTTGGAAATACTCTTCAGATCTTGGGGGACGCTCTTGATCCTCAGCTAGCCACCTGAGAAAGAATTAACACTCCGGTCGGGGGTGCTGGAATTAGCACTTCGACAGATAACTCAGTGTATACTCTTTTGATTGCTTGTATCTTAAGTTAAACATGCTAGTTCTCACATACCTCTTTCTGGCTGATGTTCTTCTATTTATATCTTTTCTTTCTTAGGCCTCGAGATTGGGCCCACTTTCAATTCGCCATTCGGCTTCTTTTGTAGCAAACCGCATTTCACTCGGCCCCTTGCTCAACCGGCTATTTAGCTGAATAGGGTAGGGTTTGAGCGTGCGAGACGGGGCCGAGTGCTATATATTTCGACTTTCCTAGTTCAAATATTCGGCCTCTTTACAACTCCCAATATTGAATTAACTAAACTTATTTCATTTTTAATTGTCAAGTGTTTCATACATGTAAGTTTGAGCTTAATTTGAAACCAAGCGTCTCATGCTTATTCCGTGAGTTTTTACAATTCACTTTTGTCCTTAGTAAGGTGCTCAAACCAATTCCTGGGCTTTTTTTTTTTTTGGGTGAATAAGTCATGAAATAAAATAAAGAAAAATACAGATTACAAGGGGCATGCCCCAGGCCCGACAACTAAATACAATGATTAGCTAGCAAAAGACCTAGACAAGAAAAAGACTATATAAAAAGACTCCATACAAGGAAGGACATTTGATAGCCCCAACATCCTGTTCAACATCCATATCTGAAAGAAATAGGGATCCTGAACAGGCTAACAAAAGTCAACTAATTGAAGCATCATAGAGCAGCAAAATGGCAGCGCAACAGCATAAGGTAATTGCACAGTAACACCATAGCATAGTAGCAGCAGCACCGCAAAAGACATAGATTGTCCAAAGCAAAAAGACACAGATTGTTCCCTATTGGCTGTATAATTTGTAAAAGCCAATCATAATTTAACACGTGGCACGAAGAGGGCAATTTGGAGAAGTTAATACAAGTTGCCAACCAAAGTCAGACACATGGCAGTTCGTATTGGTAACATAGATCTGTGTAGCACTGGAACAATCGAAGAATACAAGATGATGTGGCCTAACGGTTACTCACAAAGTTTAAATTCAAAATCAGGAAGGAAGCCTAACTGCAGGAGTGGGATAGTGGGACTCACTGTGAGAGAACATGTTTAGCTATCATGGGAGAACATTTCGACAGTTGGAAGCCCACTTCGACGGTTATCATTGAAGAGTATAAATAGCAGAGAAGGCCCCAGAATGAAGGACCAGACTCAGATCAAAAAAATCAGTTTATTTACTTTATTTTTCTTTCTAGTTTTTATAGTTCTATACATTTCTGCACTTCAATTCCTGTACTGTACTTCATTTCCTAGGAGTAGTTTCAAATAGCTTGTTGTTGTAAACCTCTACGAGGCTAGATCAAAACATTGCAAGTTTTCATTTACTTAATGAAATTCAGATTCTGAAATTGTTCTTCACTTGTTGTTATTTACTAAATTCTCCTAAACAAGCCACCAGTAAAAGTCCTTTTTATTGAGGCTAAGAGAACTAAAACACAATCGTCTGATAATTGGTTGGGAATTAATATTCTGTAAGGACTAATTGATCCTTGCTGGCATGCTTAAAATTACATTATTAACCTTCAAAAGCCAAAAAGCCAACATATATTTTTGGCACGCCTGGTGGGACTCTAAAATGGCTAGACGTAGGAGACAAGGAGAAAATGAACGCCTGGAAGAAGGTGTGGAGGGAGAAGTAGAAGTACTTGATCCAGAGGATAATGTGATAACACATCATATGGAAGCACCTATCTCATTAGAACCTATGGTCGAACAGACTAGCAACTTGGAACATGCACCACATGTTCAAAATATTGGACGAGGCCATAGAATTGGACCATCCACTGTTCCGTCTACCCAACCAATGAATCCGTGGAGAGGCTTGGTAGATGCCATGGAACAGTAGTTAATATATATAATGGAAAGATGGGCAACATCCTTCATGGATCGAATGAATTCCCATCAACCAACTATCACAAGACATATGGAAAAAATTCAAATGTTCTTCAGCAAAAATTGGCTAGAGATAAACAGCCTATACAAAGTAATGGACATACTAATCGTCAAACTAGTAATCAAAATTATGAAAGACCATCACCTATACCTCAGTCATGGTATGAGCCTCTTTCGAGGCATGTGGTAAATCAAAATATCTCAGTACCTAACAGTGAAGCCATACAAATTTGTGGATCTGGACCAACACAAGAAAATGGCATGAGAATGTTTCCAAATCCCATGTTCGAAGCCATGCTTGGCACAAGGGGGTTCACTAATCCTCTGTTTGAATTCACACCCAGGGGGTTGGAAGGGTTTCTTGCGGCTGGAAGAGAAACAACACTTGTTCCTCCTCTTATAACACCTTTCGCAGAACAAGCCCAAAGAGGTCAACCATACCCTCAACAGCAACTAGTACCATATGGATAACCAGTCCCAGATATACCTTCCTATGGACCAAAAGGACCTGAAGCACTTGGGATTCCACCAAACCTTGTGTTTGTTCCTTCAGTAGTAGTCCAACAAGCACATAATATGGTTCTTAGGGACCAAATTGCTGATATTGTCAAAGAAATGTGTGGACCTATGGCTCGGGGGGTTCAGACTCTTGTATATAGAAAGCTATATCCAGAATGGGTGGATAGGGTACATGAATACCTAAGGGGGTTTAGAATACCAGACTTTGCTCTCTTTTATGGAAATAGAAATCAGTCAACAGTAGAACACATTGCCAAGTTCGCAGGCCAATATGGTGAATTTACCAATAATGATTATATGAAGTTGAGGCTCTTTCCAAATTCTTTAACTGGGGTAGCCTTTGTATTGTATATTAACCTTACACCTGATTTTATCCAAACTTGGTAGCAAATAGAGGAGGCATTTCATATCCAATTCTTCCAAACAGAGCCAGAAGTTTCCATGGAAGATTTGGCAAGGTTAAGCCAAAGGCCTGAAGAGAAGGCTATTCAATTTATTGCCAGATTCAAAAGAGCACAAAACAAGTGTAGGGTCATTCTACGAGAGCCTGAATTTGTGAGATTGGCTCAAAATGGGTTAGAGTTTAGGCTTCGAAATAAGTTTGATTCAACTGATTTTCGAGACTTAGTGGAATTAAACTATAAGGTGTCTAGATATGAATCTTTACTTGAGGAAGAACACGATTGAAGTAATGGATCACATAAGACTTATTATAGGGACCCTAATTATGAAATTGATGTAGCAAAGATCGTAGGGAAAGAGCCTATACCCTGTGAGGCGTTAATTCATAAGACGCTACAATAGACCAGCAGTTTAAAAAGAAAAACCTTCATAGGAAGTACTCTTTTGATTTAACAAAGGCAGTTGACATTTTTGATCATTTACTTGCATCAAATTTCCTAAAGTTATCAAAGAGAGTTAAGAACCCTTCCTCAGAAGAACTTAAAGGGAAAATGTACTGTAAATGGCACAATTCTTAGTCTCATTCAACTAAAAACTGTATTGTTTTTAGGAACAGGATCCGAGAATAGATTCGAAAGGACAGTTTAAAGTTCCTAGCCAAAGAGAAAGCTATGAGGATTGACACTAACCCATTCCCAGAGATTGGGGAAGTTACAGCCAATGTTGGCGTGCCAGATTTTCAAAACCTATCCTTGAAGGAATTGGAGGAGGTTAATGTACAGATGCATGTTGCCAGCCAGACTGCTTTCAAGAAGGATACTAGAAGTTCACCAGCAGATGGACAGAGCTTTGGGGACCAAAAAGATGACTCTAGTGAGTAGGCACTGGATGATGACTCTCTAGAGGTAACTGTCATGTAAAGGATGTGCCCCAGATGCAGGTGTAGGCACCCCATTTTTGACCGTCCTCAAGACTTGGATGTTCTTGCAGGTACATCCAGTGACAAGTTTGATTGCTCGTCAAGCGCTCGAACTCCGCGGCGGAACGCCACAGGTTTGAGCTTTCCAAACCCTACATCAATTCTATCTCATTTTTGGACCATGTTTTGGTCCTTCCAGCATGTTTTTTTTTATGCATTGTCGGCCATCAATGAGCCCCTACCGACCATCACTGATGGCCGGCCGGCCACCAGTGTATTAGTAGATATTTTCTGATATTTTGTGCCAACTGTTCACACAGGTTGAGCCATCTGCTTGCACGTGTATGGCTGGATCTCTTGGAGAGGATTTTGTATCTTCTATATATAGAATCCTTCCTCTTGCATGCTCAAGGTTGGAAATTTTGAAGACAAAAATTTCTCTCTCTCTCTCTCTCTCTCTCTAGAATCCCCTCTCTTTAAATATTTTGCCTTAAAGCCTAAATTCTCTACACTTTTGCTTATGAGCTCTTGATCAAACTTGATCACCATTGTGTTAGGTTGCTTGAGGTCTTATTTGAGCTCTAGAAGAGGATATTAGCTTGGTTTGACTTGCCTTTGTTGCCTAAATAGCATCTTGTCTTCAAAGAGGTAGAATACTTGTATTTTAAGTCTAATTTAAATACTTGTTTGGCCACCTTTACATGCTGTTTTGAGGCTGGTTTTAACCTCTAAAATCTCTATTTTTATGGTTTAAAATGGTGGTTTCAGGTTTGATTGGAGTTAGGGGTAGTCCACCCCTTTTGTAGCTTGTTTATTAAAGAGTTGTGCCATCTTTCAAAGCTTTTAAAACAAAATTTTTTGGCTCTTTTATCCACTAAATTCCAGGGGATTTTCAGTGGTAAAAACCTTGTTTTGAGGTCCAAAATAGGAGGGGGTGGCCTCCCCTCCTTGTGTCTTGTTTGCAAGTGTAGATAGCCTAACATGTGAGCATGTTTTTCTACCTTTTTGTGACTTGATCTCAGCATGTTTTTTGCTATTATTTTGACTTGTTTTACCTCTATTTGGGGCTAGTTAAGTCACTTGAGGCTTGCTTTGTATGCTTGTAGTGCAATTATGCCTAATAGTCTAGTTTGTGCTATGTGTTGGCCTCTTATTCTAGCTATTTTTAGCTTACTTCAAGCATGTTTTAGGACTCCTTTAAGTTGTTTTAGGACTGTTTTGGACTGTTTGTCCCTTTTGAGCTTTGTATTGCATGCCTATAGTGTAGTGCTTTTCACTAGTTTGGTATTTTTGGCTTTTAAACATGTTGTGCATGAATTGCTTGCATGTTGTAGCATCATTTTGCATATCATTTCAGCACTGAAATATCTGTAACCTCCCTCATTTCTTCACTTTTCCATTTTCTTTGAGGGTTGGTTAACCATAAGGTTGTGTTTAAGCTTGAGATAGAGCTTGTGCTTAATGGTTTTAATCCTCTTTTGAGGGTTTTTACTAACCAACAACATGATCTCTCTCATGTCTTAAATTATCCTTTGGTTGACCCTTCTCTCATTAGAGGACACTCATCTTGGACTAACCGGTTAAAGAATGGATCGATAATTAAAATGTGTAAATAAAACATGTCAAGTAAAACTTGAGCAAGTAAAGCATGTTGTGTCTGCATTGCATGTGTTCAATCGGACGTTATATTGAACACAAGGTAGATTGGAGCATTTCATACTCAAAGTGATGAAATGAGCCAATCTCCTTTGTCTCCATTGCCTTTGATCATTCATGACAAGGTAGTGGTCTAGAGTCTTACATTTGTGCTTTTATTGAAATTTTGCAACTTGGATCTTTGGCCATCATGCATTGAAAATGCTTGATTGGTGGTTTTGGATCCAAGAGTGCCACTTCTTTGATGTTTTGATATGATAAGGAGGGGCATAGTACAAACATATCCTTGGAAAACCCTCCATTTTCCTTTGTTTGTGCTCTGTTACAGTGTGGTGATTCAGCACACCAGTGGCCGGCAGTGCTTCATCCTTGGCCGGCATGGCACATTTTTGGCCGGCAGGGGGCTGGCAGCAAGCATTCATGGCCGGCAGGTCACTGGTGCAATCCTCAACATTGGTTTGGTAAGTTGGAGCAGAAGGTTCTAGAGTGTAGTCAACCCTACAAACAGAGCCTCTCAAGAGTAAACCGGAAGGCTTTTCGAGGCGAAAACCGAATGCATGCATCCTCCATTTCTTAAAGCAAAGCCGAGGCAACGTAGTTCAGTGCTCTAAATGTTTAATTAGTGTACATTTGTATTGTAATTTAATTAACTAGTTTGCTAATTAGTTAAGTATTGTAATAATTAGTAAGTAGTTTACTAGTTTTCGATTAATTTGTAATAATTAGTCTAATTAGTTTGATTAGCTTAGCTTAGATTAGCTTAGCTTATTCATTCAAACCCTCCTTCAAGAGGGCGCAATGTTGTAATAAGTGTGCGTGCGTGTGTGCATGTCTTCCAACCTCACGTCTTTCTCCCTTTTATTTATTCGCTTTCGATAGTTAGATTAGGGATCATTTTCAATTAGCATGCCTCACGCTTGCATGTTTGTATCATTCATTTGTCTTGCATGCATCGAGGCTCGGCGCATCATTCAAACTGCATTGTCAATTTCAATACTTCTTTGAATATGTGTTTATTGCATGTTGTTCAAATCGATCATATGCCATATTAGTAGCCGAGCCTATTAGTTGCATTATTACATGTGTTGCATTAGACATTTAACATAGTTAGGAATCATGCATATTTCTAACTAGTTTTTTGTTTTGGCTTGGAGTACTCGGTGAGTTTTATGCTTTAGCATGCTTGCATGAGTGTGATTGCGAATGATGCCTTGTTTCGCATGCTTGCCATGAGGCTATTTGCTTATATGCTAAACTGCATGAATGCCTATGGATGAAGGCTTTGTTACTTGAATTGGAATGATTCAACAAATGTATGTTTTAAGCCCACTTTGCAAAGTGACAAATCATCACGTTTCAAGCCCACTTAAGGTGGCAAATCCGCATTTCTAAGCGCACTTGAGGGTGGCAAATTCAAACCATTTTCGAAAGCAAACATGAGTTGAATTCGTTCCAAGTCTTGCGACTTAGTCTATACTAGCTTGTGTGCGTCACATAGTAAAGTTAGCTAATAATCGAACAAGAACACATGTGTTTATAAAACAACATATCATGCTTAATAGAGGCCGATCTTTGATCGAGCGAGCGGGGCTGCTCATTTCAGGACTTTCCCCTCTCGTACCCAAGTTCCCGAGCCGAGGCAACTTTGGTGATGATAAACACGTGGCCTTTGGCACGAGTCAGGATTTCCTAAATTTCTCAAAAATAAAATATTTGGGTGGCGACTCTGTAATCTGGCAAAGTAGTCCAGTTTTGGCAATATTTGATTCAAAATCTATTTTCCAAAATGATTTGCCGGATTAGACTCTTTGGTGTTTATTAGTCTAACATTGCACTTTGTGAGACTAGATTCAGAACCATGACAGGAGTTCGAACTATGAGACCAATTCGAGCTCTTCAAAAGGGGGCGCGAAGAAAGTCGAGTCTAACGTTTCTGGCGACTCTGCTGGGGATTTAGAGAACTTGACTCGAACTCATGATATGTTGTTCTATTCACACTTCTGTGTTTCTTTGCATTACATTTGCATTGGTGCGCTTAAGTCACTGTGTTTGCCATCTACTATTCCTGAGCAATTTGCCGGAGGCTTGCTTGGAAAAGCGCGCCATAAGGATGACCGGTTGCGATCTCTGCCACGACGGGAACACAAACCTTGGATTTGGACTACCGCTGTACCATTTTATCCTCCTTTCACTTCTCGGTGTTAGGAGCGAGAGGTATATTAGGTGGTCTTGCTGAGGCACCCTTTTTGACCAATTGACCTGGTTGCATATCGAAAGCCTTAGAGACTGTTCCAAACTAGGACAGGTTTCTCACCCGAATGCAGGATTGTTTGAAACTGCATGAGTGCGTAGTGAACCCCTAGCTCCTGACGAAATTAGGACAGGGTAACCCTACCCCAGCATAGGGGTGTTTTGGCTCTTTCTTGCTTAAATATGTGCTTCTGGAGTGTGACTCTACAGTAATGCATGTATCAGTTGCAAGTCTAGGTATCAGTTTAAGGGTATCAGTTTTGAGGCAGAAATCTAGGACAGAAATTAGTGTTTGAGTACAGATTGTCCAGCTTATGATTTCAACTGTGTGTTGTCTTTGTCTAAGTCGAGGTGCTGTGCGTTTGCTGATTGTTGTTTCCTTTTTTGCTTTACTTTCTTTTTGCAAGGTAGTATTTCACAATTGCTTCCGACGAGGCAGTTTCCCCCTGAGCACTCTGGACCAGAGTCAGGAGGATTTACCAATCTGAGGATCTTATTAGAGGACAACCAGTGTTTGCTTCGCTACCCCCGGCTATGAGACGGAGGACAGTTAGGCATAGATCACCAGTTCAACAATCGCCAATTCAGCGGTCACTATCTACGTCACCTGTGCGCAGTTGGGCCCAGTTTTCTACTTCTACCTCAGAAAGAAAGAGAGTATACACTGGATCTGATAGATCATCACCCCGTAGATAGTATGGAGGATACGATGCGCCAACTTGAACAGACCATCGAGGCCATGCAGCAGGACGCTGCTCGCCAAGCGGAAGTTACCGCTCGCCAAATAGAGGTTGCAGCCCAGTAGGCTGAACTGATTGCTAGGCTTCAACAGCAACAGCAACAACAACCACAGCAGGCAACAGCTTCTACATCCCACCCACCTCCTGTAGATATTCCAGTACCCAGAGCTCCTACTCCCACAGCCAATGTCCAGGAAAATGCAGACATCCCAGTGGATCCGATTCCACCCCAGACTTCCAAAGCACCAGCCTACCCAACGGAGGCCCCCTTTGAGTTCGAGGTCAACCTTACCGCTCTAAAGATGGGCAAGCTTGAGAAGCTTTTTAAGAGAGCTCAGGGTGTCAACTCGATCCCAGATATAAGGACGGTTATACAGATTCGGCAATGACATTGCCGGATAGATTTAAAATGCCTCACATAGACCGCTTCGATGGCTCGGGCGATCCATGGTCCACTTGCGGCCGATGGGCCTGACTAGATTACAGAAGCTATCCCTCTTTGGCCGGACTCTGTCGGGTATTGTGGCTATTTGGTATGCTAAATTGGAGGATTCTGTGAAAAGGAGCTAGGAAGAGATGGCTAAGGCTTTTGTCGCCTAATATTCCTATAACACTCAAATCGAGGTCACAACTCGTGATCTTGAGGCTACTCGACAAGAGCCAAAGGAGGGCTTCTTCGATTTCGTCACTCGGTGGAGGGCCAAGGCCTCTATGAGGACCACCAGGCCAGCTGAGAAGGACCAGATAAGAATGGTCGTTCATAATCTGCAACTGAAGCTGCTGTAAAAGATGATTGTCTCACCCCTACATACATTTGCTGACCTTCATGAGATAGGGGTGCAGATAGAGGATGCGATGAAATAGGGTCTGATTGACCATGAAAAGGAGTAGTCCAAGAGGGCTTTACACGTAGTTCAAATGCGGTTATGAGTAGTAACTCAGCTGCAAGGACCTCTAATGTTGGTTGGTCACCACCACACCAAAAATAGCCACCCTTTTTAT
This sequence comes from Camellia japonica, assembly GCA_030407325.1. Taxonomy (NCBI): domain Eukaryota; kingdom Viridiplantae; phylum Streptophyta; class Magnoliopsida; order Ericales; family Theaceae; genus Camellia; species Camellia japonica. The sequence goes on along the minus strand of JAPPVO010000059.1, from coordinate 142,009,208 downwards.
CGGTGCATCCGGAACCACCTCACAACCTGCAAAGTATCCACCCCGAGGCCAGAGGGTTTTCACCTCACTCTACATGTCTCTATCTAAAGCCTTGAGTGTCCTGATCAGAAAAGGGCATCTGAAGCCCCTAGAGCCGCGCCCATTGCCTAATCCCCTCCCTCCTACACACAACCCGACCAAGTATTGCGCTTTCCACCAGCAGAATGGTCATGATACTGACCTATGCTTTAGACTCCGTCATGAGATTTAGGATATCATTGAAAACAAAGTGATAGGGCCTCCTAAGAAGCCTAACGTCGCTACAAATCCTCTTCCACCACATAACCAACCCCCTCCTCCACCCAGGCAAGTAAACCTTATCCAAACAATGGTCGTCCCATACGACCCCAACATATACATTACCCCCTCCCAACTGCCTAAGTCGGCGCTATTCATCCCAGAAAGCACAGACTTGTGCATGATGAGCGTGTCCATATCCCAACCCAAACCCGTGGTGGTGGCTATATTAGAAGAAGGCATGCCAGAGGTCTCTGTGAGCTTAATTGAGGAAACATACAACCCCTGTCGCTACATTGTGCCAGCTGATCAGGCCGAGCCAGGGATAGAATTGCCAAAGGGGATGGAGGTTAATGTAGTCCGGGAGGACGGGCCAAGCTAGGAACTGGATGACTTAGCTGAGCTTGAGAAGGACATCGGTAATCTACATTCTTTGATGAACAGGATCTGGAGAATGTACAGATCGGCTGGTTTGATATGAACGGATCAACAGATAATACAGGGTGGCTTAGTGATGAATTGGATGTAGATAGGAGGTCTCAACCGAAGCAAGAACAGTTGGAAAGGGATTGCTGCAACGGCCAAAACGGTCGACAAAAAGGAGAAGTTGTCGGAGAGCACCGGTACTAAGAATTTTGCTCAAGAATTGGGTAGCTTGTATACAGCTGATACAGAACAGGAGGCCGCGCTGAAGCGGTTCAAGCAGGAAAGAACTGAGACTGACCAGAAGGTTAGAAAAAGCCAAAGGTCCTGTGGGGATTGACTGTGTTGTGAATACAGGAGTGCTTACAACAGAACTAGACAGTTTCTTGTCGGTTGTCGAGGGAATGTGGTGGGAAGATGAGGATTTGCATCTCGCCCACACGGATGAGGAGGGCAGAATCTGCCAGATGATAAATGGTATGCTGAGGAAGTTGATCACATGACTCGGAGTGGGCGGTACTTTAAGCCCCCACACCAGGACCAACTAGAAGCATCAGGGAAAGATAAGGAAGCTGAGAAACAAAAAGATAAACTGTTAGAAGAAGAAGCTGTACTGAAGCAGCTGAAAAAGATTCAGGCGGACATCTCCATTTGGGGATTACTCATGGCCTCACAGGTGCATAGACAAGCAGTCCTATTAGCAATGGATAAGGCTAAGCTCTTTATTGACATAACCCCTGAGCAGTTAGTGGGACTGGTTTTCCCGAGAAGGGCCTCACCGACGTTAACCTTACCGGTAAGAAATTGCTGCCTGAGGGCTCTAAGCACAACAAGCCACTATACATCTCTGTGGAATGTAAAGAGAAGTGGATACCAGTTGTCTTGGTTGATACCAGGTCTGCAATTAATGTGTGTCCGTCGCACATGGCCTATCCTATCGGTTTGAAACCCGCAGACTTCGCACCAATGGCCCAGGTGATTCGGGCTTATGACAATACAAGTCGGGAAGTGATGGGGACAGTGCAGATCAGAACTCAGGTTGGCCCGTCACAACAAGACATCGAGTTTTACGTCCTGGATGTTCCAACCACCTTTAATTTACTACTTGGACGTCCGTGGCTATACCAAGTAAGAACTGTCTCTTCCACTCTACATCAGATGCTGAAGTACCCCCATGGGAAGGGGGTAGCTATTGTTTTTGGGAACTCTTCCATACATCCTCCGCCGGAAGTCACTACACGGTGCTAAAAATTGTAAACGGCGAGGAGGATGTCTTTCTGTCTGGATTCACCTAGGCCGAGGCCCGGGTAGTGCAAGATATTCTGGCTATTGATGAGGGGTTATATGTTAGTACTCAATTTGTCTACCTCATGAATAAGCTGCAACATGTACCCGGAATGGGATTGGAAAGGAGCGGCCAGAAGGGCGTCGCTGCGTTGGCCGAAGTGCCACACAACCCTCATACCTTTGGTCTAGGTTACACGCCTACCAAAGAGGACTGGATAAGAAAGGGAAAGGAAATAGAGGAAGGGCCAAGGCTAAACAAGCTGGGAAGCACTATGAGTTGGTGCATAGACCTATTGAAGGAACCCTGAACGGCCGCTTTGTCCAGGAGGGGGAGGATTTCCTATTTTACGGCTTTCTTGAGCCATGGCTGAATTCTGAGAAGCGGCGTTTGCCCGGCTTTGAGATTTTTTCAACCTACAATTGCAAGGGGATGAAGTTGCAGAAGAGCAGACTAACCTACCAGCTGTGGATGAACAGTGTATAGATGATGAGTCCAATAGTATAGAACTTGAGATGGGAGCAACGCTTGGCTTGTCTCATTTTAGATCCTCAGATCACACAGAGAGCTTAGGGGATGACTTCTCTGTTTCCATGATTGGAGATCAATCGGTTGTGGGCCCTTCTTCTGGCATGCTGGATGCATCTATCGCACCCTCCCTCATTTGGCAGTTCGAGGAGGGCTTTTTGTCCAGCAGTTCTGAATCAGGCAGTGAACCAGAATCTGATTCCACAGAGTCTGTGGAGTCAGAATCAGATTCTAGTTCTTCTGAGTCAGAGTCCGAGATTCCTGGGGTTGATAACCCAGATGCCGTTGTTTTGTCCAGGTTGTCTTTTTCTTCTTTTTTTTTTTGAGTCGTTGTAACCGAGGAATTGGATGAACTGGAAGTTGTGAATGAGAATGGTACCACTGCTATTTCTGAGTACTTTTCTGTGCCACTTGTTTATTACATTAATCAGGACTTTCAAAACTTTTGTAAAAATGACGAGGAAGAAATTCCTCTGGTTTTGAAACATTTGATTGATCGAGAGGAGGAGAGGTTTGTAAAACCCTTGGTTGATGAAATCACTTCAATTAATGTTGGTACTGAGAAGGATCCGCGTCTGGTCCAGATTGGGTCCACGTTGTCTTCGGAGGAACGCGAGCGCTTAGTCGCTTTATTAAAAGATTTCAAAGATGTTTTTATATGGTCCTACGAAGACATGCCTGGAATCGATCCTAAGATTGTACAGCACCGGATCCCTCTTGACCCTGAAGCCTGACCCGTTAAGCAGAAGCTTCGGAGAATACATCCGAATTGGGCTCTGAAAATCAAGGAAGAGGTCACCAAGCAGATAGATGCATGGTTCTTGCTAGTATCTGAGTATCCTACTTGGTTGGCAAACATTGTTCCGGTGCCGAAGAAAGATGGTAGAATTCGGGTGTGTGTGGATTTTAGAAATTTGAACAAAGCTAGTCCGACGACTTTCCTCTACTACACATCGACGAATTTGTGGACTTCACGCAGCTCATGCGTTGCTCTCCTTTATGGATGGGTTTTTCGGGTACAACCAGATCTTGATGGCACCCGAGGATAGGGAGAAGACTGCCTTCACCACGCTATGGGGAACTTACTGCTATAGGGTGATGCCGTTCGGTCTGAAAAATGCTGGGGCTACTTATAACGGGTTGCGACCACGATTCTACATGATATGATCCACAAAGAGGTTGAGGTGTACATGGACGACATGATTGTCAAGTCCAAAGAAAGAGAGGCCACTACACCACCTTGAAGAAATTTTTCCAACGGATCAGGGAGTATTGGTTGCGACTGAATCCTCAGAAATGTACTTTTGGCGTGACAGCAAGAAAAATGTTGGGGTTCTTGATTACACAAAGGGGCATCGAAGTCGATCCTTCCAAGATTAAGGCCATCCTAGAAATGCCACCACCAAGGACTGAAAAGGAGGTGTGTGGCTTTCTGGGTAAGGTACAATTCATAAGACGGTTTATTGCAAAATTAACCTTAACTTGTGAACCACTATTTGATCTCCTGAAGAAAGGAAAGAAATTCCAATGGGATAACCGATGCCAGGTAGCTTTTGAGCAGATCAAGCAGTGTCTACAGAACCCACTCGTGCTGTCACCGCCAGAACCGGGAAAGCTATTGATTTTGTATCTGTTAGGAAACGACACGACAATGGGCTGCATGCTTGGACAGGAATCTAAAGATAGAGTGGAGAAGGCCATCTATTACCTGAGCAAGAAGATGCTGGAATATGAGATCCGTTATACTCTGCTGAAGAAGGCTTGCTTGGCCTTGGTATGGGCTACCAGGAAGTTGAGGCACTACCTGTTAGCTCACTCCGTAATTTTGGTTTTGAGATTGGATCCCATCAAATATCTATTTGAGAAACCAGCGTTTACGGGTAGGCTAGCTAGTTGGTTGCTTCTTTTCTCTGAATTTGATTTGAAGTACATGACTCACAAGTCTGTGAAGGGGAGAGCAGTAGCGGAGTTCCTAGCCGATCACCTAGTGGAGGGAGATGAAGCATTAGAGTATCTGTTCCCAGATAAGGCCATTCTGCAGGTCGAAGAAGAGATTTGGACCATGTACTTTGACGGAGCGTCTAACCAGTACGGGTATAGGATAGGGGTGTTGCTGATACCACCGACAATTCCCACATACCTTTAGCTTTCAAACTCCAGTTCAAGGTATCTAAGAATGAAGCAGAATACGAGGCATGTATCGCTGGCTTGGAAGCCGCCCTGGAACTAGGGGCAAAACTGTTGGACGTCATTGGTGACTCGAACCTGGTTGTATCTCAAGCGAAAGGAGACTGGAAGGTTAAAGAAGAAAGGATGAAAATCTATCACCAAACCCTGGACATTCTGATTCCAAGTTTGAGAAGCTAACCATCATGCATCTATTAAGAGAGAGCAACAGGTTTGCTGACGCTTTATCAACTCTATCTTTCATGATAGACATCCCTTTGGGAGTCCGGATGCGTCCAATCATTATTGAACAGAGGTATGTGATGGCTTATGAGTGAATCGCCGCAATAGATGAAGTACAAGATCAGAACCCAGGGTATCATGACATCTGGAACTTCTTGGAAAATGAGGCTTATCCACTAGGGGCAAATGCCAAAGATAAAAGGGCGATATGACGAATGGCTGCTCAGTTTATCATCTGCGGGGGTAAATTGTACAAACGAGGCCATCTGGGAATGCACAAGCTGTGTATTGATGAAGAAGAGTCGAAGCGCCTAATGGAGGCCATCCACGGGGGAAAGTGCAGAGCGCACATGAGCGGAGTAATGCTAGCTCGAAAAATTCTCAACAAGGTTACTACTGGTCAACCATGGAGGAGGATTGTATTTGTTTTGTTCGATGATGCCACAAATGCCAGATCCATGCAAATCGCATGAATATCCCGCCGTCGAAGCTGTATAACATGACTTCACTGTGGCCATTTTCAGTCTGGGAAATTGATGTTATTGGGGCAGTTACTCCGAAGGGGTCAAACGGGCATGAGTATATCCTGGTGGCAATAGACTACTTTACAAAGTGGGTCGAGGCCCAATCCTACGTAGTGCTGAAAGCGTCGCATGTAGCCAAGTTCATCAGGAATAATATCATCTGTCGTTATGGGTTCCCGAATGAGATCATTTCGGACAATGGTTCCCACTTCAAGAAAGAGGTGATCGACTTGTTGGAGAAATACAACGTGGCTTTTCATAAGTCGTCCACATATCGACCGCAAACCAACGGAGTTGTTGAGGCCGCCAACAAGAAGATCAAGCACATTCTACAGAAGATGGTGGAAACCTACAAGGACTGGCCAGATAAGCTGCCATTTGCTCTCTGGGGCTACAGGACATCAATTCGAACTTCTACTGGGGCAACTCTGTATTCTCTGGTTTATGGGATGGAAGCTGTTCTGCCGATTGAAGTTGAGGTTCCATCGCTGTGGGTTATGGCTGAGTGCCAGATAGCAAAAGCGGATTGGCAGCAGAGCAGGTTTGAGGAACTAATGTTGTTCGATGACAGAAGGCTGAAAGCACTGTACCACGTCCAAGGATATCAGCACAGGATTGCCAGGGCTTTCAACAAGAAAGTTAAGTCCAGGAATCTGAAAGAAAAGGATTTGGTGCTCAAAGACAACCGAGCTCCCATCCATGACCCTAGGGGCAAGTTTAGACCTAATTGGACTGGTCCTTACATTATCAAATCAATTTGGTCGGGTGGAGCTGTCATTCTTATGGACTTAGATGGCCTTGAATTCTCCTAACCAGTCAACATGGACAAGTTAAAGAAATACTACCCTTGAGAGGCTCGCTAGGCCGAAAACCTGAAAGGGCGACCTAGGCAAAAGTTAGAGCACAAAAAATTAGAAAAAAGAAAAACTGAGCTCGCAAGGTTGAAAACCCAGAAAGGGCGGCCTTGGCAAAAGTTAGAGCGCAAAAGGGGAGTGTTAATACTCAAGTGAACCCGAACTGAACTACGTAAGGCTTGATTCCCATATTTGGGATACGTAGGCAACTTCATTCTGAGGTCCAGCCATAAACATTTCCAAATCAACTGTGTCCATGTGATTGTCTTGGTCATCTTTGTCTTTTCTGCATCCAAGAGTTCGGTTGTGATCTTTCCTATCAGAGCTGGTTATAGTACAGTGCAGTGCATTTCAGACAAGGGGCAACTTTCCAGTTATTGGATTCGGGGTTGTACATCTCAAGGATAGATTCCGGGTGTGTCCAGTTGTGATTCTTATCAAAAATGGTTTTGAAAAGTTTTAATAAAAATTGATTTTTGTTCAAATTAATCTTTTTACAACTTAGACCATTTTTGGACCAAAAGGAAAATTTTCAGTACCCACAGCCTTCAATTTCATTGATTTCAATACAGAGTTCTCTACCTCTTGATACAAATCGAAGTTGCTTTTTTATTACATTCAAAAGGAAAACTTGAAAGTACAGATTAAAGCAATAAACTTGGGGCATAGTTGAGTCAGGTGTTCCTGTGTCCCCTCCAAGAGCTTGTGGAAGCTTCAGATGCCAAAGTAGGCCCGGTTTGAGCTTCATCTTCAAGCCAAGCTATGCATTCGCCAAGAAGGGCGCAACTGAAAGTGGGAGCGGGGGCCAGAAGTTCTCTTGTCCTCTATGCAGTGGCATATCGAGCTAGTTGTTAGCCTCGGATTGGAAATGAAGCCGGGTACTCTACCCCCTCTTCTGGGCAAGTCTGGTCCTGTCCGAACTAACGCCAGAACCAAAATAGAAAGTAGAAGACACAGTGTGTTAAGCCAATCAACTGAATACCAGGCTACCAGGACATGCTTTAGCTCATCTCAAGTAGATCAAACCAGAGGCAACGCCAAGCAATGTCAACATCAGACCTGTTGCACATCCAATGGCACCACCACCCCTCGTTCGGGAAATCAACTAGCCGTTGGCGAAAGAAATAGCCGCGTGCTGAATATGCAGGGCAAGAGTCCACTACTTTCAACCTATCCATGAGCCATATCTGGGGAGGGATGAAAAATAAGAGAGATTAAAGAATAGAGAGGTGTATGTGGAGAGAAAAAGTGAGAAAGGGTTTTGAGAGAAAAACAGAGCCTGAGGGCCAAGTGATGTGAGAAACACATGTGAGAAGGGTGGGAAACATTACCTGTAAGAGTAATGGACTTCCTGTGAACCTGGTTGTCTCCCGGCAATGGAAAGCAACCAAGCCCATCAAAGTCTCGGCTAATGCTAAGCCAATACAGCTCTTGCCCTCTTTCAAGCCTTGGGCCACTTCAATCAAGCGAATGCTAGACCCTTCAAAACCAGGGGCAAGCAGAAAATGAGCCAACATACACAGGCAAAGGGCATGCTACCGAAAACCTTGCTAGAGACGGTCGCCGCAGTCACCGGCATCAGAAAACTGATGAATCAAGATGGGAATATCCAACTCCCCGTTGTGAACCAAAGATTGGGCATTGTGTAAAGTGAGCCCACACATCCGTCCTAAAGCTTGGATGTGGCCAAAACGGGACTGAGGCAGGATTTCCTCGTCACGCTGCGATTCCATCAAAGCTTGGAATTCTTCGATTGTGGGACATATCTCTTGTCCCCCAAAGCTAAAAACATGTGTAATTGGATTCCAACATCTAGCCGCGGCATGAAGGAACCGAAAACACAGCGGGGTACGACTCAACAGGAATAGTGCATTTATCCCGAAACCCCTAAAATTCAGCTTTTCCGAGCCATCTAAAGTCGCAATCCAATTAGAGAGTTTTTCGGTGAAGAATGGCTCCATTTGGGGCAAAAATAGAGCTGGAATGAAGAAACCACGAAGCTGGAGCTTTTGTAGAAAATAAGGCAGTGAGTGGAGACCAGGTGTCAACGTTTTGGAGGTTCTGCTCATCGATTGTCGGCAGGGTTTATTGATGGCCGGCAGAGGCTCATCAATGGCCGGCAAGGGCACATTAATGGTTGGCAGAGGGGAAATGATGGCCAACAGCCTCCCTTTCATGCTCACTGACCTCCTTTGTGAAGATTCAATTGTTTTCAGCACTTGTATTATGTTATTGGCATCTTTTGAGGTCTTGTTTTTAGTCCTTTTAGGCTTGAGCATGTTTATTTAAGTTGTAATCGTCTGGTTTTGTTTATTGAGTTGTATTTATGTTGTTTATCGAGTCCTTGTCTTGTTTATCAAGTTGTATTTACATTAATTAGCCTGTCAAGACCTTGTGTTGTTTATCGAGTTGTTTTGTTCTTTCAGTTGTTGGTTGGTTCACTACCTGATTAAGACAATATCATTAGAATGTGCAGTTTTCAAAAAAGATCAATCTCATTTTCATGCTGTGCGATGTTATGTGATGCTCAGAATGCAAAATGCAACACTTTTAAATCAAAAGCTGAGTTTTCATTCCAATCATAGTCACTTTTTGCAAAAGAGTACAAGTTTTACAAAGAAAATAAAGCTGCCTAAGGTTGTACAATGTGCTAACACTACTAGCAAAAAGAAAACAAACCAAAAAGCATCTAAATTGGTGCCAGCCACCTCAAGCTCGAGAGACTCTCTTCGTCCTCTTCCTTGGCAGAGCAGACTCTAAAGCACTATCTCCATCGGCACCAGCTGTCTGAATTTGAATCAAAGTCTGAACCGAAGCCCTCCTCCGTCTCTCCAGCCTCACCACTAGCAGAATCTGAGCTAGCGTCGTCGTCTCTATCCTCAGATGACTCTAACTGTAGACTCGTTGCCTCACCCTCATCCTCACTCGTCTCATCATCATCCTCGTCCAGAATGGGCTCAGAGGGGCCACTCTCGCCGTGGATGCCTCTAGCTTTACCTCGGTTACATGTCGGAGCCTGTCTCCCTCTCCTCCCTGCTATTGGAGGAGGTACTGAAGGTCCTACTGCGGCTCTTGCTGGGGCATCCGGTGGAGCTGTGGTCTGAAAAGGGATCTAAAAAAGGCAGTTTATCAGAATACATTAGTTGTGGTGTATATCAGATGCAGTCTATCGATGCAATGTATGTATGCAGTGTATGGGAGCAGAGTGTCTATGCAGTGTTTTGATGCAATGAATCAGATCAATGTAGTTTGGAGCAGGTTACAGTTAAAATGCTAATGCGTCAGCAGAGAATTTTATGGCATGAAGTGCAAACTGAAGGAAATTACCAGAATCCTGTAGAGGCTGAGCAGGTTCATGCTCGTCTGAACCATCCCCATCAGAGAAGCCGCTAGCTCGAGAGCCTGCCTGGTGTACTCTATGGATGCCTGTAAATGTGTTGAGATGCTCAGTGGTCTATAAAGCATAATTTAAATGAACTGAATGCGAAAAATGTAAAGTATGGTACATACCGGGGTCAGGCCTCGAACTCCGACAAGCTCGTGACCAGCTGGTGCGAGCTTAATGGGAATCTGATAAGTCTCCCCTATTGGTTGCCAGCAAGTCAGTGTAGTAGGCAACTCTGGCCATCCCGCTCTCTGTCTCTCTCCAGAATCTCTCCTGCCACGGGTCCTGGTTGCTCTGGCCCCTCTGTCTCTCTCTCTCTCGCAGCTGGAACTCTTGCTCTCTCACCTCCACGAATGTCGGTCAGAGGTGACATCAGATGTGTCTGGATGAAGGTCGCATAATCGCCCTCTACATGGAAGTAGTCCGCTTCCAGTCTTACCATGAACTGGATCACCTCCTCAGCAGAAAGTCTGTGAGTCGCCCTCATGGACACTGGAGGCGCCATCGGTATGAATGGGGTAGGTAGTCCTAAAGTCTGGCAAGCAAAACGCTTGCCCAAGAACCAGGCACGGTAGATTGGGCCCTCAAGAAGGATATGATGGCGAGTGATGACCCTAGCTGTGTCATACTGGAATCGGAGCCCCGATGGTATCGCGTCCCACGGCTGCTAGGTGATCTGAAAATAAGAGAATGAATAGATGATTAGTTGCTGTCAATCAATTAATGGGTGTATCAAGTTGATTGAAAAACAGAATAACTTTGTTTTGGGTTACCTCGTGCACCACGACCACGTTGAAGTACTGGCGGAAAAACATGAAGTTTTCCCGGGTCCTAAGGCGGAGCTAGCCGTCATATACCTGAGAAAACAGGACTGTCGTCGGGACCTCCTCTATAGGCTCGGAAGCAAGAGCTGGGAAGTATGCGTACACCCATAACTACAGGGAAAGTGTGATCAATACAGTGTGTGAGCAGATACAGAAGATGCAAAGCAGAAAGCATACAGTGTATGCGCAGATACGGAAAATACAGAGCAGAAAGTACATGTGTTGAACAAATGTAAAGCAAGAAATGCTAAGCAGAAAATGTAAAGCGAAAAGAGGGAACTAAGCTGTGTACCTCCTAAGCTCGCCAGTAGCCACCGATCAAGCTCTCACTCATGCGAGAAGTCGAGCTCATGTATCCATACAAAGTGGTGAGGCCAGCTCCGCCCCAGTCATATAACTGAACTCGCTGAAGTACTACCAAGGCACTCAGCAGATACTGGCCCACGGTATTCCACTTGTTTGAAAACAAGGTGGTACCGAAAAGGAACATAAGGAAGCCCCTGGCGTACTGCTCTGTCTCCTCGATCGTCTTGGGCTTAGAGCCCCTGAACTGCTCTTCAAACTAGCTATACCCGACCATGCCTGACCGGAGTGTCGATGGGTGTGCCACAAGCAGTGCAGCCCATGCTGCCTCTCACTCTCCCATATCAGGGTCAAGAGGGATCGGATAGCCCCCTACGTCCAAGCCAGTGATCATGGCAAAGTCGTAAGGAGTCATCGTCATCTCCCCTGTGGTGGAGAAATTGAAGGTGTTGATGGTGTCCCACCACCTCTCCACTAAAGCCCATAAGAGAGGACTACTCGTTACGACCCGAGTCAGGCTAGAGCAGAAGAGACCAAAGCCTATCTCATCAATAAGGTCGCGAACCTTAACTGGGAGCTCACCGTACCAGTCTCGAGCGGTCGTCGTACCGTAGCCTCTGAAGGAGCGGAATCCATCCTGTGGTAATGCATGAGATGCAAGCAGATCAAGCAATGAAAGTACAGTTGAATATAAAGCAGTAGTGTATGAGATACAGTCAAATCAAGGTAGTCTATGAGATGAAATCAGATCAAAACAGTGCAAGAAATGCAAACAGTTAGGGGTAATACTACAGAAAAACAGTGTTCGTACCTCTACGGCGATGGCCGACAAATGAGATGCTGGCTCTCTCAGTAGAAGGTCATCTGGCACATCCTCAACGAAGTCGGTAAAGGCTTTGATGCCTCCTGCGGTAGGCACTATATGAGTCTCAGGATGGTACCTCGCTGGATCGAAGGGGCGTATGCTCGACAGTAATAACTCTGGCTCGGCCTCAAAGTCTGCCTCGAACTCTACTAGAGGAAGCTCGAGGATAGCCTCGTCATGAGGGACATCATCTGCCATCTAAAATAGATGCAAGAGAAGCAAAAGTGAGGAAAAATGAGAAAAAAAAAAGTGAAACTTTGAAAAAGTCAACCCTAGAAAAGAGAAAAAAGTCAAAGCCGGGAAAAGTGTACTAGCCTTGAGAGAAACTCGAGGGGAATGAGCCTAGAATGGTGGAAATGAGGAAAGGAGTGTCGAAATCAAATTCTGATTGGTTCAAAGTGAAGAGAACTAGAGGGTTTTAGCAAAGAAAATGTTTTTAGGGTGTTCGAAAACGCATAAAACGCGTGGATCTAGAGAAAAAGAGCACCTAGAGAGCAAGGGGAAAGAATTTCGGACATGGGTTTGTGAGGAAATGAAGTGGCATCACTTGTTTTTAAAGACCCAAGGGTGAAAGGTCGAAAATGCCCAAATCTGCCATCGATGGCCAATAATGGCACATCGATGGCCGGCAGTAGCATATTGATGGCCGGCAGGCACCACAAGTGGCTGGCAGGTGGCCGGCGGCCTCCCCTGATGGCCGACAGGCTTCCACAATCTTCTCCTGCCTCCTTGGCTTTAATATTTGTCCTTGGATTTCAATAAATGCAAGGTATGCTCAAAGTTTGATTCAGAATGCCTTCGTAGAAGCTCAGAATTGCATTTCCAGTGCGCGGTGGTCATCGCTCATCAGCTTGAACAAGGTGTATCCTTTTGACATATTGCAACTCTTCCAAGAGGTAAATCGGAAGTTGCCTTTGAGTCGTCTTTATCAAACGTGTTTTGTCGTTGCATAGAATGTGCATTTCTTTGTCGTTGCATGGAACATGTGTTTTGAATTGTTGCATAGAACATGCATCACCATGTTTGCATAGAATATGCATGTTGCATTGAATATGCATCGTTGATTATTTTGCATAGAATATGCTTCTTGTTTTGTTTCTCGCATGTTGTGCATGAAGCATGCCTCTAACATTGTGTTACAGTCTTTCATCTCGCATAGAATATGCATTCCTATTGTGTTGTACCTGTCTAGTTTCTTTCTTATGCAGGCACGATATTGTATGTACAGTTCATTCAAGACTGGTGCAACTAGACAATATTGTATATACGGTTCATTCAGGGATTTCGGGTAAGGTCACTCATGTCCTCTCCTTTGAAGCCTTGCTCCGATTAGAAGCGTTTGGGACGTGTGTCCGACGCTTATACCACCTTGCTTTGGTTAGAAACATTGGGACGTGTGCCCAATGTTTATACCACTCCCAGTTAGAAACATTGGGACGTGTGCCCGATGTTTATACCACTCCCCGATTAGAAGCGTTTGGGACGTGTGTCCAACGCTTATACCGCCTTGCTTTAGTTATAAACATTAGGACGTGCGCCCGATGTTTATACCACTCCTCGGGTAGAAGCGTTTGGATGTGTATCCGACACTTATACCATCTTGTCTTGGTTAGAAACATTGGGACGTGTTCCAATGTTTATACCACCCTCCGGTGTTTACACCACTTCTTTTTCTCCTCTCGCATGTGACGCACTAGGATGTGTTTTGTTTGAGCCTTCAGGTGCGCCCGACAGTCGCTCTTAGCCTTTCCTGCGTAAGGCGCAGTTAAGATTGCATAATTTTCTTACATCCTTTCTACATGAAATACGGTTCGACTTGTGATTCTCACACGTGGAGTGTTTATTTGCTTACTTCTTCTCATGTGTGAGATTACTGTACCTTGTTGGTTTGCTTAAATGTGGCATTTTCTTTGCATAACATTTGCATTTAAATGCTTCATTACAGCCTCATTGCATGATCATAAGTTATGCTCTTGCATCGTGTATACCATTTGCATCTTGTTCCAGCTTGCAGGCGCATCTATATATTGTTATCTTGAATGTCTGTCTAAGTCTTGCGGCCTTGTCAAAATGGGTCGTCTCTGGGCTTTGACATTCACTCACGTCATCTTCGTGACTCTGAGTTCTGTCAAAGAGGAGTAACTATAGACACCCCATTTTTTACCGTCCTTAAGACTTGGATGTTCTTGCAAGTACATCCAGTGACAAGTTTGATTGCTCGTCGAGCGCTCGAACTCCGCGGTGGAATGCCATAGGTTTGAGCTTTCTAAACCCTGCATCAATTCTTTCTCATTTTTGGACCATGTTTTGGTCCTTCTAGCATGTTCTTTTTGATGCACTGTCGGCCATAATAAGGCACTACCGGCCATTAATGTGCCCTGCCGGCCATCAATGAGCCCCTACCGGCCATCACTAATGGACGGCCGGCCACCAGTGTATCAGTAGATATTTTCTGATATTTTGTGCCAGCTATTTGCACAAGTTGAGCCATCTGCTTGCACGTGTATGGTTGGATCTCTTGGAGAGGATTTTGTATCTTCTATATATAGAAGCCTTCCTCTTGCATGCTCAAGGTTGGAAATTTTGAAGACAAAAATTTCTCTCTCTCTCTCTCTCTCTCTCTAGAATCCTCTCTCTTTAAATATTTTGCCTTCAAGCCTAAATTCTCTACACTTTTGCTTGTGAGCTCTTGATCAAACTTGATCACCATTGTGTTAGGTCCTATTTGAGCTCTAGAAGAGGATATTAGCTTGGTTTGACTTGCCTTTGTTGCCTAAATAGCATCTTGTCTTCAAAGAGATAGAATACTTGTATTTTAAGTCTAATTTAAATACTTGTTTGGCCACCTTTGCATGCTGTTTTAAGGCTGGTTTTAACCTCTGAAATCTCTGCTCTTATGGTTTAAAATGGTGGTTTGAGGTTTGATTGGAGTTAGGGGTAGTCCACCCCTTTTGTAGCTTGTTTATTAAAGAGTTGTGCCATCTTTCAAAGCTTTTAAAACAACTTTTTTTGGCTCTTTTATCCACTGAATTCCAGGGGATTTTTAGTGGTAAAAACCTTGTTTTGACGTCCAAAATAGGAGGGGGTGGCCTCCCCTCTTTGTGTCTTGTTTGCAAGTGTAGATAGCCTAACATGTGAACATGTTTTTCTACCTTTTTGTGACTTGATCTCAGCATGTTTTTCCTACTATTTTGACTTGTTTTACCTCTGTTTGGGGCTAGTTAAGTCACTTGAGGCTTGCTTTGTATGTTTGTAGTGCAATTATGCCTAATAGTCTAGTTTGTGCTATGTGTTGGCCTCTCATTCTAGCTATTTTTAGCTTACTTCAAGCATGTTTTAGGACTCCTTTTAAGCTGTTTTAGGACTGTTTTAGACTGTTTGTCCCTTTTGAGCTTTCTATTGCATGCCTATAGTGTAGTGCTCTTCACTAGTTTGGTATTTTTGGCTTTTGAACATGTTGTGCATGAGTTGCTTGCATGTTATAGCATCATTTTGCATATCATTTCAGCACTGAAATATCTGCAACCTCCCTCATTTCTTCACTTTTCCATTTTCTTTGAGGGTTGGTTAACCTTAAGGTTGTGTTTAAGCTTGAGATAGAGCTTGTGCTTTATGGTTTTAATCCTCTTTTGAGGGTTTTTACTAACCAACGGCATGATCTCTCTCATGTCTTAAATCATCCTTTGGTTGACCCCTCTCTCCTTAGAGGACACTCATCTTGGACTAACCGGTTAAACAATGGATCGGTAATTAAAATGTGTAAATAAAACATGACAAGTAAAACTTGAGCAAGTTAAGCATGTTGTGTTTGCATTGCATGTGTTCAATCGGACGTTATATTGAACACAAGGTAGATTGGAGCATTTCATACTCAAAGTGATGAAATGAGCCAATCTCCTTTGTCTCATTGCCTTTGATCATTCATGACAAGGTAGTGGTCTAGAGTCTTGCTTTTGTGCATTTATTGAAATTGTGCAACTTGGATCTTTGGCCATCATGCATTGAAAATGCTTGATTGGTGGTTTTGGATCCAAGAGTGCCACTTCTTTGATGTTTTGATATGATAAGGAGGGGCAGAGTACAAACATATCCTTGGAAAACCCTCCATTTTCCTCTGTTTGTGCTCTGTTACAGTGTGGTGATTCAGCACACCAGTGGCCGACAGTGGCTCACTGATGGCCAGCAGTGCTTCATCCTTGGCCAGCATGGCACATTTTTGGCCGGCAGGGGGCTGGCATCAAGCATTCATGGCCGGCAGGTCACTGGTGCAGTCCTCAGCATTGGTTTGGTAAGTTGGAGCAGAAGGTTCTAGAGTGTAGTCAACCCTGCAAACAGAGCCTCTCAAGAGTGAACCGGAAGGCTTTTCGGGGCGAAAATCGAATGCATGCATCCTTCATTTCCTAAAGCAAAGCCAAAGCAGCGTAGTTCAACGCTCTAAATGTTTAATTAGTGTACATTTGTATTGTAATTTAATTAACTAGTTTGCTAATTAGTTAAGTATTGTAATAATTAGTAAGTAGTTTATTAGTTATTCGACTAATTTGTAATAATTAGTTTAATTAGATTAGTTTGATTAGCTTAGATTAGCTTAGTTTATTCATTCGGACCCTCCTTTGAGAGGGCGCAATGTTGTAATAAGTGTGCGTGCGTGCGTGTGTGCATGTCTTCTAACCCCACGTCTTTCTCCCTTTTATTTATTCGCTTTCGATGGTTAGATTAGGGATCATTTTCAATTAGCATATCTTTTGCTTTACATGTTTGCATCATTCATTTGTCTTGCATGCACCGAGGCTCGGCGCATCATTCAAACTGCGTTGTCAATTTCAATACTTCTTTGAATACGTGTTTATCGTATGTTGTTCAAATCGATCATATGCCATATTAGTAGCCAAGCCTATTAGTTGCATTATTGCATGTGTTGCATTAGACATTTAACATAGTTAGGAATCATGCATATTTCTAACTAGTTTTTTGTTTTAGCTTGGAGTACTCGGTGAGTTTTATGCTTTAGCATGCTTGCATGAGTGTGATTGCGAATGATGCCTTGTTTCGCATGCTTGCCATGAGGCTATTTGCTTATATGCCAAACTGCATAAATGCCTGTGGATGAAGGCTTTGTTACTTGATTTGGAATGATTCAACAAATGTATGTTTTAAGCCCACTTTTAGGAATCATGCATATTTCTAACTAGTTTTTTGTTTTGGCTTGGAGTACTCGGTGAGTTTTATGCTTTAGCATGCTTGCATGAGTGTGATTGCGAATGATGCCTTGTTTCGCATGCTTGCCATGAGGCTATTTGCTTATATGCCAAACTGCATGAATGCCTGTGGATGAAGGCTTTGTTACTTGATTTGGAATGATTCAACAAATGTATGTTTGAAGCCCACTTTGCGAAGTGGCAAATCATCATGTTTTAAGCCCACTTAACGTGGCAAATCCGCATTTCTAAGCCCACTTGAGGGTGGCAAATTCAAACCATTTTCGAAAGCAAACATGAGTTGAATTTGTTCCAAGTCTTGCAACTTAGTCTATACTAGCTTGTGTGCGTCACATAGTAAAGTTAGCTAATAACCGGACAAGAACACATGTGTTTATAAAACAACATATCATGCTTAGTAGAGGCCGATGTTTGATTGGGCGAGTGGGGGTGCTTATTTCCGGACCTTCCCCTCTCGTACCCAAGCTCCCGAGCCGAGGCAACTTTGGTGATGACAGACACGTGGCCTTTGGCACGAGTCAGGGTTTCCTAAATTTCCCAAAAATAAAATATTTAGGTGACGACTCTGTAATCTGGCAAAGTAGTCCAGTTTTGGCATTATTTGATTCAAAATCTATTTTTCAAAATGATTTGCCGGATTGGACTCTTTGGTGTTTATCAGTCTCACATTGCACTTTGTGAGACTAGATTCAGAACCGTGACAGGAGTCCGAACTGTAGGACCAATTCAAGCTCTCCGAAAGAGGGCGTGAAGAAAGTCGAGTCTACAGCAGGTTAAGTTACAAATGGTTAAAAGGGCTCCCAATTGATGGGAAACAATACCACAAAGATGTGCAGAGGCGACCTAAGCCAACCAATACCTACAGCAAGAGGCCATACCCAACTGGTCTCAGACAACAACCATTTTTGGCTAGACCACCAGCCACTAGAATGCATTCCAAGGGTAAGAGACCTCAGCATGAGTTCAGACCACCTAATTACTACAGGATAGAAGGCAATTATCCTGAGAGAAAGCTTGAATTGGGCTCAAGTCAGGGAATCAGAGCCAGTAATTGGCCTCTAAAGTCAACTTCGAACAAGATGCAAGGTAATTACCCTGAAAGAAGGCCTGAATTAGGCTTAAGATAGGGTGCCAGAGCCAATGATTGGCATCAAAAGTTAGCTTCGAAGGTGGTTTCAAAGACTGGGAAAGCAAGTTCGGCAACTGAACTAGTGAATTCATGGGTACTTGGGGTGCTAGACTAGTTTGTCATGCAGAACAAGCCTAAGAAAATACCTGCGCAGAGAAGTGTTTTTGGAGACCAGGGCAGAATGATTAAACCTCCCTTGGTGGCTCCAAATAATTGTGTATTACTCAAGCACCCAAAAACAAAGGACCATTTATGGCTCCAGTAATCTCTAGGTCCCAAAAGAGAAAGATCCAGCAAAGGTACACCATGTACCAAAAGGATCTGAAGGACAGTGGTGAGAGTTCTTCATTGGCCCAATCAAAAGGCCAGGCAGAAGAGGTTCAAAATTGGCTCGTCAGAACAAAAGAAGTGTCAACAGAGAGTAGTTGGCTAAGGTTCATACTGAACTAAAAGCCAAGGAAAGATCCAGCTTAGCAGGTCTTGAAAATGCCTTGATGGAAAGCGATAGTGAAACAGAAGGAGAAGTTGAACTAGGCCAAAAGAAAGAAATGGCTGAAGATGAGATGTTTGAAGCCTTCATGGCTAAACAGACCTTTTTGGTCGAGAAGCTAATAGGAGAGCAGATCACAAATGAGTTGATTCGAAGGAAGTCACCAGTACTGAAGTACCAGAGTGCAGCATGGAGGATGCTTCTGAAATAACTGAACAAGTTAGTTTGGAAAAAAAAACAAGTGCAGCCAGCAGTTCAGTTTGGCTCATTCTCTCCAATGTCAGTAAACATGGTATATATATTGCCATAGGAGTTCCAAGCTGAAGATAGAGACCAAGAAGGTTAGGAAGATGACCCTGTTCCAATTTCTAATGAAGAATCACAGGTTAGCATGATTCAAGATGAGTCTGAAATGGCTACACCAATGGAAACTGAAGATGAAAGTGAGAAGGTGAGTATTAATCTCTCGTATCCCTTTGAGTATCCTACATTATCTATGACGCAGCACATTAAGCCCTTGTATATCAAGGCTTATTTCGATGGGATACAATTAAACAAAGTGTTAGTGGATAATGGGACAGTAGTGAACCTGCTTCCGAAGTCGTCTTTGAAAAAATTGGGGAAAAGAAACCTAAATTAATCCCAACCAACACAACAATTGCTAGCTTCGCTGGAGATAAGCAGATGGCTCAGGGCATCCTGCCCATCAACTTAAGTGTGGGAACCAAAGAGTGCATGATGGCATTCTTTGTTATAGATAGTAATGCCAAGTATAATACTTTACTTGGTAGGGATTGGATCCACACCAACAAATATATGCCTTCCTCTCTATATCAAAAAATAATTATGGCCCTATGCAATGGAGAGACAGAGGAGATTAACGCAGACCCTCAACCCTTTATCGCTTGTGCTGACTTTGCAGAGGCCAAGTTATATACTGAAGGAGTGACACCACTCAGTATATTGAGGAAACCTGATGGAACAGTCGAAGTGACGACAGATGAGGAAGTAGCACACCTGAAGCACTTAGTGCAAAAAGTGCTGATGAAGAGTTCGTCACCAAGGATGACAATGATGTCTGGTTGTAGGAAAGAAGATGAGATCCAAAAGCCAGACCCTTGGCTTTAGTCATGTTTTCAGCATTGGACTTAAAATCAATAGTCCAGAAGGTTTAGGAACAAGAGAGGAAAGCCATGGTGGTTGGCTGTAAGCAAGAGCAACAAGTCAGGCCTTTGACCCTTGATAAGTACTATGCATTGGATATCGAAACAAAAGTCCAGGAAATACAGGAAGAAGATGCCTTATGGACAGATTTTGTCTATAAAGAAGAAGGCAAAGATGTTGAACCAGAGAAAGTGGGAGCAGAAGAAAGTAAAGAAGTTGCTTCGAAGGCACAAGAAGTCAAAGGAGAAGTGTTAGTAAGTGCTTAAGTACAGGACCCCTTGGAAGAAGTCAATTTAGGGGAAAGTTTTGCACAGCAACCCACTTATATCAGTGCTTGGTCAAGTTCTCTTGACAAGAACCAGTTGTTGGTAGTCCTAAAGAAATATAAGAATTGTTTTGCGTGGTCTTATAATGAACTACCAGGATTGATAGGTCATTAGTGGTACATAGGCTCCCTATTAAACCTAACTTCAAACCACACAAACAGAAACCAAGATGGATGAGCTCTGAAGTGGTTCAGAAAGTGAAGGAGGAAATTCTTAAACTCCTTAAAGCAGGCTTTATTAGAATAGCCAGGTATGTTGAATGGTTGTCAAACATCGTGCATGCGGTTAAAAAGAATGGCAAGATGAGGGTGTGCATCGATTTTAGAAATCTGAATTTGGCAACTCCAAAAGATGAATACCCTATGCCTATTGGATCTATTAGTAGACAGTTGAGCAGGGCACAGGATTTTGTCTATGATGGATGGGCATTATGGTTACAACTAGATCTGCATTGCAGAGGAGGATGTCCACAAGACAGCATTCAGGTGTCTTGGGAATATTGGCACCTTTGAATGGATAAAAATGCCATTTGGTCTAAAGAATGCTGGGGCAACATATCAGAAGGCAATGAATACTATCTTTCATGATCTTATAGTAGGGTACCTAGAGTGTTACATTGATGATATTGTTGTAAAGTCCTAGTCCATGGAGGAACACTTGGTTCATTTGGTAGCAGCTTTCGAAAGAATGAGAAAGTTCAAGTTAAAGCTTAATCCTCTCAAATGTGCTTTTGGTGTATCAGCTGGAAACTTCTTAGGGTATGTAGTGCACAAGAAAGGAATACAGATTGATCAGAATAAAGCCAAAGCCATCATTGAGGCCACGCCTCCATCAAGTAAGAATGAAGTACAAAAGTTCCTTGGTCAGGTTAATTTTCTTCGAAGATTTATTTCTAACACTGCAAGGAAAACTAAAGTATTTTCTTCTTTGTTAAAGTTGAAAGATGAAGAGGAGTTTGTGTGGACAGAAGAGCATCAAACTGCTTTCGAAAGAATTAAAGCCTACTTGGCCAAGCCTCCAGTGCTGATGCCACCAAAGAGCGACAAGCCTTTGAAGTTATACATTGCTGCAACAATTCATTGGGAGTTTTTCTAGCCTAGGACAATGAAGAAGGCAAGGAGCAAGTAGTTTATTAGCTTATTAGGTTTTTAAATTCTTGTGAATATAAATACTCAGATGTAGAAAAGTTGTGCCTTGCATTTTACTTTGCAGCAATGAAATTGAGATATTATCTTTTGCCTACTGTTGTCTTGGTAATTGCAACCACAGACTTGGTTAAGTATATGTTATCTAGACCAATATTGAGAGGAAGAATTGGCAAATGGATATTAGTTTTGTCAAAATTTCATCTAGAATATGTCCTCCAAAAGGCAGTAAAAGGACAAGTTTTGGCTAACTTCTTGGCAGATCATCCGTGTCAAACCGAAAGTCAGGAGATAATGGATCTTGGTGTGGTTCATGTTGAGCCATGGCAGATGTGGTTCGATGGATCAAAGTCTAATGGTCTGATTGGAATTGGTGTTGTAAGTAAGACACCATAGGGGGTAGAAACGACACACGGTTTCAGGGTTAATAAAATTACTTGTTCCAATAATCAAGCTGAATATAAAGCTTTAATAATGGGGCTGGAAATGCTTATTAGATTACAAGCTCATGTAGTTGATATATTTGGAGATTGTGAAAGGAATTTTCAAATGTCAAAGTGCAATTATGTTACCATATTATGTTGTTGCGTTACATTTGTTTTCTCAGTTTCAGGTAGCAAATGTGACTTATATCCCAAGGTTCATGAATAACAAAGTAGCTCAGAAGGCTTCGAATTTCAGAAGGAGTGATGACACTCAATTGAACATAAGTCAAGCAACATATCAAAAATTAATACCATCTTTAGCTAAAAGGAATGTAGTGTTGGAAGTCAATCATAATGACTTACAGGATCAAGATTGGAGGCATCCAATCATGCAGTACTTAACTGGCCCATCTTCGAAGGCCAACAGAAAGATTAAATTACAGTCTATGCAATACATAGTGTATGGTAATGTTCTTTACAAAAGGGGTGCAGATGGGTTGTTATTGGAATATCTAGGGCCGAAAGAGGCATTGACAGCCATGGTTGAAGTCTATAAAGGTATTTGTGGTGCCCATCAGCTTGGGGTGAAGATGAGGTAGTTGCTTTGAAGGCATTCCTACTATTGGCCAACCATCCTTAAAGATTGTATAGAGTATGCTAGAGGTTACCAGGCATAACAAAAGCATGGCATGATAAGACATATACCAATAACTGGCTTGCATGCAGTTGTGAAGCCTTGGCTATTTAGATTTTGGGCTATGGATATGATAGGGAAATACATCCACCCTCTTCGAAGTACCATTGTTTCATCCTAGTGGCCACATATTACTTCACTAAGTGGGTTGAAGCTAAACCATATAAAGTTATGGATCAAATTGAAGTTATTGGATTTATTAAAGATCTGATTCACAGGTTTGGTATCCCACAGACCATAACCGTAGATAATGGAACTGTATTTGATGGAAAAATGGTAAAATCTTTCGCAGCAGAGTTTGGACTTAGCCTTGTTAATTCCACCCCTTATTACGCACAAGCAAATGGTCAGAAGAATCATCCAACAAGTCCTTGAAAAAAGGAATATAGAGAGTTATGGAAGACAATCGTAGGGATTGGCATAACTTGTTGTTGGATGTATTGTGGGCTTATAGAACTTCTCCAAGATCAAGTATAGGAGTCACTCCTTATGCCTTAGTATATGGGCATGATGCAGTGTTGCCTGTGGAGATTAACATTAGGTCCTTGAGGGTGAAATGCCAAGAACAGTTAGCTTCTGAGTGGTACCATCAGAGCATGTTCTTGGAATTAGAAAGTGTGGATGAAGCTAGAATTTTGGCATTAAATAGTATTCTTTTCCAAAAGAAGAAGGCGGCCAAAAACTATAATAAGAAAGTCAGGCACATTAGCTTTGATGAAGGTGATTTAGTACGGAAGACAATACTTCCAACAGGAATTAAAAGCCATAAGTTTGGCAAATGGCCACCTAATTGGGAAAGACCATATAAAATTCATAGAGTCTTGCCTGGGGGAGCATACCATTTGAGAAATTTGAATGGATATGTACATCCTAAGAAAATTAATGGCAGGTACTTGAAACCTTATTAACCAACTATGTGGGAAACACAAGGAGTGTAGAAAATGCTAAACAAGAGAAGCATGAAAACACTCAAACAATAAATAAGGATTTCATTTCATAAAGAGTTAAGTACATGCAGCCATAGATTGGCCCAAAAATCAGTATAATGCTGCAGTTGTTTCTTGATAATTGATTCTCTACTCCTAAGGGATGGGAACAACTGAATGGCTATAGCCATGTCTTGCTTACAGTCAGCTAGCCCTTGATTGGTAATCTGCAGCTTTGTAGCAGTTCGATCCAAAGCTAAGTTAATTGCTACTAACTCCTCTTCTAATTTGACCTTTTTCTCCAAGAGCTGGATACGAAACTAAGAAGCAGAAGCATGTTATCCCTTCAATTCAGATACTTCAGTATGTATATGGGAAACAAATTCCTTATCTTTTAATAGATTCTCTTCTACAGTTTTAGCAATGCGGCAAATGTTGACATAGAAATCTATAATAGCTGCCGCCTGGGATAAGTGGCTTGCAATGGCCATATTGGATTGCTCAATGACTTTGCAGCATTGGAGGAAACCATTCTTAAGTATAGGTTTTTGTAGGGCTTCGAATGGGATCCTTGAAAAAGATGTTAGCAATTCCAAATGGGTGCCTAAATCTAAGAGAGGCAAAGAAACTCTACTGTTAATTGAAGAACTCTCAAAAATTTCCAAGAGGGAGTCAGCAAAGACCAATGGCTCAGCTTCACTGTTGGCTGCTGGAGTGGTTGAAGGTGTGTCAAAAAGGCTAGCCAGCCAGGCCTCAAAAATGTCCATCTCTTCCACTGACATTGAAGGTGTAGAGTGGCCTAGAAGAGGTGTTTGCATAGGTATAGGAGAAGAGGTTGAAGTGTCCTTGGCAGTGTCCATAGCCTTGGCCACCAGTAAATCAAGGGAAGAGAGACTGGAGCTAGATGGTGGTGGCGAAAAAGAAATTGGCAAGCTACCAATATTTTCTCTAGAAACACTAGCTATCACTGATGAGATGACAACTGGGGCCTTCTCAGGTGATGAAGGAGCATCCAGGATTGTAGGAAAGTAAATTGGGCTGAGGTAAAGGTTAGATGAAGAAGATATGGAGTTAAGCCCAGGAATAAAGAAATAGGGATGCCTTGCCTCAAAAAAGGTATGGAAAGTGTAAAGCTAGGAAGTAGAAGTATTGTTTGGATGGGCT
Organism: Camellia japonica; assembly: GCA_030407325.1. Lineage (NCBI taxonomy): Eukaryota > Viridiplantae > Streptophyta > Magnoliopsida > Ericales > Theaceae > Camellia > Camellia japonica. The sequence continues at coordinate 141,984,850 of JAPPVO010000059.1, read as the reverse complement.
TTACACTTAAGGGCACTTTGGTGTTGATTTTCTTCCTCCTTTTCGAGGCTGCCTCTAATGGTCTTTCAACTTCAGATAAGACTGAAGAAGTCATTATCAAAGGAGGAGGTAGGGTAACTGTTGCTGCAAGATAAGAAATAAGAAGCAATGTTAAGTTTCATTGCTGAAAACTTAGGAAAGGAAATTACTACAAAAACTAAAGGAAATTACCAGCCTCGAAAGTAGTGGTGGTAATGGTTGGAGAACTGCAAAGGGCATAATGATCGGCAGTTTATTACCTCCTTGCAGTTTCCCTTTAAAATATATCAGCAGCACCAGCTTCATTCCTTAATATCTATTGCTGCCTCCTTTTCTCATATCTCTGGAAAACCACTAATTCCTTGGATTGCTCCCTCTCTACTGCCTTGGCGGCTACCTGATGAGTAGGGTCATCATTGAAATCAGAGGGGGAGACTGTTATTTTCTTCTTCCTCTTAAGTGGTGTTTCTTCAGGTACTTCCTCCTCTTCAGAACCAAGCACAAGTTTTCTCTTCTTTTGTTGTTGTTGCTTGTCTTTAAGAATGCTTAGGACTTGAGCCTTTTGAGGAGAGTCTACTTGTAAAGCTCCTATATCAAAAAGAAAGCCATAAGTAGATGAGTAAGGCATTAAAAGCATCATAGAGAGAAGAGAAGGGAAAAAATGAAAATGCATGCCTCTCTTCGAAACAGCCCTGGTGACTCTATGAGAAGGAAGAGAGGCATTAGGAACAATCTCTGTGGCAGCAAGAGTAGTCTCTGTGACAGTAGGAGTAGGAGCTGGGATAGTAGGGGCAGTAGAGACAGTAACAGTGGACCCAATCTTTTTGGGTTTGGCTTGAGAGGACACATCTAGTCCCATTAGCAGATCTTTGGGAGGTATTGCCAAGAGCACCTCCATATTAGCCGTCCACCAACTTTGAAATTTTCTCAAAGCTGTACCATGTGGGATAAAGGGGATGAATTGAAACTCACTCAACTCTTGTAGCAATTTAAATGTTGCTTCCTTCAATTTGGTTTTGGGTACCTTCAGGTCTTTGATTGTGAGATTGGTATTGGAGAGGCTACAGAGAGGGATAGGAATTCCTTGAGTAAGCCCAAATTGCCTAGCAAATTGGGAAGGACAGTAAACTTCAGATATACATTTGTAGGCTCGAAGACTCAAAGTACCGATAAAGAGCTCCCTTGGCAACAAGATAGAGGCCCACATATCCTTGTGTAGCGAATTGGAGCATTCCCTATCAGCCAAGAATGCCTGAGCCAAGCTGGTCCTATATTGGTTTCGAAGGGACAAAAGAAGGAAGGAAGTGGAGAAATTGGGAGTTGATGAAAAAAAGTAAAATAATAGGCAAAGCTGGAGGGTATAAAGAAATCCTGGCAAATTTCTCTCCGTAAGTAGTGGGTTCTTGCACCAAAAATCTCAAGCACTTGGAGTGTAGACCAGTGAAATATGCAAAGAGCCAGAGTTGTAATACCTAGAGGGGGCCTTCTTGGTTAACATCCAGAGGTTTCTCTCAAAATTGGGAACAAACCCTATAAACATGGCCTAAAACATAAGGAGCCAAGGCTATCATCTTCTTCGAGGCAAGAGCCTTGGCAAGTGGGCAAACTTAGGCATAATCTAAAGAGATGAAGTACAAAAGAGAAATTTGCATAACCAATATAGAATGAAGGAAAAGAACTCTCGGTCACCTACAGAGCCTACCTTCTTGTTCTCAAATTTTACAAAATCACTGAAGGAAGAGTTCAAGGGTGGAATGGTGAAGTTGACCGGAAGGTCTGGGTAACCAGGCGTAAAGGGAGCACCAAGTGGTGAGAGCCCTAAGAGATGGAAAATATCAAGAAAGGTGGACGCCATCATACCACACCGAAACTGGAAAAAATTAAAAGTCGAATTCCAGAAACAAAGGGCTGCAAGAATCAAGAAAGGATCCTCAGGGATAATGAACCTGAAAGGCGAAGGGCATCAAGGATACAGAGCTTTTACAGATCCCATTCTCTGATAGGCACAACCGTGTCATACCACTCCTCTCATTCAACCCTCAATGTGGGCCAGTAGCAGTGGGGGCGGTTTATCCTCCAGCTTCCCCAATCAAAACCCCCTTTGTAGAGGAGACAGTGATCCTCTAGACGAGGATACAAATCAGGAAGTTGAACTGGGGCTTCTCTGAAGATAGGTCCTAAGACGTATTCTTGTTGTTCATTATGGCGAGGAATAAAGAGGCGACTATCTATGGTACTCGGTTCAACAGCTCTGAGCTTGGATATCTCTTCGTCGATACACCTCTTTAAAGCCACGGATGGGCTCACACATTCCACAACTGGTACTTTCAAAGAGAAAGAAGCCATTAACAAGAGTTTTTGGAGGACAAAGCTTAGAAAAGAGTAAAGAGGAGGAAAGAGCAATAGAAATGAAGGGTTTGTGTTTTGGGCGAGCAAGTAAGTTAAAAGCGCGAGGGAAAGGGTTTTTTAAACTTTTCTGTCCGAAAGATGCCCAATCAATTGAAATGGGTAAAAAGACCCGAGATAATTGTTTGACTGATTTTGGAACCCATATGAGTTTAAGCCTTTGTCTTAAAATTCATAGGAGTTCTGAAAGTACAACATGAAAAGCTTCTCTTAAGGGTGATTGTTTGGGAGGGAAACGTATCTTAAACACTCAGATTGGCTTCAAAAACTAATATTTGGCTTCGAAGTCAAGATTTGGCTCCAAAGCCAGATGTCAAACAACTAACTAAGGCTTCGAGAGCAGGAAGTTGACTTCAAAGCACATTTTTATTCTTGAGAATGCAGAAATGTTTAGGTTTGGTCTGCTTTAAAGGGATTGGGGACTTGCTCTTAGATTTCTTGTGAAAGATAAAATCCTTCGAAGTGAACTTTAAAGTATTCTGTAGCTGGAATTTGATTCTTATTTGATGTTTTAGATTTCAAAGTTGCAGAGTCAGTACCAAGTCAAGTAAAAGATCAAGATCCAAAAAAGACTTGCCTGAACATGAAAAATTCCTTTTGGGATTCTCTGTCAAAGCAAACCTTTTTGAAAAGCAGCATTGTTACTAAGTACTTCGAAGTACTTAAAAGTAACTTTGATACAAAGGTTGGTCAATTCAAAGCTGTTAAAATTATGTTGACCATGCGATTGGAATGAGAAGACCTAAGGCAAAGATTGTCAATTGTACTCCACATTTTGGAGATATTCAAATCATGTTTCAAGTATTCCATTGGAAATGTTCAAATTAGGCTTCGAAAAAAAAAAATTTGGTGAATTCGAAGCTCTAATTTTATTTGAATTGGGCGAATAAAATGGTCACAAGCATGCAATTGGAACATAAAACCAGATCATGCCAAATAGAGAAAGAAAAACCTAGTTTTATTGATTATGTAAGTAATTACATTAGAAAGCCTACTTGGCTACAAGTTCTATCTCATAAAAATAGGGAATAGAAAGAGTAATAAGTTCATTAAATTTGACCCAGCAATGTTCGATGAACTTATGTTTTTTCTTTATTCTGCTTTCTATCATATCAAAGTTAGGTTGTTACAGCTGGTATGCTCTTATTTGGTGAAAAAGCTATTCAGCTTTCACCTCGAATTCTGTCTCTTTCAAGCCTTGTTCCATTTCGTCCATATCGAGATCATCCCAGTACGCTGAATCCTTATTCTTGAAGTCGTTATATTCTTCAATAAGGTTCTCTGCTTCGTACTATGTCTGAATTTGGTTGGTTGTTATTTTGTCCAAAGAATCGCTGGTAGCCAAAGACATTTTGTACCAGTGAAGAAGGAGTGGAAGTTGGTCCAAAAAAGTTTGAAGTTCTGCCTGGGCGATGAGGTTGTGAACATGACCTCGAGTCATAACATCGCAGGCCCATTGGAAGTTCTTGAGAGGAATCTCATCTCCAAGAACATTGAAAGGCAAGTAAGAAAAGGCAGCAAGCAGAAGTTGAGCTTGATATTGCTCAAAGGCAGTTTGAAGAGCTGAAGGCTGGTAGGAAGGAAGAAACTGATTCTCAAAAAGAGTAAGTTTCAATTCCTCCATCCAATGAAGATTCTGAGGGAGAGGAGGTGCAGAGGGATCCATCCTGAAGAAAGATGGGAACTGGGGGTTAGTCACGCATTCGAGCCAGTCAGAAAAGAAAAGTTTTGCCTTCTTAGCCAAGAATGACGAGTTATATCTGTAGACACCCCATTTTTGACTGCCCATAAGACTTGGGCGCCACTGATTGCTTACTTGATGGTGTAGGCTATCTTGTGCAAAGGTTCAATTTCTTCGGCAAGGAGAGCATCAAATCCCAAACCACAACCCCTTTTTGGACCAAAACTATTTGGACCAAAATGATTTTAGACCTTAAAACCCTCTATTTCAAAATATTTTTGTCAAAAGTTCCTATGATATTCTGAGGCTCGCATTTCGTTAAATTTTGCGCTTTTCAGTAAACTGAGCAAGGACAAAGTGGAAATGAATGAAAGAAAGGTGAACTCTTTGGAAAAAATATTTAAAACATCTTGTTTAGAGGTTTGGAGTTGAAGAAAATGGGAGGAGAGGGAAGAAACCTAGTTGGGGGAAGAAGTTGGGCATGAACCGTTAAGAGAGAGTCGAGCAGCCCTTGCTAAATTAGACCTATCCATTTGCACACTTGGATTTCAGCTATAAGGCCACCACCGTTGGAAATTGGACTTCCGGGGCTTCATTTTCCACTCAAGAATCTCTTAACGCCGTGTCCGAATGAGGGAGATATGGCTGGTTGAAGTTAGGCATCAATCCTGTTGGAACGAAATTGAGCAGTCTTCACTAAAAGAGGGATATCTCTTAGCACACTTGGAATTTTGATGTGAGGCTACCACCATTGGAAATAAGACTTTCGGGGCTACAATTTAGACTCCATAATGACCTAAAAAGGAGTCCGCACGAAGGAGATATGCCTGTTTTAAGTTGGGGCCAGGAACTAGTTTTTGCTGTCGACCACTAGGGGAGTGTGCCGGCCACAAATGGAGTTTGCTGGCCATAGATCGGCCAGAAGTGACCCTTGTCGGCCACCATTAGTGGCTGGTTGGCCACCAATGGTGGCCGGTTGGCCACAAGTGTCCAGAAAGCTCAGAATTTGCAGATATTTCTCCTTCAACTATTCTACACTGCGCCAGCTATCCTGTATTCAGATATTTTCGACCAAGGCTCTCTTTTTCCTATATACAGAGGCCATATCTCTCATATTTCAAGGTTGGTAAATTTTGGGAGCCTCTCTCCCTAAAAATCCTCTCTCTAGATTTCTCTCTCTCTTGCCCTTTTGTGCATAGAAGTAGAGATACACCTCTCATTTGCCTAGACATCCTTAACCAAAGTTGCATATCTTTGGGCTGAGGTCCCTTGGAACCTATTTTGGGCTGTTGGAAGGTTGTTTGAGCCTAAGAAAGTGCCTGTTTTGTGCTGAGCTTCAAGAGATATAAGGCTTACCTCATTTAAGCTTTGTTTTAGTTGCTTGCTTTGCCATCTTTTTACACTGTTTTGACCTAGTTTTTCAACCATAAAAAACTCTGTTTTTAAGGTTTCAAAATGGTGGTTCAAGTCTTGGTGAGTTAAGGGGTTGTCTCCTCTTTTTGCTCTTTGGCTTGTGAAGCCTTTTGTGCAATTTCTTACCACCTTTAAATCAAAATTTTTGGGCCTTTAAACCACTAAAATTCAAAGTTATTTCAGTGGTAAAAAGTATGTTTTGAAGTCCAAAAATAGATGAGTTAGCCTTCCCTCCTTGTGTCTTGCTTCCATGCCTAGTTAGCTTCACATATTAGCTTGATTTTGTAGCTTATGTTAGCTTAGTTCAAGCATGTTTTAGGCTCTGTTTTGGGTTGGTTGGAGCATTTGTTGTTTACTTTTTGTACTTGTAGTGCAATTGTGCTTACTAGTCTAGCATGCCTAATGGTTTAGCCTATTTTTGTAGCTTGTGTTAGCTTAACTTCAGGTTGTTTTAGCTACTATTTTGGCCTACTTTAACTCTGTTTTGGGCTGGTTAAGTCCTTTGAGGCTTGTGTTGCATGGCTATAGTGTAATGATCTTCACCAGCTCATTGTTTTGAGGCTTTAAGCATGAAGTGTTTGAATTATTTGCATGTTATAGCATCATTTTACATATGATTTCAGTGTATATAGCTCTGTCACACTCTCACTTATTTCACTTTTTCATTGCTTTTGAGAGTTGTGTTTTGAGTCTTGTTTGCAAGCTAACATGTGAGTATGTTTTTCTAACCTTTTGTGCCTCAATCTCAGCATGTTTTAGACACTGTTTTGGCATGTTTTAACTCTGTCCAGAGCTGGTTTGGTCAGTTGAGCTCTGTGTTGCATGCTTATAGTGTTGTGATCTTCACTAGCTTAATGTTTTAGGATCTTAGCATGTCTTGCATGTGTTGCTTGCATGATTTAGTGTCTTTTTGCATGCCATTTCAGTACTGAAATATTTGCAACCTTCCTCAATTCTTCACTTTTTACTTTGTTTTGAAAGTGGCCGTGAGCCCCTTGTTGGCTTGAGTGTGAAATTGAGGCTCTCATGCCTAATGGTTTTAATCCTCTCTTGAGGGTTTCTACTAACCAACAGCATGAGGCCTCTTTCATGCTCAAGGTACTTGTGGCTTAAGCCCTCTTTCCAATTATAGGACTCTCACTTTGGACTTAATCGGTTAAAGGACTAATCGGTAATGTAAAATGTGTAAACAAAACATGACAAGTAAAACTTGAGCAAGATAAGCATATTTGTGTTGCATTGCATGTGTTTCGATCGGACGTTAATCCAAACACAAGAAAAATGGGACGTTTCATACTCAAAGTGATAAAACGTGCCACTTTTCTTGGTCATTGACACCCTTGATCATGCGTGATAGGGTGGTGGTCCTTCGAGTCTTATTTGTGCATTCATTAACCTAGTACAAGCTTGACTCTCTAGCCGTCATGCATTGAAAATGCTTGGTTGGTGGTTTGAGAGCCAAGCACTACACTCCTTTGAGCTTGAGAAATGATAAGGAGGGTAGTAGTACATACATTTCTTGAAAATGCATTGCTTTGCCTCTGTTTGCTCTCTGTTGCAGCAAAAGAAGAAGTCCAGAATAGTGGATGGCCGACCGGCCACTTGAAGTAGCCAACCGGCCACTTGAGTTAGCCGACCGGCCACCAGTGAATTTTGCACAAATGTGTTCCTGTGTTGGAGTAGAGGCAATCTAGAAGTTTGTACAATTTTTAGAAATCAAACGAGTGCAAACAGAGGCATCCGATGGCAAGGCAAGAGCATTTTCGAGAGGAAGCAACCGAGCATGCATGCATCCCTCATCCCTCGAGGCCGTTTAAATTGCTTTACTAGTTAGTTAGCGTAACTAATCATTCAATTCATTTTGTAATATTTTAATGAGCTTAGCATAACTAGTTATTCAATTGTGTTGTAATAATTAATTAGCTAGAATAGTTAATTAGTTTGTTTTGTAATAATTAGCTTAGCTTAGTATAGCCTAGTTTATTTATTCGGACCCTCCTTCGCGAGGCCGTAATGTTGTAATAAGTGTGCGTGTGTGTGTGCATGTCTTCCAACCCCACGTCTTTCTCCCTTTTATTTATCTACTTTCGATGGTTAGATTAGGGATCATGTTTCGATTAGTATAGACACCCCATTTTTGACAGTCCTCAAGACTTAGATGTTCTTGCAGGTACATCCAGAGACAAGTTTGATTGCTCATCGAGTACTCGACTTCCGCAACGAAGTGCTCCAGGTTTGTTCTTTCCAAACCCTATTTCCATTCTGTCTCATACTTGGACCATGTGTTGGCCCTTTTGGCATGTTGCTTTTGCAGCACTGCCGACCATGGTAAGGCTCTGCCGGCCATGCATTTTGTTCTGCCGGCCATCAATGAGGCACTGCCGGCCACCACTGATTGCCAACGGCCACATTGTTTCAGTAAATATTTTTGCAGATATTTTGACAACTGTTTGCACAGATGAGCTCATCTGCACCCACGTGGATGGCTGGATCTCTTCAAGGCTCTTTTGTATCTTCTATATATAGAGCTCATCTATATGCATGCAAAGGGTTACAAAAGTTTGAGCTGAGCTATATCTCTCTCTCTAGAATCCTCTCTCTCTCTCTATATTTTGTGCTTGAAAGTGAGTTTTCTCCATATATTTGCACTAGCACCCTTAGCCAAACACCTTTCCCTTAGGATTGAGGATCTTGGAGGCCTTGTTGAGCTCCTTAGAGTGGTTTTGGCTCAGAAGTTTGGTTGTTTGCTTGCTGTTTTATTACTGTGCTTCAAGGGTAAGGATTTACTCCTTTTAAGCTTTGTCTTAGTTCATTGCTTTGCCACCTTTGTATGCTACTTTGAAGCTGGTTTTAGCCTCTAAAAAATTCTGTTTTTAAGGTTTAAAAATGTTGGTTTGAGCCTTGTGTGGTTAGGGGGTGGTCCCCCCCCCCCCCTTTGCTCTTTGGCTTGTAAAGCCTCTTGAGCCACCCTTCTAAGCTTTTGTTACATCCTTTGTTTGGCCTTTATACCACTGAAACTCAGAGGTTTTTCAGTGGTAGAAAGTTGGTTTTGAGGACCAAAATAGGAGGGGGTGGTCCCCCATCCTCATATCTAGTTTCATGTGTTGATGGCTTAGTAGTTGAGCATGTTTTTCTACCATCACATGACTTAATCTCAGCATGTTTTTGTGACTTTTTTGACCTGCTTGAGCTCTGTTTTTGGTTGGTTAAGTCACCTCTTGTTTGCTTCTTACACTTGTAGTGTAATCATGCTCACTAGCTTAACTTGCTTAATGTGTTAGCCTATCAGTTTAGCTAGTGTTAGCTCCATCTCAGCATGTTTTTGCTCATATTTTAGCATGCTTAAACTCTGTTTGAAGTGGTCTTAGTCATATGTGTTTTGCTTTGTATAGCTGTAGTGTAAATGGCTTTGACTAGCTTTGAGTTTCAAGGTCTTTAACATGCTATGCTTGAGTTGTTTGCATGTTTTGGCATCATTTCACACATGATTTCAAAGCATATACCTCTGTCATACCCTCACATATTTCACTCTTTCATTGCTTTTGAGAGTTGTGCTTCGTGCCTTGCTTATAGGCTAACATGTGTGCATGTTCTCTTAGTCTTTTGAGCTTCTATCTCAGCATGTTTAGACCATTATTTTGGCATGTTTGAGGTCTGTCCAGAGTTGGTTCAGCCATTTGAGTTTGATATTGCATGGTTCTAGTGTAAAGCTCTTCACCAGTTTTAATGCCTAAGTCTCTTAACATGTTGTACATGAGTTGTTTGCATGTTAGAGTCTTGTTTTTCATGCCATATCAGCACTGAAAAATCTGCCACCTCCCTCATTTCTCCACTTTTGATTTGTTTTGAGGGTTGGTTAGTCTTAAGTTGCGCTTAAGCTATGGAATTGAGGCTTATGATTAAATGGCTTTAACCCTCTTTTGAGCGTTCCTCCTAGTCAAAGGCATGGTCTCTCCCATGTCTTAAGTCATCTTTTGATTGACCTTCCTCTCATTAGAGGACTTTCACAATTGGACAAATTGGATAATGAATGGCTTGGTAACTTAAAATGTTTAAACAAGAATTGAATCAAGTAAAACATGCCAAGATAAGCATTGTTGTTTGCATTACATTGTGTTCAATCAGCCGTTATATTGAACACAAGGTAGATTGGTCCATTTCATACTCAAAGTGATGAAAATGAGCCAATCTCCTTCGTCTCCATTGCCTTTGATTATCCATGATAAGGTAGTGGTCCTAGAGTCTTGTTTGTCTTGCATTTATTGAATTCGTGCAAGTTGGATCCTTGGCCATCATGCATTGAAAATGCTTGATTGGGGGCTTTAGACCCAATGGTGCCACTTCTTTGATGTTTTGAGATGATAAGGAGTGGCATAGTTGTAGACACCCCATTTTTTACCGTCTCAAGACTTGGACGTCACCGTTTGAACACTTGGTGATTATCCATGTTTGTGTTTGTCTTGAGTTCCCGGAGGTCTCGACCACGCGCCCTACCTCAGGATCTCTCGACTCGACTGTTTTGTGTTTGGTTTTGTACCAAACACTTGTGTTTTGCCTTTGAGGGGCAGGGAATGGCTTGTTGGCCACCCCCACACATCACCGGCCATGGCTTGATGCCACCGGCCATTGGTTTGTTGCCACCGGCCAAATGTTTGGCTGACCGGCACTGTTTTTGGCCGGCCGACCATCTATTTTGGTCAAATTGCATTTTTGGCCGGCTGACCACTGTGCATCTGCTTTTGCAGATATTTTTATGCCAGCTGTGCTAGCTGGCATACACCTTTGCTCCCCTCCATACACGTGTATGGAGGGATCTCCCTCTTGACTAGCTTACTTGAGAAGCTTTGCAAAAGGGAGCTCTATAAGAGAGAGCCTCTTCTCCCTCCATTAGGGTTACAAAAAATTGACAGAGGGAGCTCTGAGTTAGGGTTAGGTCACAAGTGTATCTATCTCTCTCTCTCTTTTGCCTTAAGGTGTTTTGTGCTTAGTTTTGCACACAAACACCTAGAGTTACACTTTCCTTGAGCTACTGAGGTACTAAGGACTATTTTCAGTGGTTTTGAGCTGGTTTTGAGCTAAGGAAAGCAGCTGGACCATTGTTTGTGAAGAGGGTCAACAAGGGTGAGAACTTACTCCTTTTTACCCCATTTTTGCATAGTCTTTTAGCCTATCTTGAAACTGTTTTTAGACTTTGTGTATAACTAATAAAAGTCTTGTTTTTGTCTGCTCTAAATAGTTGTTTAAGAGTGTTTTGTTGTTTGAGGTTGTTTGACCCCTCTTAGGCCTTGTTTGGCCCTATTTTTGTCCTATTTTGGTGAGCTCCGGGACCACCTTGTTTGGGCCTCCTCACCACTGAAATCTTGAGGGATTTCAGTGGTGAGGATGGTGCCTTGAGGTCCTAAGAAGGAGAGGGCCACCCCCTTTCCTTATTGTCCTTAAAAAGGGTCATTTTTGCCTCATGTGTGAGCACCATGTTTAAGTGTATGATGGCCATGCCTTAACTGTTTTTTGTGCTTATTATGTCATAATATAGCTCTGTTTTTACTTGGTTTAGGCACACCATGCTTGCTTAGTATACATGTCTTGTAATGCCATGATTTAGCCTTAACATGCTTTAAGCTTTGACCCTTGTTCTAGCATGGTTTTGGCCAAGCTTTGTGAAGCTTTTGTGTATATTTCAGTGTGCCTTAGCTCTGTTTTCATTTGCTTTGGTCATGCTCAACATGCTTTGCATAGTCTCTTTGCATTCTAGCTTGTAGGCCTTGAATGTGGGATGTTATGAGCATGCTTTGTTTGCTTTAATTAGTTGGTTTGGCACCTCTATTTTATGCAATTTCAGAGCTCATAATGCATGCCATTAGTCCATGTTTATTCTCTTTTAAGTGTGCTTAAAAGTTGTCTCTATGTGCCTAAGTGTTGGACCTTGCATGCATGCCTATTTGTATGTGTTTTGGCTTCCATTCTTGAGCATGTTGGCCACTATTTTAGGCTTGTTTGAGGGCTGCCTAAATTAGTCTAAGTCCATTCTCGCATGGTGTGGCATGCTCACCTTGTGTGTTGTTGCGTACTTGGCCTATCGCATGTGTTGCATGCTTAAATCCTAGTGCATTTGGCATGCATTCTTCTCCTTGCTTTGGTTGCTTAATATGCCACATGTCTTGCACACTTGCATGTTGGCATTTGCATCCCACATGCTTGCATGTTTTCCCCATGATCATACTTGCATGCTTGTCCTCATAGCATGCTAGCTAACATGCCTAGGTTGCATATCATTGCATGCATCTTTCACCTCTTGATCAAGCCATGATAGAGGTTGAAGGCTCCCTTGTATGTTTATGTGCATTGCATTTCATTTAAAATCAAAATGCACAACTTGGTCTCTTGAGCCATCACGCATTGAAATGCGCGATTGGTGGCCCGAGAACCAAGAAACATACCTCTTTGAGTCATAAACATGATAAAAGGTGTGTTGGTGCATACATTTGCTTGAAATGCATTGCCATGCCATGTTTTGCCCTCTGTTGCTGTCAAAACAGGTTTCTGCAGACAGAGATGGCCGGTCGACTACACCAAGTGCCGACCGACCAACAATTGGTGGCCGATAACTCAACCAATGGTCGATGACCATCCTGCCATGGCCGGCGACCATTTGCCTTAGCCGGTGGTGTTCCACAGTGTCCAAATAGTGCTCCCTGGGACTTTTGCAAATTTCAGAGGAGCAGAGCAGGGAAAACAGAGGCAACTTGTGCATGGTAGCGGATTTTCGAGCGAAACCAGCGCGCATGCATTAGACCCTCTTCCCGAGGCCTTTTTCTGCTTAATTAGCTTAGTTAATTTGCTTAACTAGTTTAATTGGTCTGTAATATTTAATTAGCTTGTAGGTTAGTTAAATCTGTATTATTCTTTCGGTCCCTCCAAGCGAGGGCTAATTTGTAATAAGTGTGGGTGCGTGTGTGCATGTCTTCCAATCCCCACTTCTTTCTCCCCTTTTACTTACCTGCTTTTGATGGTTAGTACTAGGACATGTTTAATTTAGCATCCTTATGCTATGCATGCGTGCATCATTCATCAGTATTGCATGCATCGGGCTCGGCGCATCATGCTAACAGCATAGTATTTCAATTCTAACTTGAATACGTGCTACTTGTTGCACCCCACATGCCATCCTAGGATTAGCCGAGCCTATTCTAGTGACATTCTGTATGCGTTGCATTAGCCACTTAACATGGACTTGGATCATGCATGATTGCTAACATGTCTATTGTTTTGGCTTGGAGTACACTGTAAGTGTTTTTATGATTTAGCATCTTGCATGAGTGTGAATGTTAACATGACAGCATGCTTACTATGTGGCTAGATGCTTATGTGATATAAACTGCTTGAATGCCTGTGGGTGAAGGTTGGATTGTTTGAGTTGGGATAACTCATTGAAATCCGTGTTTTAGCCTACTTGCGAGTAGCAAATCTCAATCATTTTCCAAACAAACGGATGTGCAATGCTTCGTTCCAAATTAGCGATCTAGTTATACTTTTGTGTTGTGCGCATCACATAGTAAGATTAGCTAATTAATCGGAATAAGAACACATAGCGTTTTCAAAATAAGATATCATGGTTAGTAGAGGCCGATCTTTGATCGGGCAAGTGGGGGTGCTCACGAAGTGACCTTCCCCAATCGTACCCAAGTTCCCGAGCCGAGGCAACTTTGGTGATGACGGACACGTGGCCTTAGACAATGAGTCAGGGTTTCCTAAATCCCCCCAAACTAAATATTTAGGTGGCGACTCTGTATCTGGCAAAGCAGTCCATGTTTGGCACTTTACAAAAATCTGTTTTCTCTAAACGATTTGCCGGATTTGGACTCTTTGGTTCAGATTAAGAACCGTGAAAAATTGAGTCCGAACTGTGGGGTGAGGCCCTCACGCGAGGCATGTCCACAGTTTCTAGCGACTCTGCTGGGGAGTTAGAGAATTTGACTCGAACTCATGATATCTTGTTTTGACTACACTCATGTGTTTCTTTGCATTGCATGTGCATCGGTGCACCTAGGACACCGTGTTGGCCATCTGCTATTCCTGAGCGGTTTGCTGGAGGCTTGACTTTGTCAAAGCATGGCATAAGGCTGACTGGTTGCAAGGTCTGCCAGTATGGGAACACAAATCGGGGCACCCTTTTTTTTTTTACCATTCGACCTAGTGCATATTCGGAATCCATAGTGACCATTCCAAACTAGGACAGGTTGCTCACCCGATATAGGTTGTTTGAAACCGCTGCGTGCGTAGTGAAACCCTAGCTCCCGACAAAATAGGACAGGGAAACCCTACCCCAACGTAGGGGTGTTTTGGCTCTCTTTTACTTGTTATGTGCTTTTAGAGTGTATCTCTACAGGAACGTACATATCAGTCTGTGAGTTTGAGCACCAGGCCTGCGGGCATTAGTATCAGTGTTTTTTAGAAACAGTTATATCTATGGGTATCCGATTCAGTGTTTTGAGGCAGTGATTTGGGGGAACAGTGATCAGTATTAGAGTACAGCTGTTCAGCTACGCCTGTGTTTGTCCCGTTTGGGCTGAAATGCTGCATGTTTTTCTCTTTCAGTTCAGAGGTTCAAGTACAGAATAGCCAGTGTTTTCCCTCGCTGAGGCAAGGCAGATATCTAATCCGTTAGTCACTGTTCAAAATTAGCGGACTTATCATGACACAGAGTTCAGAGGAAATCGTGGTTATGACAGCCGCATTAGATCAAGAAATCACCCTGCAAAGTGAGACCAATGTTGATGTACCACATCCGCCCAGGTCGCCTGCTGCGCGCCCGATCTGGGAACCCCAGTTGTATCAGGCTTGTGAGCCCACTACGTTCGAATTGATGGGGATGATTGGTGACCTCCAGAGGTCTATGGCAGATCTCGCTTATGGAATATCGGCTTCGCCACCAGCCGCACCATATGCCGGGAATTTTGTACCGCAGGAGCCTCCCCTATTGGGACAGATTGTGATCGAGCTCAGCCAACCTGAGGTTGTCTCAAGTTATAGCAATGACGTGTCAACATCAACCCAAGCCCTCGATCAGGCTGAGGCCAGAGGTAAGAACAAGATGAAGGCAGATGCCGATCCCATTGAACAACTGCTGTGGGCAGTCGAGGCTTTGAAAGCCGAGGGGATGAATAAGCAACAGGTATTCGCAGTCGCGGCCAAGACTGTGGATGATGTCTTCCCCACTCCAACTGAAGGCAGTTCAAGTCAGGCAGAAAACCGGGATAGGCCCCGTCATGCCAGAACAGTTCCCTCCACTCCCAACTCTGCACCTGGAAGAGATCAGAAAGTCAAGGCAGTGCCTGCCGACCCTTTCGCTAGTGCGTCTAACAAGAATTCTCAAACTTCAAAGTATCTGCCCCGAGGGCGCAGAGTCTTCCACGCACTCTACATGCCGTTGTCTAGGGCGCTCCAGATCCTTGCCGAAAGAGGGCACCTTAAACCCCTCGAGCCTAGGCCTCTCCCAAAGAATCTCCCTCCCACACATGATGCTGCTTTGTACTGTGCGTACCACCAGCAAATCGGTCACGCTACCGATAACTGTTTTCGCCTTCGTCATGAAGTGCAAGATTTGATCGACAATGAGGTTATCCTCCCACCCACCTCAGCGAAGTCTGTCACTACTGGGTTGTTAGATTTTGAGGATGCTGTGAGTATGTGATCGGGGAGTGAACCACCTGTGGGCGACCCTCGGTGTATTTTGGATGTGGCGTCTGGCACGCATTTTTGAGCATCTGCGAAGGCTAGTTTTGTATCTTCTGGCTTGGGTGTCGAGTCAGTCTTTTGTTTTGTTTTGAGTCTGTCTCATCGTCTTGAGTCAGTTCTTTTTGCTTAAGGGTCTGTCTTGTTATAGCGAGTCAGTCCCCTTGTATAGAATGTCAGGTGATTCCGGGATTGTTGCCTCGAACACCGTTGTTGTCTTCTTTTGAGTCTGTCTCTGTTGTGGAGCCAGTTGCAACCAGGAAATCTGAATGAAACAGCTGCGGCTATCATGTTTCCGTGCTTATTGCTACTTTGAGCTAGTTGTGCCAGAGGATTTGAATGAAATGGCGGAACATCTCACTTACTCTTTTATGCTCTAAACTCATTGTATTGACCTGAGTTTTTTTCAAAACTGTTTTTGAACACTGTGGTGATGAAAACGAAGAGGAAGGAATTCCTCGGGTTTTACAAAACTTTGATCAATTTGAGAGAAAGTGAGGCATGCTAAGCCTTTAATGAATGCAATCATGCTTGTCAGCGTGAGTACTGGGAAGGACCCTGGCTTGATCCAGATTGGTTCCACACTATCTTCAGCGCGAGCGATTCGTCGCTTTCGTAAAAACTTTCAAAAACAAAATATTTTGCGCAGTCCTGTGAAGACCTGTGTGGAATCGTTCTTGAGATTGTGCAGCCTAGGATCGCTCTCAGCCTCCAGATTCAATCCATTTGTTTTCGAACCTTGAACCCATTCAGAACGTTCAACGATCAATCATCAAGAGAGGCCTGTGTGGCCAGATTTGAAGCAGCCCTCGAACAAGAGGCACCAAAGTCAGATCAAGAAGATCAGATCTCGCCGGAAGAAGCTTGTTAAACCAGAGCAGAAGCGCCCCTTAAACTAGGGGCAAAATGTCCAATGTACTCGAAGAGCCGAAGATGAATTCTTTAGCAAATCAATAACAACAGCCACTCTACTGGATATGGATGGCTTCAACACCCTAAAACCATTTGGCATGGACTTGTTAAACTTCTACCCTTTTAGAGGCTCGCTGGGCCGAAAACCCGGAAGGGCGACCCAGGCAAAAGTTAGAGCAAGAAAGAAAAACAAAAAGAAAAAAAAGAAAAAAAAAGAAGAAGAAAATAAGGAAAGAATTGAAAAGAAAAGAAAAACAGAAGCTCGCAAGGTCGAAAACCCGCAACGGGCGCCTTGGCAAAAGTTAGAGCCTAAAAAAAAAGTGAAGGTTAAAATACCCGAGTGTACCTTAACCGGAACTACGTAAGGCTTGATTCCCATGTTTGGGATACGTAGGCAACTTCATTCCGAAGTCCAGCCCCTAACGCTTTCAAAGCGATTTAGTCCATGTAATGGTTTTGATCATCCTTGCCTTCTCTGAATCCGATAGTGCGGTTGTGACACCGTGAACTACGTAGGCTTGATTCCCATGTTTGGGATACATAGACAACTTCATCCTGAAGTCCAGCCATCAACGCTCTCAAAGTGACTGTGTCCATATATTGGTTCCGACCATCTTCGTCGTCTCCGTGTCCGAGAGTTCGGTCGTGATCATCACTAATGAGGACTGTTTACAAAACGCTGCGGTGTTCATCCAGACAAGGGGCAACTTTCCGTTGCCATGAGTCGCCGTTCAAACCAGGGGCAACTTTCCGTTGCCGTGCAGCTCTTTCAAGCAAGGGGTAATTTTCCATTGCCTCCGATCCAAGGTTGCGCATCTCGAGAGTAAGTTCCGTGCTCGTTGAGCATTGACCGTTTGCAAAAATAGTTTTTGAGAATTTTTACTGAGGTTGACTATTTTCTCGAAAATTATTCCATCATTTCCAAAACTGGACCATTTTCTTGGACCCAAAAAAGGAAAATTTTCAGTGCTCATAGCCTAACTCGCATGATTTTCAAATCAAAAATCGAACAAGTATGTTAATCCAACTCTCATATTGGTCAAAACTGTTTTAGTAGAAAACCAAAACAAAAAATGGTCAAAATGATGAACTAGGAGCACAGTTGAGTCGGGCTCCCTGTCTTTCCCCCGATTGTCAATACCTGCTAGAAGGGCACTCTATTCGCCAGAAGAAGACACAACTGAAGCTATCAGTAAAGGGCTGAAAGCTCCCAACAACCTCCAAGCAGTGAGGTATCAAGCCAAGTGCGAAGCACAAATTGGAATGGATCAAGATACTCCGTCCGGAACATCGACTAGACGTCTCGGGAGGAAATAGCCGCAAGCTAATAGTGTTGGGCGTGAACCCATAACTTCCTATTCATCCATTAATCACCCTGGGGAGGGATGGAAAATGAGAGATTAAAGAATAGAGAGGTGTAAGTCGAGAGAAAAGTGAGCAAAAGGGTTTTGCGAAAAAAAAAACTGAGCCTGAGGGCCGAGTGATGTGAGAATCACAAATTAGAAAGGGCGGGAAATAATGCCCGAAGGAACTGGCTCCTCGTGATTTGAGGTTTCTCATTTTTGTAAACACGTCTGTAGGTCGTGTCTTTTGTTTTGTTTACCTCAACTTTTGTTTTGAGTCTTTTCCGAGTGTGTCTCGTTGTGTTAGGTTGTTTACCTTTTTGTTTCCGCTGTTGAGTCTTTTTTACTGTGTTCAGTTGTAGGCTCAATACCCTAGTTTGAAAAACCCTTTTTCAATTTCAAAAATTTTAATCATGTTGTGCTCAGAGTGCTGTGTCATTCTCCACATTTATGCGAAGCAAAAGAAGAAAGGGAAAATTTGGGGCATCTGAGTGTGCTTCACCTCCAGCCGATTCTACCTTTGTATTCCGTCTTGTCAGATTGGACTGTTTGTTCAGGGTTTGCCGTGTGCAGAATAAACAGAATGGCCTGTATGCAGAGTAATCCCCAGCAGAGTATGGGCCGAGTGTTCAGACTAAACAGTGGGTTGTATGAGTTGTTTTGCCGTTGGCCGGTTCGTTATCTGGTTATTTGCAATACAAATGTTTGACTTTCAGACAGGAGATCAATTCCATCTACATTGTTATGTGATGTGATGTAATGCAATGCGAAGCATGAAAATGTACTAAAATGTAAACACTTTTTCAGATAAAAAGTTTTGTTTCATTTCATCATCTTTCAAGTACAAAGTTTTGGAGAAAACAAAACTTGCCTGCGGCAGTACAAGGTACTCTAGCTACCAGCAAAAAAGAAAAGTACAAGAAAAAGAAAAGCAGCAAAATTTGGATCAATGTCAAGTGGCCTCGGGCCTAGGGGTCTGTCCTCGTCCTCTTCCTGGATGAAGGTCCAGGAGCATCATCATCAGCGCCGTCATCTGAGCCTGAGTCAATGCCATCCCCGGTCTCCTCCTCAGATGACTCTGCCTCTGCCTCCACCTCGGACTCATCGTCATCACGGACTGGCGCCTGTGAGCTACTCCCGATGTGAGTGCGCCCCGCTTTGGTGTGGGGGTATACTCTGCCGTCTCGAGTGGGAGCAGAAGGTCCAGCTGAAGCACCTCCTACAGTAGGAAGCTGGAAGGGAGGCTGAAAAGTACAAAAGGCAAACGCATCAGTATCAGTGCAGAAAGCAGTGTATGAATATAGTGTGTGAATACTGTAAGCAGTGTATCAGTGCATAATGCAGTGTATAAGTACCGTGTATGAATGCCGTGAGTAGTGCAGTGAATAGTTTGTGGGCTACAGTGTGTCAAACACTGTGAGGGCCGTGAATCAAGTGTTGAGTTGTGCATCAGATTATGTGAAACAGTTTATGTATGGTTTGAGACCGTGGTCAGAAGAACATACCGGAATACTGTAAATGGCCAGGAGGTCGAGGCTCTGCTGAAGCATCCCCATCATCGAAGCAGTCAACTCCAGCGACTGGCGAGTGTACTCGGAGAAAGCCTGCAAAAGTGTTAGAAGTCTCAGTATTCTGTGGAATATCAAATAAATTGAAATAAAATGACTGTGCAGAATGCAAAATGCAGTAATACATACCGGAGGTAAGCCATAGAACCCGACTAACTCATGATCAGCCGGAGGGGGAGCAATAGGGATCTGGTAAGTCGCCCCACCCCACCCTCTGCATGT
This sequence comes from Camellia japonica, assembly GCA_030407325.1. Classification (NCBI taxonomy): domain Eukaryota; kingdom Viridiplantae; phylum Streptophyta; class Magnoliopsida; order Ericales; family Theaceae; genus Camellia; species Camellia japonica. Next base: position 141,965,555 of record JAPPVO010000059.1, on the reverse strand, counting down.
CATCGTCGTGGGTAGTGCTGGCCAACTAACCCCCCGACCCCTCCGAGCTCCACTCCTGCCACAGACTCGAGTTGTCCTCGATGTCCCTGCCCCTACTCCCGCTCCAACTACCAGCGCTGCAGGCCTCTCTCTCTCAGCTCGACGGCCACTGCTCAAGGGCCGCATGATGTAGGTCTGGACGTACTCTGCGTAGTCGCCCTCGCCCTTGAAGCCCTCTGTATCCCAGCTGATCATGTAATCGGCCATCTCCTCGGCAGTGAACCTCTCTGTCTCCCTCATGTGTGTGGGAGGCGGACCCGGGACTATCTGCTCTGGTAAGCCCAGGGTCTGGCGTAAGAAACGCTCCCCCAGGTACCAAGCCCGACAGACTGAGCCCTCCAACAAAATCCTGAAACGTGCAGTCTCCTCTGCACCGGCAAATCGATCCCGAATCACGGCTGGCAATGGAGTCCAAGGCTGCCAGGTGATCTGTAAATGTCATGCAGTTTGTTATCTACTGTTATTGAAAATACAGTGTAAAGCGAAGCTTAAATAAACTCTAAAGTTGAACATACCTCCGCAGGGGTGATGGTGTCGAAGTAGCGGCGGAAGAAGATGAAAGTCTCCCGGGGTCTCCGCACACATCTCACATCGAAGCGGCGGGAGAATGGCACACCGAGAGGAGTCTCCACGTTTGGCACTAGCGCGAGTCTCGGAAAGTAGGCGTAGACCCACAACTGCAGAGTAAATATCAATGTGCTTATCAGATAAAGCAGAATACAGAATAAAGCAGAAATCACAAGAGCAGTGTATTGTGCAGGGTGTACAGTGTGCGCAGTGTACATTCGATGTAAAACAGAGTGTATGTGTGCCGTGTGTGCAGTATACAGTCAGTGTGAAGCAGACCACAGTGTGTGCAGTGTACAGAGTACAGAAAATGTAAAACAGAAATGTAAAAGAGGAAGAAGATGTACCTCCCAAGCCCGCCAGTAACCTCCGAGCAACTGCCCGCTGCAACGGGAGGCTGAGGTCATGTATCCATAGAGAGTGACTAGGGCAGCGCCACCCCAGTTGAAGCGCAGAATCCGCGTGAGGTCCACCAGTGCGCTCAACAAACAGAGGGGCACGGTGTTTGCCCAGTCGGCGAAGATGGTAGTCCCCAGCAGAAACATCAGGAAGCCGCGAGCGTACTGCTCCACCTCCTCCTGAGCCATCAGTGCCTCCTAGGCCAAGCCTAGCTGAGTCCGGAAGCGGCTCTCGAACCATGAATATCTGACGAAGCCGGAACGTGCAAAAGGCGGCATCTCGCCGAGCAAGTAAACCTGAGCGGCCTCCCACTCATCCATATCGGTGTCGAAGGGGATCGGATCACCCTCTACCCCGATGCCGATGAGCATCGAGAAATCATAGGGAGTCATTGTCATGTCTCCCGCGACGGAAAGGTGGAAGGAGTCAGTGGTGTCCCACCACCTCTCCACCAGAGCGGCGAGAAGAGGCCTGCTCGCAGTAAGCCGGGAAAGTCCTCTGCAGAAAGCGCCGAAGCCAGCCTAGTCTACGATGTGGCGGACCGCATCGGGCAGCTCCATGTACCAATCTCAAGCAACGACATTCCCATACCCCCAGAAGGCATGGGAATCTCCCTGTATTCGAAAGCAAACAATTGCGGAGCAATATAAACGTACAGTTTTGAAGAACAGTCAAAATTGGTACAGGTATAGCGTGTGTGCACGTTTTTCAAGTTCAAACAAACATCGGGTGCCGATGTGCTTGCAGTGAACTACAACATGTGACGTGTCAGTATGTTCGAGTGGTTCAGTGCAGATACAGCGTGAGTGCACGTTTTCAAGTTCAAACAGACATCGGGTGCCGGTGTGCTTACAGTGAAATACAGTGCATGATGTGTCAGTGTGTTTGAGTGGTTCAGGGCAAATACAGTGTGTGTGCGCGTGTTCCAATTCAAACAGATATCAAGTGTAAGTGTGTTCACAATCAACTACAGCATACAATGTATCAGTGTATCCGGTTTAAGCAGTTAAAAGAACAGAATCAACTATGGCAGTTAAATGTTCTACATTGCAGAAAATGAAACGGGGAAGAGTATACCTCGGAAGCACCGTATGATAAATGTGACTCCGGCTCACGCAGGAGAAGCTCTGGAGCCACCATCCTATCAAAACGCCGAAACTGGCGAAGTCCGTCGGGAGGCAGTATGTGAATCACCGACCGGTAGCTCGCCGGGTCGAATGGGCGGACACTCAAAGGCAAGAGCTCGGCCTCGGGATCCATCTCGTGCTCTGGGGGAGTCCCGCCCCGTGGAAGATCGTCCGCCATCTCAGAGAAAGTGGGAAAATGGCCGGAAGAGGGAAAACCGGGCTAGAATGTGAAAAGTCAACCGAAAAGTCAACCCTAGGAGGGTGGAAAATGGCCGGAAAAGCCGGGAAATGGAAGAGGTACGGAAACCAAGAAAAATTCGAGGGGAACAAACCCTAAAAGGTGGAAATCGCAAAAGAAACACCGAAACGAAGAAATGTTCGGTTCAAAACGTTCGAAACGCGAAGGTATTCGCGAATCAAACGACGAAACAGGCGCGAAAATCAAGGAAAACAGAGAAAAGAAGGGGGGAAAATACCCTAGAGGGAGGGAGGAAGAAATTTCAGCCAAGGAAAAATGAAAGAAATAGGGCTTGAAGCCCTATTTTATAAGACCCAATGCCAAAAGACCAAACTGCCCCGATTCAGGCAGATTTGGCCGGTCGGCCACACTGTTGGCCGGTCGGCCAAATATTTGGCCGGTTAAGTGTTTTTGTGGCTGGTGGGCAGCCGGTGAACTTTTATGATGGCCGGTGAGCCTCCTACAATCTTGTTTGGGTCAAATATGTGTTTTGGGGCCTCCATTTCTCAACACAGTGCAAGACAGTGCATTTCCGAAGCTCAACCGGACTCCGTTTTGACCTCGGACAGTGTTCTTTGTGCGAAGCACTCGAGTACGTGCGTGGCGTATCCTCTTTGTATCCTTTTTGTCTCCTAGGAGATTCAAAAGTTGCCTCGCATGCATACGTTACAACATTTTGTCATGAAACGCGCGTTGGTTATACACCATCTCACTCGTCTCGTCACATCTCGCATTGTCATGCGCATGTCATACTTGCATTCGTATGCACATCCTTAGGCCGCATTGTCATGCGCACTTCACATGCATTGTCATGCATTTCAAGAAACGCGCGTTGTAACGTGCATTTGAGATGGTTTGCATCGTCATGCATTTCAATAGTTTGCATTGTCATGCATTTCAAAAGCCACGCGTTGTCGCGCGTTTCAAAATCATGCATCATCATGCATTTGCACTTCAAAAAAAGAAGAAAGAAAGAAAACAACAAAAACAACATGCATCATTTACATAACAAAAAAAAAAACATGCATTATCATGCATTTTCCCTTCATCATGCATTGTCATGCATTCAAAAAACAAAACAAAAAACAAATAGTGCATATGTCATGCATCATTGTAAATATAGTGCATATGTCATGCATCACTGTAAATATTGCATATGTCGTGCATTTTTCTGTATATATTCCATTCCAGTGCATATTGTTGTATATATTGCATTGTAGCTTGCATGCATCCATTGCATCACCTCCATCTATGGCTTGCGCCTTTCCATGTTGAGCTTGGTCTGGTATGTGCCCATACTTTTCACGTTAAAGCATAGTTCTGCATGTGTACGCGCCTATTCCATGTTGAACTTGGTTTGAGGGTGGCGGCACCTTTTCTGTGTTAGACGCAGTTCGTTTGTTTACATGCCTTTCCTAGGCAAGATTTGGTTTGGCCCGCGTGCCTTATCCATTGTATATATATTCCATTCCAGTGCATATTGTATATATTGCATTGTAGCTTGCATGCATCCATTGCATCACCTCCATCTATCGCTTACGCCTTTCCATGTTGAGCTTGGTCTGGTATGTGCCCATACTTTTCACATTAAAGCATAGTTCTGCATGTGTACGCGCCTATTCCATGTTGAACTTGGTTTGAGGGTGGCGGCACCTTTTCTGTGTTAGACGCGGTTCGTTTGTGTACATGCCTTTCCTAGGCAAGATTTGGTTTGGCCCGCGTGCCTTATCCATTGTATATATATTCCATTCCAGTGCATATTGTATATATTGCATTGTAGCTTGCATGCATCCACTGCATCACCTCCATCTATGGCTTGCGCCTTTCCATGTTGAGCTTGGTCTGGTATGTGCCCATACTTTTCACGTTAAAGCACAGTTCTGCATGTGTACACGCCTATTCCATGTTGAACTTGGTTTGAGGGTTGCGGCACCTTTTCTGTGTTAGACGTGGTTCGTTTGTGTACATGCATTTCCTAGGCAAGATTTGGTTTGGTTGCAGGCCATATCCATTGTATATATTACATTGTAGTGTAATTTTTGCATCCAGCATTAGGATCATTGTTCTTTTGTTAGCGGGTCATTTCCCCACTTATGTCATTCCACCCAATTACTTGTTCTTGTGTCCGTCTACATCACTCATAGTTCTGCATGTGTACGCGCCTATTCCATGTTGAACTTGGTTTGAGGGTTGCGGCACCTTTTCTATGGTAGACGGACTTTGCATCTCCATCAATCTATTTGACATTTGTGTGGTTTTGAACCGCTCATGATTGGATCATGATTCAATTGCATTGCATATCGTTTGCATTGTTTATACATAGTTTTGTATGTTTTGCATATTATGTGCATTGTTTTTATATTTGTTTTGTAATTTTGCATATCATTTACATTCCATTAGATTCAATTGCATATCATCGCGCTGTTCGCGCACCTTGGTCTAAGGAGACCTTAAATCCGACATTCGCGTTGTCGCGCAGCTTTCGATTGCATTGTTATGCATGTTGCTAACGATATTGTACCTATTGAGTTTTCTTTCTCTTGCAGGCACGATATTGTATGTACGGTTCATTTGAAGCTGGTGTAACCAGACGAACCGCACAGGTATTGTATCCTCCGAGTGAGACGTATTAAGAATTGCATAATTCTCTTACATCCTTTCTGCATTGTAATGTAGTTGGATTTGTGTTTGATTGCTTAAAACGATTGCATTGTTATGCTTCGTTACAGCTTTCTTTGCATGATCATAAGTTATGTTCGGCCTCTTGCATTTTCAGTTGCATTTTGCCCATGCCTTCGGGCGCATATCTTTATTGTCTTGCATGCTTTGTCTAAGTCTTCGACCTTGTCAAAAATGGGTCTTCTCTGGGTTTTGACATTCACTCCCGTCATTGTTATGACTTTCGAGTTCTGTCAAAGAGAGGCAACTGTAGACACCCCATTTTTGACCGTCCTCAAGACTTGGACGCCACCGTTTGAACACTTGGTGATTATCCATGTTTGTGTTTGTCTTGAGTTCCCGGAGGTCTCGGCCACGCGCCCTGCCTCAGGATCTCTAGACTCGACTATTTTGTGCCTGGTTTTGCACCAAACACTTGTGTTTTGCCTTTGAGGGGCAGGGAATGGCTTGTTGGGCACCCCCACACATCACCGGCCATGGCTTGAGGCCACCGGCCATTGGTTTGTTGCCACCGGCCAAATGTTTGGCCGACCGGCACTGTTTTTGGCCGGCCGACCATCTATTTTGGTCAAATTGCATTTTTGGCCGGCTGACCACTGTGCATCTGCTTTTGCAGATATTTTTATGCCAGCTGTGGTAGCTGGCATACACCTTTGCTCCCCTCTATACACGTGTATGGAAGGATCTCCCTCTTGACTAACTTACTTGAGAAGCTTTGCAAAAGGGAGCTCTATAAGAGAGAGCCTCTTCTCCCTCCATTAGGGTTACAAAAAATTGACAGAGGGAGCTCTGAGTTAGGGTTAGGTCACAAGTGTATCTATCTCTCTCTCTCTTTTGCCTTAAGGTGTTTTGTGCTTAGTTTTGCACACAAACACCTAGAGTTACACTTTCCTTGAGCTACTGAGGTACTAAGGACCTATTTTCAGTGGTTTTGAGCTGGTTTTGAGCTAAGGAAAGCAGCTGGACCATTGTTTGTGAAGAGGGTCAACAAGGGTGAGAACTTACTCCTTTTTACCCCATTTTTGCATAGTCTTTTAGCCTATCTTGAAACTGTTTTTAGACTTTGTGTATAACTAATAAAAGTCTTGTTTTTGTCTGCTCTAAATAGTTGTTTAAGAGTGTTTTGTTGTTTGAGATTGTTTGACCCCTCTTAGGCCTTGTTTGGACCTATTTTTGTCCTATTTTGGTGAGCTCCGAGACCACCTTGTTTGGGCCTCCTCACCACTGAAATCTTGAGGGATTTCAGTGGTGAGGATGGTGCCTTGAGGTCCTAAGAAGGAGAGGGCCACCCCCCTCTCCTTGTTGTCCTTGTAAAGGGTCATTTTTGCCTCATGTGTGAGCACCATGTTTAAGTGTATGATGGCCATGCCTTAGCTGTTTTTTGTGCTTATTATGTCATAATATAGCTCTGTTTTTACTTGGTTTAGGCACACCATGCTTGCTTAGTATACATGTCTTGTAATGCCATGATTTAGCCTTAACATGCTTTAAGCTTTGACCCTTGTTCTAACATGGTTTTGGCCAAGCTTTGTGAAGCTTTTGTGTATATTTCAGTGTGCCTTAGCTCTGTTTTCATTTGCTTTGGTCATGCTCAACATGCTTTGCATAGTCTCTTTGCATTCTAGCTTGTAGGCCTTGAATGTGGGATGTTATGAGCATGCTTTGTTTGCTTTAATTAGTTGGTTTGGCACCTCTATTTTATGCAATTTCAGAGCTCATAATGCATGCCATTAGTCCATGTTTATTCTCTTTTAAGTGTGCTTAAAAGTTGTCTCTATGTGCCTAAGTGTTGGACCTTGCATGCATGCCTATTTGTATGTGTTTTGGCTTCCATTCTTGAGCATGTTGGCCACTATTTTAGGCTTGTTTGAGGGCTGCCTAAATTAGTCTAAGTCCATTCTCGCATGGTGTGGCATGCTCACCTTGTGTGTTGTTGCGTACTTGGCCTATCGCATGTGTTGCATGCTTAAATCCTAGTGCATTTGGCATGCATTCTTCTCCTTGCTTTGGTTGCTTAATATGCCACATGTCTTGCACACTTGCATGTTGGCATTTGCATCCCACATGCTTGCATGTTTGCCCCATGATCATACTTGCATGCTTGTCCTCATAGCATGCTAGCTAACATGCCTAGGTTGCATATCATTGCATGCATCTTTCACCTCTTGATCAAGCCATGATAGAGGTTGAAGGCTCCCTTGTATGTTTATGTGCATTGCATTTCATTTAAAATCAAAATGCACAACTTGGTCTCTTGAGCCATCACGTATTGAAATGCGCGATTGGTGGCCCGAGAACCAAGAAACATACCTCTTTGAGTCATAAACATGATAAAAGGTGTGTTGGTGCATACATTTGCTTGAAATGCATTGCCATGCCATGTTTTGCCCTCTGTTGCTGTCAAAACAGGTTTCTGCAGACAGAGATGGCCGATCGACTACACCAAGTGCCGACCGACCAACAATTGGTGGCCGATAACTCAACCAATGGTCGATGACCATCCTGCCATGGCCGGTGACCATTTGCCTTAGCCGGTGGTGTTCCACAGTGTCCAAATAGTGCTCCCTGGGACTTTTGCAAATTTCAGAGGAGCAGAGCAGGGAAAACAGAGGCAACTTGTGCATGGTAGCGGATTTTCGAGCGAAACCAAGCGCGCATGCATTAGACCCTCTTCCCGAGGCCTTTTTCTGCTTAATTAGCTTAGTTAATTTGCTTAACTAGTTTAATTGGTCTGTAATATTTAATTAGCTTGTAGGTTAGTTAAATCTGTATTATTCTTTCGGTCCCTCCGAGGGAGGGCTAATTTGTAATAAGTGTGGGTGCGTGTGTGCATGTCTTCCAATCCCCACTTCTTTCTCCCCTTTTACTTACCTACTTTTGATGGTTAGTACTAGGACATGTTTAATTTAGCATCCTTATGCTATGCATGCGTGCATCATTCATCAGTATTGCATGCATCGGGCTCGGCGCATCATGCTAACAGCATAGTATTTCAATTCTAACTTGAATACGTGCTACTTGTTGCACCCCACATGCCATCCTAGGATTAGCCGAGCCTATTCTAGTGACATTCTGTATGCGTTGCATTAGCCACTTAACATGGACTTGGATCATGCATGATTGCTAACATGTCTATTGTTTTGGCTTGGAGTACACTGTAAGTGTTTTTATGATTTAGCATCTTGCATGAGTGTGAATGTTAACATGACAGCATGCTTACTATGTGGCTAGATGCTTATGTGATATAAACTGCTTGAATGCCTGTGGGTGAAGGTTGGATTGTTTGAGTTGGGATAACTCATTGAAATCCGTGTTTTAGCCTACTTGCGAGTAGCAAATCTCAATTCATTTTCCAAACAAACGGATGTGCAATGCTTCGTTCCAAATTAAGCGATCTAGTTTATACTTTTGTGTTGTGCGCATCACATAGTAAGATTAGCTAATTAATCGGAATAAGAACACATAGCGTTTTCAAAATAAGATATCATGGTTAGTAGAGGCCGATCTTTGATCGGGCGAGCGGGGGTGCTCACGAAGTGACCTTCCCCAATCGTACCCAAGTTCCCGAGCCGAGGCAACTTTGGTGATGATGGACACGTGGCCTTAGGCTACGAGTCAGGGTTTCCTAAATCCCCCCAAAATAAATATTTAGGTGGCGACTCTATATCTGGCAAAGTAGTCCATGTTTGGCACTTTTTTACAAAAATCTGTTTTCTCAAAACGATTTTTTCGGATTTGGACTCTTTGGTTCAGATTAAGAACCGTGACAAATTGAGTCCGAACTGTGGGGTGAGGCCCTCACGCGGGGCACGTCCACAATAGTACAAACATATCCCTGGAAAAACTCCCTTTTTTCTCCTGTTTTGTGCTCTGTTGCAGTTTTGGTGTTACAGCACACCAGTGGCCGGCAGTTCTTCATTGTTGGCCGGCACCCTTTCATTGTTGGCCGGCATAGGCACACTCTTGGCCGGCAGATGGCCGGCAGCCACCATTCATGGCCGGCAAGCTACTGGTGCACTCCCCAGCATTGTTTTGTTAAGGTTCAGCAGAAATTTCTTGAAGACACCCTGCAAACAGAGCCTCTAAAGAGCAAACCGAAGAGCTTTTCGAGACAAAAACCGAGGCATGCATGTTCAACTTCTTCAAACAGAACTGTGGCAATACAAGTTTAGTGCTTTACTTGTTAGTTAGCATTTGAATTTGTAATTAATTAATTTGTTAATTAGTTAAAGTGTTGTAATAATTAGCAAGTAGTTTACTAGTTATTCAATTTTGTTTGTAATAATTAGTCTAATTAGTTTAATTAGATTAGTTAGCTTAGCTTAGATTAGCTTAGCTCATTTATTCGGACCCTCCTTCGCGAGGACACAATGTTGTAATAAGGTGCGTGTGTGTGTGCATGTCTTCCAACCCCACTTCTTTCTCCCTTTTACTTAACCGCTTTCGATGGTTAGTTTAGGGTCATTTTCGATTAGCATACCTTATGCTTTGCATGTTTGCATCATTCATTTGTCTTGCATGCACCGAGCTCGGTGCATCATTCAAACTGCATCGTATTTCAATACCTATTTGAATACATGTATCAAATTGTTGCATTCATATGCCATCTTAGATAGCCGAGCCTATTTAGTTGCGTTATTGCATGTGTTGCATTAGGCATCTTATATAGTTAGGATCATGCATATTTCTAATTAGCTTTTGTTTTGGCTCGGAGTACACTGTGAGTGTTACGCTTTAGCATACTTGCATGAGTGTGAGTGTTTCCATGATAGCATGTTTACCATGAGGCTATTTGCTTAAGTGCTTAACTGCATGAATGCCTGTGGATGAAGGCTTGATTGCTTGAATTGGAACAATTCGACGAGTGTGTGTTTTAGGCCCACTTTGCGAAGTGGCAAAATCATGTTTTAAAGCCCACTTGAGGGTGGCAAATCCGCGCTTTAGCCTACTTGCGAGTAGCAATTTCAAACCATTTTCGAAAACAAACATGAGTTGTTTTGTTCCAAATCTCGCGGTTGAGTCTATACTTGTATACTGTGCGCATCACATAGTAAAGTTAGCTAATAACCGGATAAGAACACATGAGGTTTATAAAACAACATATCATGCTTAGTAGATGCCGATCCTTTGATCGGGCGAGCGGGGTTGCTCATTTCAGGACCTTCCCCTCTCGTACCCAAGTTCCCGAGCCGAGACAACTTTGGTGATGATGGACACGTGACCTTTGGCATGAGTCAGGGTTTCCTAAATTTTCTAAAAATAAAATATTTAGGTGGCGACTCTGTAATCTGGCAAAGCAGTCCATCTTTTTATTCAAAATTGATTTTTCAAAACCAATTGCCAGATTTGGACTCTTTGGTCTTTATCAGTCTCACATTGCACTTTAGGAGATTAGATTCAGAACCGTGACAGGAGTCTGAACTTTAGTAAGACTAAATTCGCGCCCTCTCCGAAAGGGGGGCGCGCAAAGAAAGTCGGGTCTACAGTTTCTGGCGACTCTATTGGGGATTTAGAGAACTTGACTCGAAACTCATGACATGTTATTTTATCTACATTTATGTGTTTCTTTGCATTGCATTACATTTGCATTGGTGTGCCTAAGTCACAGTGTTTGCCATCTGCTATTCCTGAATGGTTTGCCAGAGGCTTGCTTGGAAAAGCTTGCCATAAGGCTGACCGGTTGCAGGCTCTGCCACAATAGAAACACAAACCTTGGATCGGGATCACTACTGAGGCACCCTTTTTGACCAATCGACCTAGTTGCATATCAGGAGCCTTAGAGATTGTTCCAAACTAGGACAAGTTGTTTACCCCGAATGCAGGATTGTATGAAACCACATGCGTGCGTAGTGAAACCCTAGCTCCTGACAAAATATGACAGGGAAACCCTACCCCACCATAGGGGTGTTTTGGCTCTCACTTGCTTGATATGTGCTGTTAGGGTGTGTCCCTACAGGAATGCATATATCAGTTTGCAAGTCTGGGTATCAGTATTGTGGCAGAAAAATTAGGGGGGAGAAATCAATGTTTGAGTACAGTTAGCCCAGCTTATAATTTTCAACTGTGTGTTGTCTCTATCTAAGCCGAGATGCTGTCCGTTTTTCTGATTTTTGTTTCTTTTGCTTTATTTTCTGTTTTTTGCAAGGTAGTATTTTCATCATTGCTTCCGATGAGGCAGTTACCCCCCAAGCACTCTGGACACGAGTAAGAAGGCTTTATCGATCTTGTGAGAGGACAACATGTGTTTGCTTCGCTTCCCCCGGTTACAAGACGGAGAAAAGTTCGGCATAATTCACCAGTTCGTCAATCACCTGTGCTCAACGAAAATCAGTTTTCTGCTTCTACTTCAGAGGGTACACAGAGTCTGATAGATCATCAGTTTTCAGTCAGTATGGAAGAGATGATGCGTCAACTCCAACAGACTATCGAGGGCATGCAGTGGGACACTGCTTACCAAGCAGAGGTCACCGCTCGACAAACAGAGGTTGTGGCCCAGCATGCTGAGCTGATTTCCAGGCTTCAACTACAGCAGCAACCACAACAAGCCGGAGCTTCTGCTTCACACCCACCCCCACCTAGGGTTCCAACACCCGGGGAGACAGCTAACGTCCAGGAGAATACAGACGTTCCTACAGGGCCAGCCCCACCACCAGTCCTACCGCAGACTTCAAAGGCACCGGCCTACCCAATTGACACACCGTTCGAATTTGAGGTTGATCCAACTACTCTGAAAGTGAGCAAGTTCGAAAAGTTGTTCAAGCGGGCTCAGGGAGTTAACTTGATCCTGGACATAGAGGATGGCTACACGGATTCGGCGGTGACATTACCAGATAGATTCAAAATGCCTCATATAGATCGCTTCGACGGCTCGGGCGATCCTATGGTCCATCTGAGGCTGTTCTCAGATATTCTACGCCCGATGGGCTTGACTAGACTCTAGAAACTATCTCTCTTCAGTCGAACCCTGTCGGGTATTGCGGCCATCTGGTATGCCAAGCTGGAGGATTCAGTGAAAAGGAGCTGCGAGGAGATGGCTGAGGCTTAATTTCCCAATATTCATACAACACTCAAATCGAGGTCACAACTCGTGACCTCGAGGCAACCAGGCAAGAGCCGAAGGAGGGCTTCTCTGACTTTGTTACTCGATAGAGGGCCAAGGCCTCTATGATGACAACTCGACCCCTCGAAAAAGATCAGATAAGAATGGTTGTTCGCAACCTGCACCCAAACTGATGCAAAAGATGATTGTCTTACCCCTCCCCACCTTTGCTGACTTGTATGAGATCGGGATACAGATAGAAGACGCTATGAAGCAAGGTCTGATTGACCAGAAGAAAGAACAGCCCAAAAGGGCTTTTACTCGTAGTTCGAATGCAGCTACAAGTAGCAATGCAGCTGTGAGGACTTCTGATGTGGGCATGGTCACCACCACCACCTCAAAAATAGCCACACCCTTCACCGGTTCATCTGGAGCCACCATACAACCAGCGAAATACCCACCCAGGGGCCAAAAGACTTTCACCCCGCTTTATATGTCTCTGTCTGCGGCCTTAAGGGTCCTGATTAGAAAAAGGCACTTGAAGCCCCTGGAACCACGCCCACTACCAAATAACCTCCCTTCTACACACAACCCAGCCAAATATTGTGTCTTCCATCAGCAGCATGGGCATAATACTGACCAGTGCTTTAGATTACGTCATGAGATTCAAGATCTCATTGATAACAAGGTGATTGCACCTCCCGAGAAGCCAAATGTCACCACTAACCCTCTCCCACCGCATAACAACCCTCCTCCTCCATCCAGACAAGTGAACCTGATCCAAACAATGGCCGTCCCGAACGACCCTAGCATATACATCACCCCCTCCCACCTGCCTAAGCCAGCGTTGTTCATCCCAGAATGTACAGATTTATGCATGATAAGCACGTCATTAACCCTACCCAAGCCAGTGGTGGTGATTGTCAAAGACAAAGCTAGGGTGACCTTAGAGGAGAATGGGAATGTTGGTTCACAACCTGAGGGATCTGAGAGCTTAACTGAGGAAGCATACAACCCGTGTGGTTATGTTGTGTCAACAGATTGGGCCAAGCCGATGGTGGAGTTGCCAACTAGGGCAGAGGTACATGTTGTCCGGGAGGACGGGCCGAGTCAGGGGTTGGATGACCTTGAGGAGGATATCAGCAACCTACAGTTCTTTGATGAGTAGGACTAGGGGGATGTGCAAGTTGGTTGGTTTGATGCGAACAGAGCAACAGACACTACAGGGTGGCTCAGTGACGAGCCAGATATTGATGAGGAGTCTCAGCTGAAACAGGGGCAGTCAGAAACTGGAACATCTGTAATGGCCGGAACGGCTGATAACAAAGAGGAATTGCCGGAGAGCACCAGTACGAAGAATTTTGCTCGGGAATTGGGCAGTTTGTGTACAGCCGATACAGAGTAGGAAGCCACGCTGAGGCAGTTTGAACAAGAGAGAATTGAGAATGATGACAGGGCTAGAAAAGCCAAGGCCCCTACGGGGATAAAGTGTGTTGTGAGCAAGGAAACAGCTACAGCGGAGCCAAATAGTTGTTTATCAGTTGTTGAGGGCATGTGGTGGGAAAACGATGATTTGTGTCTTCTCCATACCGATGAAGACTGGGGACAGAATCTCCTGGATGACACCTGGTACACTGAGGAGGTAGACCACATGACCCGAAGTGGGCGGTATTTCAAACCCCCACACCTGGACCAGCCAGAGTCATCCGGGAAAGACAAGGAAGCTGAGAAGCAGAAGGACAAACTATTAGAGGAGGAAGCTGTTCTGAAGCAGCTTAAAAAGATTCAAGCAGACATCTCCATCTGAGGACTACTCATGGCCTCGCGGGTGCATAGACAAGCTGTCTTATCAACGATGGACAAAGCTAAGCTTTCTATTGATACAATGCCTAAACAATTGGTGGGACTAGTGTTCCCGGGTGGCGCTTCACCGACTCTAACCTTCACAGACAAAGAGATACCGCCTGAGGGCTCCAAGCATAATAAACCGTTATACATCTCTGTAGAGTGTAAGGATAAATGGATACCAGTTGTCTTAGTTGATACGGGATCTGCAATCAATGTATGTCCGTCACGAACGGCGTATGCTATCGAGTTGAAGCCCGTAGATTTCGCACCAACAGCCCAGGTGATACGAGCTTACGACAACACCAGCCGAGAGGTGATGGGGACAGTGCGGATTAGAACTCAGGTTGGCCCGAGCCAACAGGACATCAAGTTTCATGTTCTGGATGTTCCAACCACCTTCAACTTGCTCATCGGACAGCCGTGGCTGCACCAAGTAAAAGCTGTCTCTTCCACCCTACACTAGATGTTGAAATACCCCACAGGAAAGGGGTGGCAATTGTTTTTGGGAACTCTTCAATACAACCGCCGCCAAAGGTTACTACGTCGATCTTGGAAATTGCACATGGCAAGGAGGATGTCTTCCTGTCTGGGTTCACCTTAGCTGAGGCTCGGGTAGTACAAGATCTGTTAGCTGTTGATGAGGGGTTGTATGTCAGTGCGCAATCTGTTTACCTCATGAACAAGCTTCAACACGTGCCCGGGATGGGATTAGGAAGGAGTGGCCAGAAAGGCATCACTGAATTGGCTGAAGTGCCACATAATCCCCATACCTTTGGTCTAGGTTATACACCTACCAAAGAGAATTGGGTAAGAAAAGGAAAGGAGACGGCTGGAAGAGCCAAGGCTAAACAGACTGGGAAGCACTATGAGTTAGTGCATAGACCTATCCAAGGGACCCTGAACGGACACTTTGTCCGGGAGAGGGAAGATTTCCCGTTTTGCGGCTTTCCGGAGCCATGGCTGAATTCAAAGAAGCGGCGCTTGCCGGGCTTTGAGATCTTTTTTGACTTGCAGTTGCCAGGGGATGAAGTTGCCATAGAGAATACTGACCCACAGCTGTGGCTGAGCAGTGCAAACAGGATGCATCCAGTGGTACAGATTTTGAGCTGGGAACAGCGCTGGCCTGTCTTCTCTCAGATCCGCAGATCATACCGAAGTGCTCGGGGAATGATTTCTCAGTTTCCATGATCGGAGATAACTCGGCTGTGGTCCCTTCTTCCGGCATTCTGGATGCATCCATCGCACCTTCCCTCGCTAGCAATACGAGGAAGGCTTTTTATCTAGCAGTTCTGGGTCAGGTAGTGAATCGGAATCTGATTCCACAGAGTCTGTGGAGTCGGAATCAGATTCCAGTTCTTCTGAGTCGGAGTCCAGTATTCCTAGGGGTGATAACCAGGATGCCGTTGTGTTGTCCAGGTCATCTTTTTTGTTTTCTTTTGAGTTGATTGTAACCGAAGAATCAGACGATCTGGAAATTGCTAATGAGAATGGTACCGCTGTGGCTTTTGAGTACTTTTCTGTGCCTTTAGTATATTGCATTAATCAGGACGTTCAAAATTTTGATGAAAATGACGAGGAAGAAATTCCTTCGGTTTTGAAACACTTGATTGATTAAGAGCAGGAGAGGTTTGTAAAGCCTTTAGTTAATGAAATCACCTCAATTAACGTTGGTACTGAGAAGGATCCGCGTCTGGTCCACATCGGGTCCACGTTGTCTTCAGAGGAGCGCAAGCGCTTAGTTGCTTTATTAAAAGATTTCAAAGATATTTTCGCATGGTCCTACGAAGACATGCTTGGAATCGATCATGAGATTGTACAGCACCGGATCCCTTTTGACCCAGAGGCCCGACGTGTTAAGCAGAAGCTCCGAAGGATCTGCCCGGATTAGGCTCTGAAAATCAAAGAAGAGGTCACCAAGCAGATTGATGCAGGGTTCCTGTTAGTATCTGAGTATCCTACTTGGTTGACCAACATAGTTCCGGTGCCGAAGAAGGCACTACAACAAAAAACACATTTTATAACATTCGATGAATGCTATCAAAAGTAAGCAATAGCATTCGTTGGAATGCTATGTTTGCCCATGTTATTAAAAGTGTATCATTTTTAATAACATTTATCGAATGTTATCGTTGAACGCTATCGTAAATATATTATAACAATTTTTGAATGCTATGAAATAGTTAAAAGTTACTAAAAATACCAAAGGATAACATTTTGTTAATGCTATGAAATTGTTTTTAGAGCAATCTAGTAATGTTACAATTTACCATATCATAACTAACTAAGAATGTTATAATAAAGCATGATAACATTTTTTAAATGCTACAAACACCTCATTATGATAGCAATTTTAAATGCTATCATATAGTATTTATAAATGTAAATGCAACAAACACATTTTCATCCATCACATACAAAACAATATCATCATTAAAAAATAACTCATCACCACAAATTTCAAGAAATAATAAAATCGTCATAACATTGTCTTAATAAAGTACCAAAACACAATCTCTCACTATGTTCAGAAAAATAAAAATAAAAACAAAAACTTAAAATCATAATGTCGGTATGTACAAGACAATAACACATTTAAATTCCTTTTTCTGCACCCACAAACTTCCAAGCTGACTTCTATTGGTTCCATCTTCTTTCCAAACCTAATAACTGTAAAACAATAATCAACACGTCACAATAAGTATAATCAGTTTAACAATACTGTATATCATTAAAAAGGAAAAATAAAAATAAAATTATATCAATAAACAAAGTATTTATACCTAATGCTTATATCTCTACTCTCTTTTCTTTTCAAAAGCATGTAAGGAAATACAAACTGACATAGTAAATGCAAAGGAGAATTGCCATTAAGAATTTTTTTTTATTTTAAAAATGAATTTTTTTTTTTTTTTTTTTTATCAGCAAACAAAGGAACTTTATTGATGAAATCAAAATATAGAAACTATGACAATACATGAAAGTTTATTGATATAAGTTAGCACATTGGAAAGATGTTCATTCAGCTGAGACTCGGGTTTTCTTAATTCCGTTTCTTTTTAGTGTTTTTTTGATCGGCAAAAAAGAAGCTTTATTGATGGAAAAACATAACGAGTATGATAACTTACATCAATAAAGAAGAGGGTGCAAAAAGCATCACAATGAAACATTTAGATCCCAACTAGGTTGGCACCTAGATGCACACCAAATCATCTGCTAGCACACACTCGAAGCTCCAAGTTGGTGAGAAACCAACATGCAGAGCGGAACAAAACAAAACAAAAGCAAAAAAGCAAAAAAGCAACAAAGCACTCCTCTGCTGGAGCAAAGGCAGAGCACCATGACTACTTCTTCAACACAGCAGACTAGCCTAAGCACCAATGCTTCAGTAGCCTAAGAACTACTCCACATCAGAATCAGCCAATAGCATACACCAGCATATAACAGATCAACAACACAGCATACACCAGCAGAAATACACCCAATAGACAAGCATCCACCAATTCAGGCAGTCACCCACCCACCTTCATCCAGAAGTCAACCAGCCCACCCACAGCCATCTCAGCAACACTAGACCAGAGATCATAACTGGGCAGCCTAAGCATAGCAGCCTAGCAAGCATCCCAGACCAAAGACAGCATTCAACCACAGCTGCATACATGAATCAACAGATTCAGCAGATTGGAAAGTTCTACTGAATTTGTTTGTTTTTAGTGTTAAGTTAGCACATTGGAAAGTTCTACTGAATTTGTTTGTTCTTTTTAGTTTTGATAATTGTTTGTGTTTGTAACGTTCTTTATTGCAGAACCTAGTCTGTGCAAAAAATCTAGTGATCGACATGAGCATTCAAACAGCATATGTTCAGGCAATAAGATCTGCCCAGCACTTTATATATATCGAGAATCAATATTTCCTTGCGTCCTCATATGCATGGCCATCTTACAAAGAAGCAGGTTCAACTAAAGTTCCTTTGTTATAAACACATTGTTGTGTAGCATTAGTGGCCGCCGCATTTGAATCTTCTTTTTATACAAATATAACTAGCTTGCTAGTTGCTGAATTAATAGTTTCAACAATAATAAACAGCCTAATCCTATTGGAAATACAGTATTTGTCAGAATCATGTTTCCATTTACAGAGTCCATCTTACATCCATATTATTTTTTTATAAACACATTTAGGTATGTTGTTAATGTTGTGATTACAAAAACATCCATAAATTCTTTTTAGTTTTTTTTGTTTCTTGTGAAGATAGTTGAAATTTAGTTAATTTTGACTAGGTGCTAATAATCTGATCCCAATGGAGTTGGCACTAAAGATTGTTAGCAAGATAAGAGCAAAAGAGAGGTTTGCAGTTTATGTTGTCATTCCAATGTGGCCTGAGGGTGTTCCATCATCTGCCTCTGTACAAGAAATCTTATTCTGGCAGGTAATGTGATATGCAAAACTATAAAGTATGTTGTAATATCATATCGCTTAAAAAAGTGTTATTTCTTTCGTAATATCAAGCATTCCTTACTCTTCTCTTTGTATTGTCTTATCTCTTAATAAAGTATACTTCTATTGCATTATAAGGATTCGGGTTTAGATCCGACCCGTCTATTCATAAAAAAAAAAAAAAAACATTTCTACATTCTCTACAAATACATTTCTCCAGGTGGAATAAATAAAAACAAATATAATAAGATTTAAATTGTTCATGAAGAGTAATATTTTTAATCTTTTAAAAAATTACCAACCTGTAGAAGTGATCACTGCCCCATAACAACTTTGTCAACTGGCCATGCAACTGTAGTACCCACAGCGTCTTCGATGTAAGTCATGTCAGCAGTAGGCCTCCATAAATATGCTCCAGCTTCTCTTGTGAGATCTACCCATACTCTCATGGCATTAGGTCCAATAGGAATGTGATGGACAAGTTGTTTCGGATCACTTGAAGACCAACGCCCTTCAGCAACTACTTCCCCTGACCCCATCCAATCCAGCAACTTGCATTTCTTGTTCGGGGTGTTAGTGTTCTGACATTTTAGTAACAAGGCAATGACAAACGAGAGAAACTGTCACTCATATATGGTTGTTAGCTCCCCTCTTTCTCTATATATATACACTATGTTAATATGTAAACCCTCCAATTTGGTGATTACTATTGAAACTTTCTTATGTTTCTCCTCTTGAATTCTTCAAAAAAATTTCCTAGCAAATCAATCAGGAAAGCATTGTTGTAGCACATATATTTTACGTAGCTTTGTCTCAAAAGCATCTCTTCTACTTTCAAAGTTACAATTCATTGTATATGTCATTGCATTTGCGTTTTTCTTTAACTCATTACTATTAGAGTTAGATGGATACTTAAGTGGTATTCTAAAGTTGATCTCTACATATAAATATACTCATAGAATGGAAATGTATGTGTGTGCATGTGCGCACACTACTTTCATGTAAAATGGAATGTAAATAATATTTTTTACCGAGGGAGAAACTATAGGTCTTGTTGATCCTTCCTCACTTGCTTGCTTCTGACACCAAAAAATGAAAGACAATAATGTAATTATGTTAAAAAGTTTGCAACCTATATAAGTAAATTTAATAAATGCGTAAAACTACTTGCCTCATTTCTCATTAGATGACTAACTACGCTCTCCAAATGTGCCACTCTTTCTTTCAATTGAGTAGCTTCTTCTTTTTCCTGAGTTTTAAAATTATCCCTTTGCGAGAGTACACATAATTTAGTAAGAGTAACTCATTTGCCAAGCCCTCTTATTCGCCCGTGATTCTCACGACCAAGTATTTTTGAAAGAGCATCTTGTTTTACCTTAAGAATAGATGATGATACTGGATCATCAAGTTCAACTTCTTTCAATTTATCCTGAAAAAAAAATAATAATAATAATAATATTATTATGTCTGAGTAGATAAGGATGACCAATATGAATATCAAGATATATTATAAAAAAATAAAAAATAAAAATTATTGAATAGAGAAATGTTCTTACAATAGTTTCAGCAACAGTTGTGTTTATGGGTTCACCACTCTTTTGGTATGTGCCTGCATCCAGACAGGAACTCTAGATAGAGATGAGGAGGTTGCACCCTTGTTTTTGTAGGGGGGAAAAAAAGATTCATACTATAGAAAAAATACAAACAGAACTAAATAAAATTTATAATAAAATTTGATGTTACCATGTCCTCAGTCAACCGTGC
The DNA here is from genome assembly GCA_030407325.1 of Camellia japonica. NCBI lineage: Eukaryota > Viridiplantae > Streptophyta > Magnoliopsida > Ericales > Theaceae > Camellia > Camellia japonica. Next base: position 141,945,421 of record JAPPVO010000059.1, on the reverse strand, counting down.
ATATCCCTTGCGACTGCATGTATGTGGGAGTTGTTTCCTTCTAATTGCTTTGAATTTCTCACTTTTAGCCTAAAGCAATTAATCAATTTCAGTTTTTTTTTTTTTTTTTTTTTTTGGGTCAACGAAAACATTCTATTTTATTGAAATTGATACAACATTATAGTAAAATAGACAATCATGTTTAATGGAATAGCAGCATGCTCCCTAACAAAGATCAATCAACAATGATGATTAGTGATCCCCTTGCAACAAAACAGGACAAAAAGTGGAGAAACATAGCACCCAAAAGGATGATACGCTGAAATTGAATAACAACTTTAGCCTTGCATGTACAAAAACACAGATCCTTAGTTACTAGGGTATCCCCAAAATAGGAAGCACCCAAACAATAAAATGAAAAATCAAAACCCATAATGGAATTTTCTAACATCTTGATGCATAATTAGAACAACTATAATATCTGTTTTTCAAATTTTCTCCATTTAACAAAGTGGTACTTTGTTAACTTTTTCATCTATGCAATTGTCTACATTCTGATTATGCACAAGTATAGGAGTTCCATAATAGTATTGATACGAATACAATTTGCCTTTATAAAATAGTGTTGATAACAATAGAATTTGTCTTTATCATATGTTGCCTTTATAAAATAGTATTGACAACTTCAAAAGTTTCATACCTTAAACTTTTCACTTGTCTTTTCCTTCAAGAAATCCTTCCACTCATGAATTGATTTGATGTTATCAGGTCGTAGTTTAAGTCTTTCTTCTTCGTTTGATGCTTTCCTTATTTTGGTAACTAATCTTGATTTGGAGGCCCTCCAAAGATCATCCATTGACATAAATATATGATCTTTTTGCCACTCTTCATCTACCTTAAATCTTACCTGCAAGTTGTATTATCATGAATGTTATGATTATTTTATGTTCAAAGCAAAGATATTTAAGTTTGGTGTACTATACCTGAATAGATTTCCATAAGACTTCTCCTATCTCCGAAGGAAGTTTCCTCCAATCAGTAAGTGTTACAGGTACAATCTCTCGAACAAGAGCTCCTAAGAAGGAGGATAATTTGACCGATCCATCACCAATTGGTTGACCCCAGTCATTGTACGCTATTTCAATTCGACTTCCGCCATCCACTGCAATTGTTTTCAATTTGGTTGGGCCCCTTTTTCGTTTAAGACTTTGTGAACCCTCTGTAAGAACTGCAGCTGTTTCTAGGGAATCTTGAGGCAAGAGGTTGGATGGTCCTTCAAGAGAGACTTCACTTGATGTCTGCCTGGGACGTAACCTCCCCTTACAACTAGCAACCATGGTAGCCAACCTATTCAACAAAATAATAACATAGCATCAAATTCCAAACTTAGTTAGAGAAATGAAATGAAATAAAGAAAGTATCTTAAAACAAGAATTGAGTTGTATACCTTATAGGCTACAAAAGTGATAAAAATGACCAAGCAAAAAAAACCTGTACATACCATCATTTCCCAAGAAGCTTTAAATAAAAACTTGTAAAGTGTAATATTATACATTCATCATAAGTTAAAACTCTTTTATCTTGTTTCAAACCACCATAAATAATTCTGAAACAAATTTAGAATGTAAACTAGTGCTTCAAAAAGAAATTTCAAAATAACATTATAAACTCAAAAAGACTTGAGATAAAAACTACAATCTTTTCAAGAGTAGCACACAAATCACACCAATATGCCCTCACAATCTTCTCTCACAAAACTGCCTTCGTCATTATCATCATCAATGTTCAAATCAAGTGATGAAACGTGTCGTGGCCTGGAAGACATATCCGCATTCTCATCATACATTTCCAACTCATAAGAACCTCTTGGCGGTGCCTTTAGTAAAACATACCAATTAGATGAATCAGTTTTCCTCGAATAAAACACTTGTTTTGCTTGTGAGGCCAATATAAAAGGCTCCCTCTCATATTGGTTCTCACCTTGGGGCAGATTAACAAGTGTAAAACCATCTTCAAATCTAACACCATGTCCAATGTTTGCCCAATCACACTTGAATATTGGAAGTTGAAATGTATGGTAATCTAATAAAATTATATCTCTGATCACACCATAATATGCAATGACATCAATAACTTGTGAAGTGTCCTTTGCACTTGCTCTGCACATGGTGCTAGCTTCAATAGAAACACCACTATTTTGAGTTGACTTCTCTCCTTCCTTTGTGTGGAATCGCTGCCCATTAATTATATATCCATTATAGGACATTGCATGCTTTCTAGGACCATATGCAAGCCATTTTAGTTTGTCCACCTCATTATTGTCCAACTCATTAGTTGATGGGGTATGAAACTGAATCTGTTAAAAAATAAGGGAATAAATTCATATGTTATGTTATCATATTCTTCTAAACAAACTGATTTGAAATAACATGTAACCTTTTCCTTTAACCATGCTGCGAAATTGTCAGCATGTCGCTTCAAAAGTAAGCTTTTATTTTTTTGAAGACCAAGGCTCCTGTTTGATTGCTTTAAGTCCTCTAAATGCAACCTGATTGAAACCAAAATATGTAAGTGGTTTATAAGTGATATCAGGTACCTAGTAAATTATGCATTGGAAATTCTATCATACTTACTCCAAATAGGATTCCACTATGGCTGTATTGAACAACACGCAACGATGTGCAGTTTCCAACAATTCATTACTCAATGTGATTGATGTTCCACCTGAAATTGGACGACCTTCAAGAATCACATCATTATCAAAATCTTGATTGCGGCCTACTTGATAATCTACATCAATAGTTGTCTTCATATTTTTATTGCAAAATAACATGCACTTATCTGCAAGATAGCATTCTGCGATACAGCCTTCAGGTCATGCAAGATTCCTAACATATCCTTTGAGTATCTTCATATATCTTAAGAAAAATGAACATCACATTAAAATGATACTTCTTAACACATAGTCATATTTAATAATCATGAAATAGGTGTTCACCTTTCAAAGGGATACATCCAAGGGTATTGGACTGGTCCATATAATTGTGCTTCTCGTCCTATGTGAATCGTTAAATGAATCATGATGTCAAAGAATGAAGGTGGAAAGAACCTTTCAAACATGCATAAGGTTTCAATGACTTCTTCTTCGAGGGCAGCTATTTGTTCTCTATCAAGGACTCGTTGACATATTCTGTTGAAGAATGAACACAACCGAAGTATGGCATTTCTTGGTCCTTTCGGCATTAATCCTTTCAAAGCTACAGGCAACAATTGTTGCATCAGAACATGACAATCGTGGGATTTGAGGCCTATAATCTTGCATTCCTCCATCGATATACAATTCCCAATATTTGAGCTATACTCATCAGGTAACTTTAGGTCAAATAACCTCTTGCAAAATATTTTCTTTTCAGTCCTTGATAGTGTATGTGCAGCTGCAGGGAGGTATGTTCTAGTCCCATGGTCTTCTGGATGCAAGTCATGTCGTATTCCCATTTCTTGTAAATCCTTACGAGCATTGAGACCATCCTTTGATTTTCCATTGATATCCAACAAGGTGCCAATGATGCTTTCACAAACATTTTTCTCTATATGCATTACATCTAAGTTATGACGTAATGTAAGTTCCTGAGAAATCATTATTGAAACACTTATAAAATTGCTACATCAAAAACTCAAATAAATACATAAATAAATAAATAAGATATATCAAAATAGTCAATAACAATTACCTTCCAATAAGGTAATTCAAAAAAAATTGACCTCTTTTTCCACGTTTGAATAGGTTCATTATCTCGCTTTCGCTTCTTCTTTCCACTTTTTCCATAATCATTCTTCATGTCTTTAATAGAAACCCAAATGTTGTTGCCAGTCATGATTTTTGGATTTCTTCTCTTTTCTTCCTTACCATCAAACCAAGTTTTTTTCTTTCGAAAAGGGTGAGATGGCGGAAGGAAGCACCTGTGGCCCATGTATGCAAACTTCCTACTAAATGTTAGCCACTGTGAATATGTATTGTTGCCACATATAGGACATGCTATTCTACCCTTCGTAGTACACCCAGAGAGATTTCCATATGCTGGAAAGTCATTTATTGTCCATAATAAAATTGCCCTCAAATTGAAAACAGTTTTTGTGAAAGCATCATAAATATTCACCCCATTATTCCACAACTCTTGCAAGTCTTCTATAAGCGGTTGTAAATATACATCAATGTCATTACCTGGTTTTTTTTTCCTGGAATCAATAATGTCAACATAACATTTTCTCTTTTCATACATAACCATGGTGGGAAGTTATATGCAACTAGCATCACGGGCCAACAATTGTACGTAGAACTCAAATTACGAAATGGATTGAAACCATCAGCCACTAGACCTAGTCTCAGATTGCGGGGATCTGATGAAAAGAGTGGCCACTTATTATTAACCAAGTCCCATGAGCAAGAATCAACTGGGTGTCGCATCTTGCTATCTTCACTTTTATGAGCAGAATGCCACCTTAAATCTTCAGCCATTTGTGATGACCTAAACATCCTCCTAAACCTTGGGATTACAGGAAAATATCTTAGCACTTTAGTAGGAACACCTTTTTTAATTTTATTGGTGCGTTGATCGACCTTCCATCGTGAAAAATCACATTTTGGACAACTCTCCATTTCAGCATTCTCTTTTCTAAACAAACAGCAATCATTCACACAAGCATGAATCTTCTCATACCCTAAATCAAATGCTTTGACAAATTTTTTCACAGAGTATACAGACTTCAGAATGACATTTCCCATTGGTAACATATCATGTAATATCTCCAGAAGTTTATTAAAACTGTTATCAGACCATTCATTTACAGCTTTGAGCTTGTAAAGAGCTACAATTGCTGACAACTTTGTGTATTTTTCACAACCTAAATATAATGGAGTTTCTGCATCTTCCAGTAATTTGAAAAAATCCTCATCCCCACTTTCGTCAATAGATTTTTCATAATTGTCATCTCGCGCACATGCAGCTTTAAATAAATTGTATGAGCCTAACATTTCCATATCAGGTTTATCACTGACATTTGGTTGTTCTCCATGACAAAACCAATTTGTATAAGTTTCATCCATTCCCTTTATGACCAAATGCTCATACACAACCTCAATACAATGGTGACTTAAGTTTCGACAATCTTTGCAAGAACATATAATCTTCTCTGGATACCCTGCATTCCTTTTAGCCATGTCCACAAAATTCCATGCTGCTTTCATGTATTCATCTGTAGTTCTATTTTACCATTCAAAGTCCAAATTTATCAAAACATTTGAGAATAAATATTTTAAGCACAACAGGTTCCAAATATAATTTTCATTACCTATTAAGATGTACCCAATCTTTCTCCATCATTAATCGCAAAGTAACTATTTTCCTAATATGGCCAAGTAATACATATAGTTGCTTAGATCAGAAAGGTGGAGAAATTTCACACAAATAGAAGTGCATCTAAATAGTGAAAATAGGGATTTCTTAATAAACTATGATACATAAATATACAGGTCTTCGAACATGACCTTTATGAATTTTAGTCGCAGGCAATGCTACACCAAGGCTATATTAAGGTTTGAGACATTTTGTGATAACTGTAATGAATATTTTAAAAGTGTCTTATAGGCATCAATTCCATTGCCTTAACTTTCATAAGTAGGAAAAAATATAAAATTGCCTATAAATGGTCATGTATAATGAGAAGATCATATGATTAGAGTAAAAAAAACAAGAATGCAATAAAGAAAGAGAATCATAATATACATGAATTTTCATAAAACAAATATAGTTCTAATAAACAACAAATCAATATCCAAATCAAATAAAAATACATATAATAAATAAATAACTAAACTAATATAGTTTGACGAAATTTCAACCACAAAATTTGAATAAGCCAAACAATCCCTCCCCTCCCCTCCCATAGGGAAAAAAAAAAAAAACCCCTTCTATATTGCATGATGGAGTACATTCATGCTGTACATTTTTTCCTCATCTTTCTGTATGTATTGGCTGGTTGTGGGGGTTAGGGAATTCCTGTTGAGGGTTGCGTGACAGTGAGACTTAACACTGGGGATAGGGTTAAGCAGTTTGGTATTAGTCAATCTTCAGAGTGTTATGTTTGCCATAACCCTTATGAAGATCACAACCACCTGTTTTTCCACTGCCCTTTCTCTGATAGAGTGTGGAATGTCATGAAAATAAAGTTAAATGTTTCTTGGCCAGATCTGCCATGGTTTGAGCTGGTTCAACTTCTGTCTCAACAAATTTGGGGTAAATCCCTCGGGTCGGTCATTTCCAGATTGGTTTTTAATTGCACAGTTTACCAATTGTGGATGACCAGAAATAACAGATTTTTTAATGGGGAGTTCCTCCCGAGGAGGTGGTTATTAAGCAAATAATTGATATGGTTCGATTTTGGATGCTTTCTGTTACTAACCTGAATAGTAATCAAAGTGACAGGTGGTTTCTGGAGACATGGAGGCTGCCAAATTCAATTTTGAAGAATAGTATTACCTCTCTGGATCCGGTTAGAAGAGTTTTGAGGGATGTGAGATCACTTCAAGTGGGTTGAGTGAATGGGAGCATAAATAGAGTGTTATCTAATTGTTTGGTTAATGTGCAAGTTGAAAGGTGTTGTTCTGGGAGCTAGACCATATCATAGAGGGTTAAGTGTGGGAAGGACATTAAATCACATACCTTTCACTGCCCATATTGAGAGAGTTTTGTTGCTAACTTGTTTACACATTTATGAATTGTTGTTCTATCTTGCAGGTTGCTTGCTGTCAACATTTCTTGAGTGTAGTGAGGTCTCATATTGTGGGTTGAGTGATGTGAGTTCATATAATGTGGGCTGTTTATGGTTCGTATGTAATGCTTTTTCTTGCCGATGGCATAGAGCATTGGTTCTTAGCTGTGATAGGAATTCATGTATCAAGTTGCATGTTTGTTTCAAGTCTGTTGCTGGAAAGAAGGGTTACATAAAATGTCTGCTGGATGTCTTCTGCCGCTGGGAACACTTGCGGGTAGTTTGTCCTCTGGAATTAGGAATCTGGCAGCAAGGGATAATGGCTGCTCTAAGCACCTCAAGTGTGAAGAAATCCTTTAATTTTGATTGTAAAAGTCGTTCTTATTTAGTCTATACTAATATTGATGTTCAGGTGAATATTTGTGGCCTACCCTTGCGGGCTGTGCAAGGGAAAATACTCGTATCTTTGTGCTGACATTGATTCAGATTTTGGGATTATAGGGTGAGTTCATGGTCCACATACAGCTAGTATGGGGACCCTGAACACATTAAAAGGATCCAAATCTGATGTGTAGCTTGTTTTGGTCTAAGTCTTCTCAGTTTCATTTGGAATGTTTTCCATAGCTTAGAGAAAACTCTAGTCCCTAGTGTTTCTGTATTGGGGTTGTATATTTTTTGTTGTTATTTTTATTTTTTGTTTGCTTTATCTTGCCTTTGTGTGGCTTTTGGCTGGTTTTTGTTCATGTATAATGGTGGTGTAGGGCCTGGGGTATGCCCCTTATGCCCCTTGTAGTTGTGTAAGCTCTTTGTTTTTATTTATGACTTATTCACCCATAAAAAGGGCTCATATATAGTTGCAGGTTGATCTGCCCTCTTTGTTATGGTCTCCTTTTCTCCATATCCAGGGTATTGAAGTCTCACTGGCTAGCTATGTGCTTTTTTGAGGTGTATCCAGGTTGGTTCTAGGTTGAGGCCTGCATAGAAAAGTTGGCTAATAGCCTACTTTTCTCTACTCTACAGCCTATGGCAGATTGCAGATGCAGGTCTTCACAGATCTTCTACCCTCCTAGTCCAACTTTCTTCTCTGTAACTACAGTTGTTCTTTCTCTGCTGAACAAGGTGTGGTTTTTAGCAGAAAGAGGATATGGATTCAGAAATGAGGGGAACCGAGGATGTGGAAACTATGGAAGCAGCAGAGGCTATGCTCGTGGTGATTTCAATGGGAGGACTAAGTTTGGTAATAGGGGTGGTATGGGACTTTTTTTTTTTTTTATCAACAAAAAAAGAAACTGTATTGATGAAGAAAAGCAATAACCATGCCAAACTAACAACAATAAAGCAGGGCGCCCAAGATTGGTAAGAAACCAACCAAAGCAACCAAAAGAAGAAATAAACATAAAAAAACAACAAACCAGCACTAGTTCCACTAGCAGTAACAGCAGTACAAAACAGCAGCCAGCAGTTAACCTCCCCTGTGTGACACCTCTGTACACACAGCAGTAGGCAACTATACAGCAGTAATACCTTTAAACCACTTGCTGAGCCAAATAAGCAAGCAAAAAGCATTGTGCTGAAAATGTTGTAGTATTGTAATCTATTCTCTTGATCTTTTCTATCTTGAAGAACCTAATAGCAGATGAATATCTATTTATTTTCTGAACAGTATATGCCATTCTTCCTTAAGGTTAGGGTACCAACATGTCTACCTATGGCGGGTGGGTGGGTTTGAATTTGAACTTCTTGGAAAAGGGTTTGTAATCATTTGGGGGAATGCTATATTTTTTGGATTTGGATTGCCATGAGTTCAACCTTTTATAATTGAACTGTGTGCTACTACTATGTCTCTTAAAATTGGTGTCACCACTTCCTTTTGACAACTTTTTAGTGGTTTTTCATTTATGCTGTAAGCTATGTTGACTGTCTTAAGTAAGAGATTTATTCCCTCTTGTAAGGGCTATTCATTTAAGCATGCCATGGACGAGTAATACTCATCTTAACTTAGTAAATTTTAATCCCAATTTCTTGGGGCTGGCTCTGTGGATCTGTCTTCTCTAGTTGGCTTAATGTAATGTAAATCAAGTCCTAAGTAGGCTATAGATGAGAACTATTGTACTTTTTCCTATTATACTCAGCTATTTTCTTGTCAGCTCAGGTGTCCTCTTAATTTCTTTCACATTTCGATTTATATATTAGATCTAGCTCATATCTGACACGATTCGATATGAATATCTCAACATTCTTGCGAGTGCCTTGAATTTTGCACAATTGTGTTTAGTTTTTGAATTTTGTACTTGGACTCAGTTAAAGATTTGAATTTATTCGAGATCTAGCGTTGTAACATGTACTAACTAATTCGTGTGTTTCTTTGCAGCCTCTCAGACTGGAAATAAAGGTATTAATATTCGTGTTACTTTTGAATTTTTTTGGAATCAGTTTTGGATTGGATCTTTGTTTCTTTTATGTGTAATTTTTGAAATTTCGTGTTGACAATTATTGTTTAATCAAAGAAAACTTGCTCAAAGGTCAGGAAGAGTAAAATCTGTGGATTTGCATCCAACAGGGCCATGGTAATTATGATTTTATTCATGTAATCAATCTAAGTTTTGGATTTTAATAGAAAATGTACCTACATGTTCCTTCTTACTAATTGCCAAGAAAACAAATATGAAACTTATGTTTTGTATCCCAAGCAAACACCTTTTCTTAGCAATTAAGTGGCATTGATTTTATTTGCAACTAACCCAGGGTCTAAGGCTATGAGAAAGTTCATCTTTGTGAAAGTTTATTTCTTTATTTTTTTTATTTTTATGTGATGCATGATGATGATACGTGATGCTTTTACCTCGCAAGATTCTAGCAAGTTTGTACTCTGCTACTGTTTGCATTTGGAACTACTAGTCTCAGGTATGTAACAACTATGCAAGTTAGCTAAGAAGCATTAGTTACCATCCAATTGAATTATGATAAGTACCTTCTCAGGCCTCACAACGCCATGCTTCTTAATACAATGCTTTTTTGTTTTTTGTGGTGTCTTTTTATTATTGTTCATTTTCAAATGTGTGCTTGTACATTTTTTTTATTATTTTTCTTTTTTAATTTTATTCTGCACAATGTTACTGATAGGCATTTTTGGGGATTCATTGTATTGTCTTGTAGAAATACGTTCATTTTATATAATTTTTGTAACATTTTTAATTTTTCTCTTCTAAAGAAAATACCTAGGGGGCCTACTTTCTGTAATATCTTTGTATTGCATGGGAGACTTTGGCATTTTTATCAAGAATTCTTTTGCAAATACAAGTGATCACATTTTGTGGGTATTTAACTTTGTAGGGGTGGTATACCAACTCTTGTAATGAAATGAAGCCAATATTGATTTTTTTTTTTTTAAATAATAATAATAAAAATAGTAACAGACACTTGAACTCAGTTTCGTTTTAAATTTCAAATATAGTGGTTATCTTTATGTGTACATATATATAAATATAGATATAGATATAGATACTAATACAGATATTAAAAAAACTCATAAGAAAACAATATACAAGTATAGTAAGAGTCAGCCACTCTTAGTGGCATTTTATCAAGCACCTAAGAGGCATAATAATATATACTAGTGCAATATATAACTTTACCACCTATGTAAACAATTTCAACAATCCAAACAATACACTACTATTTAAAAACATTGTACAATACAAAACCAGAATGAAAATTGAACAAAATCCTTCAAGAAGATGAAAAACTCATTTCAACTTCATACTAAAATCACAGAAATGGTTAATGTACTTCTTACTAAATTAAAACCAAATCATCCAAAATAACAGAGCACTGAGTGTTTCTTCGTATTCTTCTTCTTCTTTTTTTGGTTCAATTTTTCGAAAAATAAAATAAAATAAAATTAACCCAAAGAGAAAGAAGTACATAAAACATCAAATTACCTAGAAACTTCAACAATGAATAACAGAGCTTCAACTCCTTACAGCTCTGATCCAGTAAATCGACCAACTTGTCCAATCGGAGACACAAACTTGCCAAATCAAACACAAAAACTTGAAACAAATTCCAAGTGTTTTCTAGGGTTTTTTTGTATGCTCGATTTGCGATTATACGTGGAAGAAATACAACGCAAGAAAGGGGTCGTGTAAGAGATGGAAACTGAATGGAAAAATCGCGCCAAATTTAGAGCGCCTTTTTTTTCTCAGGTTTCAATAGCATTCTTTCTTTGCTATATCCTATAGAACTAAGTTCCGTACTTAGGAAACTTTTAATATTGGTTTTCAATTGCTATTAAAATATAAAAAATTGCTATAAAAAATTAAATGTTATTATTCAAAAATCTTTTATAGCATTTTATTAAAAAAATGTTATGTATACCTTTTATTTTATAACATTTATAAAAGAATGCTATAAACAAATGTTATTAATTATACTTTTTGTTGTAGTGAGGACGGCAGAATTCAGGTATGTGTGGACTTCAAAGATCCGAACAAAGCCAGTCCAAAGGACGACTTTCCTCTACCGCATATCGACGAATTGGTGGACTTTACTGTAGGGCATGCACTGCTCTCGTTTATGGATGGGTTTTCCGGCTACAACCAGATTCTGATGGCACCCGAAGACAGGGAGAAGACTGCTTTCACCACCCCGTGGGGAACCTACTGCTATAGGGTGATGCCGTTCGGTTTGAAGAATGCTAGGCTACGTATCAACAGGCTGCAACCACGATCTTGCATGATATGATCCATAAAGAGGTTGAGGTGTACGTGGACGACATGATTGTCAAGTCCAAGGAAAGAGAGGGCCACTACACCGTCTTGAAGAAATTTTTCCAACGGATCAAAGAGTATTGGTTGCGACTGAATCCTCAGAAATGTACTTTTGGTGTTACAGCTGGGAAAATGCTAGGGTTTTTTATCACACAAAGGGGTATCGAGGTCGATCCTTCCAAGATCAAGGCCATCCTAGAAATCCCACCACTAAGGACTGAAAAAGAGGTGCGAGGCTTTCTGGGTAAAGTGCAATTAATAAGACGGTTTATTGCAAAATTAACCTTGACTTGTGAACCACTATTTGGTCTCCTGAAGAAAGGAAAGAAATTCCAATGGGATGACCGATGCCAAGTTACTTTGGAGCAGATCAAGCAGTATCTATAGAACCTACCCGTGTTGTCACCGCCGGAGCCGGGGAAACCGTTGATATTGTATCTGTCAGTAACCGACACAACAATGGGCTGCATGCTTGCACAGGAGTCTGAGGACAAAGTGGAGAAGGTTATCTATTACCTGAGCAAGAAGATGCTAGAATATGAGACTCGTTACACTCCACTTGAAAAGGCTTGTATGGCCTTGGTATGGGCTACCAGGAAGTTAAGGCACTACCTGTTAGCTCACTCTGTAATACTGGTCTTGAGATTAGATCCCATCAAATATCTCTTCAAGAAACCAGCACTTACGGGTAGGCTAGCCCGTTGGTTGCTTCTTCTCTCTGAATTTGATTTGAAGTACATGACGCGCAAGTCTGTAAAAGGGAGAGCGGTAGCAGAATTCCTAGCAAATCACCCAGTGGAGGGAGACAAAGCAGTAGAGTATTTGTTCCCAGATGAGGCCATTTTGCAGGTTGAAGAAGAGATTTGGACTATGTACTTTGACAGAGCGTCAAACCAGTACGGGTATGGGATATGGGTGTTGCTGATAGCACCCGACAATTCCCACATATCCTTAACTTTCAAACTCCAGTTCAAGGTATCAAACAACGAAGCAGAGTATGAGGCATGTATCGTTGGCTTAGAAGCCGCCCTGGAACTAGGGGCAAAATGGTTGGACGTCATTGGGGACTCGAACCTGGTTGTGTCTTAAGCAAAAGGAGATTGGAAGGTTAAGGAAGAAAGGATGAAAATCTATCACCAAACCCTGGACGTTCTAATTCCCAGGTTTGAGAAATTAACCTTCACCCATCTGTTAAGAGAGAGCAACAGGTTCGCAGACGCTTTATCAACTCTATCTTCTATGATAGACATCCCTTTGGAAATCCGGATGCGTCCAATCATCATTGAACAGAGGTATGTGCCAGCCTATGAACTGATTGCCGCCATAGATGAAGTACAAGATCAAAATCCCTGGTATCATGACATCTGGAACTTCTTGGAAAATGAGGCTTATCTGCCAGGGGCAAATGCCAAAGATAAGAGGGCAATACGAAGAATGGCTGCTCAGTTCATTATCTGCGAGGGTAAATTGTACAAACAGGGCCATCTTGGGATGCATAAATTGTGTGTTGATGCTAAAGAGTCGAAGCGCCTAATGGAGGCCATCCACGGAGGAGAGTGCGGAGCGCACATAAGCGGGGTGATGCTAGCTCGAAAAATTCTCAGACAAGGTTACTACTAGTCAACCATGGAGGAGGACTGTATTGGCTTTGTTCGACGATGCCATAAATTCCAGATCCATGCAAATCGCATGAACATTCTGCCATCGAAGCTGTACAACATGACTGCGCCATGGCCATTTTCAGTCTGGGGGATTGATATGATTAGGGCAATTACTCTGAAGGGGTCGAACGGGCATGAGTACATCCTGGTGGCTATAGACTACTTTACAAAGTGTGTTGAGGCCCAGTCATATGCAGTGCTAAGGTGTCGCATGTAGCTAAGTTCATCAGGAATAACATTATTTGCCGGTATGGGGTCCCGAATGAAATCATCTCGGGTAATGGTTCCCACTTCAAGAAGGAAGTGATCGACTTGTTGGAGAAATACAACATGGCCTTTCATAAGTCATCCACATATCGGCCGCAAACCAATATGTTGAGGCCGCCAACAAGAACATCAAGCACATTCTGCAGAAGATGGTGGAAACCTACAGGGACTGGCCAGATAAGTTGCCATTTGCCCTTTGGGGCTACCGGACATCAATTCGAACTTCTACTGGGTAACTCCGTATTCCTTGGTTTATGGGATGGAGGCCATTCTGCCTATCGAAGTTGAGGTTCCGTCGTTGCGAGTAATGGCTGAGTGCCAGATAGCAGAGGCAGATTAGCAATAGAGCAGGTTTGAAGAACTCATGCTGTTCGACGAGAGAAGGCTGAAAGCACTGTACCACATTCAAGGTTATCAATGCAGGATTGCCAAGGCTTTCAACAAGAAAGTTAAGTCCAAGAATCTTAAAGAAGGGGATTTGGTGCTCAAAGACAACCGAGGTCTCATCCATGACCCTAGGGGCAAGTTCAGACCTAATTGGACCGGTCCTTACATCATCAAATCTATCTGGTTGGGTAGAGCTGTCATTCTGATGGATTTAGATGGCCTTGAGTTCTCCCAGCCGATCAACATGGACAAGTTGAAGAAATACTATCCCTGAGTGGCTCGTTAGGCCGAAAACCCGAAAGGGCGACCTAGGCAAAAGTCAGAGCACAAAAAATTTAAAATAAGAAAAACTGAGCTTGCAAGGTTGAAAACCCAAAAAGGGCGGCCTTGGCAAAAGTTAGAGCGGAAAAAGAGAGTGTTAATACACGAGTGAACCTTGAACCGAACTACGTAAGGCTTGATTCCCATCTTCGGGATACGTAGGCAACTTCATTCTGAAGTCCAGCCATAAACACTTCCAAATCAACTGTGTCCATGTGATTGTTTTGGCCATCTTTGTCTTTTTTGCATCTAAGAGTTCGGTTGTGACAGTACAGTGCTGTTCAAACAAGGGGCAACTTTCTAGTTGTTGGGTTTGGGGTTGTGCATCTCAATGATAGATCTCGGGCATGTCCAATTGTGATCCATATCGAAAATGGTTTTGAAAAGTTTTAATAAAAGTTGATTTTGTTCAAATTAATCTTTTTACAACTTAGACCATTTTTGGACCAAACGGAAAATTTTCAGTACCCACAACCTTCAATTTCATTGATTTCATTACAAAGTTCTTCGACTCTCGATACAAATTGAAGTTGCTTTTTATTACATTCAAAAAGAAAACTTGAAAGTACAGATTAAAGCAATAAACTAGGGGCTTGGTTAAGTCAGGTGTTCCTGCGCCCCCTCCCAGAGCTTGTGGAAGCCTCAGATGCCAAAGTAGGCCCAGCTTGTGCCTCATCTTCAAGCCAAGAAATGCATTCGCCAGAAATGGCACAACTGAAAGTGGGAGCAGGGGCTAGAAATTATCTTGTTCTCCATGCGGTGGCATATCGAGCTAGTTGTGGGCCTCAGATCGGAAATGAAGCTGGGTATTCTATCCCCTTTTCCGGGCAAGTCTAGTCGTGGCCGAACTGACGCCTGAATCGAAATGGAAAGTAAAAAACGTAGTGCGTTAGGCCAATCAGCTGAATGCCAGGCTGCCGGGACATGTTGTAGCCCATCTCCGATAGATCAAGCCAGAGACAACACCAAGCGATGTCAATAGCAGATCGAGTGCACATCCATTCGCACTACCATCCCTCATCTGGGGCATCAACTAGCCGTTGGCGAAAGAAATAGCCGCGTGCTGAATATGCTGGGCAAGAGTCCATTACTTTCAATTTATCCATAAGCCATATCTAAGGAGGGATGAAAAATAAGAGAGATTAAAGAATAGAGAGGTGTACGTACAGAAAAAAAAGTGAGAAAAGGGTTTTGAGAGAAAAATAGAGCCTTAGGGCCAAGTGATGTGAGAAACACATATGAGAAGGGTGGGAAACATTACCTGTAATAGTAGTGGACTTCCTGCGAACCGGGATGTCTCCCGGCAATGGAAAGCATCCAAGCCCATCAAGGTTTCGGCTAATGTCATGCCAATGCAACTCTTGCCCTCTTTCAAGCCTTGGGCGACCTCAATCAAATGAATCCTAGACCCTCCAAAGCTAGGGGCAAGTAGAAAATAAGATAACATACACAAATAGAGGGCATGTCGCCGAAAACTTTGCCAAAGATAATCGCCGTGGTTACCGGCGTTAGAAAAGCGATGAATCAGGCTGGGAATGTCCAACTCCCCGTTGCGAATCAAAGATCGAGCGTCGTGCAAAGTAAGCTCACACATTCGTCCTAAAGTTTGGATGTGGCCGAAACGGAACTGGGGCAAGATTTCCTCATTGCGTCGCGATTCCATCAAAGCTTCGAATTCTTCAAAAGTGGGGCACATCTCTTGACCCCCAAAACTAAAAACATGAGTTACCAGATTCCAACACCTAGCTACGGCATGGAGGAACGGAAAACGCAACAGGGTACGACTCAACGTGAATAGTGCGTTTAGCCTGAAACCTCGAAAATTCAACTTTTTCGAGCCATCCAAAGTCGCTATCCAATTAGAGAGTTTTTGGGCGAAGAACAGTTCCATTTCGGGCCAAAATGGAGCTGAAATCGAGAGATCACGAAGTTGAAACTTTTATAGAAGATAAGGCAGTGAGTGGAGGCCAGGTGTCAACGTTTCGGAGGTTCTGCCATCGATGGCCAGCAGTGCCTCGTTGATGGCCGGTAGTGCCTCGTCAAAGGCCGGCAGGGGCACATTGATGGCCGGCAGGCCATTCCCCATGGCCGGCAGCCTCTCCCTCAGGCTCACTGACCTCCTTTGTGTAGATTCAGTTGTTTCCTGCAGTGGAGTCTTGTTATTTGTACCTTGTAAGGTCTTGTTTTGGTCCTGTCGGACTTGAGTGTATTTTGTTTAAGACGTAATAGTCTTCATTTTGTTTATCGAGTTATAATCGTCTTCGTTTGATTATCGAGTTGTAATCATCTTTGTTTTGTTTATCGAGTTGTTACAATTTGCTTATTGAGTTGTATGCCTATCAAGGCTTCATGTTGTTTATTAAGTTGTTTTGTTCTTTTCAGTTGTTAGTTGGTTCACTACCTGATTAAGACAATGCAATTTGACTGTGCAGTTTTCAAAAGATCAATCTCATTTTCATGCTGTGCGATGTAATGCGATGCTTAAAATACAAAATGCAACACTTTTTAAACCAAAGCTGAGTTTTCATTTCCATCATGGTTTCTTTTTGCAAAAGAGTACAAGTTTTAAGAAATAAAACTGCCTAAGGCTATACAATTGGCTAATACTACTAGCAAAAAAAGAAAACAAAGCAAAAGCATCTGAATCGGTGCTGGCTAGCTCAAGCTCGAGAAGCCCTCTTCGCCCTCTTCCTCGGCGGAGCGGACTCTAGAGCACTGTCGCCATCGGCACCACTATCTGAAACTGGATCAAAGCCTGAACTGGGATCCTCCTCAGCCTCTTCAGCCTCTCTACTGGCAGAACCCGAGCCAGTGTCATCGTCTCCACCCCCTGATGACTCAGACTGTGGACTCACTGCCTTAGCCTTCTCGCTCGTCTCGTCATCGTCATCGTCATCGTCATCGCCCAAAATGGGCTTTAAAGAGCCACTCTCGCTACGGGTGCCTCTAGCTCTACCTTGGTTGCGCGCCTGAGCTTGTCTCCCTCTCCTCTCTGTTGCTAGGAGAGGAACTGAAGGTCCTGCTGTGGCTCCTGCTGGGGCATCCGGTGGAGCTGGGGTCTAGAAAGGGATCTGAAAAGGGCAGTTTGTCAGAATATGTTAGCTGTGATGTATATCAGATGCAGCGTATGTGTACAGTGTATGAGAGCAGTGTATGAATGCCGTGCGCAGTATATGGGAACAGTGTATTTATACAGTGGTTTGGTGCAATGAATCAGATCAGTGAAGTATGGAACAGTTGAAATGCTAATGCGATAGCAGAGACTTTCATGGCATGAAATGCAAGT
This sequence comes from Camellia japonica, assembly GCA_030407325.1. Lineage (NCBI taxonomy): Eukaryota > Viridiplantae > Streptophyta > Magnoliopsida > Ericales > Theaceae > Camellia > Camellia japonica. Next base: position 141,927,983 of record JAPPVO010000059.1, on the reverse strand, counting down.
TAAAGAAACTTACCGGAATCTTATAGAGGCTGAGCAGGTTCATGCTCGTCTGAACCATCCCCATCAAAGAAGCCGCTAGCTCGAGAGCCTACCCGGTGTACTCAATGGATGCCTGTAAATGTTTTGAGATGATCAGTGATCTATAAAGCATAATTGAAATGAATTGAATGTGCAAAATATAGAGTATGGAACATATCGGGGTCGGGCCTCGAACTCCGATAAGCTCGTGACCAGCAGGTACGGGCTCTATGGGAATCTGATAGGTCTCTCCAGGATGTCCCCAGCAAGTTAGCGTAGTAGGCAACTCTAGCCATCCCACTCTCTGCCTCTCCCCGGGATCTCTCCTGCCACAGGACCTGGTCGCTCTGGCCCCTCTACCTCTCTCTCTTGCAGCTGGAGCTGGAGCTCCCTCGCCTCCGCGAACGCCGGTCAGAGGCGGCATCAGATGAGGCTGGACGAAGGTCGCGTAGTCGCCCTCTGCACAGAAGTAATCCGTCTCCAGCCCTACCATAAACTGGATCACCTGGTCGACAGAGAGTCTATGCGTCTCCCTCATCGATACTGGAGGTGTCGTCGGTATAAACGGGGCAAGCAGTCTTAAGGTCTAGCGTGTGAATCGCTCGCTCAAGAACCAAGCACGGAAGATTGGGCCCTCAAGGAGAATGTGATAGCGAGCGACGACTCTGGCTATCTCGTACGGGAATCTGAGCCCCGAGGGTATCACATCCCACGGCTGCCATGTGATCTGAAATGAGAGAATGAACTGATGATCAGTCATTGTCAATTGGTTAATGTGTGCATTAAATTGTTTGAAAAGTGGAATGACTGTGTTTTGGGTTACCTCGTGCGCCGTGACCGTGTCGAAGTATTGGCGGAAAAACATGAAGTTCTCCCGGGTCCTACGGCGGAGCTGGCCGTTGTATATCTGAGAAAATGGGACTATCACTGGGGTCTCATCTACAGGCTCTGGAGCAAGAGCTGGAAAGTATGCGTACACCCACAGCTGTAAGGAAAATGTGATCAATACAGTGTATGAGCAAATACAGAAAATGCAAAGCAAAAAGCATACAGTACATGAGCCAATACAGAGAATGCAAAGCAGACAACATGTGTTGAACAAATGTAAAGCAAGAAATGCTAAGCAGAAAATGTGAAGTGAAAAGGGGGAACTAAGCTGTGTACCTCCCAGGCCCGCCAGTAGCCGCCAATCAAGGTCCCGCACATGCGAGAGATCGAGCTCATGTATCCATACAGAGTAGTGAGGCCAGCTCTACCCCAGTCGTAGAACTAGACTCTTTGGAGTACTACCAATGCGCTCAGAAAATATAGGCCCACGGTATTCCACCTGTTGGAGAACAAGGTGGTACCGAAAAGGAACATGAGAAAGCCCCTGGCATACTGCTCTGCCTCCTCGAATGTCTCGGGCTCCTCTCCTCTAAACCACTCCTCGAACCAACTATATCTGACCATGCCTACCCGAAGTATCGGAGGGTGTGCCCCAAGTAATGTGATCCATGTAGCCTCCCACTCTCCCATGTCAGGGTCGAAAGGGATCGGATCATCTCCCACACCTAAGCCAGTGATCATGGCGAAGTCGTAAGAGGTCATCGTCATCTCTCCCGTGGTGGAGAAATGGAAGAAGTTGGTGGTGTCCCACCACCTCCCCACCAAAGCCCCAAAGAGAGGGCGGCTCGCTACAACCCGCGTCAGGCTGGAGCAGAATAGACCAAAGCCTATCTCGTCGATGATATCGCGGACCCTATCTGGGAGCTTGCCGTACCAGTCCCGGGCTGTCGTCGTGCCATAGCCTCTGAGGGAGCGGGATCTGTCCTGTGGCAATGCATGTGATGCAATTAGATGCAGTGAAAAGTACAGTGAAAACTACAGTTGACTATGAAGCAGCAATGTATGAGATACAGTCAGATCAATGCAGTCTATGCAGTTAGATCAAAACAGTGCAAAAAATGCAACAGTTGAAGGTAAGGCTGTAGAAAGCAGTGTTTGTACCTCCACAGCAACGGCCGACAAGTGAGACGCAGGCTCTCTCAGTAAAAGGTCCTTAGGCACATCCTCAACAAAGTCAGTGAAGGCTTTGATGCCTTCCGCTGCAGGTACTATGTGAGTCTCCGGATTATACCTCGTTGGGTCAAAGGGGCGTATGCTCGGTGGTAAAGGCTCTGGCTCGGCCTCGAGCTCAGCCGTAAAGTCCGCCTCAAACTCCATCAGAGGAAGCGCGGGGAAGGCCCCGTCGTGTGGAACATCATCAACCATTTGAGATAGATGCAAGAGAAGCGAAGATGAGGAAAAATGAAGAAAATGGTGAAACTTTGCAAAAGTCAAACCCTAGGAGAGAGAAAAAGTCAAAGAAAGTTCAAAACCCAGGAAAAGTGTACTAACCTTGGGAGAAACTCAAGGGAAATCAACCTAGAACAGTGGAAATGGCGGAAGAAACGTCAAAATCAAATTCTGATCGGTTCAAATTGAAGAGAACTAGAGGGTTTTTGCGAAGAAAATGTTTTTAGGGTGTTGGGAAACGCGTAGAACACACGGATCTAGAGAGAAGGCACACCTAGAGAGCAAGGGAAATGATTTTCGTGCAAGGGTTTGTAAGAAAATGAAGTGATTTTGCTTGTACTTAAAGTGCCACGGCTGAAAAGACCAAATTGTCCAAATATGCCATCGATGGCCGATAGTGGCACATCGATGGCCGGCACCTCTTTATTGTTGGCCGGCAGCTGCCACTGATGGCCGGTAGGGGGCCGACAACCTCCCCTGGTGGCCGGCATGGTCCCAACAGCTTCCTATGTCTCTTTGGCTCAGATATGTGTTCTTGAGTTCCAAGAAATGCAAGTTCTGCTCAAAGTTTGGTTCAAAATGCCTTCGTGGAAGCTCAGAATTGTGTTCACAGTACATGAGGGTCATCACCCATCAACACAAACAAAGTGTATCCTTTTAATATATTGTAACTCTCTGAGAGGTAAATCGGAAATTACCTTTGAGTTGTCTCTATCATATGCGTCTTTGTCGCTACATATAATGTATATTTCTTTGTTGTCACGTTAAATGCGCGTGTTGAATTGTTGCATGGAAACATGCATCGCCATCATTGCATAGAATATCTGTGCACGTTGCATTGGATCATGCACTGTTATCATTCTGCATAGAATGCGTATGTTGTGTCACATTGTACTACACTTGTTCATGTTGTCGCATAGAATATTGTTGCATGGAGCATGCATTTTGAATTGTTGCATTGAACATGCGTTACCATGTTTGCGTAAAGTACGCATCTTGCATCGAATATACATCGTTGATCATTTTGCATAGAATATGCTTCGGTTTCGTTTCTTGCATGTTGTGCATTGAGCATGCCTCAACATCATGTTATGATCATCCGTCTCGCTTGAGACATGCATTGTTTTGCATTGTACCTATCGAGTTTCTTTCTTTGCATGCACGATATTGTATGTACGGTTCATTCAGAGGAATTCCGGGTAAAACCATTCCTCTCCCTCATCCCGTTGGTTAGAGACATTCGGGTACGCCCGATGTCTACACTGGCATTTCGTTGGTTAGAAACACCCAGGTACGCCCGGTGTTTACACTGACACCCTGTTGAAAGCGTTTGGGTCGTGTGCTCGGTGCTTTCTTTCCCTCTCTCGCGTGTGATACGCTGAGAGGTGCTTCCCTTCCCTCTCTCACGTGTGATACGCTGAGAGGTGCTTCATTTCCCTCTCTCGTGTGTGATACGCTGAGAGGTGCTTCCCTTCCCTCTCTCGCGTGTGATACGCTGAGGTGCTTTCTTTCCCTCTCTCGCGTATGATACGCTAAGAGGTGTTTTCTTTCCCTCTCTCGCGTGTGATACGCTGAGAGCTGCTTCCTTTCCCTCTCTCACGTGTGATATGCTGAGAGGTGCTTTCCTTCCCTTTCTCGCGTGTGATACACTGAGAGGTGCTTTCTTTCCCTCTCTCGTGTGTGATACACTGAGAGGTGTTCCCTTTCCCTCTCTCGCGTGTGATACGCTGAGAGGTGCTTCCCTTCCCTCTCTCGCGTGTGATACGCTGAGAGGTGCTTTCTTTCCCTCTCTCGCGTGTGATACGCTGAGAGGTGTTTCCTTTTCCTCTCTTGCGTGTGATACGCTGAGAGGTGTTTCATTTCCCTCTCTCGCGTGTGATACGCTGAGAGGTGTTTCATTTCCCTCTCTCGCATGTGATATGCTGAGAGGTGCTTTCTTTCCCTCTCTCGCTTGTGATACGCTGAGAGGTGTTTCCCTTCCCTCTCTCGCGTGTGATACGCTGAGAGGTGTTTCCTTTCACTCTCTCGCGTGTGATACGCTGAGAGGTGTTTCCATTCCCTCTCTCATGTATGATACGCTGAGAGGTGTTTCCCTTCCCTCTCTCGCGTGTGATACGCTGGGAGGTGTTTCCTTTCCCTCTCTTGTATGTGATACGTTGAGAGGTGCTTTATTTCCCTCTCTCGCGTGTGATACGCTGAGAGGTGCTTCCATTCCCTCTCTCGCGTGTGATACGCTGAGAGGTATTTCCTTTTCCTCTCTCGCATGTGATACGTTGAGAGGTGCTTCCTTTCCCTCTCTCGCGTGTGATACGCTAAGAGGTGTTTCGTTTGAGATTTTGGGTACGCCCGACAGTCGCTTTTGGCCTTTCCTGCGTGAGGCGCAGTGAAGATTGCATAATTTTCTTACATCCTTTCTATATGAAATGTGTGAGACTGTTGTGACTTGTCGGTTTGCTTAAAATGTTGTATTTATTTTGCATAAATGTTTCATTACAGCCCTCTTTGCATAATCATAAGTTATGCTCTTGCATTATACATATCATTTGTATTTTGTCCCAGCCTACGGGCGCATCTCTGTTGTTATCTTGTTTGTTTGTCTGAGTCTTCGGCCTTGTCAAAAATGGGTCGTCTCTAGGCTTTGATATTCACTCCCGTCATTTTATGACTTCCGAGTTCTGTCAAAGAGGGGCAACTGTAGACACCTTATTTTTGACAGTCCTCAAGACTTGGATATTCTTGCAGGCACATCCAGCAACAAGTTTGATTGCTCGTCGAGTACTCGACTTCCGCGACGAAGTGCTCCAGGTTTGATCTTTCCAAACCCTATTTCCATTCTGTCTCATACTTGGACCACATGTTGACCCTTTTGGCATGTTGCTTTTGGAGCACTGCCGGCCATGCATTTTGGTCTGCCGGCCATTGATGAGGCCTTCTGGCCATCAATGAGGCACTCCCGGCCACCACTAATGGCCGGCCGGCCACCATTGTTTCAGTAGATATTTTTGCAGATATTTTGACAACTGTTTGCACAGATGAGCTCATTTGCACCCACGTGGATGGCTGGATCTCTTCAAGGCTCTTGTGTATCTTCTATATATAGAGCTCATCTATATGCATGCAAAGGGTTACAAAAGTTTGAGCTGAGCTATATCTCTCTCTCTAGAATCCTCTCTCTCTATATTTTGTGCTTGAAAGTGAGCTTTCTCCATATATTTGCACTAGCACCCTTAGCCAAACACCTTCCCCTTAGGATTGAGGATCTTGGAGGCCTTGTTTGAGCTCCTTGGAGTGGTTTTGGCTCAGAAGTTTGGCTGTTTGCTTGTTGTTTTATTGTTGTGCTTCAAGGGTAAGAATTTACTCCTTTTAAGCTTTGTCTTAGTTCATTGCTTTGCCACCTTTATATGCTACTTTGAAGCTGGTTTTAGCCTCTAAAAAATTCTATTTTTAAGGTTTAAAAATGTTGGTTTGAGCCTTGTGTGGTTAGGGAGTGGTCCCCCCTTCCCCCCCTTTGCTCTTTGGCTTGTAAAGCCTCTTGAGCCACCCTTCTAAGCTTTTGTTACATCCTTTGTTTGGCCTTTATACCACTGAAACTCAAAGGTTTTTCAGTGGTAGAAAGTTGGTTTTGAGGACCAAAATAGGAGGGGGTGGTCCCCCATCCTCATATCTTGTTTGCATGTGTTGATGGCTTAGTAGTTGAGCATGTTTTTCTACCATCACATGACTTAATCTCAGCATGTTTTTGTGACTTTTTTGACCTGCTTGAGCTCTGTTTTTGGTTGGTTAGGTCACCTCTTGTTTGCTTCTTACACTTGTAGTGTAATCATGCTCACTAGCTTAACTTGCTTAATGTGTTAGCCTATCAATTTAACTAGTGTTAGCTCCATCTCAGCATGTTTTTGCTCATATTTTAGCATGCTTCAACTCTGTTTTGAGTGGTCTTGGTCATATGTGCTTTGCTTTGTATAGCTGCAATGTAAATGGCTTTGACTAGTTTTGAGTTTCAATTGTGGCTCTAGCAACTCTAAGTTCTTCCTCTTTCTGACTAATTAGCTCTTCCAACGTGGCTTGTGACATCTCAAGAGTTCTAATCTTCTCTTCAAGTATAGCATAGATGCTCAAAAGCTCATTCCTTTTGGTTTCACAAGCTAGAAGCTTTCCGTAGAGGTCTTGCCTGTCATTTGAGATTTTGATGACATCCCTTTTTGTAGCTTCAATCTCTTCCTTTAGCTTGACATTCTCGCTTTCACATGCTTTGAGCTTGAGAGTGAGTTTATCATTGATCTTGGACAAATTCAGAGATTCATCATAAAGCTTTTCATAAACTTATTGTAGGTCATCACCATCAATCTCATCATTGTATTCCGAGGTTTCATCATCTTCTTTTTGCACCTCTTTCTCCTGGACCTTATCTAGTCAAGCAACTAAGGCATGAAAATTGATAGATGGTGGTGAAGATGACTCTCCTCTTTCATGAAATTGACTCAGAATGTCCCATGCATCTTTGGCCTTTGTGCAGTAAGCAATCCGTAGTTGTTCTTCGTCAGAAATTGCTTCACGAATGGTAGTCAGAACTCTTTGATTACTCAATTGTCAATGCTTTCAACATTCTCTTCAATGGCTTGCCAGCCCTCAGGGTCGTAAGCTCTCAGAAACATCCTCATTATGATCTTCCAGAACAAGTAATTACTCCCATCAAAGGTAGGAGCACGGTACAGATTCTAACCACGAGCAAATTCCACTGGCTTTGGAAAAGGTTAAGTGACAGTAGAGCAGAATGCCATGTAAATACTATCTATGTCTTCACCGGATTCGGGTTCTTCGGGTTCTTGTTCTGACCCGCTTTCATCATCCCAAGTCACTGTATAGACTTTCTTCCGATTCTTTTTCAAAGGACATTCAAGAGCAATATGTCCAAACCCTTGACATTCGTAACACTTGACACCTTGCCCTTTCACAGTCTTCTTTTCAATTTTTGAAGCAATTTTTGGTGGAAAAGTTTTGGATTTTTCATTACTCTTATATTTTGAAATAGGGTCCTTGAAATTAGGCTTCTTTTTCTTTAAATTTTTTTTAAACTGTTTAGTAAACATAGCCATCATCTCGGACTCTGGATCAAACTCAACCTCAGGGGTCTTTGCAGTCTCATGAGAACTAATGAAAGCCACACTATTTTTTTGTTTTTTCGTAGAAATTTGGTGGGCTTCATAAGTCTACAAGTTTCCAACCAACTGATCAAGCTTAAGGGTATCAACATCTTGAGCCTCCTCAATAGCTGTAACTTTTGATTAGAACTTCTCGGGTAAAGACCTCAAAATTTTTCCAACAACCTTAGCTTCAGGGATTTTTTCACCAAGTGTGAAATAGGAATTCACAATGTCACTAAGTTTAGCATAAAAATCATCAAGCGTCTCATCATCACACATAAAAAGAGTTTCAAAAATGAAGGTGAGACGTTCAAGTTTTGACCTTTTAACAGAAATAGTACCCTCGTGAATAGTTTCAAGAATATCCCAAGCCTCTTTTGCTACCTCACAAGTACAAATACAATGAAACTCTTCTGGTGTAACGAAGCAAAAGAGAGAGTTGAGAGCCTTACTGTTCCAACTCGAATTTTGATAATCGAATGCGTCCCATTTATCAAGAGGTTTGGGAATAGCAACACCATCAATGGTGACAACAAGTTCACTCCACCCAAAGATCACACAGTGCCAAACTTTCTCTTAGATAGATTTTAAAAACGCTCTCATACAAGCTTTCCAATAAGAATAGTTTGTACCATCAAGCAACGGAGGTCTATGGATTGAGTTACCTTCACAAATTGAATCCATATCACCAATCACACAAAATCACACTCCTATAGCTTTGATAAAAACAAAGAGTGACATGCCCTGATACCAATTGAAAAACCTAAGTGATTCGTGATTAGATCAAGATTTAATTGTACCAATTCCCAAACAATTAAAACTAACAATCTAAATCATCAAGTACGTACGAAAGTGATTTATATTGTTGTTTCAAAAACAATAAATAAACACAAACGATTTTTACATGGAAAAAATCACTATTGGAGCACCTCCAATTGTGATTAAAAAACCACGGGCGAAACGCCACAAATCAATCCACTATGAAGGAAAGAAAGAATACAAAATACTCAAACAAATTACCCAAACTCTGTCAATTTGTCTTCAACGCTTTGTATATCTTCCACTGCAACCTTCGTCTCAGAATTGATTAGATTAATGTTGATTCCATAACATCCACGTCAACTCAACGACCACGCACAGCTTCGAACACCTTTGAACACTCTATGCTTGAATCTCCGGATTCCACCGAAGAATGACACTCTTGAAGATAATCACTCAAACAACCCTTTGATGTAAATTATCAAACTATGTGAGTTTAACACTTAAGCAACATCAAAGGAAAACTAGCAAACTAGCCCCAAAAGAAAACCCTAGAGCTCCTAAAACAGATCTAAAAGCATTAAACCTAAAAATGGACTTAAACACATATATATAGAAAACAGGGGCTGCGTACCCCGCTCGAGCGAAGGCACTAAAACGCGTGTGATTAAACAGGTCTACGCTCAAGCGCTACAATATGCCTCCCAGTATGTTTGCAGACAAGCCAAACTACTGAGAAGATGCAAATGCTGCTTAAGCACAACTTTGGCCGCTCGAGCGAGAAGACCAAAAACCAAATAAAAATTACAACTCAATAAAACTAAGCTTGTTTGCGGAATTAGGAACAAGTATGGACCTAACACTCATAATTAAGGTTATTTTGATTCTTACTAAAATACCACAAAATCTCATAACCAACATGTATTATTTTCAATCATAATAAAAAAACACCAGTCTCATAATCATGTTCACCACAAATTTGATCACTACAAAACTTTATATGTAAATCCTACATGATTTATAATTATGGTGTATAATACACAGGTGTGTACCACAAATTTCTTTCTTTTTTTTCTTTTTTTTTTACAAAATTTTCTTAATTAAAATTTATCCTTTTATATTTATAAATGGCAAATTTCTTAATAACTAGGGAGGTTATGTTTTAAGTGGAAAAAATATATAACATAAAAGTCAATGTAAAGGTGGAAATTTTGAGAGATGTCGAGCTGTTCTTTCTGTCCCAGATTTTTTTGTTCTAGTTCATGACAATCAGGTTAAAGCTCATCACATCTCTTTAAACAAGATAATCAATTATTAACCCAATCAAAACACATAACTTTATACAAACAATGTATTCATATCAAAAAGTCAAATTGCCTAGAAATTAATTAAAATAAATAGATCTGCAGTTTTTAAGGGGTAATGACTTGGGTTTAAAATAGGCAGGGTTTTGAAAATGAGTAAAAGAAAGAAGAAACAGAGCAAAATGAGATAGTGATAGAGAATAGAGACAATAAACTTATATTGGAAAAAGGCAATGACAGAACCGGAAGAATACAACAGCGGAAGGTAGCAACAATAATGGAGGAGGGTTTGCGTGTGCGATTGAGAAAGAGACCTACAGGAAACCGTACCGCTATTGAGAGAGAGAGAGAGAGAGGCAATTGGGAGGTGGAAGGTTTACACTGATATGTTTATCTATTTATTTAACTTATAAAGATTTGGGTTTTTTTTTTTTCTATTTTCTTTTGTTTTTTTTTTTTTTAAAGAACACATCAAAACGACGTAGTTGCATAATTTCATAAGTGGCTGACTTTCAGCGATGCAAATTTATTTTGTCGCTAAAAGAAAAGCTCTTTGCCAACGCAGAGTCATTGTCACCAATACAAGGAGACTAACCGCGACACATAATGCATCGCCAAAACTATAAAATCCTCACTAAAACTAATTCACTTTTGACACACATCCTCATTTTTGGCGCCAAGTGAATGTTTTGGACTTTTAGCAATGTGCAAGAATAGAGTCGCTAAAGGCTAACCTTCACCAATGAAATTGATCCTTGTGTTGCAAAAAAATTGGCTTTTACTACGAAAAAATGACCTCGTTGCCAAAAGGGGTCACCAAAACTGCAATTTCTTGTAATGAGTCCACGAAATCATATAACAAACCAAAATAATTTTGAAAGAAGCACAAACCTTTAATATATCCGGGTCTTTCCATGGCCCTTTCTCAGACGTCATACAACCTCCCTCATCTACACATGTACAACTACCACCAAGAAATTCTGGCAACTCACTGAACAATCACAATTATACCCTAGAATTACAAATGGTTAGACTTCTGCATAAGGAAAAAACAACATATTTAAATCCTGAAAATTCTAATTATTTACCTATCATCAATAATCTCAAGCAATTTACTTTGGAATTTGCTGCTAAGAACCTGAGAAAAAAAATGAAAAATAATTGATCTAACATATGATTCTATTACGATGTGTACACTTTCAATAGATAAAAGTCAACTCTTTTAACATACATGAATCTTCAAAGCTGTTTTGGGATCAAGGAAACCCTTCACTGTGTTCCAGAGCAGCCTAAAGCTAGAACCAGCATTTATAATAAACATGCGACCAAGTGTCTGTAGAATTGTAATTCCAAAAGTGATCCATCTTTCAGGGAGATATATACAATTCAAAATTCAAATGAACAACAGCGTAAAGATGGCAGGTGTGTATCTTGGTGAGACGATTCTAAGCATAACAAATTTCTGAATCATACCTCAGGATAGTTGTCATTATCAATCTTCTACAGCAGCATAATGACTTCTCATGCAGGTTTAGTCAGGTGCTTAAAACCCTAAACAACAAAGAGTATGAAAGAGCAAGAATAGAATGTGATATATTCCTATGAAGCCAAGCTCTGCAGTATTTTCTTTATAATGATATCTAGATGAGTAAGTAAAATAAAAAAAAGTATACCACGCCATGAACGTCTAAAATTGTTGTACTTGAATCAATGTGTCTTTTTGTAGCAATAGAGCATGCAGGAAACTTGATAGTAAGAGTTTTCTCAAACTCTTGCACATGGTATCTCACAAACCGATCCAAATTTGTCATTTCCATAAGCTTGTATAGATCATCTTTTCCAAGTGTTTCAATGCATATGGGCCTTCCCTTCTTATCGACACCATGATAACCCTGTGGTTAGTGTTGTACAACTTCATTCAACTCTTTGAACTCAAAATCCTAGCAAAACATCAAGATGTATAAGAAATAAAAAAAAGTCAGCATACATCATTTAGTAATGTTTAGGATACAAAATGAGAAGAAACAATTCAACTTTGTCAATAACCAAGTTTCACTAAACCAAGGACCCAAATATAAGACAAGTTAGGTTGAGCATCAATACTAACACAAGTAAGCTTATCCTGGCTCCAACCTATATATGGAGGGTAGCTAAGCTCATCCCTAACCCAACCCTTCAAATTTCCTCGAAATCAAATCAACCTGACCCTACCATTTATTTCCATTTTATTTCATTTATATAAATACAAATTGTAACTAAAAACGCTACAAGAAATTGACAATAGTTAGTTTGTAGTACCATAAGTGAATAATTTCTACACTTAATGATATTTATTGTTATTCTAGATAATTGAGTAAGAAAAAATATATATGCTCATTATTTGGAAAGTTTTCTAGTAAATGAAGTGTTCAACCTCAACCGTAAGTGTCTCTGCAACCTACTTGCTCATGGATGGGCTAAGAAAGGCACTAACCCATTTATTTAATTACGTTAAAAACCTTACCAAAAGTGAGAAAGAATAAGTCAATCTATCAAAAACTGGCACTAGAAAGCTATGGCAGGAATTTGAGACTAATGCAGGAGGAAAATCATCAGATGAAATTACCTCCATAATAGTGTTAGCACCAAAGTCTTTCCTCCATTGATGCATCTCAGCCCACATGTGCTTTGCTTTCTTAATATCAAACTTCCTCTCTTTCAAGAATCTGCATGGAAATTGACGCAATAAAATAAATCAACACCATCTCGCATGCAACATAATCAATCAAATGAAATTGACAGCAACATAAATTCAGTCTTGTGCGCAGAAAATACAAAAAATAAAAAAGTCAAAGACATAACATTATTTAATGTTAATATGTGTTAGCTGATTCTCTGATAAAGAGTGTTGATTAGGAGGTACAAGTGCTGAAGCCTCATGTTCATTGATGTCATATTCCCTAAAGAACACACCATAAATGGAATTAACTTGTATAAATCAGGTAGTACTTTTTTAGAGTATAGCATGCTGTCTATAAGTTTCTACTAGTGTGTAGCAATACCTTACTAGTGGCCTCCCATAAGCTTATATAAATATGCTATCTACATATGACTCCAGTACAAATCTATTAAGCCATATGCAGGAAGAAGAAACAAAACCCTTTGATTTCACTCTTGAGGAAATAAGATGCACCATTTTATTTGACAAGGGAGCGTCATTGTCATTGAGAACTCAAAGAAATAATTATCCATATCATCTAAGCAAATACTAGTCAATCAAACATGTGAGCAAAAATTCCTCTATGAATAGAACATATATTCCATGGCTTGTGAGCAAGTCTATCCAAGAACTTGTATACACATATACTTATGTATGTAATTAAATCAACAACATATCCATTTCTGTGTTTTATACATATATGTATGTCTAGGTGTAGGTGTAGGTGTAGGTGTTTGCATTTTATATGTACATGTTAAAGATAGAAGATCACCTCAACATCAAATGATAATCATCATGTCTTGCAGGTAGCAAGTCATTTGAGATAAGTTCTTGTCAGAAAGCATCTACAACCTTTAACTCTTTAGCATCCCAGATATCCTCTATTGAAACTGAAGTCTGATTCTCGTTTTTCCTTTTATTTTTCTTCTTAAGAGAATGCTTAATTTTGTTGGATGCATTTACTGCTTTCTTCTTCAAACTCCCAATTCTTGTCATCCTTTGAGATTTCATAATCTGATTGCAGTTCTTTTCTTTCATCATAACTAGAGGATTCCTCAAAGCCTACAGAACATAAACAAAAATTCATTAGCATCATAAGTCATAACTAAAGACTACATACTGATTTTGCTCTATAAATAATACCACTAAGCACCCCATGAAATGAAAGAAATTTTGGTAAAAGCATCTAAAACCTTTTATAAGACTCAAAGCTAATTTGTCTATCACTACAACTAGATTTATCCGGTTTTTTTTTTCCTAAAAACTTCTTCAAAACACTGATTGTAAACCCAAACACAACACTAAAAATATAAAAAATAAATTATAATTTTTAAGTATTCGGGGAATAATTACCAATAAATGTAAAAGCGATGATGATCGAGGCTTCAATCAATGCATCGCCAAAGCCCTAATGGGAATCAGGAAGAGGAGTCATCTCTCTATATATATATATATATATCCCTCTCTCTCTCTCTAAAACTCTCAATGTCATCAACTTGAAACGCAAGAAACTCATCGATTTTTCTAGATCCATTTTGTCACGACCCGCTCCCTGTACCCAAGGGTTAAGTATCGTGATGGCCAGTAACTAAGGTTACCTCCGGCCAATTCTTAAACAAATCAATAAACGCGAGCGGAAGTAATATTTAAATAAGGGTACCAAAATAATCATCGGAGCTTCTATTTTTATTACAAAATTATATTGACCAAAAAGGTCGTTATTTACATAGAGAAATATCATAAAAATGCTGTGTGTGTCTATTCCACAGCCCCGCATCTAAGACTTTCCAAAACTATTTCTAAATTGCACTGTTTCCTGAAAATTGGTAAACAACTATAAGCACATGGCAGAGTAAGAAATATTATACCAAGAGTATAAGGGACACGAAATAACCATGGATAGTTAGTTAGGCCAAAACATTTACATAGCTCAGTTTGGTAAATAAATCATTGGTAAACAAATCATTTAAGTAGCAGAAGCTAAAATACAGATATTATGTAAATATATAACCATAACCACGGTACAGAACAGAACAGAGGTCACAGAAGTGACAGTCAGAACAGAGGTACGGATTCAAGAGGTGGCTCGTACGGATTCTAGAGGTGGCTCCCACCATAGTGTAGCACTTAGCTCCGCACAACACTTTGGTCCGCACAGAAAAGAGGTACGGATTCAAGAGGTGGCTCGTACGGATTCTAGAGGTGGCTCCCACAATAGTGTAGTACTTAGCTCCGCACAACACTTTGGTCCGCACAGAACAGAGGTCAATGGATCCATGACAAACAGAGGACCACAAAGTAGTCAAACAGAGGCCAATGGTTATTTAAGTCCCCAAAGGCGTGGGACTCCCGTTGTGGCACTTACAAAACATAATTGTATATAAGGTTATAGTCAAATATTCTTTAAAAGTAAAACAAACATATCCATGGGTTTCACTTTAGCAAATAGGGTTCAGAAATTAAACCACGTAACTAAAATATTTATAAAACATAACTTTTATTAATATACTAATAGAATATAACTTGTATAAAATAGATTTTGGTAAGTCAAAACATACGTAAAATACATTTTGGTGACTCAAGGTATAATATAACTCACCTTAACCTTAATACCTTACTCTTTCTTTTCACTATCAAAGACCCTTTCACCTTCCACTATTCCTTCCTTCCTTTCCTCTCTTTCTTTTCTTTCCTTTCCTTCTTTCTTTTCTTTCTTCTTTCATTTTTCCTTTCTGCTCCAGGTCGATCAACTCTCCCTATTTATAGGGAGGTGAGGCCATACGCGGCACAACACGTGGCAATGCGTCACTTTCGCCAAGATTTAATTCATAATTATATAGATTCATTCTTATCCTTAATAGATATTTAAGATAATTGCCTTTTGACCCAATATTTTAATATAATTATATAAATAATTTAATTTCTAATTAAATTACACTTTATCATATACTAATGAAAAATTATTTATTTATTTTAATACCACACCCATTATTATTATTATTTATATTATCTATATTATTATTATTTATATTTTGACCCCTAAACTTTTAATAATTATATTATTTTATAAAATTACGCATAATAATATATAATAAATCATATATTTTCCGAACTGAGATTAGTATAAATTCTACAGAATAATTAAAAATCTGGGTTGTCACACATTTTCCATCAAAATAACTTTCAGGAAAGAAAACACATACAGATCTTTCGTAACCATGGGAAACTTCTATGTACGTTTAATCGAAACATCGAGATCTTTCGTTATCTGACCAAACTCGACAGGAATGAAGAGCTTGAGAGAGAGAGAGAGAGAGAGAGAGAGATACGAAACTGAGAGAGAGAGAGAGAGTGGTGCTCACCTTAGTAGATAGTGCTCGTTCCCCTTGCCGGTGCAGATGGTAGAGACAGTGGAGCTTCGAAACCTCAAAATCAAAATCGCCAATCGCTTTGAGATTGGAACTAAGATGAATCACCAATCGCTCTAAGATTGGATCTGAGATGAATCACCAATCGCATTGAGATTAGATCAAACGGGGCTGAAGAAGGTTGATTCGATTGGTTGAGAGAAATTAGGGTTTGGAGAGTGTTGAGAGATAGAAAGAGAGACCCAGAGAGTGAGTGAGAGAGTAAGGGAGTGTTTTGGGTCCTCAGACTCAAAATAAGACATTTGAAAAAAGAGAGAGAGCGCGTGGGAGAGTTAGACATGTAAAGGCATTTTTAAACGCCTTCTCTTATCAAAACGGTACCGTTTTGTTTTTAAAAAACTGTGATGTTTATCAAACGTCGTTAAATATTAGCAAATATGACATTTAAAAAACACCGTTAAATCTCACTTTTCTTGTAGTGTAAGAATATGTTTTCAATATCTAGACGAGAAAGAAACAAATGTTAATCTATTTACACTCATTTTCGAGTGATTGCACTACAGGAAATTACACTTTTGGCGATCAAATTTGGTGACTAAAAAAAATTTTGTCATAAAAAATTGTGGAATTGGTGACCAAAAATTATATTAGTCAGCAAAAGTACAAGAGTTAGCTACTAATTTTTTTTAATCGGGATATATTGATTATTGGTGACTAAAAAAAGTGTAGTCGCTAAAAATGCCACAATTAGTGACTAAAAAAATTGTTAGTCGCTAAATATACCATAATTGGCGACAAAAAAAAATTTAGTCACTGTATAGTTACTTTTGGCTACTAAAATTATTTAGTCACCGAATGAAAAATAAAAATTTACTTTTTATATTTGGCGACCAAACGTTTGGTAGCTAAAAATTTATTTTTAGCGACCAACTAATATTTTAGTCACTGTATAGTTACTTTTGGCTACTAAAATTATGTAGTCGCCAAATGAAAAAAAAATTTACTTTTTGTATTTGGCGACCAAACTTTTGGTAGCGAAAGACTTATTTTCAGTGACCAACTAATATTTTAGTCGCTGTATAGTTACTTTTGGCTACTAAAATTATTTAGTCGCCGAATGAAAAACAAAAATTTACTTTTTATATTTGACGACCAAACTTTTGGTAGCTAAAAACTTATTTTCAACGACCAATTAATAATTTAGTCATTGTATAGTTACTTTTGACTACTAAATTTATTTAGTCGCCGAATGAAAAACAAAAATTTACTTTTTATCTTTGGCGACCAAAAATTTGGTCACTAAAAATTTATTTTCAGCGACTACAAAAAATTTTAGTCACCAACGATGTAAAATATTTAAAGAGAGACATTTCAAATTTTAAAGAAATTTAAAAAATAATTAGCGACCAAAATATTTAATTGCGAATTATTTAAAATGATATATATATATATATATATATATATGGAAATTGCCCCAGATCCCTAGTGGGGGTGACCCCCACCACCCCCACTAATTTTTGATTGGCCCAATTTTTTTCTTTTTATTTTTTTTATTTTTTCAAATCTTGCTCTCACAGCAAGACAAGTGGCGCTGGGGGTGCTGGGGTCGCCCCCCACTAGGATCCCCAGCACGGTTAATATATATTGGGCAAATTACATATACCACTCGAGATTTCGCTAAATTACAAATACTCTCTTGAGGTTTAAAAAATTACAAATTCCTCCTTAAATGCTATATTTGCATAACAAATTAGGGGACAATTTATTATGAAATTTAAATCTCAAGGGACAAATTGTTATAAAAATACAAATCTCAAAAGACGAGATGTAATTTCTAAAACCTCAAGATATATCTATAATTTAACCAAACCTCAATAGAGCTATATGTAATTTGCCCATATATATATATATATTTTGTTTCGAAACCAATCCCTAAACAAAAACCAACGCCTCTCTCTTTTTATTTTTAGGGTCTCTCACCCTCTCCCTCTCTCTCCGTCTCCACTGCTCCTCTCCTTGCCCTCTGTCACCGCAGGTCCTCCTCGCGTTCACCGGCAACCGAGCACATTATTTGCTCTCACTCCAGTTGAATGGCCGATCACTCTCTGTCGGTACACTGTCTCATCGCCACCGTCGCTCACCGTCTCAAGCCCATTGATTTTGATTTAGGTATTTCTCTCTCTCTCTCTCCTCTCTCTCTGTCTCCCTCCCTTCCTTTATTTCCCCATTTTGATTTAGGTATTTCTTCATGTTACATCTTTCGCCCTCCAACTGTTTGACGTATTGCCCGAATCAAAAAATTATCTCTGTCTCATCTCATCTTCTTCTTCTACTTCTTTTTCTACTTCTTCTATTGTATTCTAAAATCACAATAATAAAAATGCAGTGTACTGGGCAAATCGTTCAATTGCTCAATATCACACTATTTTTTGTCAATATATGACTATTTTTTGTTCTCGTGTTTGGACTTGTCAAAAATGATTTTGCCTTGTACATGATTCTGTGGTAATGTGAAATCATACATCTGAATGGGATCTTAGATAGGACATGTAGATTTTTTGTTCATCTTCTTCACCATCGTGAATTATCAAAATTATTAAAACGACTAGGAGTAATAAGTAATAATGCAAGGAATGCAATGTTTGCAGGTGATTGTTGCATCTGATAGGATTACTTTTGGACTCAAAATTGGTCGGAAACACTTGGTGTAATAGAAAAAGAAAAGGAAACATTAAATTTCTTCTTATTATAGCAACAGACCTTTTCTATGGTGATTGTGATGTTTTCAAGAATAATTGTCCTTATTCGAAACCCTTAATTCTGTCTGCATGTTGCCACCGTTAATGAAAAACCTTTCATTTAATCCAACCAATATCCACCCTGCAATTTGAAACTAAAACAAACCTTAGTATCCTCCATCGCTTTTTTTCACTTGTTTTTTTCTGCTCTTTGACAAATGGACACTTTATGTATTTACTGATGTCCATCTTTTGTCTTTTTGGAATAAATATATGCAAGTACTCGTAAATTCCTTTTGCAGTGTACTAATGGATATTTCACTCATTAACCTAGGTCAAGAAATTGAAGGAATGCGAGAAAGCTGTAATGAAGCTCAAATTTGAAGAAGCAATTGTTGTACCTGAGTCTGAAAGGCGTTCAATAGTTGATTCTATTGATTTCCATTGTATAGGTATTGTTTGTCTTGTGATTTTTCCTTAACTTTTTTTTTAAAAAAATATTTAACCCTTGTATTTTGTTTACTTCCTTTGTACATTTTGTTTACAACATGGACATTGAGTTTTTCCTTTTCCCCCCTTCAAAATCAGCAAAGCTAGAACTCCAGTAAACCAGGTAAAACAGATTTGTGTTGTTGGGCTAAACTTGTCATTGGAAAAAGTTTACATAATGTCAAAAAAAGGAAAACACCAATTGGTGTTCTCCCTTTATAGATTAGTATAGATAAACTTTTGTTGCTGATTAAAAAAGCTGCCTGTATTTTAGAAAAAATGAAAAGGAAAAGGAAAGGAAAAAATAAAACACAATAATATAAGTAGTTACATTTATTGCCTAGAAATTAATTATGTTCATTTTAACTATAGAGATGGAGCCATAGTATAATAGTGCAAGAATAGAGGGAGATGTTGTAAATTTAAATTTTCTGAAGAAAATGATGGATGACTTCAGGAATCAGAAGTTTTTACACAAACGGTATGTATAAAATTCAACTGTAATGGTGTTATTGTTTTAATTATTGACTTGTTACTGTGATTTATCAAAAATTAAAAATTAAAAAAAAGATTATTGACTTGTTACTGTTTTGTTGTTTTCTCTCTAAATATTTGTGTTCATGTTATAGATATGCCTTCCAGATTGTCTTACAAACAAGAGAAATGTTGTGCGCATTGCCATCCCTTGTTGATATAAATATTCCAGATGGAAAGCATTTCAGTGTTTGTGGTGATGTACATAGTTAGGTAATTATTTTACTCTGATGTCCTTATTGTGTTAGATCAAGTGCAAAATATAGCTTTTCAAATTAACTTTTGTTAGCTCTTGAACCATATAATAACTATTTTAGGTCCTCATTTATGGTTTCATTATAATTTT
The DNA here is from genome assembly GCA_030407325.1 of Camellia japonica. Classification (NCBI taxonomy): domain Eukaryota; kingdom Viridiplantae; phylum Streptophyta; class Magnoliopsida; order Ericales; family Theaceae; genus Camellia; species Camellia japonica. The sequence continues at coordinate 141,908,308 of JAPPVO010000059.1, read as the reverse complement.
TCTTTGTTGTGGCTGTGTAATAGCTGCTTGCCATTTATTTTGTGGCGTTGAAGATATGTGCTTATGATAGCAAGTTAAACATGTACATTGACAATCAAAATTATTTTAGACGGATGAAACCAAAGGCATACGTCTTTCATGGACATGTGAGGGCAGATTGGCTCGTTGATGCAAAACATGCACCGGGTAGGAAAGTGAGAATTTTTGGAATTTCATTTAGGGCTTACTTGAGTCCTTGGGTAATAAAGTGTTAGGTTGATTCAAGTACTGTTTTGCTGTCATTTTAGGTTGACGCTGGTCATGTTTTATATCTTAGTTGTCAAAGGTATAATGGTAATTTCTGGATTCACCGGACATGGGTGGTAGCAGTGGTATACAGTTCTTATTTTAGGTATATTCATGTTATTAGGTTGTTGTATTTTCTTTCTAAGTATGAAATGGTTGAATTGTCAATGATTCTTATTTTGGAAATCTATTTCTCGTAGAAATGGGAAAAGACCAATAAATATTTATTTACTCATTTAACTCAGAGTGTTGGCCTTTAGGAAATTTGAGATTTTGTCATGTGATGTATTAGCCTAGGGTGAAGCATGAGAAATCTACTTAACATTTTCTTTTTTTATTTTCTTCTTCAGTTTTTTATGCATATACTTAAACGGCAATAGAGTATTGAAACCTAGCAACACATACCTCAATAATAATGATAAAAAGAATATGCAACTTCACTTTTCACAAGTTACTAGTTGCAGCCCCTTGACAACCTTTTTTACTTCTCAAAACATGCCATATTATAGTCAACTCAAATGCTTTTCCTGACATTTTCCTGTCGAGATTTCAAATACAAATAACCAGAGAAATTCCACCTAATTTAAACTTGCATTCACTCTTTTAAATGAATATTTCAAATGAATATCCATTCTGGTCTCCATATGCTTGCTGGTTAGAGTAAATTAGCACAACAAGATTGTGTAAATTCATGTGAACTAAGATATACATGTATGTGATCCTGAGAATCTGCATTTCTTATCCCATTGCAATAGCTTTTAGGTGGGACTCTGGTTGCCAAAGCAACCACCTTTCCCGACACATGCAATTCTAGATCTTTATATGCATCAGATGCATGGTAATCAATCTCTGTTGCTTGCATCCAATGAATTCCAATATCATCTGTTCCAGAATTGGTTTGTCTGCTCATATTCTCTATGGCTTGGCACAACCCTGACCCTCTAGAGGCAAAAGATGACAGTTTTTCATTGTAGGACTGAGATAATTCAGGAACCTTATCAGCTAGGGATATCATTCCAAGAAGGTCACGCCCTGAAACCATGTGCAGCACTTCAGGAGTTTCACAGGCAGACCTCTCGGCTTCAAAACAGTGAGATCCATAGACTCAATCACCGGGCCATAGTATGCTGCATGTATGGCTGAATAAAAATCCCTTTCCAGCACATCAAAGTAGCCTGACCCAACTACAATTCTTCTCTCTTACAAAATATCATTTAAAGCAAACCTATACCATTTTAACCATTCAACAACTTCCATTTCTTTCATTGTTGTTCTGTGTGATTCATATGTGTACATTACTGAAACTTGCTCAGAACATCTCTGAACGCGCATTCTCTGAGATAACAGGTACCTGTCATAATGGGTCCTCTTCTCAGAATCTGATAGTATCTGCATTTCATTGTTCACTACTAAGTCAGAACTTCCCTTTACATTGAGAGCAACAGTTATTTCTGGGTTCCAGAATATGCTGGAATATTGTATGTACACCATTGCGTTATGTTTATGTAGAACGGCAACATTGCATTTTATATAAATATTTTCAGCATACTGTGGCACTAGACATTGCCGCCATGCACAATGCGATGCACACAAATTCAAAACATTGAATTTAATTCTCTCACACCATAATTTGCAATTGTAAACAATTTCTGTAAGAACAAAGAAAAATTCAAAACATCAAAACAAAGCTATATATAAAATGAATTTTTAGAAATGTTGATTGAATAAAGACCGATCAACACAACACAATTGACAATATACCTCATAAGCAGCGAGGATTTGAACGAATCGATGAGAATCAGAGGAATGGTCCAGCGATTGAGCGAGGTCGGGGTGAGTTTCTTTGGCCAATCTTCGGAACGAAGCTTTGATTTCGGCGAACGAGCTTGTTTCGGAAACCCCTAAGAGATCGTATGCGTTTTTTCCGGCGAGTTCACTCGGAATCGACTCGGTGCCGGTGGTGCTGAACCACCACCACCGATTAGCAGTGGTGGTGTTGAGATTTGATTGCCGTGTGATTGAGAGAATTGGACGGTGGTGATGGTAGAGGCCGACCAGAGAGGACGATTGTCCGGTGAGGAACGCCATTTGTTTTGGGGATTCAGGGAATGATAGGTGGATTGGATAGAGTTACAGAGGAACGGTGACAGTGAGGTAGCTTGTTGGTGATGGTAAGAATAACATGTCTCTCTCCAGTTAGCCGTCGATATATTGGGCTATCAGTGAGCCCATTAATGATTGTTTTAATGGGAAAAAGGCCTAATTAGCCCAAGATTTTATTGGGCCCTCAAACCTAAGCATCCCTCAAACCCAAGCATGGCATCCCTCAAACCCAAGCATGGAGTCTTGCATGTATGTATATATATATACCAGTTGGACCGACATAGTGTATCAAGATTACATTAGTAATTGTTATTCTATTTTTTTAAATTTTCCAAATAAATGAAACCCATCCATATTAAGAAGAGCTATGCTCACGGGCTATATACAGACAAAGATATAAATATGATTAATTTTTGATAAAATATAAGAACAATATATTAGTGTAGTGGGGCCAAGGATTTGCTTGCTAAACTATACATTCACATATTGCATTAATGTGTATGTGGATATTAGAGGAGCAAAATTGTCATCAAGAAGTCTAAATTGTCACCAATTCAAATCTACCAACAAAAAAAAAAAAAAGACAAAACATAAATCCTGTTATGTACTTGTTATATTTTAGTTAATGGTATTACTTGAATGATTGCCTTCTCGATTTTTGATTATTTAATAAATCAAATACAATATACAATCAGACAATATGATACGAGCAAGATTGTCTTGTTTCAACATGATAAAAATTAATTAGCAATAGATTAAGCTAGAAGCATTTCTATTTATGTACATACTCCATATTATGTGCCTATTCCCTATTTCTGTTTTTCTTTACAAATATTTATCTAAATTTATGATCCAAACACAATATGTAAAGAAATTCTGAAAAATGTATTACAAATTATTCTATAGACAGACTAAAAAATAATTGTTCCATTACATTTTATTTCAACCGAATGAACCAAATACTACACAAGTGATTATCACACAAATCTCCCTAAGAGCAAGATGTACTTTCAAATCATTATACAAAATAAATAGAAAATAGAAACATAAATCTTACATTAGGTTGTTCTTTGAATCCAATTCATTAATTGTATTCTTTTTTACTTTGTTGATCAAATAAGAAAAATCAAATCAAACTTACCTTGGAATGCATTCATACGTGGGTCCAATTCCATGGTTTTCTTTCTCAAAGAATTCTACAAGCCTCACAGCATCCTTCAAGCATGATTGGTCACCAGCAAACTTAACCAGAGTAATGCCGAGATGACCATCTCTTCCATAGAAGGACTTCGACTTGCCACCCCCGAATCCAAGATCTGAAAAAACATTTATAAAAGAGATACAAAATGTTGTGTAAGAACTTGATTTCATGTATTGAGGGCACAATAAGCCCATTAGGCATATCATGATAAGAGGCAAAATTATATCAGCTCATCAAACTTGCTTTTCTAATAAAGGTTACCCAATGGTCAAGGTAACTCTGAAAATCACCAACCCACAACTTTGGATCCTGTCAAGAAGAAATCTTAGGCTAGTCCAACACATTATACAAACAAGAGACAGTCGAAAACAATATTCTACCAGGTCTACACACTCTAATGGGCAAGTGGAAAGCGTACGAACTGTTTCTACCATATAAAATTCATCAAACAAGCAGAGAGAATATCCAGCTATTTTTAGAACTGGTGAGAACATAAATTCCACTAATAAAAAGGCAGAAAAAAATATGTTAATAGAAGATGAGAATGCGAATAACAAATCTGCATGCCTCAAACCAGCTACTTTGTTTTCAAGCACTGAATACTCCAACATTTTTGGACTCTACACAAGCACACACAATCAAAAGACACCGATCACTTAATTATAAGTGTTCTCAAAACTCAATTTGCACAGAAACCTACACTATTGAGTTTGAAACCAAATAAATTTATCTACCAGCTCATTAGCCATCAACCAGTATGTTATGGTTTCCTTTAATAGAACCTATCGTAAGTGATATTATTATTTCAAACATTACGCAGCCTCTTAAATACAAGTGATAATGCTGCCATGGTTCTACATCACTACAATAATCAGGCTTGTTGCTCAAACATATACATTACAGTGATTCAAAGCATCACAACAAGAACTCTACTAAGAGAGACAAATAAATAATTGAAAATACACAAAATAGCCAAAGAAAATGATGAAATAATCATTTAACAAATAAATATGCAAAGTTTCCTCATTTGGAGCAGTAAGCAATCCATGACATATCTGGCAATTACAACAATATAAACGCATACGTTACACATATAAATAACTTTATATACAAATTCTTTGGTAAGAGTGTAGAGGCACTCATATAAATCAATATTTTCTAAACCTATTTTAATGATTCAATTCAACAAAAACAGTTTATACACTACCAGTCTACCAGTTTGGACAAACGTTCTGAACTGACATATAATAAGGCAAAGTTTCCTACTTTGGAGAAAAATTGTTTCAATCTCATATTTATAAAGAAATATACATACAAATTGCTTTGGTAAAAACATATAGGGACGCATTAGATTTTTAAATTGAGGATAACCAGAACTTTTTTTGGCCTTAAGAAAACAAACAAATTAACAAAGAAATGCAGAAAATGATCATCAAGAAACAAATGCATAATTGAGAATGATAAACTAAATAAGTATAAGCATCAATATACAATAAAATTTTACATTTCTTGAGAAATATCACTAAAAGAAAATAAGCATATATTCAATCTTGTTTCATTCAAGTTTTATGTAATGAAAAATCAAGAGTGTGTTTGGTTGTCTGAAAATGAGAATCAAATAATTTTAGCATTGAATATTTTATACATAGCTAGTTAGATATATTTAACTGTCAAAATTGAAACAACAAAAAAATTGCATTGACAAGTTTCTCGGTCTATTGAGAAATATGGTTCTAATGTGTTTGTAGATTGGGTGAAAACCAACCAGATCAAAGTTGTAAGTATTTCTATTTCCCACAAAGTGACCATTCATTTAGAATGTTTCATTGTTAAATTGACATCTCCGTGGGAATTAATTTTAGTTCTGTTGCTTTACATGATGGTGAGAATGCTAGTGTAATTTGAACCATATTTTCTTTCTAAAGATATTGGCTGTAGGGATATTTCGAAACGGCCACCACTTTGCAAAGTAGATACCGATCTTGATGAAGAAGAAGTAGAAGAAGGAGAAGAAGAAGAATAGGCCAGTTAATAGGAGGAAAAAAATGAAGCATGATATTCAGCTTAGAAGCTGTGGATAAATGAACAATATAGATGTGGCAATCATATAAGCCTAATCAGATAAAGCACTCCAACATTACCAATTCAACACCATTACATCCCACTCCACCCAAAAAAAATGGATACAATTTTTTTTTTTTATATAAAAAAAGGCCCTTTGAAAAAGAAACAAAAAGAGGAATCCCACAAGGAGAGAAGTAACAAGGGCTCCTAAAGATTAATTTCCTAGATGATTCCAAAACAAAGTAGAAAATGACAGTTAAAGTGATAGCTGCTAATGCTTAACCATATGGAGAACAAGACGATCATGTGTTAAGGCTACCATAATTCAAAATCAACAATACCCTACAAAATAAATACTAAGCCAAAGGGAAGTGATTCAATTTTATTCTCTTTTGAATTTGTGGTTCAGACATATTGCCTAACACATGGTGAACAATTTGTGGAGGCTAAGACATTTAAGTCTCTTATTCAAACATATTTGCAAACACATGGTGGATAAATCATAAAGACAACAAAACATGAATAAAACAATGCCATGAATGTATAACATTAAATCAAAACAGACATACAATTAAAAATAGAAGCAGACAGAATAAAAAACAGAGAGAACATACCAGCTATTCTGATGCAAACCACATTGAAGCACCGCTTTGCCAATATGAAGGTCCAAATAGTTCGCAACACTTGGAATCTCTGTTGAAACAAGACAATCAGGCCATGTTTGTGAATCAAACATATAAATCTTTGGACAACATATAAATCTTTGCTTAACAGGCAGCGTTGTTGGCCGGATAATTTATTTTGTGCTTGGGTTCATTAGGAGCACAGCGAGAGAGAGAATCGTTTGATTGCAAATTTGATCCACCAAAACACAATAAAATTCTAGGAGGGAGAGATGGCGGGCTTTGGTTGGCTGGGCAATCGGTTGAGATTGCACATGGTTCCGTTGCACGTAGCTTCACCCAAACAGTGCAAGGCCAAGAAGACACGTACACCAAAAAATTGAAAAGAACAGAAGAGATGCAAAAGACACGTAAGTCAATTCTTTGGGCAGAATGTTATATTGTAAACACTCAGTGGGCATTTCTGGTAAATTGCTGCGTTAGATTGACAGCACTTGTATGCTTTCATTCTTTTATAGAATGTTATAGATGTTAAGTGACACCATCTGTTACACCATGTTACACCACTCTTACCTGCTATTAATATATGTTATAGATTTTACCACACGGTAAGATGTTTAGTAGAGTTAGATTAATATACATTATTTTATTGACTTGAACTTAAAAATCTTATTTTACTAACATCTAAGTGCCCTCTCATGATCACTTAGACTACAGTTAAAGCCTGTAAACCTCGTAGATCATAGCAATTCCAAAACTTGCTAGACTTGCACCTAGTGGTGTAACCCGTTTAGTTAAGACCGAGATAAAATTTAGCACAAAATTGAATTTTTCAATTTTGTTAGTTGATGAACTGAAACCGATCACACACTATTTGCTTTTGTCGATTTTTTAGCTAAGTGTAAGTAAAGGATTGCAAGAAAGCTTTAAGAGTTTTTTAAAATCTATAGAATTCTACATTTAAATAAGCGGGAGAGAGTAGAGGTTGCTCTATAAATGTTTTCCTCCTTAACTTTTATTAGCAATGATTACTTATCTTTTAATATTAAAAAAATCAAGATATAAAAAGCATTTGAACATAATATATATATATTTGTCGGTGTTATTGTAAAATTCTTCAAAATCAAAATAGATCGTATTCAATTTCATTGATTTTTCTTACTATTAGACTAATAGAGAGAGAGAGAGAGAGGAAATAATATGTATTGTATTGAATGAATTGTGTTGAATAAATTAATCCTATATAATAGAAGACCTGTATATATAGGCTGAGAAAGAGTATCCTACTATAAACCTAAATATATCTAGAAAATCAATACCTAATATATCTAGGAATATATACCATATATACATTAACATCCCCCCTCATACTCAAGGAGTATAAACATCTTAAGTTTGAAGAAAGAAATTAAAATATGAAATAAAACTAAATAAAATAAAAGGCAAATAGATTGCAAAGTCTGAACGGGAGCATAAGGGCCCTTGAAATAGATTAGAGGCCGGAACTAAAGCTGGGAGACAGTTTATGATCATGTCGGACCATTGTAGGAACTGGCTAAAACTAATGCCAGGACAATTTGAGGTTGTGCCGGACCGATATAGAAATTGGCTGGAACTAATGCCGAGAGACAGTTTATGATCGTGTCGAACCATTGTAGGAACTGGCTTGAACTAATGCCAGGACAATTTACAGAGTCATGTCGGACCGTTGTAGAAACTGGATGTTGAACCACCAAGCGTGGCACACGCATACACTACTACAAAAATAGTTAAACATCACACTTTGACAAAAAAAAAAATATCTCACTTTTATTGGAAGTGTGATAAAAAAATTAGATTGATATTTTAATTACACTTAATTTGATTGAGTGTGATAATATTCATTTTTTATGTCACTTTTCAATTAAGTGTGATTATATATATATTTTTTTTAATCACACATTCTAATTAAAGTGTGATTATATATACACTGCTACTTTTTAATCACACTTTTTAAATAAGTGTGATTAGATATATATTTTTTAATCACACATTCTGATTAAAGTGTGATTATTTATATATTTTTTAATCACATCTTCTAATTAAAGTGTGATTATATATACACTACTACTTTTTAATCATACTTTTTAAATAAGTATGATTATATATATATTTTTTAATCACACATTCTAATTAAAGTGTGATTATTTATATATTTTTTAATCACACCTTCTAATTAAAGTGCGATTATATATACATTACTACTTTTTAATCACACTTTTTAAATAAGTGTAATTATATATATATATATATTTAATCACACTCCACTACAAGAAAAAGCATCTTTGGTGACTAAAAGAGCACATATGGTCGCTGAAAGTATAGGTTTTGACAACTAAAAAAGCATTAGTAGTCAAAAGTAAAGATTTTTGGCGATTAAAAAAATTTAGTAGCCAAAAGTATAGGTTTTGGAGACTAAAAATCTGTTTGGTTGCCCATATATGGCTTTTACCGACTAAAAAAATTTTAGTAGCCAAAAGTAAGGTTTTTTGGAGACTAAAAAAAATTAGTAGCCAAAAGTGAGGTATTGGGTGACTAAAAAGATGTTTGGTCTCCAAAAGTGAGGCTTTTACCGACTAAAAAAATTTTAGTAGCCAAAAGTGAGATTTTTTGGCGACTAAAAAAAATTTAGTAGCCAAAACTGAGGCATTGGGTGACTAAAAAGATGTTTACTAGCCAAAAGTGAGGCTTTTTGGCGACTAAAAGAAGTTTAGTCGCCAAAGGTGGTAATTTTACCTGGGAATTAAATTTTTTAACGACTAAAAAATAATTAGTAGCCAAAAGTATAGAATTGGCGACTAAAATTATGTTTAGTCACCAAAAGTGGTCTCTTTTTTTTTCTAGTAAATAATTTATTTTTACATAAATTATGTTCAATAAAAAATAATTATCTTTATATATATACTTTTATATTAATACGGGTCTATGTACTATATAAATAATATATGTTGCATATATAATCATACGGTGTTATAGAGGTGTAGTGGAAGTAGTGTGTTGTATAAAGTTTATGGTATGAGAGGGTTGATGGTTTGAATCTTTACAAAAGCAAATGAGAAGCTAGTGAGTGTATTTTTTTTTTTTCACAAATGAGCTTTTAGCGACTAAAAGGTTTGATCTAAATGTTATTAATCACACTTAAAAGGTGTGATCTAAATATTTTTAATCACACTTAAAAAGTGTGATCTAAATATTTTTAATTGCACTTAAAAAGTGTGATCTAAATGTTATTAATCATACTTAAAAGGTGTGATTAAAAATGACCCCTTTTAATCACACTCCCAAATATTACACTTTAATAAAACTTAAAAGGTGTAATTAAATAACATACATCACACAAAAAAAGTGTGATCTTTATCTGTTTTTGTAGTAATGATAACTTATGACGTGGTGCTGAACGATGATGGCAACAGATGATTGAATGCGCCAGGAGGCGATTTGGATGGTACGCCAAGGGGCGAGTTTGGTGGTGCGCCAAAAGAAGCGGCTTGGATTGTGCGCCAGAAAATGGCAGTTTGGGTTGTGCGCCAGAGAGTGTGGCTTGGATTGTGCGCCAAAGGAGGCGGCTAGATGGTTTGCATGGTGTATAACTATATTCATCATGATATATGTATAATATCCCCCTCAAACTCAAATAGGTTTGAAGATAAAAATCAATTTGAGGTTGAAGCAGAGGGAAAGATAGAGTGGAGAAAAAAAAAAGTATTACGAGTAAAAATATATATATATATATATGATAGAGATATTTGGGGTACGAATAAACCAGTGGATAGAGGAAGAAATCACCATGAAGCGATACTAAAAAGAAAACATGACAGCGAAATAGGTTGAGGTCCGGCGGGCGGCCACCGGTGAAGCAAAATTACTAAGTTTTTAACCTAGCTCTGATACCATGTTATGATAATAGAGATAGAGAGAGAGAGAGAGAGAGAGAGAGAGAGAGGGGGGAATAATATGTATTATATTGAATGAATTGTGTTGAATAAATTAATCCTATACAATAGAAGGCCTATATATATAGGTTGAGAAAGAGTATCCTACTATAAACCTAAATATATCTAGGAAATCAATACCTAATATATTTAGGAATATATACCATATATACATTAACACTTACATTTTCAATTTCTAGGTTAGAGGGCTTGCAAATGAATTCACAAAAGGAAAATTATAATCTAAAATTAATAAATAAATATTGATATGTGATGACACTTTTGTAATCGAAAATTATTTTGATGTGTATTTTTATTTTAAAGTGTATGACCCCAATTCAGACACATCTTAAATTATTTATAAGTTTTTCTATTTCTAGTCACAAAATTGTCATTGTCATGCAGAAGAAGATCAAGCTCAACTTGGCCATTAATATAGAAAATTGACTGGCAACTAACCCCAACCTACCTTTGAATTACTTTGGTCCACAACTTGAACTCCAGCTTATATTTATTAATTAATTTTATAAATAATGTGTTTATTAACAATTTAATTGTCTCAAAATTAGTAATTGGATGCACCTGTTGATCTTTCCATGAATTACAGAAAAGTTATGTATTATGTTTTTTAGTAATAAGAAAATATATTGCTATTTTTTAAAAAATCGTAAACACAAAGGAAATGTGACGTTTGGTAACACTTACGTTTTCAGTTTTCTATTTATATTTACAAAAATTTTAAAAACTCAAATAAAAACTTGTTTAGTAAATTTTTGATTTATAAATCAATGGTCTCAGTTTATAAATTTGGCCAAAAAATGAAAACACAAAAAATGAATTTACGTTTTGAGTTTTCAGTTTTTTTTTTTTTACCACCCAACACTAGCCACCACCCGCCACCGTCTTCCGCCACTACCACCCACCCCCCACCACTACCTGCCACCACTACTCACCACCCACCTGCCACCACCACCCGCCACCACCACCCACCTGCCACCCACCATCACCCACCACCCACCTGCCACCCACTCGCCACCACCTACCCACCCGCCATCACCCACCACCCGCCACTACCATCCACCACCCGCTACCACCACTCACCACCTACCGGCCACCACCATCCACCACCAGCCACCTGTCACACCCACCACCACCACCCACCACCCACTACCATCTCCTGCCACCCACCTGTCGCCACCACCACCACCACCACCCACTTTCTACCACCCACCACCCGCCACCGTCACCCACCTACTCACCACCACCACCACCACCAACACCCGTCATCCGCCACCCACCTACCACCACCACTTACCACCCGCCACCACCACCACCCACCACCGTCACCCACCCACCCACCACCACCACCCGCCACCTACCCGCCACCACCACCCACCCGCCACCCACTACCCGCCACCACCACTTTCCACCACCACCGTCTTCCACCGTAGGCATGGTAAACCAAATGCGTTTTTAGTTTATGTTTTTCTAAAAATAAACAAAAATCACTTTATAAAATTTTTGTAAATATAAACTGAAAACGTAAACGTTACCAAACAGGCAAATCTTGTAATTAGACGGGTGCAAAGTCATATTGTTGTTTTTGAGCCTTTAATAATTCTAGGGCAAATTACAAACACCCCCCTCGAAATTTGGTGAAAATACAGATTCTCCCTTGAGGTTTGAGAAATTACATCCCGCCCCCTGAGGTTTATATTTCCATAACAAATTACCCCCTGAGATTTTTATTTTCATACAGATTCCCCCCTAATTTCCTCTAATTTGTTATGAAAATTTGACCCTCAGGGAGCAATTTGTAATTTCTCAAACCTCATGAGGGAATCTGTATTTTCACCAAACCTCGAGGGGGTGTTTGTAATTTGCCCATAATTCTATTTTATTTTTTTGATTACGATATTCAACTACCATGATTTTCTCTGAAAAATATTTTAAAAATTGCATTTTTAGCACTACCCCTAATCAATAGAAGATGCCAAACTTTAGAGATTTCGGGTGATGATTGAGACCCCCTCTAATCATCACCCCCACCACCCCACACACACATGGCGAGTGGTGATTGGAGGAGAAGGAAAAAAAGAAAAAAGAAAAAAGAAAAAGTGGCCAATCAAGTGAAGAGGGGGTCAGGGGTGGGGAAAAAATGGGGTCCAAGTCATTATTGTTATTATTAATACAGTATTGACACATAATATAATAAATAAATAAATAATATTAAAGATTTTTTTTGTGAATTTTTTATTTTTTACTCACGAGGGCTATGGAACCCACACCATGATGATATGTGGCCTCCATTCCTATTTTCAGTAAGTTATAGAAAACGATTTGTCCGTAGCAAGACTCATAAACAAAGAATCATACTAACAAGTGCACCTAACGTGCTTGTTAAGGTATAATCAGTAATAATTGATTATAATCAATGAGTCTTAAAAGGATTAAAATTATAAATAATCATACTAGAAATACAATGCATTAATTATAAAGTGATTATAATGAAAATCAAAACTCACTAAAGTAGTAGTTTTTTTTTTTTTTATAGGACACCAAAATAATTAAATAATTAATAATTTAATGAGTATACTTTAGTTAGGAATAACTAAAATCAATACAAATTAATATGACATTAAACACACCTTTACAAATCCGTCCGATACTTAGCATTTGTCATAACAAAATAATAAATAAAAAAATATTATGCCAATGAGGTCTCTTTTAAGAATTGACTTGTTTAATAATTTTATAATTTTTTATAAAGTGAAAAAAAATTAATGTGTTTGAAAATAATTTTTCTTAGTTGTATCGAAAACATTAATTATTAAGTTGTTTAACTTTTTTTCAGTAGTTTTTTTACTTTCTTAGGCCTGGTTTAGAAATCAGTTATTTTAATAATTTTTTAACTTTTTATGAAAGGATGTGCATAAAAATAGAGAAGGTAATTTGACAATTTATAGTAACTTTTTGACAAAAATATTTAGTCTCCAAATGAGGCGTTGATGACTTTTTAATTATGTTAACCAATAAGTCAAATTGTTACACGGAGCTGAGTGCAGGTTTGTAAATCCACTAAAAATTTGCATCTTTATTTATTTATAAATATTTTTGATAATTTATGTTGAGATGTTATTTTTTATTTAAAAAAAAAAAAAAAAGAAGTCATGCTCATAGGATTATAAAAAAAGGAAAAATTATATTTAAGTGAATTACTGAAAAAATAATTTTATTTTTATAGTGATAAAAATTTATATGTATAATACAATTTTTTTTTTTTGGTATTTTATGCATGTCCTTTCTGTCAAAATTATTAAAAAAAAAAAAAACCTCGTTTGGGAACAAGCTAATTTAGTAACTTTTTGATTATTTGGCTAAAAAGGTAGCTAAAAAAAACTTGTATGTTTTGAATGACTTTTTGACTAATTACGAAAAGATGTGCAAAAAGTAGAGAGAAAAGAGAATTTTTGACTTTTTGATATGGATTGTTGACTTTTTGACTAATTTAATAACTTTTTGACTTTTTAACTAAAAATGTAAGTTCCCAAACGGGCCATAGTTTAGTTATTTTATTATTGTCCCACTAATTTATGATTTCTCGACAAATGCATGGGGACCTTGGTGGGTTGACTATGGTGTAAATCATAATTTCTTTTCATGTGCTTTAATCATTGTACAACTCGTTTTCACAACTAACATTGGGAAGACCATAATGCTTCAACAAATCATTAGATCCTTGGATTCTTTTAGCAATAATATTTTATTTCAGACTAATTGCTAGAGACAAAAACACTCTCATTGATCCAAAAGCATCCTAGAAGAAATAGAAGAATTTGTCTACAATAATAATTAGCAGCTTTTTCAGCTTGTTAAGAATCAAAATAGATTTTGCTTGCATGATTTGAATCATTTATATGTAAAATTTTGCGTCTAAATAATGTAAGAAATTTTTTTTTAATTGTTATGATATTAATTATATTCGAATTTTAACAAAAATAGACCATGAAATTAATCATAAAATTATATTATTTATTTTTTTAATATAAAAATGATAAAATTATATGATTATGAATATTTTATCAATTTGATTTATTTCATGAATGATCTACACATTAAATCTCACATAACAAACAATTCAAATCATTGGGATGAGACCTATCATAAGCTCCATGAGTCGTAACAACTCCTCTCCAGTCTCACAATGGATAAAAGAGCAAATCAAATAAAAATAAAAGATCAAGGGGAATCCATTTCCTAATTGAATTTTTAATGGAGTATCTGAGACTAAAATATTTCATATTATTAATCCATGAAGTGCTATTCATCATTCAAAATTAAGTAACGATATCTTGATTAAAACTTCATACAATTTTTTTTTTTATATTTATTTTTCTAGTAAGAATAATATGGTTCAATGTTGAACATTTACTTTAAAATAAAATGCCAGTGAATTTGGCTTTTACTTACAAAAATAACATTACTACATTATTTATGTGATGTTCTCTCTATAATTTTTTTTTAATATTTATTATAAGAATAGAGTTTTTCTACAAATTTTTCACCATTTAATGAGTGAAAATGGATGAGTTAATCAGTTATTAAAGTATTGGTCACAAGCTCATTTAAAAGTTTAAATTAGTAGAGAGAGAACTTTATTTCTTATTTACATTATATTTTCAATACACCCCTCACGTGTATATAGCCGAACTTTTCTTCATAGCGGGCCAAATGTGTGCGAACATTTTTCAATTATTAAGTAGTCGGTGAGATTCGAATAGAGGATCTATTGCTTGCACATGATATCATATTGAGATGTTGGCCACTAACTTATTTAAAAGCTTAAACAATTAGAGAGAGATAACTTTATTATTTATAGGGTAAATTACAAACACACTCTTGAGATTTACTTAAATTAAAAATTACCTCCTGTGGTTCTAGAAATTACATTATGTCCCCTAAGGTTTCTGATTTCATAACAAATAGATCTTTTTATTAATAAATCATCGAGTTAATTAACGATTTTCAATAATGTTAAAATTTTATTTTATTTAATAATTCAGATAATTTTATTATTGCATAGGTGAACAGTTAGAAATTTCACTTTTTTAATTAATTCTGTTAAATGAAAAATTCTGACGGAAAGGTATTTGTAATTTTCCAATCCACATGGAACAATTCGTATTTTAAGTAAATCTCAAAGAGTGTATTTGCAATTTACCCTTACTTATATTATATTTTCAATATCATCACATCGGTTTAAAATATCATAAGATGATGCGTTTAATAATATTTTGTGATTCATCTATATTATTATTATTTTTTAAATTATATACCATAATCACTTCTTGTTGAATGGACACCCAACTAACATGATAGTTTGATAAAAAAAAAATAAAAAAATTTAATTAGTCAGTGTGGACAGTTAACTTGAAATGTTGAATTATAAATTTGCCATTGATAAATTATCTAGTGCTCTTAGAGTAAGTATAGTTAGTGCTCTCTAATTTGATAATTTATCAAGTGAAATATTCTTGGGTTAAATTTTGGCAAGATGACTTTATTAATTGATTTGGAGCAACTAGTGTTCTAACAGCAAGCAATAATTTTCTACAGTGCTACGTGTATTAGAATTAAAACATAGAACAATGCAAAAAAGTGTATTGTATAGTTTAAATTTATTTTAATCATGGCCCACATAATACTAAAAATGGATTTGAGTCACAAAATGTTACGGACCATGAATGTTAAATTCAAAAAATACCCCTAAAATGAAGTGGATGGTGTCGATTTAAAGTTGGTGAGAAGTGACCATACTTATAATGATTTTGGTTCATAAATGTACTATTCTGAATAATTTTTGGGGAAATTACCAATCAGTGATGATCTTAAAAAATTATTACACATTAATGAAAAAATCTATAATTTTAATTATTAATATTTATAATGCTTATCACTTTTTGGTATTTTTTTCCCTAATCGCCACTGACAAGTTATTTCCCCATAATTATTCTACTTAAGTAGCATTGTTGTTAGAGCCACACATTATACATTCTGCGTATTTTTTGTGTTTTAATTTTGTGAAATTATAATTTCTTAATAATTATTGGGCAAATTGCAAATAAGTAAGACAGTCACAAAATAATTATATTATAGATAAGAATTATTTTAGTACAATTCTAACACACACAAAAGACTTGCACCAAACACTCAAATAGACATCCGCCATATAAACAGCTTTGCACTACCATAAAAATGAAACTATTTCTCCACTACTCCACTTACATGCAATTTTTCTGTAATTATTTGCGAATCAGGTGCATGTGCAATGGCCAGCTTTTTGAGTCTGGATTGTGATATTAGTAGTCCAAGTGAAGTATCTTTTCAACAATACCCTTAAAATGAAGAAATGAAGAGTGATGACTTTACTATTGTAGGTTCTTTCTTTGGAATACATATAATAATTGCATGGAAAAACTGATAAAGATGAAAAAAAGAGGACATATATGTACCCACCCACCTTGCTTTTCTTTAGTGCAGTGTTTAACATATTCAGTAAGAACTCTAATGAATGCAGTTTTTTTGTGGAAAAAAAAAAAAACAAAAAAAAGTTGAAAAGCTATATCCTCCAAAAATTAGTAATCATCTTCTGTTATATAAATTACGTAAATTATGTAAGACATTTTTTTATGCTCATTTCTACAAATGCATTGTGTGTCTGCAGAGCCTTCTAGTGCAATGTTAGGCATTTACACCTCTTTATGTCACTCCAACTAACCAGATGATTCCTTGGTTTAAAAAGGTGTTACTTGCACTCCTCATAACTTCTTTTTTTTTTTTTATAGTATTTATTTATTTATTTATTTATGAAACACTCCTCATGACCTGACAACCTAAAATTTGCCTAAGGAAGCAAGATTTTCTATCTTTATTTATTTATTTATTTTAGAATTATTAGGATAGGACCAGAATGAAAAATTGCATGGTGTAGCTCAAATTCAAATATCACACTCATCTATCATCATGTCCAATACAAAAGCAACTCATCCACAAACTTTAGTCTTAAGAAAGTTTTGTTTGGTTTGATTCACTAGAATGAGAAAAAATAAAATAGAATAATTATTCTCTATGTTTTCATATGGAATGATTATTCTATTAGAATAATTAATAAATATTCTATTTACAATGTATTTATTATTATTTTTTTAGTCAATCAAATATGAGAACGGTCATTTTGATAGAATGATTATTTTATTTTATTTCATTCCAGTAAACCAAACACTAGGTGAATAATGCAAGTGAAACACCACAAGGCACTACTTGCTTTACGCAACACTTCAATTCTCACAAAAATTAAATGTCAATTGCGGTCTTATATATACTACCAGATGAATTGGAAATTTATAGAAATTTCAAATTTGAAATCAAAATATAAAATTTATGGAAACGCCTGAGTTTTTGTTGACATATTTGGTTTTATAATTTATATTTGCAAGATAGCCCACAACAACTATGCATTTTTCATGCCTATTGTTGTTTTCTTTTGAATAAAGATTGAGAGTTTTAATTTAAAACTTTAAAGAAAGCTCTAATGATATGGCAAAGAGTGAGATTCACGGGTAATGTAATGTGATGTGTACTTATATTTTTGTTTTTATTAATTTTTTTTTCTTACCACATCATTAAAATTCTTTTTGAAATTCTAAAATTTAATCCCTCTATCATTGTTATTTTCTTTTCTATCACTTACCAAAAAAGGTACATTTGTAATGGGTTGTTTGAACTGCCCCACTACACATATTCTCTCTCTCTCTCTCTCTAGTTTCACTTTTTCTTCTTCAACATCCCTTTTTCTCATATTATAATTTTTTATTTTTTTTATTTGAGTTGCAGATGATTTGCATGTGTTGACCACTTTATATATAGGTAATTGTACATGGTAATTTGGGAATGGAAAAATTGTGACAATTCTAGCCAAGAATGTTTGTGGTTTATATAATAGAATAGATTAGTTTAAAAAATTAAAGAAATAAAAATTTTAAATAAAAAAATTTGACAATTGTATAAGGATAATTTGAATATGAAAACATACTTGACATTACTTCAAAACATTTTGGATTGTGTGCTTTATATAATACAATTATATTTATTTAGTGATGAAGAATAACTCCAATGACATGCTAACTAATGTAAAATTCAAATTATGGACAGACATTTATCAAAGCTCATGCCAAATTTTACATTAATTTGACAGAAAGATTTGATAAATTTTAATATTTGACAAGACTCTTTCTCTCTATCTATCTCATGATGGGATTCATAAATAATAATGAAAAGAAAATTTCTATTTTATATTGTTTGAAAAAATAAAATATATGGCATGCCCCATTGAAATAAGATTGTCACAGTTATAACATTTAAATACAGTAATATGACAAAATATGAATTTAATATTGTCAAAATGACAAAAACACTGTGGATGGTCAAAAAAAACATTCAGCCTGCATAACTCATATCTGTTCAATTTTCAGGAGGTCTAATAAAAATTAGATGAAAGTCAGTAATTAATTATTAGATTAATACCTGGGAGAGTTTTATAAATCTAAAAACTATTACTATGGGGTTTTTAGCTCATTTGAAAACAGTGATTAGTATTCTTCATGGTGAGTTCTAACAAATCATGATGATTTCAGTTTGAAATGAGCAAATATTATTTATATGAAAAAAACGCTGAGGACACTTCTTTGGATTATCAATAACCTTGATGAATGAATAGAAAGTGTACTAACATTTGTAAAATGTGTTTAAGAGCATCAGCATCAGAGAGCAAAAGTTGTAAATATCAACTCTATCAAACTTTCTAAATTTTCATTCATTTTGTGAATGTTACAGTGCCTCAACTGATTTGTGGAGGCATTGTTCATACGATAAACTATTTTTTATTATATTTTCTTAAACAAAGCTAGGTTAAAAAGTCATAGCCGGTCATCCACCTGGATGTCCCCCGGATGTCCTCTCAGATGTCCCGTAAGTACCCTGTAACAAAGAAGGAAAAATGCTCAAATTTAGCTTGACCGGTTGACCGCCCCTCAGTGGATTCGGCCCTCCTGTGTTTCTATTGTTTTACTGTTGTTCGGGTATTGATCTGTTATTGTCTTGGGGCTTGTTTATACTTGTATGTTCGTAATATTTTAATGAAATAAAATTTAGAAATAGAAAATTTGATGGAGTGTATTTATAGAAAAGAGACTAACTAAAATATAAAAGTGAATTTTAAATTATATTTTGATTTAAAATTTATTGAGGTTGACGTGGATACTCTAAGAGAGGCAAATGCCATCGGGAATGTGATCAAAGTGTAAAAAAGTTAAAATAAAGTGTTATGAATTTAGTAGCAAGTGTCTCGGGATTTACCACCTTTTTTTTGTCTTTTTTTTATTCTTCGGGAAAATTAGCAAAACTAAGAAATATATGAAAATGTTTTAAAATGTGTAAAAAAATAGGTTCATTTTTATTTAGACATTACCTGTTCAAAGGAGAATAACTAAAGTTACATTTGGTAGAGTTTTCTAAATATGATTTGAGAATAAAATTATATTTTAAGTTTGTAAATTTTAAAATTCTGATTTGAGTGTGAAAAATTTGTTTGGTGAATGAGTTTGGAAAAGAGTTTTGAGTTAAGTGGGGAATTTTGATATGATATGATATTTGATACAAAAACCTACAACTCATAACCAAACACACAACTTGAAATTCTATTCAAAACTCATAATTTTTTTAAAAAAATTTGGAAAATATTTTTTATTGAATATATAAAAATTAACATGTGTCAATTGTAATAAAATAAAATAAAATATGCACTGTTCCGATTAACCGGCCGGACGACTGGTTAGCTTAAATTTTTCTGTCTTAGACCGAGTTTTCAAAAGTGAGTGTGGAATTAATTTTTGAAAGCCATAGCCAAACACAATGTGCAAACTAAGAGCTAGAATCCCAATGCCAAAGCTCTTCCAAACAGAGCCTAATATTTACATTTAATAGTTTTTCTATAATCTGAAAATTGAATTAAAAAACTTTTATTATAATGGATTTGAAATAAGTATAAAAAGTATTTATTTGAAATTATACAAAATATTCTCCTTTTAATTACAAAGGTCCTACTAAAATACATTTCCTTCCATCTAAACTTACTTTCTTCTATAATTTTTCTATTAATTCTATAAAATTAATTTTATAAAATTCAATCTTAAATCTCTTAATTTGAAGTTCATCCATCCAAACAGACTTCAAAAGTTTTTTTTTTTTTTCTTTTCAATTTCATACTTTGTTTTCCTTATTAATAATTTTTAAAAGGAGTCACTATTCTCACTTTACTTTATTCTAAATACACTCCTTTTTTTATCCTTATTATATATAATTATATTAATACCCTTGGAGTTTTGATTTTTTTAAAGAGTATATTTTATGTGAAAAAATATTAATATAATTATGTATAATAAAAATAAAGAAGATAATATATTAATAACAAATAGAGTGAAAATAGTGACTCTCTTTTTAAAATTGTCATTATTATGATCCGAATGATCCGTCACACCCTCACATAGCTAATGAGCTGGTAGCTAAATTCCAATATCATGGCCAAACCTTTCATAAAATTATAGGCTTCCACACTCCCACTACTTCAATAATTGGAGGTGTCAACCCCCTCACCATCCATCATCCTCCATTGAATTTGATTTTGTTCACACAACAACCATAACAACATATATGAATAAAACAAAATTATTAAGCAGAATTATTTATACCCTACTTAATAATGATGTACAAATGAGAAAACATAAATACATTAGTGCTGTATTTGATTGGGGTATTTGGAGAGGGATTTGGAAAGAAAAAGGAAAAAAGTGTGTGAAACTAGGTGAAATATAGGCATGTTTTATTCACATTTCACCTACCTTTTCCATTTCCCTTTCCAAATCCCTCCTCAAATCCCCTAACCAAACACAACATAGGTGAATAATCTTTTTGTTTTCTCAGTTACTTGAAAAAGGTGAGTATCGTCTGACAGATTTTGATCCTTTCCATTCCATATATATAATGGAGAATTTTCATTACATATCTAATGGCTATAAAATAGGAATGTAAATTTACAATTATTTTAAATTAAAAAAGATTAGTATCCTCACCATTGAATGATATAATGAAAGTCAAGACCTGTAAAAATTTTGTTACGTCATTGGTCGATAACACCACATAAAACTTTAGAACTACTCAATAATTATCCATAAAAACACCCCACTAATTAAAACAATTTCTCTCATTACATTCTAAATGGGATTTATTATAATTTTTTTAAACAATTAAAAATGTGATTTATTCATGCAACTTGTCAAGCTTGAGAACAAAATAGTCTTCAAAGTTTTGAAATGAAATAATTTATTTGCATGAATTGAGGAGATCTAACCTTCACGAGAAGATATTGTGAAGACCATTCATGATATTTTATTATTCATGCAAATTATTTTTAAAAACTCGAGATAAAACAAAATGATTATCTTCTCAAACTAGAGAAGAACTGAGGGACTACAAAGATGGGCGAAGGCCAACCATAGGAATGTATCTTTCTATTCTCAAAATCCTCATTTTATCTTTATATTGTGTTTGGTTGAAAAATTTAGGAAGGAATTTAAAAAGAGAAAGGGAAAAGGGGTATGAAACTAAGTAAAATATAAACATATTTTGTTCATATTTCACTTATATTTTTCTTTTCCTTTTCTAAATCTCCCAACCAAACACAGTGAAAAATCTAGAAATCCCCTATATATTGATTTGTAATTATGTATCAATTTTAAGCAGTAAATAACAATCTCAATCAAACAATCAAGACAAATCAATACAACGATTTTAACGTAGAAAAACCACAATTGGAGCTCCTCCAATTGTGATAAAAAAAAAATAATGGACAAAAGCCACAAAACAATTCACTAAGAAGACAAAAGGAATTACACAAGTGTACTCTCAATTACCTAGCGAATCTATGCCCGAATTGAACGGACCCCTATATGCCTCTTCCACCACGGTCTTCATATCGGAATTGTCTTACCCAATGTTGAATCCACAATGCCGATGTCTAATCCACGATGATGAGCCACTCTAGAACCTACCAAAGCTTCTAGCCCAAATTCTCCGGAATTCACTGAAGAATAACTCTCTCTTTTGCATTGAACGAAACAAATAATCCTTTGATGTATATTTTTCAAACCATGAGTTAAACTCAAACAAACATCAAAGAAACTAGCAAAGAAGCTCCAGATGAAAACCCTAATACCCAAGAAGAAGATCTGGAAGCCATAAATCTAAAAACGGATGGAACCACATATTTATAAAATCCTGATCCGCGATCTCCGCTCGAGCACAAGAATGGCCACTTGAGCGGGAAAAAACAACTCCTAGTACTTTTGCAGGCGAGTGAAACTTCTGAAAGGTTGCGATCTCCACTCGAGTGCAGGAATAGCCGCTCGAGTAGACAAACAATTTCGACTGTAATTTTGCCTTTCGCTTCGGGGGTGCTGCCCCTTGACCCCACCTGGGCGCTGCCACGGACCCGCCAAAGGGCGTTGCCCCTAGACCCCCGCAAGCTGACTTGGCAGCTCGATCCCCGATATAGTCAGCGAAGTGACAAACATAAAAGAATTAACTTCTGAAACATCTCTGCAAGGTACAATTCGGTTTGGATTCACATCTAAATACTCATAGCCTCACTGAAATAAAAGTTGAACAAAATTACAACTGAAAGGAGTTTTGTCAAACGAGATTGCCAAGAATAAAAATCTAACACAGAGTATTAATGTATTCACAGCTACACAATTATACTTAAAATCTTTGTATTTCATACATTCTGTTGGAAATGGTTGGAAAAATTCTGGGTAAAACAGAATTTTCTCCTAAATTTGGTCTATTATTAAAGTGGGACCCGTGCATCGATTTTCGCGGGTCAAAGTGGTAACGTGTTCTATGCCGCGTTGTGATTCACGTGGTATATTTGGTTGCTCAAAATCATTATCGAATGAATGGGAAATTGAAGCCAAAGTGTGCTCCATGAAAATGGAGTTTTGGTGAAAAATCCTTAAAGGTTGAAAAATGACTTGTCCCACATTGATTTGGTGAGAAGTTTTGAGTGGGTTTATAAGGCATGGGATGGGAACTTGGGGTGTGCCCCAAGGGGTACCCAAGTTTTGTAGAGAGGGAGGTTATGGGCAAAATGGGCTAAACCCATTGGACCCAAAAATCACCACACACGCGCGCGCTGCCGCTGTAGTCCGCTCGGGCGGACTAGGCCTGGGCTTCGACGCGGGTGTGAGGTTGGGTTGGGCTTGTTCGACCCAATACCAATCTTTTTGGGCCAAAAACATTTGAATTTAAATTTTATTTTTTGAAATAAAATTTGTCCAAAAATTCATTCTGAATTTCTTAAATTTCAATTTTTGAATTCAAAATCGTTGCACATTTTCACAGACAGATCCGAGTCTATCCAAACCGAATTTGTTCTGATCAAATTCAAATCCACCCAAAACAGGTTTTTGAATTGGTTGAAATTCAAACCAAACAGTGCCTATCTGTTTAATTTAAATTGAACAGGTATTGTACTTGTTTAATTCAAAATTAGCAGCCACCAAGCCACCACTTCGTCTCTATAAATAGACTAGTCCCTCATTTGGATTTTTACTCCAATTTTCGTCCATCCTTGCTGCAAGTCTTCTCTGTATTTTGCTGCATTTATTCCATTTTTCTTTCTCTGTGAGAAAGAGTGTATACACTAAGTGTATTCGTTGAACAAATAAATTGTAGTGCTGCATTTATTTGTTGTTGATCATTTCATCCTGGGAAATAGACGTCCACATTCTGAAAGCACCGTGGAGAGGAAGAATATGTCTTAAGGACACAGTGTCGAACACTGGACTTGATCAAATTATTATTCGAAGAAATTAATTAAGTAAGTTGTTTAATTTATTTTCTGTTTTATTTGTTTATTTAAATCAGATTTTAATTTTGTTTGAGTAACAAAATAAAATCTGTTTTTATTTATTCAATTTTTATTTCTACTTTGATTTTTGTAATAAAACATTCTCTCTCCTTTCTTATTTTTCTTTTGTATTATGTTTGTCGTTTAGTATCCAAACGGAATTGATTTATTTAAGTATAGTAAAGATTGTCTAACAATCTTAAGACAGATTATAATTTTTTATCTTTATTGTATTTAATTTTCTATGTTTCACAAAGTGATATTCTGGTTGAAAAATATAAATAGTATTTATAAACTATTTGACAGATAATAGTAATATACTGTCTATTTTGTTTGACAACTAGTAGTAATATACTGGTGTCATTAACAATTGCAGAATATTATTTGATGTTACAGAAACTTATTGTGGTATTTTATTTTTCTGGTTTTAGTAACAAGGAAAATAAAATTATTTTGTGTTATAATTTATTTTCTGGTTTTAGTAACTAGAAAAATAATTTGTGGTTTGTTTTCCTGATTTTTGTAATCAGATATTATGGCTATTGCAACTGAAACTACAACTGGAAGTGGTACTCCAATTGTTACACCAACACCGATCCCTATCCAGAACCATGTTCATGTACCAATAAATCATAGAGAAAATCGGAAAAATTTAACAGTACTGAGTTTAAGAGATGGCAGCAGAAGATGCTGTTCTATCATACAACTCTAAATTTGGCCCGATTTCTCCATGAAGAGGCTCCAGCACTTAAAGAGGGTCAAAGTGATCGGCAAGTTGTTGCCGCTGTAGATGCTTAAAAACATTCAGATTTCCTATGCAGAAATTACATCCTCAATGGCCTTGACAACATACTGTATAATGTTTATAGCCCTCTGAAGTCAGCAAAAGAATTGTGGGATTCTTTGGAGAAGAAATACAAGACAGAGGATGCCGGAACAAAAAAATTTGTTGTCGGTAAATTTCTGGATTTTGTTATGGTAGACTCCCAAACGGTAATTTCTCAAGTTCAAAATTTTCAAATAATTTTACATGATATTCATTCAGAAAGTATGTCTCTTAGTGAGTCTTTCCAAGTCGCTGCTCTAGTGGAAAAGTTACCACCGACTTGGAAAGATTTCAAAAATTATTTAAAACATAAACGTAAGAAGATGATCAAGGATGAATTGATTGTAAGATTAAGAATTGAGGAAGATAACCGAAAGACTAAAAAGAGGAATGGGGAAAATCCCATTGAGTCCAAGACTAATGTGGTTGAACAAGTTCACAAATCACATAACAAAAAGTGAAAGTTTACTGGAGATGGTCTTAAACAAGGCGACAATAATGGCAACAAGAAGTTCAAAGGAAAGTGCTATAACTGTGGCAAGACTAGACATCGAGCTTCTGACTGCCGCCGCCCTAAAAAGGATCGCGGAAATACAAGCAAGAAGACTACCAATCAGGCCAATGTAACTGAACTAGATTACATCTCTAACGGGGTGAATGACATCAACCTCTCTGCTGTGATGTATGAGGCTAATTTGGTTGGAAATCCCAAGGAGTGGTGGGTTGACACTGGAGCAACTCGTCACATTTGTCCGAACAAAAGATGTTTATTACCTACAATGAGGCTGCAAATGGTGAACAACTTTTCATGGGAAATTCTTCTACTTCTACTGTGGCTGGACAAGGAAAGGTGATCTTGAAGATGACATCAGGGAAGGAACTGGCCCTCAACAACGTACTGCATGTACCTGACATCCGGAAGAATTTGGTTTCTGGCTCTTTGTTAAGTAAAAATGGTTTTAGGCTTGTATTTGAGTCTGATAAATTTGTATTAACAAAGAGTGGTATGTATGTTGGTAAGGAATACATGAATGATGGTCTCTTTAAATTGAATGTAATGACAGTTGTACCAAAAGTTGCTATTAATAAGATTAACACATCTTTTGCTTATATTCTTGAGTTGAATTTATAGCATAGTAGATTAGGACATGTAAATTTTGATGCTTTGCGTAAATTAATTGGTTTAGATTATATACCAAAGTTTGAAATTGATCCTAAAAATAAATGTGAAGTTTGTGTAGATGCGAAACTAACTAAGGCTCCATTTAAATCGGTTAAAAGGAAAACCGAACCTCTAGAATTAATTCATACAGATGTATGTGATCTTAAATTTGTTCAAACTAGAGGAGGCAAAAAGTATTTCATAACATTTATCGATGATTGTATAAGATATTATTATGTTTATTTACTTAAAAGTAAAGATGAAGCCTTAGAAATGTTTAAACTCTACAAAACAGAAGTTGAAAATCAACTTGGTAAAACCATTAAAATGGTTAGAAGTGATAAGGGTGGTGAATATGATGCACCATTAAATGAATTTTGTGCACAACATGGCATTATTCACCAAACTACAGCACCCTATTCTCCTCAGCAAAATGGAATTGCTGAAAGGAAAAATAGAACCCTAAAAGAAATTATGAATGCCATGTTACTAAATTCAAGCTTACCACAAAACTTGTGGGGGGAAGCAATTTTGTCTGCTAATTATGGTCTTAATAGAATACCCCACAAGAAAACCAACAGCACTCCTTATGAATTGTGGAAAGGTCGACCACCTTCCTACAAATACTTAAAAGTGTGGGGGTGTTTGGCAAAAGTTAAAGTTCCTGTTTCTAAAAAGACTAAGATTGGACCAAAAACAGTAGATTGTGTGTTTATTGGTTATGCTCAGAATAGTAGTACATATCGGTTTCTGACTTATAAATCAGAAATACCTAATATAAATGTGAACACTATTATAGAATCAAGAAATGCTGTGTTTTTTGAACATGTCTTTCCTTATAAGAAAGGACAAGAATTAAGTTCACAGAAAAGAACTTATGATTGTACACAAAGTCAAGAGACTAATGACAATCAAACACAAGAGACTAGTAATGGTCTCGACCAACAGGATTTAATTGATGATGAACCAAGACGAAGTAAGAGAGCGAGAACATCAAAATCCTTTGATCCAGATTTGTAACGCTCCGAAATAATTTAACATGAACTAACCACAAATAATCAACAATTACCCAACAATAACAGTAATCTGCCCATCTTTACATAATTACTAATGAGTCTTTACAAAGATTTTACATGTGGGTATACATTCATCAATACAACCATATGAATCTATAGCATGTAAAGCATCCATTCTCAAAACAACACAATGCCCTTAAGGGCTTACATCTTCAAGGCATGAGCCCGGTTACACAAAAATAGTTTCTGCAACCCATACACATTAGCCCCTGGCTCAAAAGAATTACACAAAACAAAAGAACTATGTGCTCTTCTCAAAAACATCCATGCCCTCAGTTCGGCGGGATCACCACATCTTTACCTGCACCAAATCCCATAGGGGTGAGTATAAAGCCCAGTAGAGAATTCTTACAAAGTATATACAGTTATGCATGCTCTTTAAAACCATGCAATTGTTAATGCCATGCCATGCATCCTTATAAGAAAGTCTATTTCATGCACATTTAAAAGTTTCTATCTTTCCAACAATCATTTGCAATCTCAACATTTTTTCCAAAATTTCCAAACATTAATCAAAAGGGTGGTAAATACGACACTGGTAATCCCTAGGCTGGTGTCTACAAGTAGACTCTACGAGTACTACCAAACTGTCATTTTTACCGGTATTAACCGAAAGGCTCGACACCAATCCGCGCGGGTTTCTGGTCTTTCACCAAGGACACTCAGGCCAACTTATCTATCATCTACACCCCCTATCTAGACTTACCACCGTATTTACCCCATGAACATTTCCACATTTCTCCTCCTAACATTATTCCCTTTTATGAAACAATTATCTCAAATCTAAGCTTACAATGCAAATTAATATTTGAATAAAATGCAATGCAATGATTCTTTCATGATTCATAACATTTCTCTGTGTTCAAGCCTCTACAATAATATCAACGTTCATGTTTTCCATTACCTCTTTCAATGCTCATCTAGACTACATGTAATGCTTTCAAACATAAAGTTTTCAATGTTTGTGTTTCTTACAAACCCAAGTGCTCAACAATTTGTCATCTTATTATCATATATCACCATATCCTTAACCATAGTTTCCAAACAAATTCTCCATTACCATATGACAAGCTTCCCATCTATGCAACCACATTATGAAATCTACACACATTCATCTTTGATCAAATGAGAAGAAGATTTCATGGACAATTCCAAGTTTTTCCAAAAATCCCCAAATTCTAGAGTTTTGCAACAAAACCAAAATAACTCCCATTTTATGGTGAGAGTTCATCAAAATCTACTTTATGAGATCATAAATACAAAATCTTAAGGATCAACATGAAAATCTTTGAGCTTTTAAACTCTCCTTTGAGAAATTCCATTATTTTTTTGAATCAAAAACAAAATTTCTAAATAATACAAGAGAAGTATAAAATCAACACTCAATCTTGCAAAACTTGTATATATAACTCAAGAATATCCCTACCTCAAAGTAGAAGCCCAAGGAGAAGGGTTAGACAAAGGTGAAGCTTCCAAAAATGGCAAATCCCACTTCTTCTTGGATGGAAATTAAGATCTTGAAGAGCTCAATCTTTTTGTCTAAGGAAGGAGGGTGAGAAAATCACTAGATCTAGGTCAAATATATATATATATATATAGAGAGAGAAAGAGAGTATTTCTAAAGAGAGAACCTCTCAACTTAGGGTTTGAATGAAAAGGAGATGAAAAAGTTATGTAAAAAGTCGCTTTTACGATCTGATATACGCGCAGTCTGCTTGAGCGGAGAGTTTCACGCTCGAGCGTCAGAGACACAACAACAACAACTCGCTCGAGCGCAAAGAGCACCGCTCGAGAGTGGATTACACCCGTCCAGTATTTCGCAAATTGCAGACAACCGCTCGAGCGCCAGAAGGGTCGCTCGAGCTCAAACACGCTCGAGCGTAAGAAACGCCGCTCGAGCGTGAAAAACACTTTTACAGCACTTTTGTAGGGACACCCGATACTGAAAGATTGCAAACTCCGCTCGAGCGCAAGAAGGCCCGCTCGAGCGGAAGACCGAAATTCTGGGTAATAAGATTCTAGACTAAAAGGCAACCAACCTGTTCTAAACACGCTCAAGTCATTTCAAAACTCAAATTCAAGAAGTGTAAGGAAGAAAGACATAACCGGCAACATCAAACAACAAGATTCGAATCCAGAATACCATGGCAGTCGAGTAGAGACCCGAGGTCGCTATAACTCCTAACATACCTGTTAGAAAATGAACCTCAAAACTTTAAGGCAGCAATGACAGGTCCTAAAACACCTTTGTGGAAAGAGGCTGTTAATAATGAAATTGAATCCATTATGCAAAATTATACTTGGGAATTGGTGGATCTTCCACCAAGTTCTAAATCTCTTCGATATAAATGGATATTCGAAAGAAAAATGAAAGCAGATGGTTCAATAGAAAAGTATAAAGCAAGATTTGTAGTTAAAGGTTACAGACAAAAGGAAGGTCTGGACTATTTTGACACAAATTCCCCTGTGACAAGAATAATATCCATTTGTATGCTTATTGCTATAGCAGTGTTGTTTAAATTAGAAATACATCAAATAGATGTTAAGACAGTTTTCTTAAACGGTGATCTAAATGAAGAGATCTATATGGAGCAACCCGAAGGGTTTGTAGTACCAGGGCAAGAAAAGAAAGTTTGTCGACTTGTAAAATCTCTTTATGGATTAAAACAAGCACCTAAGCAATGGCATGAAAAATTTGATCATGCAATGCTTACTAATGGGTTTAAGATAAACGAATGTGACAAATGCGTCTATGTTAAAAACACTGACCAAGGATATGCCATAGTTTGTCTTTATGTGGATAACATGCTTATCATTGGAAGCAGTCAAAACATGATCAAATCAACTAAGCAAATGCTTAACAAAAGATTTGATATGAAAGATATGGGGGTCGCAGATGTTATATTAGGAATGAAAATTACTAAAACATCTGACGGATATGCATTATCTCAATCTCATTATATTAAGAAAATTCTTGATAAATTTATCAATGATGATTTGAATGTAACTACAACACCTGTAGACATCAGTCTTTATTTATCGAAAAATAAAGGTGATGCAGTGTCTCAGTTAAAATACTCCCAAATCATTGGAAGCCTAATTTACCTAATGAATTGTACTCATCCTGATATAACTTATGCTATCAGTAAATTGAGTAGGTACACTAGTAATCCCGGAGAAGACCATTGGAAGGCGATCATTCGGGTTCTTAGATATCTAAGATTCACCCGTAATCATGGTTTGAACTTTACTCGATATCCAGCAGTACTTGAAGGTTATTGTGATGCAAATTGGATATAGGATACTAAAGATTCAAAATCCACAAGTGGATATGTCTTTACTCTGGGAGGCGCTGCTGTTTCTTGGAAATCCACGAAACAAACATGCATTGCGTGATCCACAATGGAATCCGAGTTCATTGCTTTAGACAAAGTAGGAGAAGAAGCAGAATAGCTTCGTCACTTCTTAGAAGACATTCCAATGTGGCCAAAACCTGTGCCAGCTATTTGCATTCATTGTGATAGTCAATCTGCAATAGGCAGGGCACAAAATTATATGTATAACGGTAAGTCACGACACATTCATCGTCGACATAATACCGTAAGGCAATTGCTCTCAAATTGAATAATCTCAATAGATTATATAAAATTTAAAGAGAATATTGTGGATCCGTTAACAAAAGGTTTGACAAAAGAGCAAGTGTATAGTTCATCGAAGGGGATGGGATTAAAGTCTATTACATAAGAGTCATCATAATGGTAACTCTACTTATATGATTGGAGATCCCAAGAACTAAGTTCAAAGGGACAACTAAGTTATGTGTGGCTCGCCAGAAATCACCAAGGGATTAAAATTCTGTACCCATTCATATGGTGAGAGTGATATCTGCAACATGTGTTGTCTGCAGGGGTATAAGGATAAGCTTTGCTTTTAATGATTACTTATATCTTGATTAAGGCATAAAATCAAGATGAGTATAAAGAAATACTCACAATAAGAATCACCTATATGAGTGTCGAACTGGGGCCAGTTCTATGAGAATGAAGAGGCTAAATTCTCTAGAAACACTCATGAAAACCAGGAGCGTTCAAGGCCAAAATGAACACAACAGTGAGAACCACGATGTGTTAGAAGATATTTTGTGTGAAATCTATTGTCTTGGCTTACACAAACGGCTGAACAATTCAAGGCATCGTATCCATTGGTTAGCTAGTAAATCCAATAGGTTATCACTAGGGAAGGTTCAAGGCCGAAAGCTACCTATCCTGATGCAAGATATTTTCGACTTATACTATTTCTATAAAGTTCGCATATTGTTGCATTTTTGTTATCATCAAATTCCATTCATGTGGGGGATTGTTGAAAATGGTTGGAAAAATTCTGGGTAAAACAAAAAAAAATTCCTAAGTTTGGTCTATTATTAAAGTGGGACCCGTGCGTTGATTTTCGTGGATCAAAGTGGTAACGCGTTCTATGCCGCGCTGTGATTCACGTGGTATATTTGGTTGCTCAAAACCATTATAGAGTGAATGGAAAATTGAAGTCAAAGTGCGCTCCATGAAAATGGAGTTTTGATGGAAAATCCTTAAAGGTTGAAAAATGGCTTGTCCCACATTGATTTGGTGAGAAGTTTTGAGTGAGTTTATAAGGCATAGGATGGGAACTTAGGGTGTGCCCCAAGAGGTACCCAAGTTTTGTAGAGATGGAGGTTATGGGCAACATGGGCTAGACCCATTGGACCCAAAAATCAACACACACGTGCGCGCCGCTGCCGCAGTCCGGTCGGGCAGACTGAGCCTAGGCTTGGGCGCGGGTGTGAGGTTGGGTTGGGCTTGTTCGGCCCAATACCAATCTTTTTGGGCCAAAAACATTAGAATTTAAATTTTATTTTTTGAAATAAAATTTGTCCAAAAATTCATTCCGAATTTCTGTCTAAATTTAAATTTCAATTTTTGAATTCAAAATTGTTGCACCTCTTCACAGACAGATCCGAGTCTGTCCAAACCGAATTTGTTCTGATCAAATTCAAATCCACCCAAAACAGGTTTTTGAATTGGTTGAAATTCAAACCAAACAGTGTCTATCTATTTAATTTAAATTGAACAGGTATTGTACTTGTTTAATTCAAAATTAGCAGCCACCAAGCCACCACTTCATCTCTATAAATAAACTAGTTCCTCATTTGGATTTTTACTCCAATTTTCGTCCATCCTTGCTGCAAGTCTTCTCTGCATTTTGCTGCATTTATTCCATTTTTTTTTCTGTGAGAAAGAGTGTATACACTAAGTGTGTTCGTTGAACAAATAAATTGTAGTACTGCATTTATTTGTTGTTGATCATTTCATCCTAGGAGATATACGTCCACATTCTGAAAGCACCGTGGAGAGGACGAATATGTCTTAAAGACACAGTGTCGAACACTGGACTTGATCAGATTATTATTCGAAGAAATTAATCAAGTAAGTTGTTTAATTTATTTTCTGTTTTATTTGTTTATTTAAATCAGATTTTAATTTTGTTTTAGTAACAAAATAAAATCTGTTTTTATTTATTTAATTTTTATTTCTAGTTTGATTTTGTAATCAAATATTTTCTCTCCTTTCTTATTTTTCTTTTGTATTATGTTTATCGTTTAGTACCCAAATAAAATTGATTTATTTAAGTACAGTAACGATTGATAGAGCACATACTTATCTACATTCATTTTTGTTTTTTGTTAGCAGATTCAAGAATATTACTTCTCTTGATTTGCATCCATATTTTCTCAAGTGGCATCCTCTCACATCAAACTTTAATACCATAATAGACTGGATAGACATTTGATTTATTATTATTGAAAGGCAGACAATTATTATTTTGTGATTTCCAAATTTATGGTACAAATAAAATAGTTCTTTATATATTTAATTGACTCGTAGAGATACGAAAAAGAAAATTGCTAAGCGATAGAATCGGATGAACAGACAACTAGTCACAAGTGATGCGGAAGCGAAATTGGAACCCAAAACCATTGGCTACCACAAATAAAATAATTGAAATACACGATGAATCAATATATATATTATAGTCCTTGTCACATAATAAAATTTAATGCTTTTATTTTATGATCAAGCGTGAAATAGTCATTGTCACATAAAAAAGTAAAATGAATTTATTTATGATTGAGCTTAAAATACAACTGTTTTAAAGAGAACCCTGACGATGGATGAAGGTGACCAGCAACTTGTCTGGATCCATGGCTCCTTTTCTCCATGGTAGCCATAGAGAAGGGGAGATTCTAAGTATACTTATATAATTTCTCTTTATGTCTAATATATATTTATTATAAAACTTGTACTTCTGTAAGAATAATTTTTTTAAAATTTATTCAGTTATTTAGAAGGGGATGGGCTTATCTTAGAGAATGTTGTCTAGCTGTAAGTTCCATTACGAGTTTTAATTCAATTATTTTATCCATTCATTTTTTTAAAAAAAAATCAAGGTAGATTTTTTTATTTTTTTAAAAAATTAGATTGATCGATGATCATAATTAGAGTCAATAATATGCTACGCGTTGAATTATTACAGCTTAAGATAAATAAAACACCATTGTCCACATGGTGGTGTTTGGGAACAAAGTTCCCAAATTTTTTTCTCATTTTTTTCACTATAAGACAAAAGTTTTGCAAAACCAAAAAAAACACATCCAAACAAAATATCACATCCAATCTCATAATCATTTCACTTTTTCTCTCACAAACATCACATCTAACTATATAAAAACTCAACTATCTTCCCAAACATCAAAAATTTTTTATCTAATAAAAACCTATATCTAATAAAATCTACATAAAAACTCACTTCCCAAACACCCACATAATAATATAGGTATTGATGTGAGTTTGATAGCTAAAAAATTATGACCTTGTGCTGATCTTAATATTTCATGGCTGTATTTGAGAAAAAATTTAATTCTCATAAAAGCGATCCTAGTTTTGCACTTACATAGGCCTCGTTTGGGAAGTGGCTATTTTAGTAGGCTATTTGGCTTTTTGACTATTTTAGTGGCTATTTTAGTTTTTGTGTTTGGAAAGATGAGATGATTTTTTAGTTGAGTTATTGTATTGAAAAGTGTGTTGAAATGATATTTAAATTTAAAATGACAGATTTGTCCCTAACTTTTTATTTTTTAAAATTGATATAAAAGGGCAAAATGGTAATTTCGCCCTTACTGCAACACTGTCCTGCTGTGACAGTGTAGACTGTGCCTACACTGTCCGGCAGCAGCCTATTTTCTTTTCTTTTTTTTTTTTTTTTTTGAAAATCCATGCACAGTGTTGCTTTTGGGCTAAAAAATCAAATGAGGTTATAATAACCTAATTTTCGAAATCCCAAACAACGCCATAGTTGAAATCTATTGAAGATGCTCTTATAGTTCTAATACCCTACTCAAAAGAGCTATAGAAGAATAAGGCAATAGAGGGAAATGAAAAGACAACATAGGCAAATTTCATTAGGTATAAATATCTTGTATGAAAATTGCGTTTATATAACATTATTTTTTCTCTAAACCTAGGTGGTTAAAAATTTGCCCAGTATAGTGATGTGTGGTTGAGAGTGAATTATTGTTATAAGGAATCAAGATTGTTGGTTCTGTTTTATGTTTCTTTTTTTTTTTTACATCAACAAAAATAATATTATAAATCAATCAAATTTAATTTGGTAAATTACACTTTTCACTTTTGGAGTTTGGCCTAAACTTTACTTTAATCCCTATCATTTTAATTTAAATAATTTAATTGCTACATTTTAAGTTCAGTTTTAATTTGTTCATTTTGTCAAAATTTTCTCTAATATTTTCCGTAATAAAAAAAGATCGATAGGTATCTTAAAATTATTAATTTTATCTCTAATGTAAATAAAAGAACTAAATTAATATTTGATTTAAAGTATTTAAACTAAATTATGAAATTTAAAATCACAGGCATTAAAATGAAATTTCAGTCAAAATAGAAGAGTTAAATGTATAATTTGCTCCACTTGTGCTTTGAATTTTATTAATTCAAACTATAAGACTCTATTGAGCAATATTAGAAACTCCAAATATTTTACTAAGGCCTCGTTTGACAAGTGTCCCTTTTGGTCAAAAAGTCAAAAAGTTACTAAAAAAATCAAAAAGCCAACAACCCATACTAAAAAGTCAAAGATTCATTTTTCTTTCTACTTTTTGCACATCTTTTCATAAAAAGCTAAAAAATCATCCCAAACATACTAGTTTTTTTTACATCACATTTTAGCCAAAAAGTCAAAAAGTTACTAAAAAAGCATGTTCCCAAACGAGGCTTTAAAATGTTCTATCAAATGTTTTATATGAGTATAGGACTTACATGGTATGAGTCTCATACCCATGTAAAATATTTAGTAGAATATTCGTTAAAACATTTGGGTAGCGTTTGGTAGAGCTTTCTAATTATGATTTGAGAATAGGAGTTGTATTTTGAGTTTGTGAATTTTGAAATTATGATTTGAGTGTGGAAAGTTTGTTTGGTAAATGAGTTTTGAAAAAAGTTTTGAATTTGGTGGAAAAAAATTTATGTGACATGATATTTGATATAAAAACTTACAACCCATAATCAAACACATAACTCAAAATTCTATTAAAGCTCATAAAAAATTTTAAAAAATTCGAAAAATATTTTTTGTTAAATATACAAAAATAAACATGTGTCAATTGCAAAAAAAAAAAAAAAAAATTTACTGTTCCAGTCAATCGGTCGGACGACCAATGGAACGTCCAGTAGGACATCTGGTGGGACGATCAGTTACTCCAAATTTTTCCGCCTTCGACCGGATTTTCAAAAGTGAATGTGGAATTAATTTTTGAAAGTTGCAAACAAACACCATAGGGAAAACAAAATGTGGAACTAAAGTTCAAAAACACTTCCAAATGCAGGAGTCTCTAATATTTTTTTTGACTCTATTTTCATTTTTTTTAAAGAAAACTTAACAAGTGGATATATAAGTGATGTGAAAAAGAAAAAAGAATGGGAGTTCTAAAGAACTTTAATGGTGTATGGATCTTAAAATGATGTGATGTTTGTGTCTTATATATATATATATATATATTTTCTATTATTAAGTTTTTAGAACTCTGTTTAGAATTTCAAAATTAGAGGAAGTTATATATTTCTGTATAAAAAAATACTATAAAATCACCGAATAACTTCCCACGAAGGAGACATCATGTAATCTGAACTCTGGTCAAAGTGCGCCCACTCCCTTCTAAAACTAGCATGCGCGTGGGAATTACGCGCCACAATTGAAGTTTTGTTACTTAGCCGTTAACAGCTAAGCGCCGCGAATTTTTTGTCGCGTCGTTAACTTAGGAGGAAAAGGGATGTAGAGTGGGTGAGTGGGTTAGGTTTGTTGGCTGGAGGTTGAAACTTTTCTATCTCCCACTCTCTCATCCAGTCTGTTTACAATTTAATTAAGGGGGTAATTAGACTCAGTAAAGATTTGAAAAAATATTTATATATTAATAATTATAATTATAATTATAATTATTAAAACTTATTAAATTTATTATTAATTTCTAGTATTTTTTAAAAAATAGCACTGATGTAATAGTTTTTTCTTTAATGAACGTTATAAGCCCGTGAATATTAACCAATAAACAAGCACTATAACATATAAGAATTTTAGAAATTAAATATTTTAGTCTTTGAAAGTGAAAATTTTGTTACAAAAAATATATAGGGACCAATTTCTATCGTCGCGAGGATAATCGTTAAAAGGCCGTCTTGAAAAATCAAAAACAAGACTTGTATCAATAAAATTTTGAAAATGTTACTAATAAATAGACTTTTAGGGACAAAATAATTTAGTCTCAAAATGATTTTTTTTTTTAAACAAAATTTAGTCTCAAAAGGATAATAATTCATCACTAATGTTCAATTTTCGTTGCTAAAAATATAATAACACTTTTCGCAACAAAAGTATTTGGTTCCTAAAAAATAATCTTATTCCTAAATTTTAGTCTTTAAAACCTTAATTTTTTATAGTGAAGGTGCATGATTTTCAAAACTAGCCTAATTTCAAAACTAGGCTAAGGCCTTGTTTAGAAATAAGTTATTTTAATAATTTTTTTTTAAAATTTTTGACTAAAATATAAGGTTAAAAAAAATTAGTATGTTTAGAATGACTTTTTAGTTTTTTATTAAAGATGTGTAAAAAGTAGAGAAAAAAAAATTAATTTTCGATTTTTTGGTATAAGTTATAAATTTTTTGATTTTTTTAAATTTTTTTGACTTTTTGACTAAACACTTGTATCTCAAACGAAGCCCAGCTGTCGAAATGATCTGACGATAATCAACGTACGATCAAAGTGGTAAAGTCATGATATGGGAGCCTTCTCGTTGATCAGCATTTTGTACTCTGATGAAGAATTGATAGTCCACGTGGGTCTCCCAATGCGAAGAAGGAAAGATTATTAGTTGATCTTGTACATCACGTGATTATACTTCACATTAATCACGATTTACTATATCCTTCATATTTTATAATTATTTATGAGTAATTTGACAACCCAGTTAAAAGTTACATTTTATAATTCATTTTGAGTTACATCACCTCTAATATTTTTTTACACACAAAATGATAAAAAAATAAAAGATCAAAAAGTCACCTTTTGGACCAACTTCTCAAATCACCCCTCAATGCAAATTCATGAACCTCATGTCTTCTATCAATCAAAACATCATTGAGGTATCACGTGATGGTATTCCAAAAATAACAAATAACTTTTTGTGGAGAAGATATTTGATAATTCAGAATATCGACACAAGATGTTCTAAGTATATTGTAATTGATGAAAATAATAAATTTATAATTTTGTATTAAATAGTAAAAGATATAGTAATAATTTATTGACTGATCAAGAATATAGTCACACAACACCCTGAAACATGAAATAATTTTTCCCCTAAGGAGAAGTAATAACTTAGACAGGAAATTCTATTTCCACACACCTAATGTCACGCACCAAAATTGAACAATTAAATATTAAATTAGGATTAAACCGCAATCAATATTCCATTATCTAAATCCTAGGAGTGAAACAAAATCTAAACGTTCTTGTCTCTCTAAGGGTTTAAGTAAATTTTCATTCTCAAAAGATAATAGGGGATAAAAAAAAAAACTAACAAAACGCTAACCAAATTATCCATCATAATTTTATAACTAACCAATACCTCCAACATTAAAGTAACAATAAATAATCAAAATAACTTAAATAATGCAAAGTTACAAACCATGCCAAATTATCAAAATACTAAGGTCATAAAAAAATAATAAATACATAAACTAATATCAACTCTAAGCTCAAGAAAATAAAAGAAGTCCAAATGACATGCCCTACAATCATAGTTATTTCTTATCACCATCATAGTCCCAACTAATCTTGCAAAGGAAGCTTGACTGCGCTCAAACAGAACGCACTCGAGTTTCCAAGAGACAAAACGGGTCAGTATACAAGTATACTGATATGAGTACAATATTTAACACTCACGTGTCCACTAAATACAAACAAAAATATATTTAATTCTTGTTACGGGACAAGACAAGTAGTTTCATCCGCACCGAGACGAATGTGCAGTTTTTCGAGATGCGGTAGCATTTAGTTTTTTGCCCGTACACAACGAAATATAAATTGAGTATAAAATAAACAAAGTAGAAATAAAAATATGGTAGTTAGTCCTGCATAAAAAAGTTAGTAAAACCAACCATCCTACAAAAAAATAAAATTAGTATAATTTAATCATAAGTAACTTCCTAAAGAAGTATCACAATACACCGTTTCATACTTAAATAATTCGAATTGGCCAAAACTCAAAGAACAAAACTTGTATAGAATCAAATTTTCTAAAAGACAGTGCGAACGAATTTAGTAGAAACTGAACAGGTTAACAGAAAAACTGGATAGAAGAACCTAGACGGAATTCAACTGAAAAATATGAAACTAAAAACGCACAAAAACTGTCCTAAGATGATTTTTTTCGGAAAAGTTCAAAACACGAAAAGTGTGTAGAATCATGTTTTACTTCAATTTACATGAAATTAATAAAAATGAGCTCGTTTCGTAGATTAAAACTGCATCTAAAATCTTCAATACTAAAATAATAAAAACTATTGAAACAAAGATCATCCGATTACAAGTTCTAATTGATCTTTTTAATAAAAAGTTAAAATACAAAATTTGTCTAGAATCACGTAGACATGCCTCTACTCAAATTTCATAATTTGTCGAGGTTGTTTACTATTTTTTAAGAAGTACAAATCAATACAATTCACACTATAACAATAAACTCATATTTAAATTGTTTGTACCTTAACTTCACTACTTCGGCCGTTCACTTCCAACCTACATATATATCACATGTGCCTCCCATATACCTAACACCGCTTCGAAGCCAAACTTGCATGGAGATATCGTCCCTAGTTTGACTCATACTCCCCGGATGGTTAGCATATACGTACGCACGTAAATTAAAGCACTCGTCTGCTCCTGAAAACAAGGCAACAATATACATATATAAAACATCTCACTCATGAGAACAAATATAATATTACCAAGCCTAAAACATTCAAATAAATCTCATAATCCTCACTTTTTTTTTATACACTTTTTCACACCAACACTCAAATAAAACAACAATCCATGGAGTCATAGTGGAGTGTAAGGAATTTATCTATGGGTTCCTAATTTATTTTAATTTCATATATCCATGAGTGTGATTACAATTATAAAATAAATACATATAAAAACCCTAAACCTACATACACATCTAACCAAATAATAAAATCAATCCATCATCTACATGCAAATACAAAATCAAACTAACATCAAATAAATAAAAATAACGAATCAATCCATCATCTAACCAATATCTATGGATTCTAAGTTTATTTCAATTTCATATAGTTAGGAGTGTGATTACAACCATAAAATAAATACATAAAAAAAACCCTAAACCTTGCATACACAACTAACCAAAATAATTAAAATCAATCCATCATATTCATGTAAATACAAAATCAAACTAACATCAAATGAACAAAAATAAACAAATAAAAACAACGAATAAACATAAATCAAGGAAAGTGGATTTTGTACTCACAATTATTATTCGAAAATCAACAAATTACTTGAAGGATTAATAAAACTCCCAAAATAAAACCCTAACCCCTTTCTTTTTCTTCTTCCTCTCTGTCGCCGCCGCCGTCTCTCTTTCTCGGCTGAAATCTTTTTTTTTTTTGGATTAATCTCTCTCTCTCTCTCCCAATCTCTCTTCTCACCCCATGGCTGCTCCTCTCTAAGGGGTTGTTTGGGGTGCCCTAAATAAGTACATTTTTTGTTTTTATGGACTAAAAAGTTGAGGAAAAAAATATGAATGTTTGGGTTAACTTTTTGACTTTTTACGAAAAAATATGTATTAAAAAATTATATAAAAAAATGTATAAGAGAAGTTATTGATAGCCTGTACAGCAGTCTGGCAGAGCAGTGGCAGATTAGGAGATAGGAAATTATTGCCTACTTCTCGGGCTTAAATTGGCGGTGTTGTCCGGCCCTTGGGGGTCACCACGGGTCACGTTTTGCTAATCAGAACCGTTAAATGTGTAGAACTCGTTGAGTACTATAGGCTTATAAAAAATCATGGTGATCGGATATCGATAGCTATCTGATCGTATTAGTTTTTTGTCAACCGTTAACTATAACACCATCCATTTTTTATACAAAACTAATTTGATCATATAGTTAGCGATATCTGATTAACGTGATTTTTTATAGGCATATAGTACTCGACGAGTTCTACACATTGACGGTTCAGATTATCAAAAAAAGATCTGTGATGGCCCCCACTGGCCCAATATTACCCTCCAATTTAATGAATAGATATACCTTTTTTTTTTTTTACCCCATTGACAGCCCAATAAAGTGCACTGCCACCACGGGTACCACCACGGGTACCACCAGTCACGTCTTTGTATGGTAATATTGTGTA
This sequence comes from Camellia japonica, assembly GCA_030407325.1. Lineage (NCBI taxonomy): Eukaryota > Viridiplantae > Streptophyta > Magnoliopsida > Ericales > Theaceae > Camellia > Camellia japonica. The sequence continues at coordinate 141,866,935 of JAPPVO010000059.1, read as the reverse complement.
AATTAATATTTTTATATTTTTAATTGGTGAATAGTGATAACTTTTTAATTTTTTGGGTAACTTTTTAGCTTTTTGGATTTTTTATGGGTTGCCAAACTTGGCCTAAATTGCATAGGAAACCTAGAGGCCTATATATATATATTTATATCTAAATAAAAAGGTTACAAATTTTTATTATACAAATGCAATCATAAATACAATATATATAAATATAAATATGATATATATTTTATCAATATATAAACACTTTTTTATTTTATAAACAATATAAATATATCAATAATCAGATTAATTACATATAATTAAATAACACATTAAATTAATTAAATATCATATTAAATTCTCATATAACCACACAATTAATAAAGCCAAAAATAAAATAAAGTAATAATAACAATAATAAGTAATGACTTAAGAAAATTAGGGTCGCTACACCTAATTATTTCAGTGAATACACTTAATGAAATATTATTTTAATGACAGTTATACCTTAAATTAAAATGACCATAATGGACATCCACTAGCACCCATAATATTATATGAAAATATTCTCTATACACATCTTTAAAAAAAAAAAAAAAAGGTGAATGTATACGTTTTGAGTAAAAAAAGACTAAACTCTAATTTTTTTCATTGTTGTACTTCTCATTTGCTTGCAAAGCAATACTCTCATATTACTTTAATTTCTAAATTTATACTCTATTAGTGATGAAAATGTTAGTTTTTTTGTGTAGAATTTTTTTTTTTCCTTTTGTGGTTTTCATCCGGACAACCAGTATCAAATTATTTCATTATATTCAAACATCAACTGTCGAAAGTTTTTTTTTTTTTTTTGGAAACAAATTTGTCGAACTAATAATCATTTTTATTCGGAAGTTAAGTTCGAATTAAATGTATAATTTTGGAAACCAAGTGCCGAAATCCCAAACCGAAAAACATAAATATATATTTAAAAATGAGGGTTCTATGGAAATGGAGTGCACAGAGATCTGAAAATAGTAAATGCAATAACAAAATGAAAAGATGTTTCATCTTCAACAATATTTTGAAAGGTTTTCAATGGCGTCTTTAATGGAGTTTCAATAGAGTCTTCAATGGAAAACTTTGTATTCACTTTACTTCATTTTACACTGAGGTCTTGAATGGTCTTCACATGGGTCTACAAATCTAGAAGTACTGTCACTCAACAAGTGTGTGAAAAGGAGGGTTGAGTGGTGTGTATACAGTGATTATGAGTGAAGGGTATGATTGTAGCTTTTAGTGTGCGGATTGAAAATATTAATCAATAATTTAATTAATAAGTGTGTGTACTGAGAGAACATATTCACTGAGATAATTAAGTGAGTAGAAATAGAATTTCCCAACTTGGACCTACCACGAGGCACACATATAGAGATGATTTGGGAAGTTAGTTAAAAATTGATTTTTTGATTTTTTTTGACTTTTTTTGTGACACTCAAAATATTAGTTATTATGTTTAAATATATATATATATATATATGTAATTTTATAATTACATGGGCCATTGTATAATTAGATCATTAATTTGGATAAGCTTTATCTAATAGTTAAGGGATAAGGAGCATGACATATGGCAATTAAGTTGCCAAATGTCACTTTAGTGTTTGATGCCCATGACAACATTTATATAAATACGTGAACCTCGAGTGGGACTGAAGCAACAAACAACTATTGGTGAGGCTAAAACACCTGGAGGGAAAAACTAGAATCAAGGAGTTCGGCAAAAGTTTCGGAAGGATAAAGTAAAGTTAGGAATTAATATTTAGGTGAGTTATATTATATCTTGAGTCACTATAATATATTTTACGTATGTTTTGAGTTACCATAATTTATTCATGTTTTATAAATTATATTAGTTATATTAATATTTCAATTACGTTAATTATTTTCTGAACTCTATTTGTTTAAAATGAAAGTCATAGATATGTTTGTTTACATTTTAAAAATTATTTGACAAAGATTTTATAAATAATTATGTTTTGTAAATATTACTACGGGAATCTCATGCCTTGGGGGATAAATAACCATTGGCTCGATTTGGTCACTTTGTAGCCCTCTGTTTGTTATCACTACAAGAAATGTCACTTTTGGCTACCAAAATATTGGTCGCCAAAAGTCCAAAATTTGGTCGCCAAAACCATTTAGCGACCAAAATTTTTTGTCGCTAAGCTCGTCGCCTTTACCCTGTCGGCGATAGTATTGGCGACTAAAATTTATTTGGTCGCCGAAAGTGTACACATTTGGCTACTAATCTTAGTTTAGTCGGCAAAAGGTATGTTTCCGCCACTAAAGTATTAGTCGCTGAATGTGACTTTTGGCTACTAACATTCGTTTGGTCGGCGAATGTGTTACTTTTCGCTACGAAAGAATTAGTCACCGAAAGTTAACATTTGGCTACGAATCCATACTTAGTCGGCAATAGTGACATTTTGGCTACTAATTTTTTAGTCACTAAAAGTTCTACATGAAAATTTTAACCAACTATTCATTACTTTTTGCTACCAAATGTTTTAGTCGCCAAATGTTTTTGCTACTAAATTATTAGTAGCCAAAAAATTCCAACTATGTATTTGGCTACCAAAATATTTGGTGGCCAAATATTTTTTTTTTTTTTTTTTTTCCAAAAAAATTCTAAACAACCTACATCCATGTTTAATACAACCTGTACGTACATAACACAGGATTCAATATAACCCATATAACCCAATATAACCATCCAAAACATTCTAGTTCCAACCATCCAAAACATTAAAAATAAACGTCCAATTCTATATATAATACAAATTCCATACGAACCAAGTCTAATCCAACGTCAATAATTTCATTTCATACATAATACAGGACTAACCAAATTAATTTCCAAAAAGGACATATGTACCACAACATGTCCTAACTTAAACTTGTTTGTCAGAATCTGTCTTTTACATACATATTTTAAGAAGATTATATGAAGGCTTATAAATACTAGACTACGCACAAGTGCAAAAAAATAGTGAATGGTTTCGATTTCTCTCAACATTATCAAACCAAAGAATCTTTCTGAATCATGGCAGCGCAGCCATCATTGTCCGTTTTGCAGCCTCACGCTTCATCTCTGCTGCGTTGTCACTGCCACGGAAGTACATGTAAACATCCTGCATAATATAAATAAAATGAAAAACTAATAAGATTAATACCAAGTGTCCATGAAAATAAAATTAAAAAAATAGCCATTCAATTCTAGGTAAAACATATTCGGAAGCTACAATTTTAATTAGTATAAACAAGTACCTGCTCCCTCCTCCTCAATTCAGCCTCCTTTGCTTGGAGTTCTTTCTCCTTTGTTCTGAAAGCCTAGATTGCAGCAGAGGATAATGAAATTAACAAAGCCTATGTCTATGCATAAAAATAGTAAACAGGTTCAACATCCACTAAATATTCTATTCAGAAGGCAAACAATTTAGCATTTGCAGTTTGCTTCCTAAGGTAAGACAGAATCACCTCTGGTTGTATAACCTGGATGGGAGAAACATTAACAGTTTCTATCACATAATCCAACTGCTAACAAGTTCTCTATGTAGCCATGACTACATACATCTATAACCAACAGATGGACTTATCCGTACCATAGCAAATGGTGTTAAGAGAATTTATTGGTGATGTCATGACTACATACATCTATGTAGCCATCTCTTGCTTGTGTGTGTGTGTGTTTTTTTTTTTTTTTTTTTTTTAAACTTCTCAATACGAGAAGCAAGATTTGAAATGTTATTGCACAGACTTAAGTGGGTAATGATGCTCAACTCTATAAACTATGGAAGAAGGTTCATAAAACTAACCAACGAGATATGACAGTAACCCTATATTATGCAGAGCATGATAGTCTTTAGCAGGAGTTGGATTATTATCAGGATTTCCACCCTAATTGCTCATCTGATGCTGCCAAGTTTCGTAAGTTAGCTGATTAGAAGCATGTGTGTGATTTTTATGCCAGTCTTAATGTATAGTTTGACTAGGTTCAGGTTCAAGTTTTTGGATGATTCGAACTTGAATGGCTAGGGTTTCGGCAATGAAATGGGTGCTATTATATGGCTGTGAACAGTGACCCGAGGATAATAACTTGTTTATATGGGCAAAGAACAAGAAAGAGAAGAACAAGAATGCTTCACCCTAGCAAGGGTTAGACAAATTCACACAAACACAATGTCAAATCTCATAATACAAAGGTGAACTGCTAATGGCAGATCCCTTAAGAAACAAATTTCTAATGATGGGATCAGAATAACAATTAAATACCCAAAATGTTGAAGAAAAGTCTAACAGAGCAAATTAGATTATGGGGAAAACACTGCAAATTAACAAAGTCAGAACATGGACACAATCTAAAGAATAAAAAAATAAAATAACACAAACACCCAAAAGAAGCTAGAAAAAATATGAAACAAAGTTACAATGGTGTACATATATTGGTGACCATGTTCAATTGTGAAAGCAGATTCAAACAGATTCAAACACTCCATGTTCCAATTGTTTCTGATAAATTTGTCACTTGAGCATAAAATCAAACACTTGGTGGGCAAAAAGTTTAACAATCCACATATCAAACAAACAATCACCTAAACCAATGATCCAAATTCGGAGTTTATGATCTAAATTTCCTAAATAATAATAGACCATAGATAATGAACCCAACAAAATACTAAAACCCAGATGAATTAAGCAAATGGCATTACTAATCCGTAAAAAAATAAATGAAAACCTGGAAGAGTGGGCATGGTGAACACTGTTTGTAATAAAGATTGCGCAACTTACTGTTTTAATTTGGTAGCAAGAGCATCCACTTGCATATATTTTTCAGATTCATAATACTAAACTAACAGAACAAATTTGCAGACTCCATATATGATAATTGAACAGGGGAATACATAGGAACATAAATGCTTCATCATCACCGATTACAAAGTAATCCAAAAAACAATCCACCAGTGCCCCAAACACAAGGTAAATCCCAACAAACTGTGACTAGCACCATCTGTAGCTATACACCTTAGACTGCAAGTTCAGATCAGGGGATAGATACCAATACAGGGGATTCAATTATTATACAAACATATCTGATTAGACAGAGCACAAGGAGCATAAAAATGACAGAAATGTTGTTGGTTCACTAATGAAAAGAGGGTAAAATTCTAAATTCTAATATATTCTCCCTCTCTCTGTCTTACATACCATTTTGGAATTGAAGCTAACTAGTTGACCCTTTAATGTTTGGAAACAAAATCCAATTAATAACAGTGTATTAATATTTGCCCAATATAATTGATATTTTGCTATGCCTGCAGTTTTTTATTCTTGAGGGATAACAGTGTAAACAATTTATGAGAACAGAATTTTGGGAAATCTTGGTCACTTACACAAAAGCAACTCCCTTATCTTGTCAGGGGTCTGCGGCAACAATATGGTAGCAGCCTCATCTATACTCGACTATTAGTAAAAGTCTAAACAATCTAAAATAGATTCTTAAAATAAAAAATAAAGAACTCAGATAAACTCTATCAAACATAGACATACATGTGACGACGTCGGTCCATGAAGCCTCAGGGTGGTCTGAGTAAGCACAGGAGATGAAGGAGATGGTTTCGCCGAGAAAAGGCCATCCAAGAGTGCCTAAAGGAAGTGGGATTGGCGATCTTCTACAACTCCTCCTCTTCTACAATTTGAGTACCTGTTGCAACTGTGATTAAAGCAGTGTAAAGCAGCCCAATAATGAGCAAGCATAAAAAAAATCGCAATTTTATGTGCTAGAATGAAGTTCCACAACAAAAATAATATCAATTTATAGAAATTAATATTATATTACATTTATTTATTGTTTTAGAATGATATATTCATATATAGGACATATAATAAATATATAAAATTATATATTATGTGTGTGTCTCCCACGTATTGTGTCCTACAATTTTTAAAAATTGTCGTGTCGGTGTGTCCATGTCGGTACTTCTTAGTTGTTAATTGAACTAAAGCTTTATACCCGTGGTTTTTCAAACTTGCTTTATGCCACGTGCATGTTTGCATATGTGGGAGTTAATGTTTTAATTACTTGAACCTGAACACGTAGTTCTCCATTTCTCTTTTCTTTTTTTCCTTTTTTTTTATTGTTGTTTTAATGACTTCTGATTTTGACAACTTTCAATACACACAGTGCACAACATTTTTCAGCTTTTTGTGAATTGGATACATGGTGAAGAACTCAAAAAACAAGCTCCATTGGGATGAAACAGAAAAACTGTCTTTTAGTTGTTGCATTTTCTCAAGAAACCATTGACAAAATGCAGCCATACACAGATTGAGAGAATTGGGGGAAAACATGAAAACAATAGTGGATAAAACTAGAAAAACATGCTACATTGGAAAGAAACAGAAAAACCCATTTGTCAATTATTGCAGTTTCTCAAGAAGCCAATAAACAAGTATATAGAGCCATATATATAGATTGAAAGAATTGGAGGAAACGTGAGAATTATAATAGCAAAAACTCAGAAAAACGAGCTCCACTGTACAGAAACAGGACAAAAAAAACAAAACATTTGTCAGTTGTTACATTTTCTAAAAAAAAAAGAAAAAAAAAAAAAATTGGTGAAAGTATATATAGATTGAAAGAATTGGGGGAAAGTATGAGAACTATAGATGAAATCCTTATTAATACTTTCTTCTTCATAATATAAGTATGTAATTGGTGGATACAATTGCTGATAACATGAGAACATGAGTTATGCATCTAACATAAAGAACCCAGTGATCAAGAATTTTGTTTTGTTGTCACAATTGTCAAACAGATTGAAGGAGAGACCAATTTTTGAGGAATAATTAGTAAATTGCATTTTGGGGATCTCTTTTTTACTAAAAAGAATGAATTAGTGCATGAGGCTCCTGCTAATATCCAAGTTTAACCAATTTTTAGAAAGGTCTGTGACTCGAACAGAGGGTATCACAATAATTATAGAGGTTATCACAATAATCGAATTTCACAAAAATTATAGAGGTTATCACAATAAATGAAAACAGAGGGTATCATATTTAAGTACATATGGGGCATTGATGAGAGAGAGAGAGAAAGAGAGAGAGAGAGAGTAAACACAAAAAGAAGAACAGAACAAAAATTCAAAAGAAGAACAGAATAAATTGATGTAAAGTTATACCTAGATCATTCAAGGCCGACAAAACCCCAATCATAGAAGCTCCACTCCATGGGTTGGAGAAAACCCCAGTGAATATTCAATCAATGGCTGCCACAGCATCAGCCAGTGCACCCAGAATTTAAAAAATTACACTTTAACATACAAAAATATACATAATCAAGTCGGTTCACTAATTTGATGAATTCAGACCATCTCTAACCCTTCACTTATTTTTTCATCAAAGCAATCACCAGAAATGCAAGTGAATGAGACAACCCAGCTCATCAAATAAACCCTACGCAACCCTCAGTGTAGTTGCCCAGAAAACAGAACATGAAGAAACAAAAACCCGCATGGAATTCTACTATATATATATATATATAGAGAGAGAGAGAGAGAAGCATACGCGAGACGGAGCATCAATGGAGCAGAGTTCATCTCAGCGATGAAGCCTCTGGATCTCGTGGCGGTGGCGGTGGATCTATGAAGATCGGCGGAGCAGGAGACAGCATGAAAAGAGCAGCGGTACTCACGATGACGATGGCGATGGCGATGGCGGAGGAAGAGGAGGTGCTCCGATTTCCGGCGAAGGCGAGGAAGATAAGAGCGGCAGTGAGAGAGGGAGGGGAGAGGAGCAACGCTGAAAATAGAGAGAGAGAGAGAGAGAGAGAGAGAGGAAGGTGCTGATTATTTTAGGGTTTGGTTTGGTACAAAATATATATATATAGGTCATTTGGCGACTAAAATATATTTGGTCGCCAAAGATTAAAAATTAAATTTTTTATTTTCATTCGGCTACCAAACGATTTAGTAGCCAAAAGTGGATCTACAGCGATTAAAAGGAATTTGGTCGTGTGAAAATGTATTTTTGGAAGATTAAAAATTAAATTTTTTATTTTCATTCGGCTACCAAACGATTTAGTAGCCAAAAGTGGATCTACAACGACTAAAAGGAATTTGGCGGTGAAAATGTATTTTTGGCGACCAAAATTTTGGTCGCCAAAGATTAAAAATTAAATTTTTTATTTTCCTTCGGCTACCAAACGATTTAGTAGCCGAAAGTGGGTCTACAGTGACTAAAAGGAATTTGGTCGGTGAAAATATATTTTTGGCGACCAAAATTTTGGTCGCCAAAGGTTAAAAATTAAATTTTTTATTTTCATTCGGCTACCAAACAATTTAGTAGCTAAAGGTACCTCTACGGCTACTAAATTTTGTTTTAGTCGCCAATTGTGATATGTTTAGCTACTAAAAATTTTTTTAGTCGCCAATTGTAATATTTTTAGCTACTAAATTTATTTTAGTCGCCAATAATCAACATTCCCCTACTAAAAAAAATTAGTAGCTAAAAAGTTGACTTTTGCTGACTAATATTATTTTTGGTAGCCAATTCCGTGACTTTTGGCGACTAAATTGTTTTTGGTAGCTAAAAGTGGTCGGCAAAAATGCATTTTCTTGTAGTGTATGTATCCATTGACCTTTGTTCTAACTATCACTTTTGTGACCTCTGTTCTATACCGTAATTATGGTTATTTATTTACATAATTTCTGTATTTCAGTTTCTACTACTTAAATAATTTGTTTATTCAAATTAAGTTGTTAATGTTTTAACTTAAATAACTATCCATGGTTATTTTGTGTTCACTATACTCTTGGCATAATATTTCTCACTCTGCTGTGTGCTTATAACTGTTACCCTTTAGGTGATGAGATGTAACGAAAACTTATAACCTCGTGTAGTGGGACCCACACAAAAATTTGATGTAACTCTGTTATTTTGTTTTTCTTTTCTTTCTCTCCCTTTTGTTTTTTGTTTTTTTTTTTTGTTTTTTGTTTTTTTTTTCCTGATGGTTTGCCGCTGAATAATAAAATAATAAAAGTCTCATGAATGTATTTTTGATCATTAACGAAGTAAACTTTTTGTTTAATTATTTTCTTACTTCCATTTTGTCTCCACTTGCGACATTTAATTTGTTAAGATCAGAATTAATTAATAAGTTGCGATTTTAGCCCTAAGTTCCTGGGTTGGGTTGTGACATTTTTTATACTTTTGTGTATAAAAAATATAAAATGTGATATGGCCCAAAATAAATTAAAATTTAAAAACTAACTTTTAACTAACTTTTCAAATTGTGCCCTAATCTAAGGCAGGATTAGAAAAAGTACTCGTTTCTTAACTTCTTACCTACTCAGTTTTTTTCCCCCAATTTTTTTAAAGTTACTTTAACTTTAGTTCAATTTTTATTTATTTATTTATTTTTATGCTAATAATCTATAAGTAAAAATTGTGGTAAACATATCCCAAAATAAAATGACATTTAGCACTTTTACATTTTTATTTAAAATTAATTTAATAAAATAGAAACAAATTTCATTTTTCACCTAGTTAGCAATCATATTTGTATGTGCTTAACAGAAATTATAATGTTTTTAAGTTGCTTAAATGCACACATTAACAAATCAATAAAATAGGATAAATTTAATTTTATCTCTTTATGGTTTGATTTATATGCAGATTATCCCCATTTTATTTGAAAATAATCACATAGCTTCTTTAAAGTTTGTGGATTAAATTGCAGCGTTAAATCCATTAATAATTTGATAAAAAAAAATTAAAATACTCATATATATAATACAAATAACCTTAGTGTGTGAACCACGGATATTTTTGTCATTTATTTGAGACACAAAATGCATTAACCCCATATGTTTTATTTAATGTACAATTTACTCCATTGAAATTTGAAAATGAGTATATAACCCTCTTATACTTAACGCGTGTTTCATATTTCAGTTTACAAATCACAAATGAATTATGTGGTTATTTTCAAATAAGAATAGCATAATGTAAAACACAAGGGAGTAAAGTAAAATTTGCTCAAAAAATAATTAAAAAATTAAATGGAGTTTGGTAAAAAAAAATTTGATGTATTTGATAATTGTCACCAAAAAAAATTTGTCATTTTAAACTTACATTTTGAATCTTTTCCACATATTTGAGTAACTTTAAAAATAACAAAAATATGCGGAATTTGCTGAGTGGATCTTAATGCTTTGATTAGTGTGTAGTATTTTATTGTATGTGTGATCTAAGAGTGGAGAAATTTTATGAAACATTTCATGATATTTTTTTCATAATCTTTAACAATGCTCCTATATATATATATATATATATATTATAAGTAGAATAAATCTTATCCACATATTTAAATTCTAGCTTAAATTTTTATGAGTTAATTACCTAAAAATCTTATTTAGAAATGTTATGGTAGTTCAGGTCCTATTTAAGATTTTTTTTAAACTGTCCAATTTAGTAAAACTGAGAATATTATCAATTTTTTTCAATTTTAAAACTAAGAACATTATTTAATTTTGCATATTAATGTTCCAAATAATTGTTGTACTAACTGATGAAAAAAATAGAGCATGAGATTAAACGTTTTTACCCTTCTACTTATTGGTTTGATTCAACTATCCAATAAAATCGATAACATTAACCATTTTTTTTTTTCCAGTTTTGCACATCATTGTTTCATCATCATGCTCCTTTATAGACACAAATTTTCAATTTTGTACAAAAAAATAATTCAGCTTTTTCAATTTTTCTAATTTTTTTTTTGTACATAATTTTTTTTTAATTTTTTCAATTTGAAAGTTTTTTAAAATCTTGAAATTAAAATAAATGTCAAATTATCATGTTCCTTTATTGTTCCTTTATAGATAATCATAAATAATGAACAATTATTGTTTGAAAGACTATTCCAACTATTAAAAAATTTAATGGGATTTGAAGATCTAAAAAATGTTAATTAAAACTCAATAGAATATAGGTTCATAAATTAAAATTTATGTGTAAATGCTCCATTTTTTTTTTTTTTTTTGGAATATATAGCACAACTATAAAGGTAAAATCAAATTTTCACAAATTTACTAATAAATGTTATACATATTATGTAGAAGCAAACCCAAACAGGCTACGCTACTTCTGACTGTAATTAAAAAAAAAAATGAAATATTTTAAATTCTTTTCAAAGAGAGCTTTACTTAATGCAAAGCATGTTTATGTTTTGACTATTTACATTAAAAAAAAGAGAAGAAGAAGTGATTAATAATTACGTTATATCATAATTTTAAAATAAAATTGGTTGGTATAGAATTTAATTTGGAATTAATATATATATATAAAAAAGAAGAAGGGTGAGATGGTTAAAGCCCTCCAATATCAGAGAATAGTGCATAAAGGAAAGGAAGGAGGTGAGATGATGTTCTCTTTTCTTTTCTTTTCTTTTTTTTTTCAGAAAAAGAAAAAGAAATTAGCAGTAAAGAGAGATAAGGTATAGAATGCTGATAAATTAAAGCCTGGAGAGCACACATGATGAAAACTGAATTATATATATAGCTTTATTCTCGTTACATTTATATATATATATATATATCATCTCTCCCCTAAACAGTGTCTTCTTTTGTTTTGATGCAATCATTCAGCATCTCTCCCACCTCTCTTAGCTGTTCTGTGATTCTCTCTCACTCTATATTAAGAAACACAGTCACTGAATCCTCTTCATACCCATCTTGCACTTTGTTTGGAGGAGGGAAGAGATGGAGAAGAAAATCTTGATGAAATTTCTTATAATACTCTCAGCGGTTCTGGGTTTCTTCCACTTGTCCACGGCATCAATGGAGAAGAAGAACGATGTACAGAAACGAACATACATAGTACACATGGCAAAATCCCAAATGCCGGCGAGTTTCGACGAACACACTCAGTGGTACGACTCGTCTCTCAAATCAGTCTCCGACTCAGCCGAAATGCTCTACACATACAACACCGTGGTCCATGGATTTTCAACCAGATTGACCGTTGAAGAATCCCAATCACTCGAATCCCAACCCGGTATTCTCTCCGTGTTTCCCGAGACCAAGTACGAGCTTCACACGACTAGAACTCCTAAGTTTCTAGGCCTCGACAAAACTCCAAATTTGTTTCCTGAGTCAGACTCAATGACTGAAATTATTGTTGGAGTGTTAGACACTGGTGTTTGGCCAGAGATAAAGAGCTTCGACGATACTGGACTCGGTCCCGTTCCTAGTAAATGGAAAGGGACTTGCGAGTCCGGTACAAATTTCACTGCATCCAACTGTAATCGGAAGCTAATCGGCGCGAGGTTTTTCTCCAAAGGCTATGAAGCCGCGGTAGGTCCGATTGATACATCACATGAATCAAAATCGCCGAGGGACGACGATGGCCACGGCACCCACACCTCCACCACGGCCGCCGGCTCCGTCGTTGTTGGCGCCAGCCTCTTCGGCTACGCTTCAGGCTCGGCTCGAGGAATGGCTTCGCGCGCGAGGCTGGCTATTTACAAAGTGTGCTGGATCGGCGGCTGCTTCGCTTCAGACATATTAGCCGCCATGGATAAAGCCGTCGAGGATAAAGTCAACGTTCTCTCTTTGTCGCTCGGCGGCGGATTTAACGATTATTTCAGAGACGCCATCGCGATCGGAGCTTTCGCCGCCATGGAAAAGGGCATTCTGGTCTCTTGCTCAGCCGGTAACGGAGGGCCGGTTCAGTACAGTCTCGCGAACCTTGCTCCCTGGATCACCACCGTCGGTGCCGGAACTTTGGACCGTAATTTTCCTGCGTACGTTAGCCTCGGCAATGGTTTGAATTACTCCGGCGCGTCGCTTTACAAGGGAGCTTCGTTGCCGAAAATGATGCTACCATTTGTTTACGCTGGTAATGCGAGTAACGATACGAATGGGAATCTTTGTACGACAGGTACTTTGATTCCCAAGAAAATCAGTGGGAAAATTGTGTTGTGTGACCGTGGAGGAAATCCTAGGGTAGAGAAAGGGGCTGTGGTGAAAGCGGCTGGAGGGGCCGGCATGGTTTTGGCAAACATGGCTATCAATGGCGAGGAGCTGGTGGCGGACGCCCATCTACTACCTGCTACGGCGGTCGGTCAGAAAGCTGGTGACAAAATAAAGAAATATTTGTTTTCAGATCCTAATCCGATGGCCACGATTCTTTTCGAGGGTACGAAGGTGGGGATTGAACCGTCTCCGGTGGTGGCGGCGTTTAGCTCTAGAGGACCGAATTTCCTCACACCGGAGATACTCAAGCCCGACCTAATCGCACCAGGTGTCAACATAATAGCTGGTTGGACCGGTTCACAGGGACCCACTGGATCACCCATTGACAAGAGGCGCGTGGAGTTTAACATTGTTTCTGGCACGTCCATGTCTTGCCCGCACGTGAGCGGCCTTGCGGCGATGCTCATGGCGGCCAAACCTGATTGGAGCATCGCCGCTGTTCGCTCCGCTCTTATGACCACCGCCTACACCACATATAAAAACGGCCACTCAATCCTCGACGTTTCCACCGGAAAGCCATCTACTCCGTTTGATCACGGCGCTGGACACGTGGACCCTATATCGGCCCTTAATCCCGGACTCGTCTATGATTTGGACGTCAACGATTACTTGGGCTTCCTTTGTGCCTCAAATTACACCAAGCCGCAGATTTACATACTCGCCAGGAAGAATTTCACATGTGACCCAACAAACAAATACAGTCTAACTGATTTCAACTACCCTTCTTTCTCTGTACCTCTCCTAGGCACGCAAGTTGGCCGCCGCAGGGGCAGAACTACGGTGGTGAAGTATTCGAGAACGCTCACCAACGTTGGCTCACCGGCAACTTACAATGTGTCGGTTAGTTTAAAAAGCAAATCCGTTATGGTTTCGGTTGATCCAGTGTCGTTGAGTTTCTCCCAATTGAATGAGAAGAAAACTTACACGGTGACGTTTACAGCAGGTCCGAGGCCAACGAATACATTTAGCTCTGGACGAATCATCTGGTCCGACGGAGAGCATGTTGTTAAAAGTCCGATTGCGATTAGCTGGACATAAGTGAACTGGAAACGGAAATAAAAAATTAATTATTGTTTAGGTTTTTCTTTCTTCTTTTGTTTCCAAAAAAAAAAAAATCCAGAAGGGAATGGTAAGTGCGATTTCTAGTGTTTGATATTTTTCTCTAAAAGAGGAAACATGGGAAACCCAAGCCAACATGTGTTTCTTCCTCAATGCACAGTGTTTTTCACAACATGTCTTTGTGTCCAATGGATTTGCCCTTCTAAAATATTGGAAAGAAAAAATATATATTTATAAAGGATGATTTTGTTTTTGTTTTTTTTTTTTAATTAAAAAATAAGTATGATTAGAGTATAGCAATTTTTTATTTTGAAATCAACAACATTTTGTGTCTTTTTGGTTTCAACTTTGAAAAATTATAAATTATTTTTGAAGTATTGATGTAGACCAAAATGTATCATATTGAGGTCGCTTAAATTACATTTATAATCTTTCAATTTTGTTTATTTGGTAGAGATGATGTGTTTTGTGCACTTGATACAGATTTAGCAAGAAATACTCAAATTCAATTAAAAAGGACGCGAAAGTAGATTTCCCGTGCGAGAAACGAAAAATCCAAGCTTGCCACCTCACCGCACATGCGGCCAAGCTCCATCGCACGTGCGGCCCACCTAGGGATCCGTGCAAGGAAAATTCAGTCTATTCGGCTGGAAATAAAAAGTAGAAAAAGAGGCTGAAAATAGGTTCGAAAATATTTCATAGAAAAAGAAGAAGAGGCTAGGGTTTGAAAAAAAAACAACTAAAAGCTTAAAGAATGTTTCCCATGGTGGCTTCTTCCTCCTCCACCTCTTCACACTCCTTCATGAGTGGCTAAGCTACTATTTCTAGGGTTTTAATGAAACCTTAGCCAAGTAAATAATATTTTATTTTTGCTTTTTGATTATGTAAATGTTTAAACAAATTGTATGGTATTTAAGAAGTTTCAAATATATTTTTCAGTATTCTCTTCAAGTATTATTCTTTCTGTGATTGTTGAATACTTTCCATATAATGGTTTTTTGTGCTTTCATGTTTAAGATATGAGACGAGTCATACTACGAGGGACGAGTCGTGTTACTATCTTAGTTTAGAGTGAACGACTCGTATTAGTTGAAATGGTTCGTGCCTATATAATGAACATGTTAATTTTCTTGTTAAAAGTTTCGAACTTGTAGTTGCGAAGTATTATTTATTTTGAACCGTAATTGAATCTCAAATTGAAGCCTTATTTATGTAACTAGTGGTGGACTCATTACTCTAGGTTTTTTTCAAAAATCAATAATTTCAATTTTATTTATAATTGCTAGTTTAATCGTTTTGTTTAATTTAATTATTATTAGTTTATGAATTCCTCAATCTTTTTATCAAAATTAATTTAGGAATTTAACATTTAAATTAGTTTAATTTTCGGTTTATCCCTGTAGATCGATACCTGAACTTACTACTATTCTAAAAAATTTGGTATAATTTAATATTTATATTTAGTGTATGAAACGACCTATCAAGTATCACGTGTTTATATTCTTAATCAATTATAATTTATTCTATCTCTTTATATTTTTTAATCATCTAATATAATATTTTATTTATTTTTTCTATTAATCATAATATTATAAAATATCAATTATTTATATTTCAAAATTACTAAATAATTAGTTTAACTTTTGAGATTCCCACTCCAAAAATTATGATGCTTTAAGTTGACCATAAGTGATCTCGACCTCTCACTTTTGTATTGGTGTCTTGAATATCAATCACGATCACAATGCCCCCGGATGAATCCCACCTCAGTTTCTGTCCTAATCTCGTTACTGGTAAAATCTTTGACTGCGTTTGGTTTAATTTTAAAATTATGATTACTTTTTTAAAATTATAATTTAAATGTAAAATTAAAAATTAAGTTTTGAATAATTAAAAATTTATTTAGTTATGAATTTTGAAATAAATTTTTAAATTTTAAATTTTGAAAAGAGTGGATTGGGTTTATCCAGTCATCCGCCCATTTTTCCAGACATTCGATCAGTTAATCGGAACAGTGCATTTTTTTTTTTTTTGTGTGATTGCAACCACTTATTTGAATATATATATTTAGATATTTTTTAAATATAGAAATTAATTTTTTAAAATTTTTTATAAAAATAATTTAACAATTCCATCACTAATCATCTTCAGCATTATATCATCAAAAGAGTTTTGAGTTTTGAATTTTGAGTTGTGTGTTTAGTTATGAGTTTTGAATGAATTGAGTTTTGAATAATTTTAAACTATATATTTGGTTATGAATTTTGAAAAGTGATTAGAAAAGTTTGCCTTTGGAATCATGATTCCAAAGGCAAACCAAACGGAGCCTTTTAATTCCATTCCCATTTTTGCGAATACTCGTAGATACTTGATATTCACGAATATCCGATCATATTTTAAATAGTCAAAAAAATTAAAATTGTTTGAATTCTTAATATACTAAATAATTTAAGAAAATTTATCCATAAATCTCATATAAGGAATGTTAATCCATTTAGTTCTAAGAGGCTTTTTAAGAACCAATTAATCCTTTTTATTTTGAACAGTTGTATTTATTTGATTTGGTGCCATTTGACTTTAAGTGAATGTCTTTTTATAATTTATTTTTCTAATTTTCTAATTCATTTTTGGGACGGGAATGGAAAGGTAAGGTGTGAAAGATTCTTTTTTAAAAAATTGTTAGTTGAAGTGTTAATTGTCGAGCGTGAAAATCTACATTTCTGTAGTGTGATTTTATAGTGTTACATTGGAGTGTTACATTAAAGTGCTACGTTTGGAAAAAATACATTAGAGAGTTTTTGTATGTTACATTGATTAGAATGTTAGGTTTGAAAAAAATACACTAGGGAGTTGTTTTAGAATGTTACGTTGTTACGTTTGGGAAAAGTACACTAACGATTTTTTTAATGTGTTACATTAGAGTGTTACGTTTAAAAAAAAGTACATTAAGGAGTTTTACTGTGTTACATTAATTGGAATGTTACGTTTGAGAAAAATTGTAACGGCCTTAAAATGCGTGTCACGATGATTGTTATGAAATTATGAATTAATATGATTTAATTTGGAAATATCTGTCTGAATTGGGAAAAATATTTGTTGGGGCTATGACTTTGGAATTAAAATTGACGACCTTAATGGGTTTAGAAATTGAAATTGACAACCTCGGTTTGGCCAAAATTCGATTATGAAGTTCCACTGCACGTACGGCCAAGGCCACCGCACGTGCAGCCAAACAAGGCAGTTTTTTGGTTTCATTTTTATTCTGTTATTCTAATTGCCGGGCCTCCGTTTGCATGGTTTTCACATGTATTTCTTATGTAATTGCATACCACGGAATTAAACGAATGGACATGCTTGAATAACGAAAGAAATGAAGTAACGAATGAACTAAACCGAGAAAGAACCGACTGAAGGAATAAGAAGCCATGTTAGCCACTTGAATGTGTATAATGATAAGATGTGTATTGTGCTGTGTGTATTGTGATTGTAGGTCACAAGTCGAGGACGGCACAACTGTTTCTAGACACTACGGTGAGTAACACATAAATGTATTTTTTGACTAATATGATATGTTCTGTTGAACGTTATATCCTGAAATAACTGAATGATTGTCTATTCTTCTGAAATGTAATGTGGCTTCCATATATTTACGTGGCCCTTACCTGGGGGTAACAATATTGTGGTTTATGTCTATATATTTACATGGCCCTTACCCAGGGGTAACAATACCATGGTTTATGTTCGTATGTTAATGTGACCCTTGTTCGGGGGGTAACAATATCGAACCCTATGTTCATGTGGCCCTTGCTCGGGGGTAACAATACCGAAGTCTATGTTCATGTGGCCTTTGCTCGGGGGTAACAATACCGTAACTTACATTCACGTGGCCCTCGCCTGGGGCTAACAATACTATGGCTACATGTGTACAGAGATATTCGATTGTACTAATTGGAACCACCGTACTGACATGACTGTTTACAAGTACTGATACGACTATCTACAAGTATTGGTATGACGGTTGACACGTATTGATGAGATATGCTAGAAATATAAGAACTGATATAACTGTCTACAAGTATTGGTATGACGGGTGACACGTATTGATGAGATATGCTAGAAAGTTTGAGTTACTAATTTGGAACATCATTTATCACCCCATTTACCTTGTTGTTATTCACTGAGCTTTAGCTCACTGTTATTATGTATATGTATAGGTGAGCGTTTTGGAGGACTAGCTTAGGAGGGGTCTTTAGCCGAGCCACTGTTTTGAAGCTTACTAGGTTTTGGTGCCTCCTGGTTGAAGCTAGGCCGTGTTGACCATTAGCAAGTGTTGGCCCCGGTTTCTTCATGTATGTGTTTTGCATAAGATATGTATATATATGTGGGTAAATTAATGTTTATGTATGTACATGTTTGTTCATATAGATGCACAGCTCATTGGACTATTGGTATTGTTGTATATTACTTCTGCTAGCCCCGTTTATTTTTGATTTGTACAGGAAGGCCTTTGGTAATCTCGGATTACTGGCCGATTACGATATCGAACTTTTAGGGGGCGGGTTTGGGTCGTGACAAAAATACACTAAAGATTTCTTTTAGAATGTTACGTTATTATGTTTGAGAAAAGTATATTAATGAGTTTTTTAGTGTTACATTGATTTGAGTGTTATGTTTGGGAAAAGTGCACTAAAGAGTTTTTAAGTTTGTTACACTGAGTGTTACGTTTAGGTAAGAAGTTTTTGTGTGTTACATTAATTAGAGTGTTACGTTTTGAAAAAATACACTAAAGAATTTTTTATTGTGTTACATTAGAGTGCTATGTTTTTTGAGTGTTACATTAAAGTGTTACATTTGGAGGGGAAAAAAAGTGCACTAGAAAGTTTTTTTTGAAGTGTTACATTTAGTAATTTCAATATTATGAAAAAAATTTACATTTTGGTGATTTATATAATTCACACTAGAATGGAACCTTTGGGTCCATAAGAAAAAAAGGACCAAACAGTTTTGTAACGCCCCGAAATAATTCAACATGAGATAACCCCATTAACTACATTCATTAAACAATGACAACAATTCTTCCCTCTTGACATATTAATAAAGAGTTTATACAAAAGTTTCACATGCGGTATACATTCAATGACAAAAGAACACATGAATCTATAGCATGTGAAGCACCTAATCTCGAAAACAACAAAACGCCCTTAAGGGCTTACATCTTCCAGGGCAATAGCTCGGTTACACAAAATGGTCTCTCGGACCTATACACCTTAGCCATTGGCTTACAAAAGAATTACAACAAAAATAAAAGAGCCATTTACTCTTCTCAAAATATCTACGCCCTCAGTTTGGCGGGATCACCACATCTTTACCTGCACCAAATCCCATAGGGGTGAACACAAAGCCCAGTAGAGAATTCTCACAAAGTATATACAGTTATGCGATTTCAATTAAAATGTAAATGCCAATGCCAAGCTATGCATCCTCTAAAACAAATCCATTTTATGCACTTTTGAAGATTATCGTCTTTCAATGAAATTTACAATCTCAATTTATTTCAAAACTTCCAATTCTTAATCAATATGGGCGATAAATATGACACTGGTAATCCCTAACCTGGTGTCTGCAAGTAGACTCTACAAGTACTATCCAATCGTCATTTTTACCGGTATTAACCGGAAGGCTCGACACCTATCCGCGCTGTTTTCTGGTCTTTCACCACGGACACTCAGGCCAACTTATCAATTTCAACTACACCCCCTATCCGGACTTACCACGTATTTACCCCATTCACATTTCCATGGTTATCATTATAATATCATTCCCTTTCAAAAAAAATAGATGTCTTCAATCTAGAATTTAAAATGCATAATTAATAATGAAAGGGTGTGCAATGCAATGATCTTTCCCATACTTCATAATACTGCTCTATTTCCAATTATCTCTACAACAGTATCAATTTCACAAGGTAACCATGTTATCAACTCATAGCAACAATCAATTCTCATCATGCCCAACTTTCATCAAGATAGCCTCTTCTAGTTTACATGTAATGTTTTCAAGCTCAACTTCTCAATGCTTATAATTTTCACGATGCCATAGTGCACAACATATTGTCATTTCACAATCATACATCATCATGTATCCAACAATAATTTTCTAAAACAAATCCTTCATTATTGACACATCAATAGGATTTTCATTCATACAAACCCCCTTATAATTTCTACATCAATTTGTCATTTTAAATCAAAGGAGGAAGAATTCCATGGATGTCCCCATATCATTATCCAAAATCCCCAATTTCTAGGGTTTTTCAACAAAACCAAACATCTCTCATTTCATGATGAAAAACAACAAAATCATATTTTCTTATGTGTTTCTAGAAGAACAACCTCACAGCTAGAAGGAGAAGTGAGATCAAAACCCATCTCTTCAAAACTTTTTTTACATTTGAAGAAAAACCCAATTATCACAATAACTTCAAGAGAGCTTTTAAATTAACAACAATAAAGCAAAACATGTATATATAACTCAAGAAATTCCTACCTCAAGCTTGATGAAAGAGATGATGAAACCCTAGCTTTAATGGAGAATCCTTCACTCTTCCACTACCCCAAGAAGAACTCTAGCTTAGATCTCCAAAGCCTTGAGAGGAATGATGATGAATTTGAACCCAATAGATTACAAGAATTAAAGAGTTTTAGCGTTTTGATGAGGGTTTCTAGCGAGAAGAAGGAGGAAAAATGGTTTTTAGAGTGAGAGTGAGAAGCCCTAGAATGAGATACAACTCGGCCAAAATGATACAAAAATATAGATTTTCGGACTCAGGCCGACCGCACGTGCGGCGCCCATCCCCGCACGTGCGGAGCGTCTCTTCCGCACGTGCGGCTCCCATCCCCGCACGTATGGCCCTCCACGCGCGCACCTAGCTCCGCACTTGCATATATTGTAGTATGCAAGCCAAGCAAACCCCTGAATTCCGCACATGCGGCTTGGCCTCTCGCACGTGCGGCCTTGGCCCAGCATCCTAGAATTTCTTCACTTCGCTCCCGGGCACTCCGGACCTAGCCCCGTGCTTCTCAGAACAAGAAACTTCAACACCGACACACACAAGAACAAGAGTCTTAAATTGGAAATGATTTCCGAGAGTGCCAACCCAACGAGAACAAAAGAGAGCGAATCCAAAAAGAAGGAAAAGAAAGAGAGGGAAAAAGGCCCGGTCATCACAAGTTTATAAGTTCATTATTTGGGATTTGTTAGTATTTCACCCAATAATTTATCTTGTTTTCATATATATAAACAGTGAGACTTTTAAGATTATTATTTATTTATATTTAAATACAATCACATATTAATATTCCTTCCTTATATATGATTATATATATATATATTATTTATTTATATATATTTTTAATTATATTGGGTTGAGTTTGGATCAGGAGAGGTGATACACACCCCCGCCTCAATCCTATTGCTGGTGACCAAAATATAATCCATCCCTGCCCCCACATAAGTGTCAGGTCGGGTAAAATCTGTCCTATTATGGGGGGTATGGATGAGCCCCACAAATTTGATTAAAATGGTAATCCCTAATCACAAAGCTCAATTATTCTATTTTATTTTTTGTCTTTGGCAAAACTCACAATAAAAAAACCTATAATATTATAGGGATAATGTTTAAATTAGCCATTAAGATTGTTGTTATTATTAGAAAAGTGTATAAGAATTATATTAAAATGTGTAAAATTATTTTGAAATATGTAAAATATATATTGAGATTATAATTTTTTTTTTAATATTTTGTAGTATTTATTGACGGCAACATAGTGCTGTCTAAAAAAATCTCAAATTTTTTCATATTAATGGTGACGGAAAAATGCCGTCACAAAAAGGAAACTTTGCCGTCGCAAAAAAAGGGCGATGGCAACGTGCCGTCGCTAAAACCTTTTTGTGACCCCCTTTGTTGCGACCTCCCACTTGTTGTCGCTAAAAGTCATATGCCGTCGCAAAAAACTTTTTGGGACGGCATTTTCAGTATTTGCGACAGCATTTTGCCGTCGCAAAAAGTCAATTTTTTTGTAGTGGTAAAACACCATAAACTTATTTGTTTGAATATATTGAATAGGGGGGGGGGGGGGATTGTAATTCAATTGATAGTTAGTTACTCTATTATTTGACTAGAAATTATACATGTCTTATAAATGCCTAGAAATGATTATTCTAATAAATCTCATATTTAATTGGAAAATTATGAATAGCGATAACTATCCTTTTAACTTGTTTAATATGTAATAAATTTGACCTTATAATTTTAGGGTATAAATTTCAAATCATAAATTTTTGAACCACTTAGTCCTATCTTTTATTTTATGCACTGATAAGTCTCATTTGAGTAGTAATGACGTTTATTGTTGGAAAATGGTTTTATATAGGCATATATTTTTAACCCAATTTGGGTGGACCCCAAACGTCTTTTGGGGTGGGTCCGAAGAGGTGAAGACGGAACGTCAACCATTTTTTAGTGAATGGAAAGTTGACGTCGTTTTCGGGTTTAACATTAATTTTTTAGATAAAATTCATTTGAATTTTTTCTATAAAAAATTGTTGTGGGAATTTAATTTTAAATTTATTTTTTGGTTTCCTTAAGTGGTTTCCTAAAACATGTTTAAACTATCTAAGTAGTTTAAATATATATATATATATATTTAAATAATTTAATATATATATTTATATGTTTCTATAAATTAAGTTCCAAACAGTTGGTAAACTGTTCAACCACCACCATTGGATCCTTTTTTGTTTGAAAAAGTTGTTCATTTCAAACGGACAGATTCTTTGTTCAAACGGTCAACTTTTTTGGAATTGAAATAATGCACCTTTTCACTTCTATAATTTGATGCCTGTTCGGGACTATTTGCTGGATATAAATACCATTAATTCTAACAGTTTTGGGATCTGTTTTTCCGATCCGTGATTTTGAGTCTGAGTTTTTTTCTCTTTGCAGTACAATTTTTTTTTTTGCATTATTTTTTCATTCTAGTTTTAGAATAAATATTTCAGAAAGTTAGAACACAGGTTTGGTTCGCCGAACAAATTTATTTGAAGTGCTTCTATAAATTTGTGAAGATCATTGTATCTTGGGAGATAGACGCCATTCAACCGTAAGCACCATAGCGGGGCGAATCTGTCTTAAGGACAGAGTGTCACACACTCGACTTGGTCTTGAAATTTATTTGGTTCAAGAAATAAATTCGGTATGTTTATTTAATTATTTTGTTTGAATTATTTCAGTTCTTTTTATTTACTCAGAAGATTGTTCCAACAATCTTAAGACAGATTCGAATTATTCTGTTTACAGAATTTTTCGTTTGTTTCCCTTTTTCTTTCTTCGTAAATAATTTCGAAAGAAAATTATTTTCTGTTGATTTACAAAATAATATTCTGGTTGGAAAAACAAATAGTGATTATATGCTATTTGATAGATAGTAGTAATATACTGTCTCTTTTCTTTGACAACAACTAGTAGTACGATACTGGTGTCATTAACAATTCAGAATATATTTTTGTGGAATTTTTTCAGAAATTAATTTTGGGTTTTAGAAATTATTTTTTGAGTTTTCATTAATTAAAATTCTGTTTTCAGTATTTTAATTATTGGAGTGTAACAAGAGATTTAAATTTTTGTGTGAAATTAATTTGGTTAAATAAAATTTTATTTTATTTCCAGATTAATTGAAAAATAAAAGTTATATTCTTATTTCTTTTATTTTACAGAATTTAATTTTCTGTGTGGAATTATTTTGGTTAAATAAAATTTTATTTTATTTTCAAATTAATTGGAAATAAAAGTTACAATTTTTGTTTCTTTTATTTTTACAGAATTTTAAAATTCTGTTTTTTTTTTTGTTTTAATTTTCTGTGTAGTATTAAATTCTAATTATAATTGTGGTTTATAATTTAGAATTTATGGCTACTAAAACTGGTCAAACTAATGTTCAGACCAGTACTGGTATGGTGATTGTCATTACGCCAACCTCTCCGTATGTTGGGACTGTGCCAGTGAATCATGGTGGAAAACCAGAGAAGTTCTTAAGAACTGATTTTCGTAAAGGCAAAGGAAGATCAAGTAAGAAGGTTGCTAAAGCCAAAATGACCGAAATGGATAAAATTTCCAATGGTGTAAATGTCATAAATCTTTCTGCAGTTGTTTCCGAGGCAAATCTTGTCGGAAATCCTAAAGAATGGTGGGTGGACACTGGTGCTACTCGCCATATTTGTGCCGACAAAAAGATGTTCACATCTTACTCTACAGTGGACAATGGTGAACAACTTTTTATGGGCAACTCCTCGACTTCTAAAGTTGAAGGACAAGGAAAGATTATTCTAAAGATGACATCTGGAAAGGAACTCACTCTCAACAATGTGCTGCATGTACCGGACATTCGCAAGAATTTAGTTTCCGGATCTTTGTTGAGTAAGAATGGGTTTAGACTGGTTTTTGAAAGTGACAAGTTTGTACTTACCAAAAACGGGATGTATGTAGGAAAAGGTTATATGTCTGATGGCCTTTTCAAGTTAAATGTAATGACTGTTGTACCCTCTGGTATTAATAAAGATACATCTTCTTCTTACTTGCTTGAGTCTTCAAATTTATGGCATGGTAGACTAGGACATGTTAATTATGGATCTTTGCGTAGATTAATTAATATGGAATGTTTACCTAAATTTAACATTGATTCAAATCATAAATGTGAAATTTGTGTTGAGGCAAAATTATCTAAAACTCCTTTTCATTCAATTGAAAGAAGTACGGAACCACTTGAATTAATTCATAGTGACATTTGTGATTTTAAATCAATTCAAACAAGAGGTGGAAAAAGTATGTAATCACTTTTATAGATGACTATACTAGATATAGTTATATTTGTTTAATTCGAACCAAGGATGAAGCTTTGGAAACTTTCATTCAATATAAGAATGAAGTTGAAAATCAACTTGGTAAGAAAATCAAGAAACTTAGAAGTGATAGAGGTGGTGAATATGAATCACCTTTTGGTGAATTTTGTAAAGAACATGGAATAATTCATCAAACCACCGCTCCTTACTCACCTCAGCAAAATGGAATTGCTGAAAGGAAAAATAGGACTTTAAAAGAAATGATGAATGCCATGTTGATCAGTTCTGGATTACCTCAGAACTTGTGGGGGGAAGCAATACTTTCTGCTAATTATATACTTAATAAAGTACCCCGAAAGAAAGTAAATCAAACACCTTATGAATTGTGGCATGGAAGAGTACCATCCTACAAATACTTAAAAGTGTGGGGGTGTTTGGCTAAAGTGGCTATTCCTAGTCCTAAAAAGACTAAGATAGGTCCTAAGACCATTGATTGCATTTTCATTGGTTATGCCAAGAATAGTAGTGCATATCGGTTTTTGATTCATAAATCAGAACATACCGAAATGCATGTAAATACTATTATTGAGTCAAGGAATGCATCATTCTTTGAACATGTATTTCCAAAGAAGACTGGACAAGAGACTAGTAATAATAAGAGATCTTTTGATGCTATTATTAGTAATGATCAAGAACATGATCAAGAGCAAGAGGTAGATCAAAATGAAGAAGAGGAACCTAGGCGTAGTAAACGTGCTAGAACCTCAAAATCTTTTGGTCCAGATTTCCTAACATTTTTGTTAGAAAATGAGCCTTTAACTTTTAAAGAGGCTATGTCCAGTCCTGAAGCTCCTTTATGGAAAGAAGCTGTCAACAGTGAAGTTGAATCCATCTTGCAAAATCACACTTGGGAATTAGTGGACTTGCCACCAGGTTGTAAACCTCTTGGGTACAAGTGGATTTTCAAAAGAAAATTAAAAGCAGATGGATCAATCGACAAATACAAGGTAAGACTTGTAGTCAAAGGTTTTAGACAGAAAGAAGGTC
Source organism: Camellia japonica (assembly GCA_030407325.1). Lineage (NCBI taxonomy): Eukaryota > Viridiplantae > Streptophyta > Magnoliopsida > Ericales > Theaceae > Camellia > Camellia japonica. Next base: position 141,840,878 of record JAPPVO010000059.1, on the reverse strand, counting down.
TAGATTACTTTGACACATACTCACCGGTTACTAGAATAACATCCATTAGAATGCTAATTGCCATAGCATCTCTATACAATCTAGAAATTCATCAAATGGATGTTAAAACCGCTTTCTTAAATGGTGAGTTAAATGAAGAAATTTACATGGAACAATCAGAAGGGTTTTCTGTTCCAGGGAAAGAAAAGAAAGTGTGTAAATTGGTTAAATCATTATATGGTTTAAAACAAGCCCCAAAGCAATGGCATGAGAAATTTGACAAGGCAATGATGTCAAATGGATTTAAAATTAATGAGTGTGACAAATGTGTTTATATTAAAAACACAGACAAAGGTTATGTCTTTGTATGTCTTTATGTAGATGATATGCTCATCATTGGTAGTAATAATGATATGATTAAAACTACTAAGAAAATGTTGAATAAACATTTTGACATGAAGGACATGGGCATTGCTGATGTAATTCTTGGTATGAAAATTACCAAAACATCAGAAGGTTATACTTTGTCACAATCTCATTACATTGAGAAAATACTTGACAAATTCAGCAAAGATGATGATCATCTTGCTAGAACTCCTGTAGATGTTAATTTGTATCTTTCTAAGAATATACAGGAAAGTATTTCTCAATTAGAGTATGCCCAAATTATTGGAAACTTAATGTACTTGATGAACTGCACTCGCCCAGATATAGCTTATGCAGTAAGTAAATTAAGTAGATATACGAGTAATCCGGGAGTAGAACACTGGAAAGCAATTATAAGGGTTCTAAGATATCTTCGATTTACTCGTAACATTGGGCTTAATTTTACTAGATATCCAGCAGTACTTGAAGGATACTGTGATGCAAATTGGATATCGGATACTAAAGACTCGAAGTCCACCAGTGGGTATGTCTTTACTCTTGGTGGGGCGGCTGTATCTTGGAAATCTTCCAAACAGACTTGTATTGCTAGGTCTACTATGGAATCTGAATTCATAGCTTTAGACAAAGCAGGGGAAGAGGCTGAATGGCTTCGCCACTTCCTTGAAGATATTCCAATTTGGCCAAAACCGGTGCCTGCTATATGCATACATTGTGATAGTCAATCAGCTATAGGTAGAGCACAGAGTCATATGTATAACGGTAAGTCACGACACATTCGTCGTCGACATAACACCGTGAGACAACTACTCTCTAATGGAATTATTTCCATAGAATATGTTAAGTCTAAAGACAACATAGCGGATCCACTAACCAAAGGGTTAGCAAGAGAGTTAGTTGAGAATTCATCGAGGGGAATGGGACTAAAGCCTATTAAATAAGAGTTACCACAACGGCAACCCAACCTAGTTGACTGGAGATCCCAAGATCTAGGTTCAAAGGGACAACCGAGTTGTGATTGACTCAGAAGGATCACTGGGGAGTCTAACTCCTACCCATTTCTATGATGAAATAGTGATGTCTGCAGCGTTTTAGGTTAAGTAATACTTTTAATGATTCTTATATCTAGGTATACCTAGTGGAGTATGGCAGGATACTCTTCATAAGAATCACCTATGTGAGTGTGAACTGGGCCGGTTCTGTGAGATTTGTGAAGGGCTACAATTCTCTAGAGCACTCATGAAGACCAGGTTGTTCAGGGCCAAAATGAACACAATAGTGAGAACTAAACTGTGTCTGGGGATAATCTGTGTGAGTTCTATTGTCTTGATTTACACAAACGGCTGAACAGTTCAAGACATCGTGTTCACTGATTAGCTAGTAAATCCGATAGTGTCTCACAAGGGAAGGTTCAAAGCCAAAAGCTACCTATCATTTGCAGAATATTTTCAATTTCTAAACTCTCTGATTAGATCATGTTGTTGCATTTTCTCTCCGTCAAATTCCATTCATGTGGGGGATTGTTGGAAAATGGTTTTATATAGGCATATATTTTTAACCCAATTTGGGTGGACCCCAAACGTCTTTTGGGGTGGGTCCGAAGAGGTGAAGACGGAACGTCAACCATTTTTTAGTGAATGGAAAGTTGACGTCGTTTTCGGGTCTAACATTAATTTTTTAGATAAAATTCATTTGAATTTTTTCTATAAAAAATTGTTGTGGGAATTTAATTTTAAATTTATTTTTTGGTTTCCTTAAGTGGTTTCCTAAAACATGTTTAAACTATCTAAGTAGTTTAAATATATATATATATATATATATATTTAAATAATTTAATATATATATTTATATGTTTCTATAAATTAAGTTCCAAACAGTTGGTAAACTGTTCAACCACCACCATTGGATCCTTTTTTGTTTGAAAAAGTTGTTCATTTCAAACGGACAGATTCTTTGTTCAAACGGTCAACTTTTTTGGAATTGAAATAATGCACCTTTTCACTTCTATAATTTGATGCCTGTTCGGGACTATTTGCTGGATATAAATACCATTAATTCTAACAGTTTTGGGATCTGTTTTTTCCGATCCGTGATTTTGAGTCTGAGTTTTTTTCTCTTTGCAGTACAATTTTTTTTTTTTGCATTATTTCTTCATTCTAGTTTTAGAATAAATATTTCAGAAAGTTAGAACACAGGTTTGGTTCGCCGAACAAATTTATTTGAAGTGCTTCTATAAATTTGTGAAGATCATTGTATCCTGGGAGATAGACGCCATTCAACCGTAAGCACCATAGCGGGGCGAATCTGTCTTAAGGACAGAGTGTCACACACTCGACTTGGTCTTGAAATTTATTTGGTTCAAGAAATAAATTCGGTATGTTTATTTAATTATTTTGTTTGAATTATTTCAGTTCTTTTTATTTACTCAGAAGATTGTTCCAACAGTTTTTGTACATAGTGGTAGCGCGTGTTGTCCCAAATGTTATGGGTAAATTAGGGATTTGGTGATATGGAAATTATGTTTGTGCTTAAAAACTTACTATAGTCTTTTTCTGTTTTCCTTCCATCCCAATCAAAATAGAAAAGACGAAGATGGAACTATTATGGATTCCCGATATTAATGGGTATAGATTGCTTTGTTTGTTGTTTATTTGATTTTGGCGATATTAAACCCTATCTTTTTGTTGCCAATTTTAACGTTTGGTTCCCTCCAAACCTTAGAAATACATCATTTCTATCAATACAGCGAGTATGATTGAGAACTACATCATTCCGTCGTTGGGTTGACGTTACCGATGTATAACCGGCGTGTGTACACTCCTTATTGCGTGGGCGGCGGCGTCAAGTATATGTTTCAATGTTGTTATTTTACTTCTTTGATAAATATTTTGATTGTGTTGTCGATATCGTTGTCTATTTTTGTATGTAATGTTGTGTCGGTAATATTATAGGTTCACATTGTATTGTTGTTGTATGTGAATGGTAATGTGGGTTTAGAGTACATTGGGATTTTAGTGGTGTGGTCATTGTTTTGTTGTGGGTTCTGTATGTGTAGATGTCATTTAGCAAGCTGGTGTAATTCTGTGTTGCCGAACAATGATTGTGTTGTGTAACGTTGTGGTTTTTGTTAGCCACATTTTGTCATTGTGATGTTTGTATTAACATGTGTTTTGTACACGTGAAATGGCCCCTGTTTGTTGATATGTTATGGTTATTGGGGATACAGTAGTGTTAGTTAATGGCCCCGTTTGGTGTAACTGTTAAAACAAATTATAGATTATAACTTAACAGATTATAAATTATGACTTTAATCAGAAGTTGTTAATCTGTTTGGTGTAACTGTTGAATTATAAATTTAAGTTGCTGAATAGTATTTTTTAATTAACTTTTATTTTTTGTTATTCACTATTTGTCTACGTTTCTCATAATAATAATAATAATAATAATAATAATAATAATAATAATAATAATAATAATAATCTATAGTCCATTTGAATCTTTTTTCTATATTTTAAAAAATAAAAAATAAAAAAAATCTAAGAGTATAACCGTAAATTAACACGTCCATAGCAGAAACTGATAATCAGAAGTAAGCGGTGAGCAGTTTCTCAGAATCAACTTTTTTGAGTTAAAATAAGTTGTTAGAATCAGATGCTATTTGAAATAAGTTTAACCAAACAGCAAAAAAGCCCAAACAAACACCCCCAATGGTTCGAGTCATTTGGATGTTAATTAATGTCAATGTCACTACAAAAAATTAAGATTTTAGAAACTAAAATTTAAGGATAAAATTATTTTTTAGAGACTAAATATTTTTGTTGCGAAAAGTGTTATTATTATATTTTAGCAACAAAAATTAAACATTAGTGATGAATTATTATCTTTTTGGGGTCAAATTTTTTGTCTAAAAAAATATATTTTTTTAAGACCAAATTATTTTATCCCTAAAAGTCTATTTATTAGTGACATTTTTAAAATTTTGTTGCTAAAAGCCTTGTTTATGACTTTTCAGAACGACTTTTTAGCGACTATCCTCACGACGATAGAAATTGGTCCTTAAATGTCTTTTTGAACAAAATTTTCATTTTTAGAGACAAAAAAATTTAGTCTATAAAACTCTTATATATTGTAGTGTGTTATAATGTTAATGTTATAATAAGGACGAACACCAAACCAGTAACATCACAAATGGGGTAACATCATCTACCTATAAATCACTCAACTAAATCTCCAACAAAAAACAATAGAAACGTAAAAATCTACTTTACCCACACACACCCAACATTAGGTAAAAAAAAATCTAAACAAAATCACATACAAAGACAAACAAGTAAATTTTCAAACCCCCAAATCAATGAAATACGAATAAAAATGACTAATTGATTTGAAAGAAAACTTGTAGAACTAAATGAAATAACTTTTTCTCTAAATGAGATTTATGAGTAATTTTTCCATAATTTTAGTAGTAAATTTTTTGCTTAGAGCATTAGTATCAAGCTCTTCAAAATTTTAGTCAAATTATAACTTAAAAAGTCTTTTTTCTATTTTAGCTAGTCACCCCACTGCATCAAACTCTCTATTTTAACTCAGTCCTATTAAAATATTTGTTATTCTTTTTTTTTTATAATTAAATTGATGAGCTATTAACCGAACAATTTTTATGTTTTACAAAAGGTAAAACTGGAGGAAATGTTTAAAAAAAAAAAAATTGGCCGTTGACCGGCCGGATGTCTGGGCGGACATCCGATATCCGTGTTGTAGCGATGAACAGTGCCTCGCTTGTTGTAACGAGTTACTGTAGCACTCGTAAATTAGTGATCTACTGTAGCAAGATTGATGGAGGCCCGTTTTTAATGAACAGTATCATCAAACTAGCTAAAAAATGATTTTAGCTAGTTTGATGCACAGGGACGGATCCAGGATTATGACTTTGGGGGGGCCAAAGTACATTTGACTTCTAACCAATAAAATTTGAAGTTTAATATCAATTTCTACTAACATAAAAAAAAATCAATAATGTTACGATAAAATATTGAACTATATATACATATTGAACTAAAACATTAAACCATCATTACCAATTTGAATAATCAAAACATATATATATACATATATATATATATATATATATATGATTTGCGCGCCTCTGTCGTGTCCGTCGAAAATCGCGTCGGACACACGTCCTCGCTTTTGCGTCAGCTGACCGACAAAAACGAGACGGGTCAATCAACGGCCTCAGCTCTCTCTCCCTCTTGTCGTCTTCTCCTCTGTCTTTGTCTTAATCACTCTCTTCTCCTTCTTCTTCCCCATTCGCTTCCATCCATTTCTTCGTCTTCGTGAGAGAGAAAGAACAGAGAGACTGATCAGAGCAGAAAAGCTGCCAAAAACGACCCTCCTTTCGATTACATCTCTCTCTCCTACTACACGGCTTCCCCATTCCGTTCCCTCACTCTGTTTCCGGACCTGAACGATCCCATAAGCTCTGCTGGACCGAGTGCCCCTACTCTTATTCTTCCTGTCATTCCTCTGCCTAACCTTCCTATGATGTCGATTGAGCAAATTATGGCAGCTCAATCAGACATTGAAGCCAATCATTTCACATTGACGTCCTGTATTGAAACAGTGACTGCAGTCACAAAATTGGCTCACCGATTGCAGAACAGGACGAGTGAGCTCCATCAGGTCAACGCCTAACTCTCTCTACTTCAGTGCATGTACAAGGATGCGCGAGCAGAAATAGGCGCACTGAAGGCCGAAAATAAAGAGCTTAAACGGAAGACCACCTCTATGGCCCGATTTGGAGCAACGTCGTTCTTGGCCTTTGATAGTCAACGTAGAGTCGTCGCTCTAGACAAAAGAAGGGGGGCATGAGTGTCAAAGGTCGCCCAAGGTGATAAAAAGAAGAAGAGAGCGGTGGAAGAGGCGAGTAAGTGAGGTTGGCGTATGACCGGAAAAAAAAATGAAAGGTTGTTTTTTTTTTTTTTTTTTTTTTTTTTTGAAATATGTTTAGTTTAATCGGCGTATGGCCGTAAAAAAAAATGAAGGGTCTTTTTTTTTTTTTTTTTTGTGTTAATGTAAATATTTGTATTTTGAGTTGTTTTTGTTTTTATGTTTAAGTACGGAAAAATGAAATGAAAAAGCAGAAAAAAAAAGAAGAAAATTAAGCCCAAACAAAAAATAATAATAAGAAAAAAATAAAAATAAAAGAATTAAGCCTAATAGCAAAATAAAATAAATAAAATAAATTTTAAAAAATAATATGTGAGGTGCAAGCTCATAAGTGTGATATCATTTAAAAAAATTTAAATAGATTATTATATATGTTAACTAATTCAAAAAAAAAAAAAAATTCCAAATAGTTTAAAAATTGGGGGGCTACTCTATATAATTTTGACATTATCTAAAAAAAATTTGAGAGTGCAAACTCCTATAATTTTAAATTATTTTAAATTTTTTAGTATAATATATGATATTTTTCAAATTTTTGAGGATGTGGCCCCCCGCCCCGCCCCGCCAAAAAGATCCATCCTTGTTGATGCGGATGCTCTGAGACGTGCAACATGTTTCAAAGTCCATTAATTAATACAAAGTTTGTTGAACCCCTCCAAAATTATTAATTAAATGTAAATATAATTTATTTGGGTACGTATGTTAGAAGTATTTGGATATGTACACTTTTATAATCATCATTCTCTGTCAAAATATCTCTTAAGATTATATTTTCAATATTTAGACGAGAAAGAAATAAACGTAAATCTATTTACACTCATTTTCGAGTGATTGACAACAAGTGAACTATATTATTTTTGTTTTGAACATTGGAAATGTACTTTTTTTTAAATATTATTTGGCTAATATAAAAAGATAAGATAAGATAAGATTATTAGATATTAGAGAATAATTTGCCCATTTTCAAAAAAAATTCAAAATGCTAAAAAAACCGTTATGCATGTTTGCAAAATAAAATCTACTTCAAAACTATAAAAAAAAAAAAAAAGAAAAAAAAAAAGAAGAAGAACATATCCTAATTAAAAAAATTCCAATCCATTCACAACATAAACTAAAATTAATACTTAGGGGTCAATTTATTCATTTAACAAGCAAATAAGGAAGATGAATTAGTCCAACCATTTTTATACCACCCCCATAAGATTGAGTTATCTCATTACGACGAATTAGTCCGACCAAACTATTAGTTTGACTATCACTTTTTTAACCAAACAATAGATTAATTAATCTGTTAGACATGAAATCCAATCATGTAACCTCAATCTCATAAAACAAATGCCACCTACATGGAGACACCCATTATATGTCCAAGGCACAACAAACATTTAAAAAACATCTTCAATTTTGGCATTCAACCCAACAAAATCGTCATTTTGAGAGAGAGACATGTTTCTTTAATTGTGTTTGTTTTTTTTTTTTTTCTTTTTTAAATTTTGGGTAGGTATTTTGTAAATCCCTAATGTCAGAAGTGAGAGATTTCTGACCTACGTATGAGTCGGTTTTTTGTTTTGGGGTTTTAAATGTCTCACTAAAAACCCACTTTTAAAAAAATAACATGCATACCCAATTATGATAGGGTATGACATTGATATTCTAATCCAAAAGTTATACTTAATTTTCAAATTCAATAATGTAACAATCAATTAGAATATATAAGACAATCTCTTTCTAAAAAATGAACTTATATATCATTTTCTCCTATTCTAGACCAAAAACTATTTGAAATCTACATGTGAGTTCCATCTCAATCCAAACCTATTTGAAATGGGCTTTGAATTTTTGAGTTTCGAAATCCTGGAAGTCCAATGGGCCTATATCCACTTCAATTCCTTGTCGACTCAGGCTTCTCCACTGTCCGTCGTATGAAAAAGGATATGTGTTTCTAAAGTTTGGCTTTTGAAAATTTAATAATCAACAATTTAGTTCAATAGTTTTCTCTCCCCCCAACCCAGAGGTTAAAAATCAAAATTTTATTTCAGATTTATTAAAACTGAAATAAATATAAAATTTCAAATATTTCTTTTATTTTTTATTTTTAGTTTTTAGGCGACGTAGCCTTAAGCCCAAAATCCAAACCTAACTTCTACCCCTAAAATTCATTACTACCATCGTGTCAAATTCTTTTAAATTTAAAATTTATCACCACAATCAAAACTATATACAATTTTTTTTGGAAAAATAACCGATAAGTCTTATTTTGTTCTTAAAATTACTAATGAGTCCTATCAAGTTTTGATATGGATAACTAAGTCCTATTTGTAATAAAAGTTTCCCAAAAGATTCATTACTCCATAATAGTGTGTCTTATCCCAATTTTACCCTTCCTATTTAATATGAACGACAATTTTATATAATTTTAACTTAATTAAAACTTAAAATTTTAATTGTAAACATTATTAATCTTATACTTATAATTTTGTTTATGAAAAATCATTTGATTTGAACTATTAAAAATAATTTAATTATAAAATTTCTAACAAATTAAATTTATTTATGAACTTTTTTGTTCATATTTTAATGAAAAAGATGAAATGAAAATAAAATATATTATACTATTATGAACAGTTGAATTTTTTTATGTATAGCAATTTATAAAAAAAATATGATATATTTGTTAATATTGAAATTTGATAATTGAACTTTTTGATAATTTTTTTATTGTGATTTATGATTTTTTTTAATACAATATTATAATTTTTATAATTAAAAATATTATTCTTAGGTTAAAAATATTTTCATATAAGTTTTATTATTTGGACATCAGATCATAATTCTCATATTTAAGGTATTGTATGGATAATTTTACTCTTACAATATTTTTTGAATGCTTAACAATTTGGTGATATGAACATTCATGTTTTATAGTGTGAATATTCAAATTACGGGACTTTCACACTGTTAATGTGAATATTATTATTAGGGGTATGTTGGTAACTATGTCATCCATCGGATTTATTAGAACACAAGAAAATAATTTGGCCTAAGTGGAATATACGTAGGTGAAAAATGATTTGTAAATAACTGACACAAAAATAATTTAGAATTAATTATGTTTTGACCTTTTTTTAAATTAATTTTCTAAATTTCATTACGTTCTAAGCTTTTAGAAATAAAAAATACATATCATAGTTTAATTGGTTAAAAAAAAAATTATAAATTTAAAAAATTACATTTACGATAAAAAAAATGAATACATTTTGTCTTATTAATTTTGTAATTTTAGTTTATTCTATGTCAAACTTCACCTGATGATATAATAAATTACATTTGTCAATATACTAATTATTCTTTATCTATTTTGTAAATTAAACATAAAAATTTGCCTACCCATGTTTAAAATTATAATTTACCTAATGTCATACCTCTCCTATTAAAATGAATAATGGTTATTTTCTAGGGTTATAATAAATATCAGAAATATGAACATGTCATTCATTTTAATTTTTAAACTTGTGTAAAAATTTTATGTATTTATGTTTAAACTATTACATGGATTTTTAGTTATATTTATGAATTTAAAAAAAAAAAAAAAACTATTGAAGATCTAGTCAATATGAACTATGAAATATATTCTATTTCTAACTTTGGATTTAATCTAAAAAATTTATCAGTTAATTAATAATAAATTTAAACTTTATGTTTAAATTATATCATAGTTTGCTATGTTGTGGCATAGATGAGATACTTTGAGGTGTCAATATTAGATTAACATTAAGAGTAATCTAGAAACTAAGTTCAAATTTATTTTTGATGATACAGTTCGTTCCCGGTGGATGGCCTGGACCAATCCAAGCTCCTCGAGTACACGTCCGAGTGGCGAAGCCCACCAGATGACCTGCAAATAAGTCCAATGGGGAACGGGGTAGGCCCCCAGTGAACCCTTCGACGAGCAAGTTAGCGAATGGAGATGATGTATGTAGGGAAGGATAGGAGATAGAAAACTTAACCTTCTTCTTGTCTTCCATGCTTGCTTATATTCTTTGGTAATCATTTCACTGTCCCTTCCGACGTGCCTCTCACGCCGAAAGTCTGTGTTGTAGCTTGTCTTGTACATGATAAGGTGGCGCTGTTCCGACGAGGAGGTGTTGTCGTAATAAATGCTGTGATGGGCTGCATTAATGGTGATGTATTGTGGCAATAACTTTGCAGATCTTTGTCTGCTGACGTATCCTGTTCTGCACCTGCCATGTGTCCGAGTATCATTGGCCTTCCCTGCTTAGTTGGCCTCCAGCTGTCCTCGGTTTTACTACCCGGGTTATGCAATGGAGTCTAAATGGTGGGCTTGGATTTGTTCACTGTGGGCTGTGGTCCTTGTGGGCCTATCCATGTCAATTTTTATACTAATTATTGGCATAAGTTGGTTTTAATTTATATTCAATCAATGAGTTATTGGGTCCACTTGTTTATTTAATTCTTAAATTGGTAAATATCTTTTAAATGATAAAATATGCAGTAAATATTTTGATACTTAAAATATTCTTAATTTTTTAGATGTCACGTGTATTTTTTAGTTTTTTAAAAATAAAATTTTGATTCATATCTTTTAATAAATATTTTTAAAATTTGAAATTATATAACACTACAGTTATATTTTGAATTTCCTTTTTAAAAATTTTAAATTTCAAATTAGATATGAATTAAAATATGGGTTTTTTTTTTTTTTGGTACTTTCTACATAAAGATTTTAAATTTAAAAATTATAGATTTAATTAAATTGGTCACCTCAGATTATTACAGATCCTTTGTCGTATTTATTATCAAATGAAACTTGAAAAGTTATCATATTGATTATTAAAGTATTTAATGAAAGGGAAAAGTCAGGGATCATGAAAATGATCATGAAAGATTTATGATCTTTGAATTACCTTGATTAGTGTGTGGTACTTTATTCTAAGTGTAATCCAAGAGTCATAAAGCTTTCATGATTATTTTCATGAAAGATTTTTCATGATACCTAGCATTGCTGTTAATGAAACGGTAAAAAACATATCAATAAAATGGAAAGAACAAATAGTATAATTACAAATGTATTTTTATATTTAAAATTTCCAAAATTTTAGAAAATTAGATTAGAATTTGGGGCATTTATTCATAAATTCCTCTTCATCTACTTATGTTTTATTTTTTTCAAATTATTTTCTTATATATGAATAAGTCCTATAGGTGACATAATTATCAAAATTCTTATAATAATAATATTCATATTAACAGTGTGAATGTTCTATGATGTGTAAGAATAAAATTATCAAATTGCCAAATTGCTAAGTTTTCAAAAAATATTTGTAAGAATAAAATTATCCATCAAATACCTTAAATATAAGAATTAGGATTTGATAAATCAAATGTCCAAATAACAGGACTTATTGGAATATAATAATATGTTATGGACTAATTAAAATATAAGTACTTGAAAAATGATTTCCTAATAAATCTCCTTAAAACTTTGAGCTTCAAATGAGCAATAATATTTTTCCTTGTATAATAGTATAGATTTTAAATTTCAAGTTCGATACAAATTAAATATGGGTTAAATAATGCTATAATTTTTATTTGTTTTACTTTTCTTATAATTTTTTTTTTTAAATTTCAAAATTATAGATACGATTAAATGAGTCAACTCATATTATTGCAAATTCTTTACCATATTTATAATAAAATAAATATTGAAAACTTACTATATTAATTATTATATTATTTAATGAAATGGTAAGAAAAATATTAATGACATAGAAAGAATGAATAGTATAATTACAAATGTATTTTTTAATTTGAAAATTTGAAAATTTAAAAAAATTAGATTAAAACTTCTTAATTTTTTAGATGCCAAATGTATTTTTTAGTTATTTAAAAATAATTTTTTTATTAATATCTTTTAATAAATATTTTTTAAAATTTAAAATTATATAAGACTACTATTATATTTGGAATTTCTTTTTATAAATTTTAAATTTTAAATTGAATATCGGGTGCTACATGCACCAATTAGTGTATTAATTAGTGTACCAATACTAGTTATGACATTATTATTGACCTCTCTCATTAATCACATTACAAATATCAAAAACTTCTTAAATTATGCAACATCATCAATTAGTGCACTAGTTAGTACACTAATTAATGCATATAACATTATTCCTATCAAAAACCTCTTAAATTATGTCACATTATCAATTGGTACATGCATATAGCATTATTCATTGGATATGGATTAAATATGTTTAGTATTTTCTTTTTTTTGTACTTTTTATAGAAAGATTTTTAAATTCGGAAATTATGAAAACAATTAAATGGGTCAACGCAAATTATTGTAAATTCTTTTTCATATTTATAATCAAATAAAAATTAAAAAGTTACCATATTAATTATTAAATTATTTAATTAAAAATAGATTAAATATGGCTAGTTTTTTTTTTTTTTGTACTTTCTATAGAAAGATTTTTAAATTCGGAAATTATGAAAACAATTAAATGGGTCAACTCAGATTATTGTAAATTCTTTTTCATGTTTACAATCAAATAAAGATTAAAAAGATACCATATTAATTATTAAAGTATTTAATTAAATTGTAATAAAAATACCAATAAAATTGAAAGAACAAAAAGTATAATTACAAACGTATTTTTTATATTTAAAAATTTTAAAAATTAGATTAGAATTTTAATCCTTGGAGTGGCAATAATGTTTTTGCTTACATAATTGTACAGATTTTAAAATAAAATTTGTTGGTACAACATTTAATTTGGAATTTGAAAAAAAAATAAATTTGATGATACTACATAGGTCAAAATATTAGATTCATTTTTTAAACCAAATGACCTGACAGTCTAATGACTATGTAATGGAGTATTTCTATTCAAAATTGCTTCCTACCCCCAGCTGGGGGTCACCCCAGTGACGTGTCACTCGGGGGTTGGCCCAAAAAAAAACAGTTTTTTTTTTTTTTTTTTTTTTTAAGTCTCGGCCAGTGGGGGCTCGCCACCTCACTGGGGGTGCGACCCCCACTGGGTGTACGCAGCATTGTTGATTTCTATTACATATGTAATGACTAAAAAATAAGAATGTCATTTTATAATTAGTTTAAATTAAAAAAAAAAAAAAACATTATAGTTATTGTTAGATGATATAATAGAATCTCTCTATTATAAATATGTATGGGAGAGAGGATTACAATCAAAAAAAGATACAGATTGTATATCATTTTCTTTATTAGGAAAAAGAAAAAGAAAAAGAAAAAGAAATAGAAATGTGATGGTTAAAGCCCTCCAAATATCAGAGAATAGTGGATAAAGGGAAGAAGGTGAGATGATGTTCTTTCTCTTTTTCCAGAAAAATAAATTAGCAGTGAAGAGAGAAGATAAAGAATGTTGATAAATTAAGAAAAAATTACCACACAGATGTATTTATTAAGAAACAATTATATATATGTAAAAAATTTAATGACAATAATAATTAAAATTTATAAATTTTACATTAATTTGAATTTTTTTATTTTTCTTTTCAAACTTCACACATTTTCCCATAAATTAAAGTTTGGAGAGTAAACATGAGTCTCACATGGGAGTGTGAGTCTTACATCTGAATTTGGTCAAATATAACAATACTATGAATACAAAAAATAGAATATTGTTATTTAAATTTAAAAATTAAATTTATTTTTTAGATTCAATGATATAGCATTTCATTAAAATATTTAAGTCAATTATTTCTCTCATTTATTCTCTAATGCTCAACCAATTATCTTATTAATACATAACTCGGTTTATAAAGCTGATTTGTATATCATTTTTTCAAAAAATATTATCAAAAATTTGACTAAACATTTACATAGATGTGGACCCAAACTCATGTAAGTGTTTGATAAAAATTGTAGTAAATTATTTGAGAACTCCAATATTTTTGTGAATTATATAAAGAACAATGTTAGAGACTCATATTTTGCATCCACAAATGTATCAATTAGTGTACTAATTAGTGTATCAACACTAGCTATGATATTATTATTAACCCCACTCATTATACAAATTACAAAAATAAAAAATCTCCCAAATTATACTATATCATTAATTGGTATACTAGTTATTACACTAATTGATGCATATAACATTAGTCCTATAATAATGGGGTAAGAATAGTTGGTTTTATATCATTAAATATTTAACCAATCAAAAACTCACATTTGGCATCCAATTATGAAAAATTTGTGACGATGTCAAATAATATGGTCATTGTGTATCTTTCATCTCTGTCCTCCTATAAATACCGTCTTCTTTTGTTTTAATGCAATCAATCCCAGAATCAAACAACCAGCATCTCCATTTAATAAACAGAGTCTGCTGAAGCCTCCTCATAACCATCTCGCAATTTGTTTGGAGGAGAGAAGACATGGAGAAGAAAATGTTGATGAATTTTCTTATACTATTATTGGCGGTTCTGGTTTTCTTTCACGTGTCCATGGCATCAATGGAGAAGAAGAACGATGTACAGAAACGAACATATATAGTACACATGGCGAAATCCCAAATGCCGGCGAGTTTCGACGAACACACTCAGTGGTACGACTCGTCTCTCAAATCAGTCTCCGACTCAGCCGAAATGCTCTACACATACAACACCGTGGCCCATGGATTTTCAACCAGATTGACTGTTGAAGAATCTCAGTCACTCAAATCCCAACCCGGGGTTCTCTCTGTGTTTCCCGAGACCAAGTACGAGCTTCACACCACTCGGACTCCTCACTTTCTGGGCCTCGACAAGAACCCAGATTTGTTACCCAAGTCAAACTCAGTGAGTGAAATTGTTGTTGGAGTGTTAGACACTGGTGTTTGGCCGGAGAGAAAGAACTTCGACGATACCGGACTGGGTCCGGTTCCGAGTAAATGGAAAGGGACTTGCGAGGCCGGTACAAACTTCACTGCATCGAACTGTAACCGGAAGCTAATCGGAGCGAGGGTTTTCTACAAAGGCTACGAAGCCGCGGCGGGTCCGATTGATCCGTCACAAGAAACAAAATCGCCGAGGGACGACGCTGGCCACGGGACCCACACCTCCAGCACCGCCGCCGGGTCCGTCGTCGTCAACGCTAGCCTCTTCGGTTACGCTTCCGGCTCCGCTCGAGGAATGGCTTCGCAGGCGAGGGTGGCTGTCTACAAAGTGTGCTGGACCGGCGGCTGCTACGGCTCAGACATATTAGCCGGCATGGATAAAGCAGTCGAGGACAACGTCAACATTCTCTCTTTATCGCTCGGCGGTGGATTTGCAGATTATTTGTCAGACACGGTCGCAATCGGAGCTTTCGCGGCCATGGAAAAGGGCATCCTGGTGTCTTGCTCAGCCGGTAACAGCGGGCCGGATCAGTACAGTCTCTCGAACCTTTCTCCGTGGATCACCACCGTGGGTGCCGGAACTTTGGACCGTGATTTTCCGTCGGTCGTTAGACTGGGCAACGGTTTGAATTACACTGGCATGTCACTTTACAAGGGTGCTTCATTGCCGAAAACGTTGCTGCCACTTGTTTACGCTGGTAATGCTAGTAATGCTACGAATGGGAATCTTTGTTTGCAAGGGACTTTGATTCCTAAGAAAATCCGTGGGAAAATTGTGGTGTGTGACCGCGGAGACAATCCTAGGGTAGAGAAAGGGGCTGTGGTGAAAGCGGGTGGTGGTGCCGGGATGGTTTTGGTGAATGGGCCGGAGAATGGCGAGGAGGTGTTGGCAGACGCCCATCTGCTGCCGGCTACGGAAGTGGGTTACAAAGCCGGCAAGCAAATAAAGAAATATTTGTTTTCGGATCCTAATCCGACAGCCACGCTTCTTTTTGAGGGAACGAGGGTGGGGATTGAACCGTCTCCGGTGGTGGCGGCATTCAGTTCAAGAGGACCAAATTATCTCACACCGGAGATACTCAAGCCCGATCTTATCGCACCAGGTGTCAACGTCCTAGCCGGTTGGACTGCTGCAGAGGCACCCACTGAATTACCTATTGACAAGAGACGCGTAGAGTTTAACATTATTTCTGGCACGTCTATGTCTTGCCCACACGTGAGCGGTCTTGCCGCAATACTCATGGCGGCGAAACCCGAGTGGAGCCCCGCCGCCATCCGCTCCGCTCTTATGACCACCGCCTACACTACGTACAAAAACAAGCACTTAATCCTTGACGCAGCCAACGGAAAGCCATCTACGCCGTTTGATCACGGCGCTGGACACGTGGACCCTATATCTGCCCTTAATCCCGGACTCGTCTATGATTTGGACGTCAACGATTACTTGGGCTTTCTCTGCGCCTCAAAGTTCTCAGCGTCGGATATTCACACAATCTACAGACAGAATTTCACATGTGACCCAGCAAAGAAATACAGTTTTACTGATTTCAACTACCCTTCATTCTCTGTACCTCTCCAAGGCACAAAAAGTGGCCACCGATACCCAACCACAGTGGTGAACCATTCAAGAACCCTCACTAACGTTGGCTCACCCGCAACTTACAATGTGTCTGTTCATTTAAAAAACAAATCAGTTAAAGTTTCGGTTGATCCAGTGTCGTTGAGTTTCGCCCGATTGAATGAGAAGAAAACTTATACGGTGACGTTTACAATCGGTTCAAGGCCAACTAATACATTTAGCTACGGATGGATCGTGTGGTCAGACGGAGAGCATGTTGTTAGAAGTCCGATTGCGATCAGCTGGATATATTGAACTAGAAATGAAAATAATATATTATTGTTTAAAATTTTCCAAAAATAAATGCGATTTCTAGTGTTGATATTATTCTCTAAAAGATAAATCATGAGAAACCGAGCAGTGTACACAGTTTTTCATGTCTTTGTGTCCAATGGATTTGTCTGCTATAAACACTGTTAAAAATTAATAACGTAATTATATATAAAACAAACAACAATGCTACGTCTCTTAATTTGTATTAAGATCCTGATTTGGTGAAATGATCTTCTAAAGTGATTCTTTATAACGGGACATCTGTCCAGCTAATGAAAGCAGGACTGAGATGACTATTCACCAAAATGACGTAGTTTTGGTGAGGTGACCAAAAAAAAATTCTGGATTGCAGTGGTTGGAACACGACTGAGAGACGGAGATAGAGAAGGGACTGAGGAAAAGGAGAGAGAGGAGGGGTTGAGGAAGAAGGAAGCCATTAGCCGAAGTCGCGTCGCCAGCAAGATTCTGGCCAACTTGGAACTTGGCCATTTCAGTCTCAACAAGATTCTGGGCTCTGAGAATAGGGACACTGCAATTCTCCACACAAGTGTTAATCTCATCTTGGGTTCTGCTCCTGTCTAAGCACTCGTAAGCGCATTTAAAGTAGGATTGCTGCAGAGACCATTCAGAACAACCCATTACACAACAATCAAACATAGGCATGTAAGTGCATAATGCATATAGAAATATTGGCGCCCGATACACTGTTCACACAGAAACACTTTTTGTTGATCTGTTCTGTCTCACACACCAGAGACAGAGAACCGTCAATATCAAACCTCAACCCCGCTCACCATCGACGCTCACCGCCGACGTTGGCCACCGGCGCTCGCCACCGCGACCACTGCAAATCAGCACTGCCACTGAATCATAGGTATTTTTCTCTCTCTCTCTCTCTCTCTCTCTCTCTGTCGACCTCGGTCTCTCTCACTTTCTCGCTATCTCTCTCTTCCCCTATTTCCCCATTTCGCACACTTTCTCTAGGGTTTTGTATGATTTTTTTAGTTTAATTTTGTGTTGATTTCGTAAATGAGTTTGGTTGAAGTGGTTTGACTTGTATACATAAATCCCAAATTGAATCTCAAAAATTCCAAAACGTTATCCATCTTATAGTGGGTGGGATGGTGAACAGACGAGGCAAGGAAGAGTAGTGAAGGTATAGGTTGGAAGCAAACGAAGAAAGTAAATGGGCAGTGAAAATTTTTAGTTAATATACAAAAGAGAGAGAGGAATTGGAATTTGATTTTGGATTTTGGATTTTGGATTTTGAGTTTTACGTGTTTCGGAGTCAATTGAGAAAAACAAGTTTCTTAGATTACAAATGCTAGGTACCCAAATTATATTTTTATGGCAATATAAGAATATTGTCTTTGTTGCTGGGCGCCTCCAAATTCCGTCTCTACTTTTGAATTTACTGATTTCAACTTCTGGACTGCTATCTGCATCATGTTCATAATGAAAACAAAAAACAACCAACCAATAATGATCTTTCAATTTCTGTTGGTGTAGTTAGCAGCCCTTGTTAATCTTTCAATTTCTTAATTATCTACTCATTTTGGCACCGGTATTAACAGTCTCTCTTTCACACCTTAATTGCAGTATGTCTTCTTAAGGTGAAATTACATTGCATTTGATGGTATATTACTGTATTTGTGGCCAAACCCATGTGATGAATTAGACTGATTATCAAACATTAACTTCACCACTTCTTGGATTGGAAGTGGTGGGAGAAGAGATATAAGTGGAGTTTTCTCATAAGTTGATTTTATAATGCTCCTCTCTGTCCACATTTTTAGGTAATACTTATAATACATATTTGTTAATGGATGAAAATATGTTATACCCAATTCTTTTTCGTTGATTTAAACAGAATTATGTCTACCTACATTGTATGTGTGTATGTATATATGTACATGCTTATCAGTATCACCATCTTAAATGAATGTTGGATCATTGATAGAAATGGGAGTGCCAAGTCTTTAGTTGTTTCTGTTTTTTACATGAACACATTGATGATTGAGAGAGTTTTCCAAATTAGGACAGGTGGGCAATGGTCCTAATTTTAAATTGGAGAAATGAAATGTCTTAGGGGCACGATAAAATTGTTGGCTAGGGGGATTTGGGTGGTTGTTTCGTGAAGACTTTTGTTACAGGTTTGACCTTATGGAAAGAGTGCACTGTGGTTCAATGATGTTATGTGCTGCTTTAGATTGCCTTTCTAAGGTAATCTTTGCACAGTGACTTACCCTTACAAGTCAGATTAATAATTTTGAACAAATGGAAATCAACTCTTACATTTCTAATTTTGAATTATGCTTCATTTTATGTCAAGGAACTTTAGTCTAAGTGAGGGATCAAAAACTTGGTCCTTGCACATGCTTATTAGACATATATTTATTGGTTAACATTCAATGAACCTTGAGAAGTCTTTTGTAGCTAATACTGATCATTTGGGTATAGGATTTTGTCCGAACGAGGGGAATAGCTTCTCTAATGATATGTTAGTTTTGGCTACGTCGGTGTCTTGGTTTAGTTCTTGAACAATCAATTTAACCCGAAACTTTATGTCAATTGTCTGCTATGTGTGGGCAATGTGAACGCGTACGTTGTTGCAGAAACAAAAACATGGATTGTTTTAGAAAGGAAGTATGCAATTCTTTGTAGTTGAAATGAATAAAAAAGCAACCACTTTATAAATGGATAGAATTTGATATTGGTAATACCTAAATTATGCGTTAAAGCTTTCTACATGAGTTTGTGGAATTATAATAGACTATGTCCCACAATGGCATGTACGAGTCCAATTCTCTTGCAACCTGTTGCAGTGTAGAGGAAGTGAATTTTCCAGTGCTAGATGGTAAGGAAAGGGGAGAAGATGATGAGGTGGCAGCGGTTAAGGCCATGTTTGGTGCTGAGCTTGCATGTCCGATGGACACAATGGTTGAGGAGACACCCTGTGATGGAGGCGTAAACAAAGGAGGAGCGTGTGCTGAGAGGCCTCTGATAGATTTGATGGAAAAGGCTGACCACTTTTCAAATAGCAATGATGAGAGACAAAAGTGTATTGAACAAGTTTATACACCTGGGTTTATACGTTGTATGAATGAAGTTAGTGCTGGCGGTGGACCCGGCATCAATTTAGAAGTGGACTTGGCCCACTTTGATAAGCAGACCGTCAATTGCAGGCCCATTCATTCCAATGGCTCTTCTAGTAGGCCCAATGTTCCTGCATCAGATAATGGGTTACTTTCTGGCCCTTTGTCCAACTTAAGCCCGTGTCTGAGGAGTAATTTTGCTCATACACAGTCAGTCCAAGATTCAATCTCAACCTCCAGCAAAGATCATCACCGAAACCTGAGGAACAAAGGGAAGATGAAGTCACAAATGGAGGGGTTCACTAGCTTTGCTAGGATTCGTGCGTACACAAACAACGCAGCCAAGAAACACTATGCTAAATCTGTCATTTACAGGCCTGCTGTTCAAGCTCTAGCCCAGTCTAATTCATTTGCAGGTGATTCTTCTCTGAGAAACCAGATTCTTTCTGAAGCTGCAGCTACAATTCAATTGGGGAAGTCTCTTGGAATAGACTATCATGGGAATGAAGGCATTGTGCTCAACAAAATTGCTAAATTAGAACTTAAAGACAAGAGAAAATTGCCAAGGAGGGGAAGGCTCAGCAGTAAAGGGAAGGAGTAGGGCCGTGTGTGTGAGTGAATCAATGGGTTTATCATGAAGTTAATATCTTGGAATATCAGGGGTATGGGGAAGGTGGAGAAACAGGGTAGAATCAAGAGGCTCCTAAAGGACATAAATGTTGATATTGTTTTTTTTCAAGAAACCAAAAGGGCAGTTATATCAGAGGGTGATGCTAGAAGGCTATGGGGAAGTAAAAATATGGAGTTTATGTCTGTTGATCCTGAAGGAACAGCCGGAGGCCTGCTATGTATTTGGGATCCTGCAGTTTTCACACTTTCTGGCTGCTGCTGTAATAGGAGGTTCATCTTACTTTCAGGTTCCCTATATAACACTTTTGACTGTGTCCTGCTCAATATTCATGCCCCCAATGATGTTGGTGCTAGATCTTCTTTTTGGGCTACTGTCTTAAAGCTTAAATCCCTTTTCCCTCTTCCTTGGTGCATGGGTGGTGATTTTAATGAAATTAGCCATATTAGTGAAAGAGTTGGTTGCTCTAGGAGAGACAGGGGCATGAAGCATCTTAATGAATTCATTGGCAATAGTGAGCTTCATGATTTACCACTTCATGGGAGGAGATACACATGGTGCAATACCCAGGAATTAGAGAAATGGAGCAGAATTGATAGGATTTTACTAAGTCGTGAATGGATGATTAATTTCTCAATGAAATTGTGGGGTTTACCTAGGCTAATCTCAGACCATTGCCCCTTATTAATGATGGAGGATACCAGAGATTGGGGGCCAAAACCCTTCAGGTTCCTAAATGCATGGACTCTTCATCCTAGCTTTGCTCAGTTATTTATCTCATCATGGTCAGATACCTCATTTGTTGGCTGGTCTGGGTATATACTCTCCCAAAAGCTAAAGCATCTGAAGCAAGTCTTAAAATCTTGGAACATTCAGGTGTTTGGCAATATGGCTTCTAAAATAAAACCTTCAGAAGATGAATTACATGCTTTGGATATCATTGCAGAGGAAAGAGCACTGAGTGCTTCAGAAAAGGCAAGAAGAAGGGAGGTTAAAGGTGAGCTGTGGAAGCTATACAGAATGGTAGAGTGGATGTGGCATCAAAAATCTAGATTGAATTGGGCTCTAAATGGGGATAAAAACAGTAGGTTTTTTCATGTAGTTGCAAGTTCTCGGCAGAATCGAAATCTCATCAACTCTATTTCAGTAAATGGAGTGTCCATTGAGGATCCTATTGGAGTTAGGCAGCAAGTTCTCCTTCACTTTAAGGCCCAATTCTCTGAATCATGGGTTAACATGCCTTCTTTGTCAGGGGTATTCAACACCATTGACCCGGATTATGTCTCTCAACATCTGGTAGCTGAGTTCAGTGCAGCTAAGGTACTTGCAGCAATCAAAGACTGTAACAATAACAAAGCTCTAGGTCCTGATGGGTTCAACCTACTGTGTTATCAGAAATTCTGGAAGGTTATGAAGCTAGACATAATGCAATTCTTCAAAGAGTTTCATTCTAACAGCAGGTTTGTTTATGGCATCAATAGCTCATTTATCACTCTTATTCCCAAGGTGGACAACCCTCTTGGTCTATCTGACTACAGACCTATTAGTCTTGTGGGATCTATCTACAAAATCTTGGCCAAAGTCTTAGCATCCAGATTAAAGTCAGTGCTCCCCTCAATCCTTGGTGAAACACAGACAGCATTCTTGAGAGGGAGAAATATTCTGGATGGGGTGTTTATTGCTAATGAGGTAGTGGATGGTTGGAAGAAGGTCAAAAAACAAGGGTTGATTCTCAAATTGGACTTCGAGAAAGCTTTTGACTCTGTCAACTGGGAATTCTTATTTTCTTTGATGGCCAGTTTTGGTTTAGGGGTTAAATGGATCACTTGGATGAAGATTTGTGTCTCCACAGCTAGAATCTCCATTCTAGTGAATGGCTCACCAACTGAGGAATTTTCACCTCATAAGGGCCTTAGACAGGGAGACCCGCTCTCACCTTTTCTATTCAACATTGTGGCGGAAGGTCTTAACATTCTTCTAGGCAGAGCCCTCAATCTTGGCATTCTCAAAGGGGTAGTTGTTGGAACTAACAATGTTCTTATCTCACATTTGCAATTTGCCGATGATTCAATTCTTTTTTGTGAAGCTGATAGTGATCAATTGGTATCCATCAAAAGGGTTCTCAGATGCTTTGAAGTATTATCTGGCCTCAAAATTAATAACCATAAGAGTGTTGTGTGTGGTGTTGGTGTAGATGAAGGCTGTTTAAACACCTTTGCTTCTCTTCTCAATTGCAAAGTGCAGAGTTTTCCACTAAAATTTCTGGGGCTGCCTCTAGGAGCTAACCCTGGAAGGAAATCTACTTGGAAGCCTGTAATTGAAAAAATCAAGGCTAGACTGTCAGGTTGGAAGAGAAAACTGTTGTCCTTTGCTGGTAGATTAACTTTAATCAAGTCCACCCTATCTAGCTTACCTATTTACTTCATCTCCATGTTCAAAATGCCTGAAGGAGTGGCTAAGGAAATAGAAAGGATGGAGGCTGCCTTCTTATGGGGTAGTAGTGATCTTAAAAGGAAAGTGCATTTACTGAAATGGGAGGAGGTTACAAAGAGAATTGATCAAGGGGGACTTGGCATTAGAAGGGTCAGAGATGTTAATGTTTGTCTCCTTCTCAAATGGTGGTGGAAGTTTGGAATTCAAACCAATGCTCTCTGGAGGTCAATTGTGTGCAGCAAATATAAAATTAACAACTCCTGTTGGCTCCCTTCTTTGAGTCTCTTATACAAGCACTCTAGAGTCTGGAGGGACATCCTCACAATAGGGGCTCTCAATAGGCCTATCTTTAATTTCTTTGTGGGCAAATGTGGTTTCAAGGTTGGGAATGGCATTAGAATCAGATTCTGGTTTGATAGTTGGTGTGGTGGCCTCTGTTTGAAATCTTCTTTTCCCCTCCTCTTCAATTTGTCAAATGATAAGGAAGGTTCCCTCAATCATTATTATGCAAGGAGGTCAAGTCCATTTGTTTGGAATCTCCCCCATAGACGAGAGCTTTATTCATGGGAATTGGCTGAAGAGGTGAGATTGAATGCTCTCTTATCCTCTGCTCCACCTCTGTGTTTGGATTGTGAAGACTATTTAGTATGGTGCACAGATTCTGGACAGAGTTTCTCTGCTTCTGCTCTCTACTCTCACTACTCATCTCTCTTTGGCCCTCATCTCAAGGTTAGCAAATTTGTTTGGAATTCATTATTGCCCCCCAGAGTATCTTTTTTCGCCTGGCTAGCCTGGAAATCTAGAATCAAATGTTCTGACTTTTTGCTCAAGATTAGTTCTCTTGACAGCAATGCTTCTCCCCTCTGCCACTTTTGCAACTCTGAAGTTGAAACTGCTACCCATGTACTGCTTCATTGCTCTTTCTGTTGGTCAATCTAGTCAGTAGTTATTGAGGAATGGGGCCTACATTGGTGTATTCCTAAGTCTGTGGATGGCCTGCTTTATTGGTGGATGAGCTGGAAATTCTGTAATTTCGACAGATTAATATGGAGAGCAACCCCCTTAATTGTACTATGGTCTATTTGGAAACTCAAAAATGATTGTGTATTTTCTAATGCACAACCCTCTTCTTCAGGACTGATAGATCTTATAAAATTTAGATATGTCATTTGGCTCAAAGCTTCCATTAAGGAATTCCCATACTCAGTTGATGATCTCATCTACAATTGGAGGCAGATCAGGGGCGGAGTTTAGTGTTCTGGATTCAGTTTAGTGCTATTTGGGTTGATGCCGTCTGATGCATTGGTGTTCTGTCATTGTGGACTGCTTCTTCTACCTGCTGTTTTGTTCTGTCTACTACCTGCTGGTTTGTTCTATCTGTGCATCTGTGCTCTATCTGTGCATCTGTGCTGTTTTGTTCTGTCTGCTGTCCGCTGGTTTGTTATATTTGTGCTCTATCTGTGTTCTGGCAGTATAATTCTGGTCAAAGCACATGCACTGCCTGTTGTTCTGTTTCGTGTTGTATTTCGTGTTGTTGGGGACTGCTTCTACTATCAGTTCTGTTTTGGTAAAATCATTTTGGTCTGTGGATGCCTCTGCAGTGTGAATATGCAGTGTTGCTTGCAGTGTTACTACAGTGTGATCTGCCTCTGCCTTTGCAGTGTGATCTGGTTTGATCTATCTGCGTAATTTACAAGCAGTTCTATTTTTGGCCCTGCCTCTGCAGTGTGATCTGCCTGCTGTTTTGTTTGGTCTGTGGGTTGGTCTCAGGGTGAATCTGCAGTGTTGCTTGCAGTGTTACTATAGTGTTGCTTGCAGGGTGAATCTGCAGTTCTGCTTTGAGCTTGGAGGTTAGCAACATGTTACTACTAGTTTGTCTACTACCAGTTAGTTTGTTTGTTTGTTGTTTTCATTTCTTCTTCTGTATTCTTCTTCTGTTGGTGCCTCACCAACTGGCGCTTGGAGCTTATTCTTAGCTCCAAGCTCCTCTTTATTGATGTAATATGTCATGCTTTGTATGCTTCATCAATAAAGATTTTGTTTAGCCGATCAAAAAAAAGTTATGCTTTTGTGTTAGGTCTTTTTTTTTTTTTTTTTTTTTCCATCATCATATAGAGGAACTTTATTGATGTAGAAGAAACCATACAAAGTATTATGTTACATCAATAAAGGGAAGGCAAGAAACATGAAAATTTATGTTTACAAAATGTATTTGCAGAGATCTATAAAACTACAATCTATATTCAATATCAAATATAATTTCCCTCTCTTAGGGTTAGATTGATATCTCTCCCTCTAAGATGACTTGACATACAATTGTTCATGTATGTGGAATTTGAGTATGAATATTAATTAGAATTGTTTTCTAAAGTCCCTATTCAAACCTGTTAGAATGTTGATTATGGGCTTTGTTCGTGCATTTTTTTTTTCTTCTGTGCTTTGAATAGGTTTTGATGCACTATATTAGTAGACTTAGTAGCAGAGGACCTAGTGATTGGATACTCCAAAAGACTTCATTTTGATTTCCGTAAGGTGAGTTGAATCAACCAAGTAAACTTGGAATTAATTTGTAGCAACATGATTTCCTAACTAGATGAGATGGATTGCAGAAACAAGAAACCATATCATTGATACGTCATCAACTTAAAAACTAGAAACCATGTCTAGAACTGACCTAAAACTTTAGCTTTGATTCAAGTTCATTTTAGCTTCCACATGCTTAGTAACCTGACATAAACGGAAAAATAAATGCACTATACCATATTTCATTTGCATATGGACAATAGGCTTAGAACTTCATCATAATATCACAAATAGCATAAGTCATATGTTGAATGCCTAACACAAATCCCTTTTCCTAATGAACTGCACAAGTAAGAACCAGTCTTTGCATATCATTTGAGGAGGAGCTACATTTTGCGTTTGCATTGTAACTACATAGCACCAAATTTGACAACAATAATATAAACTACAAATAGATGAGGGCAACAAATAATTATAAACTATGGTGTACAACTCAGTAAAAAAAATTGACTTAATTACCAAACGTAGGTTGAGAGTTGGAGTGAAAAACGTCTTGAATTTAGTCGAAAAAGGTCGTTCGGGAAGTGAAAATACAAAGCAGCCCCTGAACCACTCTACGGATGTCACGAGTAGCTTTCTCGTGACAAATAGGACTTATGGGGACATCTGGGATATAATTAGAACATGCAGGTTGGGAGTTGGAGTGAAAAACGCTTTGAACTTAGTCAAAAAAGGCCGTTCAGGGGGGCGAAAATGCAAAGCAGCCCCCGAACGACTTTACGGATGTCACGCGTAGCTTCATTGTGAAAAATAGGACCTGTGGGGTGTAGACATCCCATTTTTGACCGACCCTAAGACTCAGACGTCATCGTTTGTGCGCGCGATGATTGCGCATGTTTGTGCTTGTTTCGAGCGCCCGAAGGTCTCGACTGGGCGCCTTGTCTTTGAGCCTCTAAACCCTCTGTGTTTTGGCCTTGTTTTTAGGCCAAACCTTGGTGCCTCTTGGCTGACGGAGAGTGGGGCCTTACCGGCCACTTTTGGCAGTTGCCAGCCACTTTTTCTTCTTGCCAGTTAGTTGGAGTGGCTGGCCGGCCACTTAACTGGCTGGCAAACAATTTTTCTCCTTTTTAGATATTTTTAGATCTTTTGAGCCAGCTGTGGCTCACTGAACTCATTATCCATACACGTGTATGGAGGGATTGAGCAATCCTTTTGGCTTGCATTGCCTATATAAGGGGAGCTTCCTCCCCCGATATGAGGGTTCAGATTTTTCAGAGCTAAAATCTCCCCCTCTCTTTAGAATTCTCACACTCTCTCTCTATATTGTGCTATTGTGTTTAGAAGTGTTGTTTCTTCACACTTTTGCACACAAACACCTACTCAAACACCTTCACTTTGGAGCTGAGGCCCCTTGGAGCTTGTTTTGAGGTCTTAGACTTGGTTTTGGCTCAAAATTGTTGCTGAAGTTGCTGTCTTGTTGTTGTTCTTCAAGGGTAAGAAACTTGTCCCTTTTAAGCTTTGTTTTGATTAAGAGCTTTGTCACCTTTGCATGCTACTTTAAGGTTGGTTTTAGCCTCTTAATAACTCTGTTTTTAAGGCTTTATAATATTGGTTTGAGCCTTGTGTGGTTAGGGGGGTGGTTCCCCTATTTTGCTCTTTGGTTTGTTAAACCTCTTGAGCCATCTCTCTAAGCTTTTGAATCACTCTTTGCTTGGCCTTTTAACCACTGAAACTCAGAGGAATTTCAGTGGTAAAAAGTTGTTCTTGTGGTCCAAAATGGGGAGGGTGATCCCCTTTCCTTGTATTCTTGTTTGCTAATATTGGTGGCCTAATACATGAGCATGTGTTTCTCCCTTTTTGAAGCTTAGTCCAAGCATGTTTTTATGACTTTTTGGACCTGCCATAACTTTGTTTTTGGTTGGTTTGGTCATTGGTTTCTTGCATCTTATACTTGTAGTGCAATCCTACTTGTTGGCCTAATATGCTTCATGCCTCTCATTCTAGCATGTGTATGCTCCACTCCAGCATGTTTTTGGCTTTGATTTAGCATGCTTTAGGACTGTTTTGAATGGTTTTGGCCATGTGGTTCATGCTTTGTATAGCTATGGTATAGTTGGCCTTGCTAGTCTTGTGTTTTGAAGCCCCTAACATGCCTTATTTGTGATGTTTGCATGATATGGCATCATTTGGCATATAAATTCAGAGCATATATCATTGTCTCACTCTCACGTATATCACTCTTTCATTGTGTTTGAGAGTTGAGTCTCCATGCCTTGTTTGCGGGCCATCAAATGAGCATGCTTTCCTTGTGTTCTATGCCTTAATTTCAACATATTTAGGCTATTGTTTTGGCATGATACAGCTCTGTTTTGGGCTGGTTTGGTTGTTTGTGCATTGTATTGCATAGCCCTAGTGTTGTGTACTTCGCTAGCTTTAATGCTTTAAGCCCTCTAGCATGCTATACTTGTGATGTTCGCATGATATGTCATCATTTGACATGTAATTTCAGTGATTATACCTCTTCATGCTCTCATGTATATCACTCTTTAATTATGTTTAAGAGTTGTGCTTCATGCCTTGTTGACGAGCTAATGCAAGCATATCATTTTCTTGCCTTCCATGCTATCATTTTAGAGCATTTTGGCCACTGTTTTGGCATGCATAAGGTCTGTCCATAGCTGGTTTGACCATTTGAGATTGATAGTGCATGCCTCATGTGTAGTACACTTCACTAGCTTTAGTGCTCTTGGCCCTTAACATGTCCTGCATGCATTACATGATAGACTCGTGTGCATGCCACCTTAGCATTGAAAGATAAGCATATGTGTGTTGCATTGCATTATGTTTGGATTGGACGTTAATCCAAACACAAGGAATGTGGCACGTTTCATACTCGGAGTGATGAAACGTGTCATGTTTCTTGGTCGCCAACACCCTTGACCATGCATGATGGGGTGGAGGCTCTTTGTGTATTGTTTTTGCATTCATCAACATGGTGTAAGCTTGGTCCTCGGCCATCATGCATTGAGGTGCTTGGTTGGTGGCTTGAGAGCCAAGCGCCACGCTCCTTTGAGCTTGAGACATGATAAGGAGTGTGGTAGTACATACATTGTCTTAGAAATACATTGTTGTGCCTCTATTGTTCTCTGTTGCAGCAAAACCAGCAGCCTGCAGAAGCAACTAGCCGACCAGCCAGTTTAACTAGCCGACCGGTCAGTTTTAGTAGCTGGCAGCCACTTTTTCTGGCTGGCAACTCACCAGCAGATCCCTGTGTTGAAGTAAGGGCAGTCTGGAGGTTGGCACAATTTTCAGAGACCAAGGCAAGTGCAAACAAAGGCAGTAGAAGGCAAGGCAATGGATTTCCGAGCGGACGCCAACCGAGCATGCATGTCTCACTCGCCCGCGATGCCATCTTTTTTTTTTTATTGCTTTATTAGTTAGTTGCTTCTAACTATTTCAACGTGTTGTAATTAATTAGCTTAGATAGTTAATTAATTTAATTGCTTTAATTAGCTTAGATTAGCTAGTTATTCAATTTCAATTGTGCTATAATAATTAATTAGCTAAGTTAGTTAATTAGTTGGTTTGTAATAAGTAACTTAGCTTAGATTAGCTTAGCTTGTTTCTTCGGACCCTCCTGTGAGAGGGCGTATTATTGTAATAAGCGTGCGTGTGTGTGTGAATGTCTTCCAACCCCACGTCTTTCTCCCTCTTACTTATCAGCTTTTGATGGTTAGTTTTAGGGACATGTTTTGATTAGCATCCTTATGCTTTGCATGCATGCACCGGGCTCGGCGCATCATTCAAACGGCATTGTATTTCAATACTTACTTGAATACGTGTTTCAAAGCATGTTATCAAATGTCGCATTCATATGTCATGATTAGGTAGCCGAGCCTACTTAGTTGCATTTTGCATGTGTTGCATTAGGCATCTTAACATAGCTAGGATCATGCATTGATTTCTAACTAGTTTTCTGTTTTGGCTCGGAGTACACTGTAAGTGTTTTCGCTTTAGCATCCTTGCATGTGTGTAAGTGACTGCCATGATAGCATGCTTGCCATGAGGCTATTTGCTTAATTGCTATAACTGTATGAATGCCTGTGGATGAAGGCTTCATTACTTGAATTGGAACAATTCATCAAAATGTGAGTTTTAAGCCCACTTGGAGTGGCAAATCATCATGTCTTAAGCCCACCTTGTTTGGTGGAAATCCGCATTTCTAAGCCCACTTGAGGGTGGCAAATTCAAACCTTTTTCGAAAACAAACATTGAATTGTTTTGTTCCAATTTAGGCGATCTAGTCTATACTTGTATACTGTGCGCATCACATAGTAAGTTAGCTAAATAACCGGAATAAGAACACATGTGTTTATAAAAAGAAGATATCATGTTTAGTAGAGGTTGATCCTTTGATCGGACGAGCGGGGCTCATTTCAAGACCTTCCCGTCTCGTACCTAAGTTCCCGAGTTGAGACAACTTTGGTGATGACGGACACGTGGCCTTAGGCATGAGTCAGGGTTTCCTAAATTTCTCAAAAATAAAATATTTAGGTGGCGACTCTGAAATCTGGCAAAGCAGTCCATGTTTGGTGTTTTTGATTCAA
The DNA here is from genome assembly GCA_030407325.1 of Camellia japonica. Classification (NCBI taxonomy): domain Eukaryota; kingdom Viridiplantae; phylum Streptophyta; class Magnoliopsida; order Ericales; family Theaceae; genus Camellia; species Camellia japonica. The sequence goes on along the minus strand of JAPPVO010000059.1, from coordinate 141,810,507 downwards.
AATTGATTTTTCAAAACCAATTGCCGGATTTAGACTCTTTGGTGATTTATCAGTCTTACATTGCACTTTGTGAGATTGGATTCAAAATCGTAACAGGAGTCCGAACTGTAGTAACTAGAACCCAAATCCGTACCTTCTCCGAAGGGGAGGCGCCCGGAGAAAGTTCGGGCGGTCTACAGTTTCTGGCGACTCTGCTGGGGATTTAGAGAACTTGACTCGAACGCATGATATGTTGTTTTGTTTACACTTATGTGTTTCTTTGCATTGCATTTGCATTGGTGCGCTTAAGTCACAGTGTTTGCCATCTGTTATTCCTGAAAGGTTTGCCGGAGGCTTGCTTGTGCCATAAGGCTGACCGATTACGGGCTCTGCCAAGATGGGAACACAAACCTCGGTTTTACCGAGCCACCCTTTTTGACCATTCAACCTAGTTGCATATCGGAAGCCTTAGAGACTGTTCCAAACTAGGACATGTTGCTCACCCGAATCTAGGTTGTTTGAAACTGCATGCGTGCATAGTGAAACCCTAGCTCTTGACGAAACTAGGACAGGGAAACCCTACCCCTCCATAGGGGTGTTTTGGCTCTCACTTGCTTGCTATGTGCTTTTAGAGTGTTTCTCCACAGGAATGCATGTATCAGTATGCAAGTCTGGGTATCAGTCTGAGGACATCAGTATTTGGGGATATCAGATTTGAGGCAGTGATTTGGGGGCAGAGATCAGCGTTGAGTGCAGTTTTTCCAGCTTACGATTTATCAACTGTGTGTTGTCATCATCTAAGCCGAAATGCTGTCCGTTTTCTAATTGTTGTTTCTTTTTTTTACTTTATTTATCTTTTTGCAAGGTAGTATTGCATCATTGCTTCCAAAAAAGCAGATACCCCTCGAGCACTCTGGACTAGAGGAATGAGACTTTCCCGATCTGAGGATCTAATTGACGGACAAGCCGTGTTCTTTTTATTACCCCTGGTTACAAGACGGAGGGCAGTTAGGCAGGGAGTATCAGTACAGTAATCGTTAGTTCAGCGGTCATTGTCCACCTCATTTATGCGTAGTCGGGCTGAGGTTTTCGCTCCTACTGCAGAAAGAGATACACCTGTTCAATCAGATCCGCACTTTACAGTCAGTATGGAGGACATGATGCATCAGCTCCAAGAGACCATGCAAGCCATGCAGCGGGATACTACCTGCCAGGCGAAGGTCACCGCCCGTCAAGCAGAGGTTGTGGCTTAACAGGCAAAACTGATTGCCAGGCTTCAACAACAGCAGTAACCACAACAAGTCGGAGCATCTGCTTCGCATCCACCCCCACCCCTACCTAGGGTTCGAACACTTGGGGAAACAACAAATGTCCAGGAAAATACAGGCGTTCCAACAGGGCCAATCCCACCGCCAATCCCACCTCAGATGTCTAAAGCACTGGCTAATCTAGTGACACACCGTTTGAATTTGAGGTGGATCCAACCGCACTGAAAGTGAGTAAGCTTGAAAAGTTGTTCAAGTGGGCCCAGGGAGTCAACTCGATTCCGGATATAGAGGATGGATACACCGATTCGGCGGTTACATTACCGAATAGATTCAAGATGCCTCACATAGGTCGTTTTGATGGCTCAGGCGATCCTATGGTTCATTTGAGGTTGTTTTCTAATATTCTGTGCCCAATGGGCTTAACGAGACTCTAGAAACTTTCACTCTTCGGCTGGACCCTGTCGGGTATTGCGGCCATTTGGTACGCCAAACTGGAGGACTCAGTGAAGAGAAGTTGGGAGGAGATGGCTGAGGCCCTCGTCGCCAAATATTCATACAACACTCAAATCGAGGCGACCAGGCAAGAGCTGAAGGAGGGCTTTTCTGACTTTGTCACTCAATAGAGGGCCAAGGCCTCCATGATGACAACTCGGCCGCTCGAGAAGGATCAGATAAGGATGGTTGTGCGCAACCTCCAATCCAAGCTGATGCAGAAAATGATCGTCTTACCCCTCCCCACTTTTGCAGACTTACATGAGATTGGGGTATAGATTGAAGACGCTATGAAGCAGGGTCTGATCGACCAGGACAAGGAACAGCCCAATAGGGCATTTACCCGCAGTTCGAATGTAGGTACGAGTAGTGCTGCAGCTGCTAGAACTTCAGACGTCGGCATGGTCACCACCGCGTCAAAAACAGCTACACCCTTCACTGGTGCGTCCGGAACCAGCTCACAAACAACCAAATATCCACCCCGAGGCCAGAGGACTTTTACTTCACTTTACATGCCTCTGTCCAAAGCCCTGGGGGTTTTAATCAGAAAGGGGCATCTGAAGCCCCTGGAGCCACGCCCACTACCAAATAACCTCCCTCCAACCCATAACCCGGCCAAATATTGTGCCTTTCACCAGCAGCAACGTCACGACACCGACCTCTGCTTCAGATTGCGTCATGAGATTCAAGATCTCATTGACAACAAGGTGATTGCACCTCCTGACAAGCCAAATGTCACCACTAGCCCTCTTCCGCCACATAACAACAACCCTCCCCTACCCAGACAGATAATCCTGATCCAAACTGCGGCCATCCTGTATGACCCTAGCATATACATCACTCCCTCCCACCTACCCAAGCTTGAGGTGTTCATCCCAGACAGCACAAACTTGTGCATGATGAGCACCTCCCTAACCCAACCCAAGCCAGTGGTGGTGACTGTCGAAGACAAAGCCGGGGTTATCTTGGAAGAGAATGGAAATGTTGATTCAGAGCCTGAGGGATCTGGGAGTTTTACTGAGAAAGCATACAACCCAGGCGGTTATATTGTGTCGACAGGCCAGGCTAAGCCGAGGGTGGAGTTGCCAACTGGGGGAGAGATCAATGTGGTCCGGGAGAATGGACCAAGTCAGGGCCTAGATGACCTAGCGGAGCTGGAGGAGGACATTACTAGTCTGTAGTTCTTTGATGAGCAGGACCCATGGGATGTGAGCGTCAACTCTTTTCGTTGGAATAGATCAAAAATACCACTGGGTGGCTCAGTGATGAGCCGGATGTTGTTGAGGTGCCTCAGCCGGAACGGGGACCGCCAAAAACGGGGACACCCGCAGTAGCCGGAACGGCCGAGAATCAGGAGGAATCGTCAGAGAGCACCAGTGCAAAGAATTTTGCTCAGGATTTGGGCAGTTTATGTACAGCAGACACGGAGCAGGAAGCTACACTGAAGCGGTTTGAGCAGGAAAAGATCGAGAATCTTGACAGGGCTATAAAAGCCAAGGCCCTTGTGGGGACGGAATGTGCTATGAGTACAAAAACAACTGTAGCGGAACCGGATAGTTGTTTGTCCATTGCTGATGGCATGTGGTGGAAAGATGATAACTTATGTCTTGCCCACACTGATGAGGACTGGGGGCAGAATCAACCAGATGACACCGGGTACACCGAGGTGGACCATATGACCTGAAGTGGGCGGTATTTCAAGTCCCCACATTTGGACCAGCCAGAGGTGTCCGGGAAAGACAAAGAAGCAGAAAGGCAGAAAGAAAAACTGCTAGAGGAGGAAGTTGTGCTGAAACAGCTAAAGAAAATTCAAGAAAACATCTCCATCTAGGGACTGCTTATGGCCTCGAGGGTTCATAGACAGGCCGTCCTTACAGCCATGGACAGGGATAAGCTTTCAATTGATACAACTCCTGAGCAGTTGGTAGGGCTGGTTTTCCTGGGAGGAGCTTCCCCGACCTTGACCTTCACCGACAAAGAGCTACCGCCTGAGAGCTCTGATCATAACAAGCCGCTCTATATCTCAGTGGAGTGTAGAGAGAAATGGATACCGGTGGTCCTGGTCAATGCAGGATCTGCAGTCAATGTATGTCCGTCAAGAACGGCGTATGCTATCGGGTTGAAGCCCGTAGATTTTGTGCCTACAGCCCAGGTGATACGGGCCTATGATAATACCAGCCGGGAGGTGATGGGGACCGTACGAATTAAGACTCAGGTTAGCCCGAGACAACAGGACATTGAGTTCCATGTCTTGGACGTTCCAGCCACCTTCAATCTACTCCTTCGGTGGCCATGGCTGCACTAAGTGAAGGCTGTCTTTTCCACCTTACACCTGATGCTAAAGTACCCCCACGAGAAGAGGGTGGCAATTGTTTTTGGGAATTCTTCAATACATCTGCCGCCAGAGGTTTCTACACCAGTTCTGGAGATTGAGCATGGCGTGAAAGATGTATTTTTGTCAGGATTCACCCTAGCTGAGGCTTGGGTTGTACAAGATATGCTGGCCGTTGATGAGGGGCTATACGTCAGTGCACAATCTGTCTACCTCATGAACAAGCTTCAACACATGCCCGGAATGGGATTGGGACGAAGTGGCTGGAAGGGCGTCGTGGCATCGACCGAAGTGCCGCATAACCCATATACCTTTGGCTTAGGTTACTCGCCTACCAAGGAGGATTGGGTGAGGAAAGGAAGAGAGATGGCTAGAAGAGCCAGAGCTAAACAAGCCGTGAAGCACTATGAGTTAGTACACAGGACTATCCAGGGGACCCTGAACGGACGCTTCGTCCGGGAGGGGGAAGATTTCTCGTTCTGTGACTTTCCAGAGCCATAGTTGAATTCAGAGAGGCGGCACTTGCCAGGTTTTGAGATCTTCTTTGACTTGCAATTACCGGGGGATGAAGTTGCCGAAGAGCAGACAGACCCACCAGCTGAGGCTGAGCAGTGCAAGGAGAAAGATTCCGAGAGCACAGAAATTGAGATAGGGGTAGCGCTAGCTTGTCTCTTCTCAGATCCTCAGATCTTAACAGAGTGCTCGGGGGATGATTTCTCGGTATCCATGATTGGCGATAGCGCGGCTGTGTGCCCATCTTCCGGCATTCTGGATGCATCCATCGCACCTTCCTTTATCTGGCAATACGAGGAACGCTTTTTATCGAGCAGTTCTGGGTTAGGTAGTGAACCAGAATCTGATTCCACAGAGTCTGTGAAGTCGAAATCAGATTCCAGTTCATCTGAGTCTGAGTCAGGTATTCCTAGGGGTGATAATCCGGATGCCACTATCCTGTCCAGGTCGTCTTTTCTTTTTCCTTTGAGTCGGTTGTAACCGAAGGATCAGACGGACTGGATGTTGTTAATGAGAATTGTACAGCTGTGGCTTCTGAGTACTTTTCTGTGCCTTTAGTTTATTGCATTAATCAAGATTGTCAAAACTTTGATGAAAACAACGAGGAAGAAATTCCTTCGATTTTGAAACATTTGCTTAATCAAGAGCATGAGAGGTTTGTAAAACCTTTGGTTAATGAAAGCACCTCAATTAATGTTGGTACTGAGAAGGATCCGCGACTGGTCTAGATCAGGTCCACATTGTCTTCTGAAAAACGTGAGCGCTTAGTCGCTTTATTAAAAGATTTCAAAGATGTTTCCGCATGGTCCTATGAAGACATGCCTGGAATCGATCCTGAGATTGTACAGCACCGGATCCCTCTTGACCCAGAGGCCCGACCTGTTATACAGAAGCTCTGAAGGATCCGCCCGGACTAGGCCCTGAAAATCAAAGAAGAGGTCACCAAGCAAATCGACGTAGGGTTCCTGTTAGTATCTAAGTATCTAACTTGGCTGGCCAATATAGTTCCGGTGCAGAAGAAAGACGGCAGAATTCGGGTATGTGTGGACTTTAGAGATCTGAACAAAGCCAGTCTGAAGGATGACTTTCCTCTGCCGCATATCGATGAATTAATGAATTTCATTGCTAGGCATGCGCTGCTCTCGTTCATGGATGGGTTTTCAGGCTACAATCAGATTTTGATGGCACCCGAAGACAGGGAGAAAACTGCTTTCACTACCCCGTGGGGAACTTACTGTTATAGGGTGATGCCGTTTGGTTTGAAGAATGCTGAGGCTACATATCAGCGGGTCGCGACCACAATCTTATATGATATGATCCACAAAGAGGTTGAGGTGTACGTGGACGACATGATTGTCAAGTCCAAGTAAAGAGAGGGCCACTACACCGCCTTACAGAAATTTTTCCAACAGATCAGAAAGTATCAATTGCGGCTGAATCCTCAGAAATGTACATTCGGTGTTACAGTAGGGAAAATGCTGGGGTTCTTGATCACACAAAGGGGTATCGAAGTCGATCCTTCCAAGATTAAGGCCATACTCGAAATGTCACCACCAAGGACTGAAAAGGAGATGCGAGGCTTTCTGGGTAAAGTGCAATTCATAAGATGGTTTATTGCAAAATTAACCTTGACTTGTAAACCACTGTTTAGTCTCCTGAAGAAAGGAAAGAAGTTCCAATGGGATGACCGATGCCAAGTTGCTTTTGAGCAAATCAAGCAGTATTTACAGAACCCACCTGTGTTGTCACCGCTGGAGCCGGGAAAACCGTTGATATTGTATCTGTCAGTAACCGAAACGACAATGGGCTGCATGCTTGCACAGGAGTCTGAGGAAAAAGTGGAGAAGGCTATCTATTACCTGAGCAAGAAAATGTTGCAATACGAGACCCGCTACACGCCACTAGAAAAGGCTTGTCTGGCCTTGGTATGGGCTACCAGGAAGTTGAGGCACTATCTATTAGCTCACTCTGTAATACTGGTTTCGAGATTAGATCCCATCAAATATCTCTTTGAGAAACCGGTACTTACGGGTAGGCTAGCCCGTTGGTTGCTTCTGCTTTCCGAATTTGATCTGAAGTACATGACGCGCAAGTCTGTGAAAGAGAGAGCAGTAGTGGAGTTTTTAGCCGATCACCCAGTGGAGGGAGATGAAGCAGTAGAATATCTGTTCCCAGATGAGGCCATTCTGCATGTTGAAGAAGAAACTTGGACTATGTACTTTGACGGAGCCTCAAACCAGTACGGGTATGGGATAGAAGTGTTGCTAATAGCACTCGACAATTCCCGTATACCTTTAGCATTCAAACTCTGGTTCAAAGTATCGAACAATGAGGCAAAGTATGAGGCATGTATTGCTGGACTGGAAGCCGCCCTGGAACTAGGGGCAAAACGGTTGGATGTCATCGGGGACTCGAACCTTGTTGTATCTCAAGCTAAAGGAGATTGGAAAGTTAAAGAAGAAAAGATGAGAATCTATCACCAGACCTTGGACGTTCTGATTCCTCGGTTTGAAAAACTGAACTTCGCTCATCTGTTAAGAGAGAACAACAGGTTCACTGATTCATTAGCAACTCTATCTTCTATGATAGACATCCCTTTTGGAGTCCGGATGCGTCCAATCATCATTGAACAGAAATTCGTGTTAGCCTACGAGTTGATTGCTGCCATAGATGAGGTACAAGATAAGAACCCCTGGTATTACGATATTTGGAACTTCTTGGAAAATGAGGTTTATCCACCAAGGGCAAACGCCAAAGATAAGAAGGCAATTCGAAGAATGGCTGCTCAGTTCATTGTCTGCGGGGGTAAACTGTACAAGAGGGGTCATCTGGGGATGCACAAACTGTGTGTTGATGCTGAAGAGTCCAAGTGCCTGATAAAGGCCATCCATGGAGGAGAGTGCGGAGCACACATGAACGAGGTGATGCTAGCCCGGAAGATCCTTAGACAGGGTTATTACTGGTCAACCATGGAGGAAGATTGTATTGGCTTTGTTCGGCGATGCCACAAATGCCAGATCCATGCAAACCGCATGAACATTCCGCCATCGAAGCTGTACAACATGACTTTGCCATGGCCATTTTCAGTCTGGGGGATTGATGTGATTGTGGCTGTCACTCCGGAAGGGTCCAACGGGCATGAGTACATTCTGGTAGCAATAGACTACTTTACGAAGTGGGTTGAGGCCCAATCTTACGCGGTGTTGAAGGCATCGCATGTTGCTAAGTTCATCAGGAACAACATCATCTGTCGCTATGGGGTCCCAAATGAGATTATTTCGGATAATGGTTCCCACTTCAAGAAGGAGGTGATCAACTTGTTGGAGAAGTACAACGTGGCTTTTCATAAGTCATCTACATATAGGCCACAAACCAACGGAGCTGTTGAAGCTGCCAACAAGAACATCAAACATATTCTGCAAAAGATGGCGGAAACCTACAAGGACTGTCCAGATAAGCTGTTATTTGCTCTTTGGGGCTACCGGACATCAATTCGAACTTCTACTGGGGCAACTCCGTATTCCTTGGTTTATGGGATGGAGGCTGTTCTGCCTATCGAAGTTGAGGTTCCGTCATTGCGGGTAATGGCTGAGTGCCAGATAGCTGAGGCAGATTGGCAGCAGAGCAGGTTCGAAGAACTCATGCTGTTTGACGAGAGAAGGCTGAAAGCACTGTATCACGTCCAAGGTTATCAACGAAGAATTGCCAGGGCTTTCAACAAGAAGGTTAAGTCCAGGAATCTGAAAGAAGGGGACTTGGTGCTAAAAGACAACCGAGCTCCCATCCACGACCCTAGGGGCAAGTTCAGACCTAATTGGACTGGTCCCTACATCATCAGGTCTATCTGGTGGGGTGGAGCTGTCATTCTGATGGATTTACATGGCCTTGAGTTCTCCCAGCCGATCAACATGGACAAGTTGAAGAAATACTATCCCTGAGAGACTCGCTAGGCCAAAAACCCGAAAGGGCGACCTAGGCAAAAATTAGAGCATGAAAAAAATTGAAATAATAAAAACTGAGCTCGCAAGGTTGAAAACCCAGAAAGGGCGGCCTTGGCAAAAGTTAGAGCGCAAAAGGAGAGTGTTAATACACGAGTGAACCTGAACCGAACTACGTAAGGCTTGATTCCCATCTTCGGGATACGTAGGCAACTTCATTCTGAAGTCCAGCCATAAACACTTCCAAATCAACTTTGTCCATGTGATCATGTTGGTCATCTTTGTCTATTCTGCATTCAAGAGCTCGGTTGTGATCTCCAGTGCAGTGCTATTCAGACTAGGGGCAACTTTCCAGTTGTTGGGATTTGGGGTTGTACATCTCAGTGATAGATCTCGGGTGTGTCCAGTTGTGATCCATATCGAAAATGGTTTTGGAAAGTTTTAATAAAAGTTGATTTTGTTCAAATTAATCTTTTTACGACTTAGACCATTTTTGGACCATAACGAAAAATTTTCAGTACCCATAACCTTCAATTACATTGATTTCAGTACAGAGTTCTCCTACTCTTGAATACAAATTGAAGTTGCTTTTTATTACATTCATAAAGAAAACTTGAAAGTACTGATAAAGCAATAAACTCGGGGCATGGATAAGTCAGGTGTCCCTCCCAGAGCTCGTAGAAGCCTCGGATGCCAAAGAAGGCCCGGTCTGTGCCTCTTCATCGAGCCAAGCTATGCACTCGTCAGAAAAGGTACAACTGAAAGTGGGAGCGGGGGCCAGAAGTTCTCTCGTCCTCCATGCTGTGGCATATCGAGCTAAATGTGAGCCTTTGATCAGATATAAAGACGGGTATTCCACTCCATCTTCTGGGCAAGTCTGATCATGCCCAAACTGACGCCGAAATCTGAATGGGAAGTAGAAGACACAGTGTGTCAGACCAATCAGCTGAATGCCCGGCTGGTGAGACATGCTGTAGCTCATCGTCGGCAAATTAAGCCAGGGACAGCGCCAAGCAATGTTGACAGCAGATAGGCTGCACATCCATTTACACCACCATCCCTCATCTGGGGCATCAACTAGTCGTTGACGGAAGAAGTAGCCGCGTGCTGAATATGCTGGGCATGAGTCCACTACTTTCAACTTATCCATCAGCCATATCTGGGGAGGGACAAAAAACAAGAGAGATTAAAGAATAGAGAGGTGTACGTGGAGAGAAAAGAGAGAAAAGGGTTTTAAGAGAAAAACAGAGCTTGAGGGCCGAGAGATGTGAGACACACATGTGAGAAGGGTGGGAAACATTACCTGCAGTAGTAGTGGACTCCCCGCGAATCTAGTTGTCTCCCGGCGATGGAAGGCATCCAAACCCATCAGTGTCTCAGCTAGTGTCATGCCAATGCAGCTCTTGCCCTCTTTTAAGCCTTGGGCAACCTCAATCAAACGGATGCTAGACCCTCCAGAGCCCGGGGCAAGCAAGAAATGAGACAACATGCACAAGCAGAGGGCGTGTCGTCGAAAACTCTGCCAAAGATGATCGCCGCGTCACCGGCATCAGAAAATCGATGAATCAAGCTCGGAATGTCCATTTCTCCGTCGCGAATCAAAGACCGAGCGTCATGAAAAGTAAGCCCACACATTCGTCCTAAGGCTTGGATGTGGCCAAAACGGAATTGGGGCAAGATCTCTTCATCACGCTGAGATTCCATTAAAGCTTGGAAATCTTCAAAAGTGGGACATACCTCTTGTCCGCCAAAGCTAAAAACATGAGTTACCGGATTCCAACACTTGGCCGCGGCATGGAGGAACGGAAAACGCAGCGGAGTGCAGCTCAACGTGAATAGTGCATTTATTCTAAAACCCAGAAATTCAACTTTTCCGAGCCATCCAAGTTGGCAATCCAATTTGTGAGGTTTTGGGCAAGAAATGCTTCCATTTGGGGCAAAAATGGAGTTGGAATGAGGAACCCACGAAGCTGGAACCTTTATAGAAGATAAGGCATTGAGTAAAGGACATATGGTAGCAATTTGGAGCTTCCTAGAAAAAACTAGCCGACCGGCCAGTTTTTCTGGCTGGCCAGCCACTTAAGTGGCTGGTAAGTGGCTGGCAATGAGGAAAAGTGGCTGGCAGCCACTCCTTGTCTCCAGCAGAGAACTTTTAGCCTTCCTGTGTGCTGAGGGATGCTGAAAATCTGTGTTTTATTTTTGACTCTGGATGCGTTCGGTTGTGGTTTTGTTGACTTATTCTCAAGTTTGTCGCTTTTGCTTATCGAGTTATTAAACTTTGCTTATTGAGTAGTTGCAATTTGTTTACCGAGTCGTCGTTTTTGCTTATCGAGTTGTTCTTTAAGTTGTTTTGTTTTGTTTATTGTGTCGGTTCACTACCTGGCTTTGCAATAAATGAATGTTCAATTTCCATCAATCTCACTTTTGTGCAAAATGGTGCGATGCGATGCGATGCGATGCTTAGAATACAAATGCAACACCTTTTGATCAAAAAGTTATTTTCTCATTCCATCATGGTTTCTTTTTACAAAGGTACAAGTTTTAAGAAATAAAACTGCCTATGACTGTACAATGAGCTAATACTACTAGCAAAGAGAAAACAAAGCAAAAACATTTGAATCGATGCTATCAAGGCTCAGGACTCAGAGGCCCTCTTCACCCTCTTCCTCGGCTGAGCAGACTCTGCACCATCGCCGCCGACGCCACCTCCCGAAACTGAGCCAGAGCCTGAACCAGAACCCTCCTCTGCATCGTCGCCACCCTCAGAACCTGAGCCCGTGCCGTCGCCTCCACCCTCAGAGGACTCTGACTGAGGACTAGCTGGCTCATCGTCCTCGCTGGACTCGTCATTGTCAGTGCGTCTAGCAGGCCTCCGACGTCTCCCACGGCTGTGTGCCGGAGTCTCTTTCCCTGCTGCTGGAGTAGGCTCTGAGGGTCCTGTCTGCAAGGGTGTGACCTGAAAAAGGCAGTTGGAATACATCAGCTACGGTATATGTATCAAGTGCAAGTATGTTATGCGGGTATATATGGAAATCAGATACAGTATGTGCACGCAGTGTGTCGTGTCAGATGTGATCTATACATGCGATGCATCAGTGCAATGAGATGTCAGTTTCAGTGTATCAGCAGAAGTATGATAAATGCAAGTAAACTGAAAAGTACCGGAATGCCGTGGGAGGTCAGCATCATCTCTCTCCGCAAGACCATGCCCTCAAGTGAGGCCATCGCCTCGAGCAACCCCTCAACATATCCTATGGAGGGCTGCAAATGCAAGTTGAAGCCATAAGTGAATGAGTGAACAAATCTCTGAGCAAAGCTGAAATGTATAAAAGCTGTAAAGTATACTGGTGCTGAGTCAGGTGTCCTCACGTATCGATGATCAGGTACTGGGGGCTCAAGCGGGATTTGATAAGGTCCCCTACCAGGCCGCCAACCACTCAGCTCAGTCGGAGGATCCGGCCATCTAACACACTACCTAGTAGAAGGCATCTCTCTAGCTCCACCCCTCGCTGCCCGAGCCCTGCTCGTCGAGGGAACGCCTACTCTCCGAGCCCTGCTCGATGAAGCAATCTCAACTATACCCCTCGTGGGAGCGCGAACACTCGCCAATGGAGCCATGAGATATGTCTGGATATAAGTCGCGTAGTCTCCCTCCCCAGTGTACCGGTTAGCATATGTGCCTCGCATGACGTCAATAAGCTCCTAAGTGAAGAGGCTCTTTGTGGCCCGCATAGATGGTGGAGGTGGCAAAGGAACCGACTGTAATAGTAAGCCCAAGGTCTGGCGCATGAAGCGCTCGCCTAAGAACCAGGCGCGGCCTACCGGTCCCTCAAACAAGATCCGATATCGGCAGGCACCCCGAGCTCCGGCAAAATGAAACTGAGCAAACTCTGGCATCGTCGCCCAGGGCTGCCATGTGATCTACAGACAGCAAGTGCATTAGTTGCTGGTAGATATACAAAATGAAGTGAACATGAAAACAGGAAAAACTGTCGTTTTTGTGTTACCTCTGCTGGCCTCACTGTATCGAAATAATGGCGCAGGTATGAGAGGGTCTCCCGGGGTCTAGGCCGACATCGACCACCATATCGGAGTGAGTAGGGGACCTCGAGGGGTGTCTCAACCTCTAGCTCGGAAGCAAACGTCAGGAAATAGGTATATACCCACAGTTGTGCAAAACAAGAGGGTGGCAGTGAGAATACAGATAATGCAAAAAGCAGGGTATGATACAGTGTGCAGAAAGTACAAATGCAGAACAGAAATGAGACTGTGTGTGTAGTGTGCAGTATGTGCAGAAAGTGCAAAGCAGAAAGCGCAAAGCAGAAAGCATAGTAGAAAATGTAAAGCTGAATAGTAAAGCATACCTCCCTGGCTCTCCAGTAGCCGCCTACTATGTTCCCGCTCCTGCGGGAGGTCGAGCTCATATAGCAGTAGAGGGTAGCAAGGCCGGTGCCCCCCCAATCATAGTGTCGCACCTGGGACAGGTCCACTAATGCGCTTAGCAAGTATAACCCCACTGTGTTCGCTCTGTCGGCGAACAGGGTAGTGCCGAAGAGGAACATAAGGAAGCCTCGAGTGTACTGCTCTGTCTCCTCTACCGTCGTAGGCTTTTCCCTCTAAAATGGTCGGCGAACTAGGTATATCGGACCGAGCTCGATGATCGGTAGACGGGTGGGTGTGCTCCCAGTAGATGCGTCCAAGCTACCTCCCACTAACCCATATCAGCATCATATGGGATCGGCTGGCCTCCCATCTCAAGGCCTGTCAGCATTGCAAAGTCGAACGGGGTCATCGTCATGTCCCCGGTGATAGAGAAATGAAAGGAGTTGGTGGTGTCCCACCATCTCTCTACCAATGCGCCCAAGACAGTCCGACTCGCGATGAGACGCGAGAGCCCTGAATAGAACAGGCCAAACCCCACCTCGTCGATGATCTGCTGGACGCTATCAGGGAGCTCCAAGTACCACTCCCTCGCTGTGGTGGCCCCGTACCCACGGGTGAAATGGGAGGTAACCTGTGTGAATAAGCAGGAATACAGTATGAATATGTTCAGAATGAGCAGGAATGCAGTATGAATATGTTCAGAATGAGCAGGAATGCAGTATGAATACGTTCAAAATGAGCAGGAATACAGTGTGTATGTATGTGTGTTTAGAATGAGCAGGAATACAGTGTGTAGTATGTGTGTTCAAAATGAGTAAGAATACAGTGTGTAGTATGTGTGTTCAGAATGAGCAAGAATATAGTGTGTGTATGTGTTTCAAGATGAGCAGATGAGCACAACAAGCAGATGAAATACAGTACAAAAAGTGCGAGCCTATACAATAAATGTAAAAGTGCAGCGTGTACCCCTGACGCGTCATAGGACAAATGGGACTCCAGCTCCCGTAACAGTAAATCCGCGGGTGCGTACCGTGCTAAGTCAGTGAAATGACGGACCGTGCTAGGTGGTAGCACATGTGCTGCGGGATGGTACGTAGCAGGGTTGAATGGCCGAACTCTGGGTGGTAGCTGAACGTGCTCTGGCTCCCCCTCCATCCCCAGAGGATCCCCGCCGTGTGGCGCGTCGTCTGTCATCTACAAAGAGGGTAAAAGATAGACAAAAATAAGCAAAATGGGGCGAAAATGCAAAAAGTCAACAAAAGTCAACTCTCGGGAAGAGAAAAAGTCAAAAAAAAGTCAAAGCCCTGGAAAAGGGCGCCAAACTCAAGCCAAAGTTGAGAGAAATATACCTTGAATGGTGAAAATGGAGAAAAATGCTCCGAAAACAACTTTTGTTCAGTTCAAAAGGAAGAGAATTGAAAGTTTTTCGCGAATCAACTTCGCGCGAGGCGTTGGAATACGCGTATAGGAGCAAGGAGAAAGGTTTTTCGGCAATGGGTGTGTGAACAAAAGTGATTTGGTGTTGTGTTTTTAAAGACCCGTGCGTTGAATGACCAAACTGCCTCGATTTTCCAAAAACTTGCCGACCGGCCAATTTTTCTAGCCGACCGACCAGTTAACTGGCTGGCAGCTTTGGCAAGTGGCTGGCAGCTTTGAAAAGTGGCTGGCAAGCTTCCAGGGTGTCTGGCAGGTGCCTAGTATTCCCCCTGTGTGTTTTCAGACTGTTTTGAGTCCTTGGTTCCCAAGAAAGTGCAAGAAGAGCTCACTTTTTCAGCTCAAAATGTTTCTGCGGAAGTTTCAACTCATGTCTTTGGTGCGTAGCTCATCGTCAGCTGGCATGCACGAGATGTATCCTTTTTAGTACATTGTAACCCCTCCGAGAGGTAAATCGGAGGTCACAACTGAAACGGTCTTGCCAAGACGTACAGTTCTTCATTAAGCATATTGCTTCGAACATGCATCGCTATGCACATTCCACTCGCATTGTTATGCACTTTTCACTTGCATTGTTATGCACATTCCACTTGCATTGTTATGCACATTCCACTTGCATTGTTATGCACTGTTTCACTTGCATTGTTATGCACGCTTCACTTGCATTGTTATACCCCTTTTCATTTACATTGTATATGTACGCGTTTATCTCGTATTGAAATTGTATCTTGATGTAACGTTGAATCTGCGTCTCTACTATATTGTACCTGTCAAAGTTTCTCTTTTGCGCAGGCACGATATTGTATGTACGGTTCATTCGAAGCTAATGAAGCCAGACGATATTGTATGTACGGTTCATTCGAAGCTAATGAAGCCAGACGTTATTGTATATACAGTTCATTCAGAGGAATTCCGGGTAAAACCATTCCCCTCCAATATCCTGTTGGTTAGAGACATTCAAGTACGTTCGATGTCTACACTGACTTTTTTTTCGTTGGTTAGAAACACCCGGGTACGCCCGGTGTTTACACTGGCACGTTGATTAGAAGCATTGGGATGCACTCCGATGTTTATACAACTTTTTAGTGCTTGCACTGTTGCTTTTCCCTCTCTCGCGTGTGATACGCTGAAAGTGTTTGCCTTTCCCTCTCTCGTGTGTAATACGCTAAGAGGTGTTTGCTTTTCCCTCTCTCGCGTGTGATACGCTGAGAGGTGTTGCTTTTTCCTCTCTCGCGTGTGATACGCTGAGAGGTGTTGCTTTTCCCTCTCTCACGTGTGATACACTGAGAGGTGTTGCCCTTCCCTCTCTCGCATGTGATACGCTGAGAGGTGTTTACCTTTCCCTCTCTCGCGTGTGATATACTGAGAGGTGTTTCCCTTCCCTCCTGCGTGTGATACGCTAAGAGGTGCTTTGTTTGAGACCTCGGGTTTGCCCGACAGTCGCCTTTAGTCTTTCCTGCGTGAGCCGTAGTTAAGATTGCATAATTTTCTTACATCATTTCTGTATGAGATGTAGTTTGGTTTGTATTCACTTGCTTGTGTGCGAGTTTGCTATATCATTTCTTTGCATAACATTTGCATCTAGATGTTTCCTTACAGCCCTCTTTGCATAATCATAAGTTATGTTCTGCATTGTGCATGTCATTTGCATTTTACCCCTGCCTGCGGGCACTTTTCTTTTGTTATCCTGCTTGTTTGTCTAAGTCTTCGGCCTTCTCAAAAATAGGTCGTCTCTGGGCTTTGACATTCACTCCCGCCATTTCATGACTTTCGAGTTCTGTCAAAGAGGGGCAACTGTAGACACCCCATTTTTGACCGACTCTAAGACTCAGACGTCATCGTTTGTGCACGCGATGATTGTGCATGTTTGTGCTTGTTTCGAGCGCCCGAAGGTCTCGGCTGAGCGCCTTGTCTTTGAGCCTCTAAACCCTCTGTGTTTTGGCCTTGTTTTTAGGCCAAACCTTGGTGCCTCTTGGCTGAAGGAGAGTGGGGCCTTGCCGGCCACTTCTGGCAGTTGCCAGCCATTTTTTCTCCTTGCCAGCTAGTTAGAGTGGTCGGCCAGCTAGTTTAAGTGGCTGGCCGGCCACTTAACTGGCTGGCAGCCAATTTTTCTCATTTTTAGATATTTTTAGATCTTTTGAGCTAGCTGTGGCTCACTGAACTCATCCTCCATACATGTGTATAGAGGGATTGAGCAAGCCTTTTGGCTTGCATTGCCTATATTAGGGGAGCTTCCTCCCCATATATGAGGGTTCAGATTTTTCAGAGCTAAAATCTCCCCCTCTCTCTAGAATTCTCACTCTCTCTCTATATATTGTGCTATTATGTTTAGAAATGTTGTTTCTTCACACTTTTGCACACAAACACCTACTTAAACACCTTCACTTTGGAGCTGAGGTCCCTTGGAGCTTGTTTTGAGGTCTTAGACTTGGTTTTGGCTCAGAATTGTTGTTGAAGTTGCTGTATTGTTATTGTTCTTCAAGGGTAAGACACTTGTCTCTTTTAAGCTTTGTTTTGATTAAGAGCTTTGTCACCTTTGCATGCTACTTTAAGGTTGGTTTTAGCCTCTTAATAACTCTATTTTTAAGGCTTTAAAATATTGGTTTAAGCCTTGTGTGGTTAGGGGGGTGGTTCCCCTATTTTGCTCTTTGGCTTGTTAAGCCTCTTGAGCCATCTCTCTAAGCTTTTGAATCACTCTTTGCTTGGCCTTTTAACCACTGAAACTCAGAGGAATTTCAGTGGTAAAAAATTGTTCTTGTGGTCCAAAATGGGGAGGGTGATCCCCTTTCCTTGTATTCTTGTTTGCTAATATTGGTGGCCTAATACATGAGCATGTGTTTCTCCCTTTTTGAAGCTTAGTCCAAGCATGTTTTTGTGACTTTTTGGACCTGCCATAACTTTGTTTTTGGTTGGTTTGGTCATTGGTTTCTTGCATCTTATACTTGTAGTACAATCCTACTTGTTGGCCTAACATGCTTCATGCTTCATGCCTCTCATTCTAGCATGTGTATGCTCCACTCCAGCATGTTTTTGGCTTTGATTTAGCATGCTTTAGGACTGTTTTGAATGGTTTTGGCCATGTGGTTCATGCTTTGTATAGCTATGGTATGGTTGGCCTTACTAGTCTTGTGTTTTGAAGCCCCTAACATACCTTATTTGTGATGTTTGCATGATATGGCATCATTTGGCATATAAATTCAGAGCATATATCATTGTCTCACTCTCACATGTATCACTCTTTCATTGTGTTTGAGAGTTGAGTCTCCATGCCTTGTTTGCGGGCCATCAAATGAGCATGCTTTCCTTGTGTTCTATGCCTTAATTTCAGCGTATTTAGGCTATTGTTTTGGCATGATATAGCTCTGTTTTGGACTGGTTTGGTTGTTTGTGCATTGTATTGCATAGCCCTAGTGTTATGTACTTCGCTAGCTTTAATGCTTTAAGCCCTCTAGCATACTATACTTGTGATGTTCGCATGATATGTCATCATTTGACATGTAATTTCTATGCTTATACCCCTGTCATGCTCTCATGTATATCACTCTTTAATTGTGTTTAAGAGTTGTGTTTCATGCCTTGTTGATGAGCCAATACATGCACATCATTTTCTTAAATTCCATGCTATCATTTTAGAGCATTTTGGCCACTGTTTTGGCATGCATAAGGTCTGTCCATAGCTGGTTTGACCATTTGAGATTGATAGTGCATGCCTCATGTGTAATACACTTCACTAGCTTTAGTGCTCTTGGCCCTTAACATGTCCTGCATGCATTACATGATAGAGTCGTGTGCATGCCACCTTAGCATTGAAAGATAAGCATATGTGTGTTGCATTGCATTGTGTTTGGATTGGATGTTAATCCAAACACAAGGAATGTGGCACGTTTCATACTCGGAGTGATGAAACATGTCATGTTTCTTGGTCGCCAACACCCTTGACCATGCATGATGGGGTGGAGGCTCTTTATGTATTGTTTGTGCATTCATCAACATGGTGTAAGCTTGGTCCGGCCATCATGCATTAAGGTGCTTGGTTGGTGGCTTGAGAGCCGAGCGCCACGCTCCTTTGAGCTTGAGACATGATAAGGAGTGTGGTAGTACATACATTGTCTTAGAAATACTTTGTTGTGCCTCTATTGTTCTCTGTTGCAGCAAAACCAGCAGCCTACAGAAGCAACTAGCCGACCAGCCAGTTTAACTAGCCGACCGGCCAGTTTTAGTGGCTGGCAGCCACTTTCTCTAGCTGGCAGCTCACCAGCAGATCCCTGTGTTAAAGTAAGGGCAGTCTGGAGGTTGGCACAATTTTCAAAGACCAAGGCAAGTGCAAACAGAGGCATTGAAGGCAAGGCAATGGATTTCCGAGCAGACGCCAACCGAGCATGTATGTCTCCCTCGCCCGATGCCATCTTTTTTTTTATTGCTTTATTAGTTAGTTGCTTCTAACTATTTCAACGTGTTGTAATTAATTAGCTTAGATAGTTAATTAATTTAATTGCTTTAATTAGCTTAGATTAGCTAGTTATTCAATTTCAATTGTGCTGTAATAATTAATTTGCTAAGTTAGTTAATTAGTTGGTTTGTAATAAGTAGCTTAGCTTAGATTAGCTTAGCTTGTTTATTCGAACCCTCTTGTGAGAGGGCGTATTATTGTAATAAGCATGCGTGTGTGTGTAAATGTCTTCCAACCCCACGTCTCTCTCCCTTTTACTTATCAGCTTTTGATGGTTAGTTTTAGGGACATGTTTTGATTAGCATCCTTATGCTTTGCATGCGTGCATCATTCATTTATATTGCATGTACCAGGCTCGGCGTATCATTCAAACGGCATTGTATTTCAATACTTACTTGAATACGTGTTTCAAAGCATGTTATCAAATGTCGCATTCATATGTCATGATTAGGTAGCCGAGCCTACTTAGTTGCATTTTGCATGTGTTGCATTAGGCATCTTAACATAGCTAGGATCATGCATTGATTTCTAACTAGTTTTCTGTTTTGGCTCGGAGTACACTGTAAGTGTTTTCGCTTTAGCATCCTTGCATGTGTATAAGTGACTACCATGATAGCATGCTTGCCATGAGGCTATTTGCTTAATTGCTATAACTGCATGAATGCTTGTGGATGAAGGCTTCATTACTTGAATTGAACAATTCATCAAAATGTGAGTTTTAAGCCCACTTGGAGTGACAAATCATCATGTTTTAAGCCCACCTTGTTTGGTGGCAAATCCGCATTTCTAAGCCCACTTGAGGGTGGCAAATTTAAACCCTTTTCGAAAACAAACATTGAATTGTTTTGTTCTAATTTAGACGATCTAGTCTATACTTGTATGATGTGCGCATCACGTAGTAAGTTAGCTAAATAACCGGAATAAGAACACATGTGTTTATAAAAAGAACATATCATGTTTAGTAGAGGCCGATCCTTTGATCGGGTGAGCGGGGATGCTCATTTCAAGACCTTCCCCTCTCGTACCTAAGTTCCCGAGCCGAGGCAACTTTGGTGATGACGGACACGTGGCCTTAGGCACGAGTCAGGGTTTCCTAAATTTCCCAAAAATAAAATATTTAGGTGGTGACTCTGAAATCTGGCAAAGCAGTCCATGTTTGGCGCTTTTGATTCCAAGTTGATTTTTAAAAACCAATTTCCGGATTTGGACTCTTTGGTGATTTATCAGTCTTACATTGCACTTTGTGAGATTAGATTCAGAACCGTAAGAGGAGTCCGAACTGTAATAGCTAGAACCCAAATCCACGCCTTCTCCGAAAGGGGGACGCACGGAGAAAGTTCGGACAGTCTACATGGGGACAGAAGGAATTTAATTAGCACATGTAGGTTGGGAGTTGGAGTGAAAAACACCTTAAACTTAGTCAAAAAAGGCCGTTTGAGGTAGTGAAAATGCAAAACAGCCCCCAAACCAATCTATGGACGTCATGGGTGCTTCTTAGCTTATTTGTTAAGTAAGGCACACCCATACGAACAATGAACTACAACAATTTTCAAACTTCCTCAAATAAAAGTGTCAATGCCATGCATGTCCCTATTTGAACATAAGGCATCAACCATTACAAAACATATTCTCTCTGTCTTTTTTTTTTAATCAACAACTCTAAATAAGCACCTTCAAAATAACGGCCACTACCCTATTATTCATAGTACAAAGCATTTTGGATGTCATGTGAACAAGTATTTGCCACATTGGTTATGGATTTGTGCCATATAGCAAAATAGTAAGTTACTTCAACTAACATTAATAGATATTTGACAAGCTTTTGACAGGAATGTTATGATGTTAGTCCAACCACAGGAAATTTATGGAGTGCTTATTAAAATGCTATTATTATCATCATCATCATTATTATTATTATTATTATTATTATTATTATATTATTATTCAAAGTCTTTTATGTGCAAGATTATTTCGTAGGAAATGCTTCTTTTATGCTAAAGCTTCTATAATACGGACAAGAGTCTATTACACCAAAACTGTGAAATTCAAATGCTATATGGAACTAATGAGTGTAATTTTTGTTTTATAGATGGCATTTGGCATGGACATGTGGATCTTCCATTTTTGTGTATGGAGGATAATTTACACTTTTGAATATTCTCCTTTTTTTGTCGTCATCTGCTTTTTGTGTGAATTTGGATGAATCGTACATATAACTTTTCATGGGGTACAAAATAATTTTGACATCAAGCAATTATTTATTGCCATGGTATATATATTACCTTTTGTCGTGGTACAGATTACCGTAGTAATTTGTATTGCCACAAACCCGAAAATGCGCGTTGAATTCTCATTCATCCGAAAATGGTTTTGAGCAACCAAATACACGGTTTTATTCACTACGCTATATTAAACATGAACCCAATTAGAAACATTAAAAATAACACTTGGGTCCCACCTTAATTAATGCTCAAAGTTAGCAAAAAATAAGGATTTTCAAAACCATTTTCCAACAATCCCCCACATAAATGGAATTCACAATAACGAACATGCAACAAGATGCAAACAAAGAAAGAGTACATTAAGAAGATACACCACATCGAGATAGGTAGCTTTTGGCTTTGAACCTCCTCTAGTGAAAGCCTATCGGACTTACTGGCTAACTAGTGGACGTGATGCCTTGAACTGTTCAGTTGTTTGTGTAAGTCAAGACAATAGACTACACATAGTGTATCTGCAGACACAGTTTGGTTCTTACAGTTGTGTTCATTTTGGCCTTGAACAACGCTTGGTAATTCATTAGTGCTCTAGAGAATTTAGCCTTCTCAATTCTTACAGAACCGGCCCAGTTCACACTCATATAGGTGAGTTCTCATTAGGAGTATCTTGCTATACCCCACTTGGATGTCCAAGCTATAAGAATCATTAAAAGCAAAGCTTATTCTACTAACACTGTAGGTATCACTCTTCTTATCATAGAAATGGGTGAAAGTAAACCTCTTTAGTGATACGTGAAGTCATCCATAATTCGGTTGTCCGTTTAAACCTAGATCTTGGGATCTCTAATCAACTAGGTTGGGTTGCCATTATGGCGACTTTTAAGTAATAGGTTTTAATCACATTCCCCTCGATAAATAGTACACTTGCTCTCTGGCTAGCCCTTTAGTCAATGAATCCATAATGTTCTCCCTTGACTTTACATTTTCTATGAAAATTATTCCATGTGAGAGAAAATTCCTAACGGTATTATGTCTTCGACGAATCTTTCGAGACTTACCGTTATACATATGATTCTGTACCCATCGTATTGCTGCTTCACTATCACAGTGAATGCATATAGCTGGCACAGGTTTAGACCACATTGGAATATCTTCTAAGAAATTACGAAGCCATTCAGTTTTTTCTCCTGTTTTATCTAATGCGATAAACTCAGATTCCATTATCGATCTTGCTATGCATGTCTGTTTGGAGGATTTCCAAGAGACTGCAGCACCTCCTAGGGAAAAGACGCATCCACTAGTGGATTTTGAGTCTTTAGTATCCGATATCCAATTTGCATTGTTATACCCCTCAAGTACTGTTGGATATTTGGTATAATGTAAGCCATTTTTCTGGGTATATCTTAGATACCTAAGTATCCTGATTATCGTTTTTCAATGATCAAACCCTGGATTACTTGTGTACCTACTCAATTTGCTTACAACATAGGCTATATCTGGCCTAGTGCAATTCATTAAGTACATCAAGCTTCCGATTATCCGAGAGTAGTCTAATTGTGATATGCATGCACTTGTATTTTTTGGCAAATGCAGACTAATGTTAACAGATGTTTTAGCAAGACGGTCATCATGTTTTTCAAATTTCTCCAGAATCTTCTCAACATAGAAAGACTAAAATAAAGCATATCCTTAAGATGTTCTAGTAATTTTTATTCCTAGAATTATATCTGCTACTCCTAGATCTTTCATGTCAAACTTTTTGTTCAACATTTTCTTTATGGATTTAATCATGTCATTATTGCTTCCAATAATGAGCATGTCATCCACGTAAAGACAAACTATGATATAGCATTTGTCTGTGCTTTTAATATATACGTATTTGTCACATTTGTTTATCTTAAAACCATTCGAAAGCATAGCGTGATCAAATTTTTCATGCCATTGTTTCAGAGCTTGTTTTAATCCATAAACGGATTTGACAAGTTTACA
Organism: Camellia japonica; assembly: GCA_030407325.1. Classification (NCBI taxonomy): domain Eukaryota; kingdom Viridiplantae; phylum Streptophyta; class Magnoliopsida; order Ericales; family Theaceae; genus Camellia; species Camellia japonica. The sequence continues at coordinate 141,787,510 of JAPPVO010000059.1, read as the reverse complement.
AACCTTTTTCTCTTGGCCGGGAACTTGAAACCCTTCCGGTTGTTCCATATAGATTTTCTCATCTAACTCGCTATTCAAAAAAGCTGTTTTAACATCCATTTGATGTATTTCTAGATTATACAAAGTTGCAATTGCAATCAACATGCGAATGGATATTATTCTTGTCACTAGTGAATAGGTGTCAAAATAATCAAAGCATTTCTTCTATCTGGATCCCTTAACAACAAGCTTAGCCTTGTATTTATCTATTGAACCATCTGTTTTCATTTTTTTCTTCAATATCCACTTATATCCAAGAGGTTTACACCCTGGTGGAAGATCCACTAGTTCCCAAGTATGATTTTGTAATATTGATTCAATTTCACTATTCACAGCCTCTTTCCACAATGGAGCTTCAGGACTTGACATTGCTTCCTTGAAGTTTTGAGGCTCATTTTCTAACAGATATGTTAGATAATCTGGACCAAGTGATTTACAGATCCTAGCCCTCTTGCTATGTTTAGGTTCATCTACTTCATTATCATTGTGGTCTTCACTGTTACCCATAGCAGTATCAAAAGTTCTTCTATTTGACCTTTTCTTCCCAGTCTTTTTTCAAGGAAAAATGCGTTCAAAAAATAACGCATTCCTTGACTCAATAATAGTGTTTAAGTGCATATCAGGATTTTCAGATCTATGAACTAAAAATCTATATGCACTACTATTATTTGCATAACTAATGAACACACAATTAACGGTTTTTGGTCCTATCTTATTCGTTTTGGGACTAGGGACTGTCAACTTGGCCAAACACCCCCACACTTTGAGGTAATTATAGATAGGTTATCGACCTTTCCACAATTCATAAGGCGTTTTGATTAATTTTCTTATAGGTTACCCAGTTAAGGATAAAGTTAGTAGACAAAATCGCCTCCCCCCACAAGTTCTGAGGTAACCCTAAACTAATCAACATGGCATTTATCATCTCTTTAAGAGTTCGATTTTTTCTCTCAGCAACTCTATTTGACTGAGGAGAATAGGGTGCAGTGGTTTGGTGAATAATACCATGTTCAAAACAAAATTCCTTAAATAGTGCATCATACTCACCACCTCTGTCATTCCTCACTATTTTAGTAGTTTTGCCAAGTTGATTTTCAACCTCAAGTTTATATTTCTTAAAAACTTCTAAGGCTTCATCTTTACTTCTCAATAAGTAAACATAGAAATATTGAGTGCAATCATCAATAAAAGTAATAAAGTACTTCTTACCTCCTCTAGTTTGAACAAATTTTAAATCACAGATATCTGTGTGAATTAAACTTAGAGGTTCAGTACTTCTTTCTACTTTATTAAATGATACCTTAGTGAGTTTTGCCTCAACACAAATCTCACATTTATGATTAGGATCAAACTCTAAGTTTAGTAAACATTCTAAAGTAACAAGTCTACGCAAAGAATTAAAATTTACATGTCCTAATCTACCATACCATAAAAAATAAAAAAAATAAATAAAAAAGACTCAGCAATATAAACAGAAGATGTGTTCTTATTATTAATAGCCAAATTAGGTACAACAGTATTTACATTGAGCTTAAAAAGCCCATCACTCATATAACCTCGCCCCACATATATGCCACTCTTAGAGAGTACAACCTTGTCAGATTCAAAGACTAATTTAAACCCATTCTTGATCAACAATGACTCAGAAATCAAATTTTTGCGAATTTCTGGCACATGGAGTACATTGTTGAGCGTGAGTTCTTTTCCCGAGGTCATTTTCAACATGATCTTTCCTTGTCCTTCCACAGTTGAAGTGGAGGAGTTTCTTATAAAAAGTTATTCCCCACTTTCCACCACTTTGTAGGTTGTGAACATCTTCTTATCTACACAGATATGGCGAGTTGCTCTAGTATCCACCCACCACTCCTTGGGATTACCCACCAAATTTGCTTCAGAGACTACTGCAGTAAGATTGATGTCTGCAACTCCATCGGAAAGATAAAAATCCTCGGCTATGTTTGCTTGTGCTGGCTTTTTGCTTGGACTCCCTTCATCCTTGCGAACGTGGCAATCCTTAGCGTAATGTCCATCTTTGCCGCACACAAAACACTTGCCTTTGAACCTCTTGTTGAACCCGTTGTTGATCCTTTTGTTGATCTTACTAGTGGATCCTTGTTTGGGACCATTGCCATCATGCTTCCGCTTTTTGTTGTTGAACTTTGACCCTTGTTCATGTTCCACAATATTTGTTTTAGCCTGCATGACATGGTTTCTTGACTTCTTGTCGGAACCACGGTTGTCCTCCTCAATTCTAAGCCGCACTATCAGTTCTTCCAATTTCATCTCCGTGCTCTTATGCTTTAGATAAATCTTGAATTCTTTCCAAGATGGTGGCAATTTTTCAATGATTGCCGCTACTTGGAAAGATTCACTAAGAACCATCCCTTCCACATGTATTTCGTAGAGAATTAATTGGAGATCTTGAACCTGGCTAATAACCGTCTTGGAATCCATCATTTTAAAATCTAGAAAACGGCCAACAACAAATTTTTTTGTACCAGTGCCCTCAGTCTTATACTTATGATCCAGAGATTCCCACAGTTATTTAGTAGTGCTTTTGACACTATACACATTGTACAGTGTATTGTCCAACCCATTGAGGATATAATTCCGACACAGAAAATCACCATGTTTCCATGCATCAACTGTGGCAACCACTTGCCGGTCAATGTCTCCCTCGTTCAGTGCCGGTGTTTTTTCATGAGTAAAGCGAGCCAAATTCAATGTGGTAAGATAAAACATCATCTTTTGTTGCCTTCTTTTAAAATCATTTCCATTGAATTTTTCTAGCTTCTCCCCATGTTTTACCGGTATTGCTGGAGTCATCACTGGCACAACATGTATGGGGTTTGAGTAATAACAATCTCAGTATTGTTTATTTCAGTTGTCATAATGTTGACGAAATAATAATACACTAATTACAAATTTATATACAAAAGAATTTATACACAAAATACACAGAATAATATTTTGTAACAAAATTTCAATGATAAACAGTATATTACTACTATTGTCATGACCCGAACCCGCCCTTATGGATTAAGGACATAATCAGCCAGTAATCAAGAGATTACCTATGGCCTCAAACCCATTAAAACATAATTCCACAGAGGTAAGGGGACAAAATGGAAGCAAACTCAAAAATTTTGTCTATAGAGCTGTGCTTACATGGCACATCAAAACATTTCACGTATACTCATTAACAACCCACATCAAAGGGAAATGGCATAAAATTCTTTTACACATCAAGATCATTCAAGTCAAAGTCAGTCAAACCGAAAGCTTATGTATATGGTGACCTAACGTTTTCACCAAAGTGACAAAAGGGAAGACAAAAGGAACAAACAAGTCTCGTGTGTGAGACATTTGGGCTGACTTCTCAAAACTTTGACTTTTTCTCACATACATCGCCGAGGTTAGGTTTGAACATCTCTTGGCTCACCTACATGCACATGAATGAGAGTGAGCGAAAGCCCAATGAATAATATCAAATAAAGAAAATACATGAATGAAATTTGAAACAGATATATCATACGGCCTATAGACACCTCATTTTTGACTGCCCTTAAGACTTGGGCACTACTGATCGTTTACTTGGTGAAGAAAGGTGTGCAGGGCAAAGGTTCAGTTTCTTCGGCAAGGAAAGAGTCAAATCCCAACTTCATACCCCTTTTGGACCAAAACAATCTTGATCAAAAGATTTTAGACCTTGAAACCCTCTCTTCGGCAAGGAAAGAGTCAAATCCCAACCTTACGCGATTTCAGCGTGTTTGGAATTTATCTCAGGACCCCTGATGTGCGAGCCTGGGCGGGTTTTATCTCAGGTTATGTTGTAGACGCGCTGGGCGGTTTGTTTTGGACCTCCTCTCACGATTCAGCGTGGTTTGAGTGTCCCTTTCCTCACGCGATTTCAACGTGTTTGGAATTTGACTTGGGTTGCGTCGTATGCACGCCTGATTGTTTGTTTTTCCTCCTCTCATGATTCCAGCATGGTTGGAGTATTTTCCTCTTTGCATTCACCATTGCATTTTGCATGCATTGCATCGCGCTTTCTTGCACACCTTACCTGCACTTGTTAGTGCATTGCATTGTTCGCGCTTTCATACGCATCTTACCTGCACTTGTTAGTGCATTGCTCGCGCTTTCTTACGCACCTCACTTGCACTTGTTAGTGCATAGCATCACACTGTCTTGTGCACTCTCTGGTCTAGGAGACCTTAAATCCTGCATCTTTATGCGCACTGTCTTGTGCACTTTCTGGTCTAAGAGACCTTAAATCCTCTAAAGGTGCAATTCCTTTGGTGTTTGTCGTGCTCAAACGACTTTCGGTGGTCTGGTATAGCCACCTGCCTATGTTTTCGGTGAGTTCCTAGAAGACCAACTGAGACGGTGGAAACTAGAGTTCGAATGGCTCATGCCTAGAACGCAAAGGTTCGAGATTTTCGAGACTAAAGTCTGGTTTAAATACCCAAGGGTATATCCTCGGCTTGAAATCTGTATGGTAGCCCCATAGATTGAGATAGCATGTGTATACGTGTAACAACCCTCGTACTGATTACCGATAAACCACTGAAATACGTACTGATTACTGCTAAATTGAACTGATAATGACTGATAATTGAATTAACTGAAGTACTGAATAAACCGATTGAAATCGAAACTGAAAGTGAATAAGCTTATTTATTGAATTGCATATTGCATCTGTTTGATTGGTTGATTATCTGTTTGAATTCGTGTGTTTAATTGCTAATTGAAGGCCTTATCGGCGGCCGAATTAGAAACCGTTTAGTGTTCCATGATCAGTAGAATATTTCTGATTTAATGGTATATTTATTTAAAATGTAATTAGGAATGATTAATTAGATTAAATTGAGTCAATTAAAGAGTTGACTTATTTACTAAATTGCCATTGGGTGGAGCTTAGTTTATTTACCTATGTTGAGCCTTATACATGTAGATTAAACATTTCATCAGCCTCTTCCTCACACTCCAACCGACTAAGAAGAGAGTTAGAGAGAGAGGGACTTGTTTTTGTTGATTTAGCTTGAAACCTTGAAGAAATTGCTTGAGTAGTGAAGTGTAGAGTACTCATTTAGCTCCCACACTTTGATTGCAAGACTTAGATAAGGTAAATCAATCCCTCATTGTTGCATTTAAGGTTGTCTTGCATGAATCAAGTAAATTGTAGAGTTTAAGTCATGAATTAGTTCATAAAAGTTGAAATAGAGCTTAATTCATACATGCATGTTTATATTGATGCATCTTGAGATGAATTCATGATGGATTGTACATGCATGTTCATGTTTATATTAAAGTCCATGTTTTCATCATGTTCTTGAAGAAATGAGTCCATTTGGACAAGAATTGAAGCTCGAATTTGGGTTAAAACTCATGCATTGCATGTTTTAAATTTGTTCTTGAAATGGGTTTGAAAAATGGCTTTGATTGACTCACCTTTGGCCCTTGCATGTACAAATTGAACTTTAAAACTTGTTGTACTATGAGTTTGAAATGTTTTTTCCAGAATTTGGGCCCAAGAGGTTGAGTTTTGGGTTGTTGAATGCTTGGTTCGAACTTGGGAGACAAATCTGGAAATTCCAGATTTGGCTTCCTCGCTCGAGCGAAGGATTCCTCGCTCGAGCGAGCCCTTTGGTTTTGCAAGCTCGCTCGAGCGAGCATCGAGCGTGGTATCGCGCGTAAAAATCGAGCATCCAGTACTTTTTACTGTTCATCAGACCGCTCGAGCGAAGGATTGTTCGCTCGAGCGAAGCCTTTGATTTTGGAAGCTCGCTCGAGCGAAGGAAGGCTCGCTCGAGCGAAGCGTCTATTTTCAGCAACTTTTGAAAAATGTCTTCCAACTGTATTTTTGCATCCTCATCTAATCCTAGGCATTCTTAGGCCTAGTTTAAGGCATCTTAATGAGGATTTAGACATAGAACCACACCGAAGAAATTTAGGGATTTAATTATCATCCTTCCCAACTGTTAAACTTAGTGTGCGTTCTATTTGTTAACTGTTTAGGGTTGGCGACTGGAGAGACGCGCTCTAGCACATTGTAGCCCAGAACTCTGTGAGTAACAATTGTGTAAAGATATGTTCAAAATGACTATCTTTTGAATACTGAACTGAACTGTTTACTGAACTGGAATTATTTACTAAATGAATGTATGTCCTTTATTTCTGAACTGTACTGTGGCATCCTTAGCACTACTGTACTGACTGTTACTGTTACAGAGATCTCTGTCGGTTCCCTTGTGGAACCATACTGCTTACTGAATGACTGGCCATCATTACTGTTCGGTCTTTAAGACCTACTGATTACTGTTATGCTAATGGATGTACCACATATAACTGTATAACTGTTCTGACTGAAAGACTGAAATACTGTTTAATGAACTGTTTTCATTACTGTAAGGACATTACATTCTTAACCTCTTTATACATTATGTTATTCACTGGGCTTTAGCTCACTGCTCATATATATATGTAGGTGTACAGGCACCGGACCAGAGCTAGAAGCGTCGGGTTATTCCAGTTTTGTCAGCCAGCCTATGTGCCTCACAGTGAGGTTCCGAGCCTGTTATGCTAAGGCTTAGGGTGTTTTAGTATTTTCCCTTTTTTTTGTACTGTCTCACTGTTTTGTAATGACTGAACGGATTGTATAGACTGACTGTTTACTGTACTGTGATCGAGGGATTAGGTTCCCATACTGAATGTTTGTATATGACTGTATAGACTGTACTGTTTTGAACGGTATGAATGCATGAAAAATGTTTTTGGCATACAGATTTTCACAGCTCAATGGACACTAGTTATATACTGTATTGGCTTCCGCCAAGCCCTGAACTCTGTTATACTGTATTACTGTTAAGCAGGCCTTCGGTAATCACGGATTACTGGCCGGTTACGGTGCTAAACCCATAGGGCCGGGTTTGGGTCGTGACAGAGTGGTATCAGAGCGATACTTAACCACGAGTTATACCGCGCACACGTGTCCAAATGAGCTATAGGTGTCCTAGAAAAGCAATTAGGGCATCTCATGAACTTGAAAAGTGTGTGCTTATGACTGACTGATTGCATGTTAAATGTTAACTGTTTAATTATACAACTGCTTATAATGATAACTGTTATAACTGCTTATAGTGAAATGGATAACGTAAACACTGCAAATGAAACTGGATCATCATCCTCTGAGGCCAGAATGGCCAGACTTGAACTAATGATGGGACTGATAATTGAAAGACTGGATCAACAACAACGAACCAACCGCCCCACCTCCTCCTCCTCCGGTGCAACCGGAACAGAATGTACAGAATGTGAATGCTAATGAGGTGGACATTATTGCACTGACTCATAAGTTCAGCAAGTTGAAACCGCCATCCTTTCAGGGAGGCCTCGAACCATTGAAAGCTGAAGCTTGGGTTTTAGAGACAGAAAAGTTGTTTGAGGTATTTCCGTGTTCGGAGGCACATAAGGTACTGTTGGCCACCTTCACCTTGCAGGAAGAGGCGAGGAGATGGTGGATGCTTACTCGTGATGATAATATTGTTATGACTTGGGCTCAGTTTAAAGTAGCCTTCTTCGAAAAGTACTTCCCTCAGTGTGTTAGGGACAGGAAGGTCACTGAATTTGAACAGTTAAAACAGGGCACAATGTCAGTTGCGGAATATGAAACAAAGTTTACCGGACTTGCTCGATATGCACCACATATGGTGGATACTGAATATAAGAAGGCCAGGAGATTTGAAGGCGGCCTGAATGTTGCTATTCTTGACCGAGTCAACATGTTGAAATTGCCAACTTATGTGGGTGTTCTTGACAGGGCCTTGATGGCTGAATCAAATATTGAAGCACTGAAACAAACTGAAACACCAGCAACTGAATGGCATGGTAAGAGGCAGGGGTTCAAGTTTAAGAAAGGCAAGCATAACTCTGCAAACAAGAAACAGAATACGGGGTCAACAACTAGCCCCAGTCAAGGAAGTGGATTCATTCCACCCTGCTCTACTTGTGGCAACAAGCACAAAGGAGTTTGCCACAATCTAACGGGAGCCTGTTTCAGATGTGGCAAGGTGGGCCACAGAATTAAAGACTGCCCTTCTGCTCCACCAGCCAGTAGTAAAGCTACACCGAGCGCGGCAGCATCAAATGTAGCACCAAAGCCTAACCCCAAAGCGACCGGGAAATAGCCTATGAGGCAGGGCCGAGTGTTTGCCCTAGTACCGGGAGATGTTCAGAATACTGAGACCGTTGTGTCAGGTATCCTCTCTATCTGTGCTCAAAATGCATATGTATTGATTGATTCGGGGTCTACACATTCTTATGTGTCGCATGCTTTCTCACGAAAATTGAATAGACCCTTAGAACCTATGAATTACTTGTTAGCGGTATCATCACCTATTGGGGGATCCATGACATGTGCATATATGTATCCTGCTTGTGAGATTATTGTTGGGGATATGCACCTATTTATTGATTTACTGCCATTGAATATCGATCATTTTGATGTAATATTGGGGATGGATTGGTTACAAAAATATCATGCCACTATTGATTGTGTGACCAAACAAGTTGTTTTCCGCCCACCGGGTTTATCGGAATTTGTGTTTAATGGGAGTGGAGTAGTACCCCCACCGTATCTGATTTCTTCCGTAAAAGCTGTTAAACTAATTAGAAAGGGGTGTAAAGGATATCTGTGTTCTGTGTTGACTGTGCCTACTGATGATAGTGTTAAAACTGATGTGAATTGTATTCCTATAGTCAGAGAATTCCCAGATGTATTTCCAGATGATTTGCCAGGGGATTTGATTGACAGGGAAATTGAATTTACTGTGGATGTGATTCCGGGTACACAGCCGATCGAAAGCTCCTTACAGAATGGCCCCAACTGAACTGAAGGAATTGAAAGTGCAATTGCAGGAACTGTTAGACAAGAAGTTTATCAGACCCAGTACTTCGCCGTGGGGTGCACCGTTTTGTTTGTGAAGAAGAAAGATGGCTCACTGAGACTGTGCATCGATTACCGCGAACTGAACAAGGTAACTGTAAAGAATAAATATCCATTACCGCGTATTGATGATTTATTTGACCAGTTACAGGGTGCACAAGTGTTTTCCAAGATTGATCTTAGATCGGGGTACCATCAACTGAAGGTTAAACCGGGAGATATTGATAAGACTGCTTTTAGAACGAGGTATGGCCATTATGAATTTTTAGTTATCCCATTCGGAGTCACGAATGCCCCTGCTGCATTTATGGACCTTATGAACAGAATTTTTAAACCGTACCTTGATGATTTCGTTGTGGTCTTTATTGATGACATACTGATTTATTCTAAGACTGTTGAAGAACATGAACACCATCTAAGACTTGCCCTACAAACCTTAAGAGAACAGAAACTGTATGCTAAACTGTCTAAATGTGATTTTTGGCTTGATCATGTGATGTTTTTGGGGCATGTTATTAGCAAAGATGGAATTTCTGTTGACCCGCAGAAAATTGAAGCTGTAGTGAACTGGCCTAGACCGACAAATGTGACTGAAGTCCGAAGCTTTTTGGGATTGGCTGGTTATTACAGAAGATTCGTCAAAGACTTCTCCAAAATTGCCCTACCATTGACTCAGTTAACACAGAAGGGGATATCATTTGACTGGACTGACCAGAGGGAATCAGCATTCCAAGAATTGAAAACTCGACTTGTGACTGCACCGGTTTTGACTCTACCTTCAGGTACGGATGGTTATACTGTATATAGTGATGCTTCTCATAAGGGTTTGGGATGTGTTTTAATGCAGAATGGGAGAGTTATTGCGTATGCTTCCCGACAGTTGAGACCGCATGAAAAGAATTACCCAACTCATGACCTGGAACTTGCTGCAGTGGTTTTTGCATTGAAAATTTGGCGTCACTATTTGTATGGAGCAACCTGTGAAGTATATACCGACCACAAGAGTTTGAAATACTTCTTCACACAGAAAGAACTGAATATGAGACAGCGGAGATGGCTTGAACTGATCAAAGATTATGACCTACAGATTCTATATCACCCGGGAAAAGCCAATACCGTTGCCGATGCTTTGAGCCGAAAATCGATTGGGAACATAGCCTGTTTGCTCACCGGGCAGAAAGAATTGCTTTATGATCTGGAAAAGTCTGAAATTGAAATTGTTTTGAGGGAACAAGGTGGAACCTTAGCTGCCATTACTGCCCAACCAGCATTGATTGAAGAGATTAAGGAGAAACAACAACTAGATGATTACTTGAAGAAAATCATCGAAGAAAGAGATTCAAAACCGAGACCGGGGTTCAAATTTGACAACAATGTACTGAAATTTCAAGATAGACTGTGTGTGCCAAATGACAATGAATTGAAAAGAAGAGTTCTGCAAGAAGGCCACAGTTCGAAGTTTTCGATCCACCCAGGGAATACGAAAATGTATCAAGATCTGAAACAGAATTTTTGGTGGCCGGGGATGAAGAAAGAAATTGCCGACTTTGTGTCTAAGTGTCTTCATTGCCAACAAGTCAAAGCTGAACATCAACGACCTGCCGGATTACTGCAACCCTTACTCATACCGGAGTGGAAATGGGAGCATATCACGATGGATTTTATCGTTGGATTACCTCGCTCCAGGAAAGGTATGGATTCTATTTGGGTTATTGTTGATAGACTGACCAAATCTGCACACTTCCTACCTGTCAAGACAATCTATAATGCGGATAAATTGGTTGTTATCTATATTGATGAAATTGTTAGACTGCATGGAGTGCCTGTGTCTATTGTTTCTGACAGGGATTCGAAGTTTACATCGAGGTTCTGGCAAAGCCTACAGACTGCATTGGGTACTGAATTGAGGCTGAGTAGTGCCTATCATCCTCAGACAGACGGACAGTCAGAAAGGACCATCCAAACTTTAGAGGATCTACTGAGAATGTGTGTCCTTGATTTCTAAGGAAACTGGGAAAGTCATTTGCCGTTGGCTGAATTTGCCTACAACAACAGCTACCATTCGAGTATTGGTATGGCGCCTTTCGAGGCATTGTATGGCAGAAAGTATAGATCTCCAATTTGCTGGGCAGAAGTTGGAGATGGGCCGTTGCTTGGGCCCGAGATTGTGTATGAAACGACTGAAAAGATCAAACTGATACAGCAGAGACTGAAAACCGCACAGAGTAGAGAGAAAAGTTATGCGGATGTCAGAAGACGGGACAGAGAGTATGAAGTGGGTGATCACGTTTTTGTGAAAGTGACACCAATGAAAGGCCAGACTCGCTTTGGAGTCAAAGGCAAGTTAGCGCCGAGATATGTCGGGCCGTATGAGGTGATTGAGAAAATCAATCCGGTGCGTATCAAGTTGCACTTCCTCCTGAAATGGAGCATATGCATAACGTCTTCCACATTTCGATGTTGAGAGACTATCTTCGAGATCCGTTTCATGTGATTGAGCCTACCCGTATCGTGTTGAGTGATGACTACACTTACGAGGAACGGCCTATACAGATTGTAAACCGGCGGATCAAGAAACTGAGAAACAAAGAGATCCCACTAATGAAAGTTGACTGGCAGAATCATGGTGGTGTGTATGCCACTTGGGAGAGGGAAGATGACATGGCTAGGCGATATCCTGATTTGTTCCCGCTGAATCCTGTTTTCTTCCAAAATAAAGGTAACTCGAGTTTAGAGGACTAAACTCCTTGTAAGGAGGGGAGACTGTAACAACCCTCGTACTGATTACCGATAAACCACTGAAATACGTACTGATTACTGCTAAATTGAACTGATAATGACTAATAATTGAATTAACTGAAGTACTGAATAAACCGATTGAAATCGAAACTGAAAGTGAATAAGCTTATTTATTGAATTGCATATTGCATCTGTTTGATTGGTTGATTATCTGTTTGAATTCGTGTGTTTAATTGCTAATTGAAGGCCTTATCGGCGGCCGAATTAGAAACCGTTTAGTGTTCCATGATCAGTAGAATATTTTTGATTTAATGGTATATTTATTTTAAATGTAATTAGGAATGATTAAATTAGATTAAATTGAGCCAATTAAAGAGTTTGACTTATTTACTAAATTGCCATTGGGTGGAGCTTAGTTTATTTACCTATGTTGAGCCTTATACATGTAGATTAAACATTTCATCAGCCTCTTCCTCACACTCCAACCGACCAAGAAGAGAGTTAGAGAGAGAGGGACTTGTTTTTGTTGATTTAGCTTGAAACCTTGAAGAAATTGCTTGAGTAGTGAAGTGTAGAGTACTCATTTAGCTCCCACACTTTGATTGCAAGACTTAGATAAGGTAAATCAATCCCTCATTGTTGCATTTAAGGTTGTCTTGCATGAATCAAGTAAATTGTAGAGTTTAAGTCATGAATTAGTTCATAAAAGTTGAAATAGAGCTTAATTCATACATGCATGTTTATATTGATGCATCTTGAGATGAATTCATGATGGATTGTACATGCATGTTCATGTTTATATTAAAGTCCATGTTTTCATCATGTTCTTGAAGAAATGAGTCCATTTGGACAAGAATTGAAGCTTGAATTTGGGTTAAAACTCATGCATTGCATGTTTTAAATTTGTTCTTGAAATGGGTTTGAAAAATGGCTTTGATTGACTCACCTTTGGCCCTTGCATGTACAAATTGAACTTTAAAACTTGTTGTACTATGAGTTTGAAATGTTTTTCCAGAATTTGGGCCCAAGAGGTTGAGTTTTGGGTTGTTGAATGCTTGGTTCGAACTTGGGAGACAAATCTGGAAATTCCAGATTTGGCTTCCTCGCTCAAGCGAAGGATTCCTCGCTCGAGCGAGCCCTTTGGTTTTGCAAGCTCGCTCGAGCGAGCATCGAGCGTGGTATCGCGCGTAAAAATCGAGCATCCAGTACTTTTACTGTTCATCAGACCGCTCGAGCGAAGGATTGTTCGCTCGAGCGAAGCCTTTGATTTTGGAAGCTCGCTCGAGCGAAGGAAGGCTCGCTCGAGCGAAGCGCCTATTTTCAGCAACTTTTGAAAAATGTCTTCCAACTGTATTTTTGCATCCTCATCTCATCCTAGGCATTCTTAGGCCTAGTTTAAGGCATCTTAATGAGGATTTAGACATAGAACCACACCGAAGAAATTTAGGGATTTAATTATCATCCTTCCCAACTGTTAAACTTAGTGTGCGTTCTATTTTTAACTGTTTAGGGTTGGCGACTGGAGAGACGCGCTCTAGCACATTGTAGCCCAGAACTCTGTGAGTAACAATTGTGTAAAGATATGTTCAAAATGACTATCTTTTGAATACTGAACTGAACTGTTTACTGAACTGGAATTATTTACTGAATGAATGTATGTCCTTTATTTCTGAACTGTACTGTGGCATCCTTAGCACTACTGTACTGACTGTTACTGTTACAGAGATCTCTGTCGGTTCCCTTGTGGAACCATACTGCTTACTGAATGACTGGCCATCATTACTGTTCGGTCTTTAAGACCTACTGATTACTGTTATGCTAATGGATGTACCACATATGACTGTATAACTGTTCTGACTGAAAGACTGAAATACTGTTTAATGAACTGTTTTCATTACTGTAAGGACATTACATTCTTAACCTCTTTATACATTATGTTATTCACTGGGCTTTAGCTCACTGCTCATATATATATGTAGGTGTACAGGCACCGGACCAGAGCTAGAAGCGTCGGGGTTATTCCAGTTTTGTCAGCCAGCCTATGTGCCTCACAGTGAGGTTCCGAGCCTGTTATGCTAAGGCTTAGGGGTGTTTTAGTATTTCCCCTTTTTTGTACTGTCTCACTGTTTTGTAATGACTGAACGGATTGTATAGACTGACTGTTTACTGTACTGTTATCGAGGGATTAGGTTCCCATACTGAATGTTTGTATATGACTGTATAGACTGTACTGTTTTGAACGGTATGAATGCATGAAAAATGTTTTTGGCATACAGATTTTCACAGCTCAATGGACACTAGTTATATACTGTATTGGCTTCCGCCAGGCCCTGAACTCTGTTATACTGTATTACTGTTAAGCAGGCCTTCGGTAATCACGGATTACTGGCCGGTTACGGTGCTAAACCCATAGGGCCGGGTTTGGGTCGTGACAATGCGCCTCAATTCTGGATATTGAACCAACCTAGTCTGTCACCCTGTTGGAGAATAGGGAAAGCTGCGACCATAGTCAGGGAGAAAAGTAGTACCTGCGGTTCAACCGGAAAGAAGGGGAAGGTCCCCGGCAGCATGAGGTAGGTCATTGCTAATTGCCCCTGTAAGGTACCTTCGCTTCCTAACTACTACATCATCTAGTATGTCTATTGCATTGCATATAGAATAGGTTGCATGCCTGTACTGCATATCCATTGTATTGCCTGCATCCTTTCCATGTTAAACTTAGTCTGGCATGTGCCCATACTTTTCGTGTTAAAGCATGGTTATGTGATTATGTGTACGCGCCCGCACCACTAAGGGAATTGTGGTTTGAGGGTGACGGCACCATTTCTGTGTTAGACGTGGTCTGTTTTGTGTCTATGCCTTTTCTAAGTAGAAATGCGGTTTGGTCGCGCGCCTCATTCACTTCATCTACTGCCTCGCATTTTGTTTCGTTGCATTCAGCATGTAGGATCACGATCTTTCCTCAGCAGATCATTCCTCGCTTATATCATCCCACCCAATCACTTGTATTCTTTCTGCGAAACACATAGTTCTGTCTGTGCATGCACCTATTCCACTAAGAGAATTGTGGTTAGAGCGCTCCGGCACCTTTTCTATGTTATACGTAGTTCGATTTTGCATCTCCATCTCTTTATGATATTTGTGCAGTTTTGCACTGCTCGTGGTTTGATCATATTATTGCATTGCATTATATATCATTCACACTGTTTTTTTGCATATCATTTGCATCATGCCCCTGAACTACGCTGGTTTGATTCCTTGCAAAGGGATACATAGGCAGCCTGCGGGTTCAACCAACTACATCTGTATTTTGTTTATATGTCCAAGTCTTCGGCCTTGTCAAAAATGGGTCGTTGTAGACACCCCATTTTTGACCGTCCTCAAGACTTGGACGTCACCGTTTGAACACCCGGTGATCATCCATGTTTGTGTTCGTTTGGAGTTCCCGGAGGTCTCGGCTACGCGCCCTGCCTCAGGATCTCTGAACTCGACCGTTTTGTGTCTGGTTTTGCACCAAACACTTGTGTTTTTATCTTGAAGGGCAGGGAATGGCTTGTTGGCCATCCCCACACACCACCGGCCCTTCCCTACCATCACCGGCCGTGCATGTGTACCGCCGACACTGTTTTGTTAAAATATTTGGCCGGTCGGCACTATATGTTGCCGACCGGCACCGTTTTGTGCCGATGATCCCTTTGGCTGGCCGGTGTGCACCCTTTGCACCCCTGAGGCATGGTGCATGCCAGCTGTGCCAGCTGGAATGCA
Source organism: Camellia japonica (assembly GCA_030407325.1). NCBI lineage: Eukaryota > Viridiplantae > Streptophyta > Magnoliopsida > Ericales > Theaceae > Camellia > Camellia japonica. Next base: position 141,772,020 of record JAPPVO010000059.1, on the reverse strand, counting down.
CCATCACTCATCCCCGTGCACAGGAGTGACCTCTTTGCACCTTTGCACCCCTAAACCTTCTAGAAGGTTGATCCTTTTGGCCAAGCTTCTTGGAGAAGCTTGGCCAGCTGTCTTAGCTTCTCCAAGAAGCCAAGACCCCTTTGCACCTCTTGCCCCTTTTCCTTTGCTTAGCCATTAAGTCATTTAGCTTGGTCTTGGCCTATATAAACACCACCTCTCTCCCTTTGAGAGAGGTTGGCCATTTTTGATCAAAAACCAGAGCTCCTATATCTATATATCTGCCATATATCTCTCTCTCTCTACACTTTACCTCTCTCTCCTCTTGTGTGTGTGTTTTAGGGCCTAAAAGTGTGGTTTCCTTACTTTTGCACCAATACACACACCATTACACCCTAGTTCGAGATTGAGGGACTTGGAGGGTTGTTTGTTGAGTTTTTGGACTGGTTTTGATCAATAGAGGAGGGCTGCACCACCTGTTCTTCAAGTGTTCTTCAAGGGTGAGCACTTTGCTTTAGATTCCCCATTTTTGCAACAAGTTTTTACCTATCTTGCTTTGTGTTTTGAGCTTTCTGTATAACTGAAAAAAGTCTTAGATTTTCTTGCTTTTGAACTTTCATTAAGGTCATTTTGTGGTTTGAGTGCAAACTCACCCTTTTAGGCCTTATTTTGGCCTATTTGGTGCCTTTACTTTGAGCCTTATTTGCTTTGTTGTTTTGGATCCTTTCACTACTGAAAATCAGTGGGTTTTTAGTGGTAAAGAAGGTGGTTTGAAGTCTTGTATAGGGGAGGGACACCCCTTTCCCCTTTGTCCCTCTTTTGCCTTTGTCTTTGGCTTAAAAGGGAACATGTATGCTTGCTCGTTTTTGGCGCCATTTCAGAATTTTTTTGGATGTTTTGGAGCATGTTACATCTCTATCTAATGGTGGTTTTGTGGTCCTTAGCATGCTTTATATACTTGCTTTGTAACCCTCCATTTTCCCTAGAAATATGTCATATGTTTAGCCTTGCATATCTTCATGTTTAGGCTTAGCTTATTGAAGCCTTTGGTCATGGTTTGACATGTTTAAGGGCTGTGAGCCATTGATTTTGCCATGTTTGGTGTGCTTGATGTGGTTGCTTAGTGTTTTGGCTTGTAAACCTTAAGCATATTAGCCTCTAACATGCTTAGCTTGGACCATCCTCATGATTTGGCATCATCTAGGATCATATTTCAGTCCATAAATCATGTTTGCATGTTTGCATATGTGGCTTATTTCATGCTTTAAGGGTGTGCCCTTTTATGCCTAGGAATAGGCCTTATGCATGCTTATATGTTTAAGGCATTTTGGGGCTGCCATATCAAGGGATTTGGGTGTATTTTTGCATGCTAGAAATCTATTTTTGGTGGCCTAATACATGCCATGAGTGGTCATGTTAATGGTAGTAAGATACTCTCTTTGGTGCCTTAGGTTTAGGCTCATTAACTTGCATGCTTGCATAGCATTTTGCCCATTTTTTTGGGCATGTTTTGCCATTGTTTCGAGGAGGTTTGAGGTATGCCCCCATTGTGGTTAAGTACATCATTACACATTTATTTGATGTTTGTTGCATGCTTGGTCAATATGGTCTTGACACGTGTCAATCCTATTGCCTTAGGTGTCCATGTTTGCATCACACTTTGCATCTTGCATACCTAGTATTGCACACTTGCCATAATATGTTGCATTACATTTGGTATGTCTTGCATTTCATCTCATATTGCACCCTTTGAGCCATGTTTGCATAACATGCATTGCATTACTTGGTTTGGGATGTTAAACCAAGTGTGAGAAATGTGGGGTGTTTGTACTTCAAGTGGCAAAACACACCTCAATTCTCATGTCACTAAGGCCCTTGACCTTGACATGATAGGGTCTTGGTTCTCACTTTGTGTGTGCATGCATATTTACATTGAATTGCCATCTTGGTCCCTTAGGCCATCATGCATCAAGATACATAATTGATGGCTCAAGAACCAAGGGCCATGCTTCCTTGAGTCCTATACATGATAGGGAGCATTGGCCATGCTTACATATGCTCAAAATTCCATCATGCACTGTCTGTCTGCTGCTGCTGTCAAAACTGTCCTCTGCAGGAATTCTCTACCGACCGGCAGTACATAGTGCCGACCGGCACTATATTCATGGCCGATAATCTCCTAAGAAGCCGATGGAAATTGTGAGTAGCCGGTGGGCATTCCCTCTAGCCGGTGGTATACAGCAGCATGCAAGGAAGGCATTCTGGGACTTTGGCAATTTTTGGAGAGACAGGGCAGTAAAAACAGAGGCAGCAGTGCCATGGCGCGGGTTTCCGGGCAAGTCGGATTCGAGCATGCATCATTCACGCATCCCGAGGCGGGCGGCTGTGGCTGCTTTTCTTTTTTGCATTTAATTTGATAATTAGATTAGAGGTTTTGTAATAATTAATTCAGTATTATTTATTCGGCCTGTATATTCTTTTGGTCCCTCCGTGTGAGGGCGTATCTGTAATAAGCGTGTGTGAGTGGTATGCATGTCTTCCAATCCCCACTTCTTTCTTCCCTTTTATTTACCTGCTTATAATGGTAGATTAGGGCACGTTTATTTTAGCATACCTTATGCAATGCATGCGTGCATTCATGCATTTGTTTACATGCACCGGGCTCGGTACATCATACAAACTACATTGTATCTTCAAATCTAACTTGAATACGTGCATCGAATGATTGCATTTCACATGCCATTTTAGGGTTCGCCGAGCCTATCCTAATCACATTTTGTATGCGATGCATTAGTCACTCTAACATGAACTAGGATCATGCATGTTTGCTAACTAGTTTGTTGTTTTGGCACGGAGTACGATGTAAGTTTTTACGTTTTAGCATCTCGCATGCGTGTGAATGTTAATATGACAGTAGGCTTACCATGTGGCTAAATGCTTATATGAGATAAACTGTGTGAATGCCTGTGGGTGGAGGTTGGATTGCTTGAGTTGGAAAAACTCGTTGAAATCCGTGTTTTAGCCTACTTGCGAGTAGCAAATTCCAAAGCCTTTCAAAAACGAACGGATATGCAATGCTTATTTCTAAATTAGGCAATCTAGTCTATACTTGTTTGCTGTGCGCATAACATAGTAATTCTAGGCTAATAATTGGAATAAGAACACATAACGTTTTTCAAAATCAGATATCACGGTTAGTAGAGGCCGATCTTCGAACCGGGCGAAAGGGGGTGCTCATAGCTGACCTTCCCCGATCGTACCTAAGCCCCCGAGCCAAGACATTTGGTGATGACGGACACGTGGCCTTCGGCACCGAGTCAGGGTTTCCTAAATTTCCCATTTTAAAAATATTTAGGTGGCGACTCTGCATCTGGCAAAGCAGTCCATGTTTGGCACTACTTTTCAAAAATCTATTTTTCTTCAAAACGATTTGCCAGAGTTGGACTCTTTGGTTCAAATTACGAACCGCAACAAACAAAAAAGGGGAGTCCGAACTGTAGCGAGGTCCCACGCGGGCGCTGTTACAGTCGTCTCTGGGCTTTGACATTCACTCCCGTCACTTCTTGACTTCCGAGTTCTGTCAAAGAGGGGCAACTGTAGACACCCCATTTTTAATGCCCTTAAGACTTGGGCACTACTGATGGTTTACTTGGTGAAGAAAGGTGTGCAGGGCAAAGGTTCAGTTTCTTCGGTAAGGAAAGAGTCAAATCCAAACTTTATATCCCTTTTGGACCAAAACAATCTTGATCAAAAGATTTTAGACCTTGAAACCCTCTCTTTCAAAATGTTTTGAAAATAAAATTCCTACGATGTTCCGACGCTCGCATTTCGTTAAATGTTGCGCTTTTTGGTAAATCGAGCAAGGACAAAGTGGAAATGAATGAAAGAAAGATGAAATCTTAGAAAAATCTTTCAAAACACTTTGTTTAGGGGTTTCGGAGTTGAAGAAAAGAGGAAAGGAGAGAAGAAAACTAGTTTGGGAGAAGTTCGGCATGAATCCGGGTAGGACCAAAACTGCGCGGCTTCACCAAAACAGGAATAACTTCTTTCACAGTTGGAATTTTGATGCAAGGCTGGTGCCATTGGAAATTTTACTTTCGGGGCTTCAATTTGGACACAAGAATGACCTGAAAAGGAGTCCAGATGAAGGAGTTATGCCCATTTGAAGTTGGACCTGAAAAGTAGAATTTTCCTACCGACCAGAAAAACTAGCTGGCCGACCACTTTCTCCTGAAAAAGTGGTCGGCCGACCAGAAAAAGTGGTCGGCCGACTAGAAAAGTGGTCTACAGGTCCCAAACTCAGATATTTATCCTCTAGCTGTCTTCCACAACCTCCAGCTGTCCCATAGACAGATATTTTCGAGCCAACTCTCATTTTTTCTATATATGAGGCTATATCTCTCATTTTCAAGGGACAATCTTCTTGGAGAAGCTTGGGAGCTTCTCACTCTAAAAGGTCTCTCTCTCTCTACAACTTCTAGGGTTGAATCTCTGCCCCTCTCTTTATATACTCCACTCCCTTGCCCATTTTGTGCGTAGAAGTGCTTGAAAGTGAAGAAATACTTCTTGTTTGCCTAGGCATCCTTCATCAAAGTTAACCACCATTGGGCTGAGGTTCTTTGAGGATTATTTTGAGCTTCAAAAGCTGGTCTTGGCTCAAATTTTGGGCTGGTTTTGCAGTGCTTCAAGGGTAACCCTCTTTTTTCCCTTTTTAAGCTCTATTTTGACTACACTCTTAGCCATATTTACATGCTTATTTTGGATTAACTTTCAACTGAAAAAAGATTTATTTTTGCGTACTTAACATGTTTGTTTAAGGCCCTTTTGGTGTTAAGGGTCTTCTACCCTCTTGCATGCTTTATTTGGCCTTGTTTTGTGCCATGCCATAAGGCCTTTGATTTAATCTTTGCTTGCCCTTTTAGCCACTGAAATCCAGTGGATTTTCAGTGGTTGGCATGTAGTTTTGAGGCCCTAAATCAGAGAGGGGTGACCCCCTCTCTTCTTGCTTTATTTACTTGTATTTTTGGCCTATCAAAGGAGCATATATTTTCATACTTCCAAGGCTTGGTTCAGGCCCTTTTTGGTGACTTTTATGGCCTGCCTAGACTTTTTCTACGGTTGGTTTGGTCACCTTGAGTTTGCCTCTTGCATGTGTAGAGTAACCCCCTTTTTGGCCTATCAAAGGAGCATGTCATTTTAGCATGTTTTGACTATGTTTAAGTGGGTTTTTGGCCATTATTTGGCATTCCATGACTCTATTTTTAGCTAGTTTGGTAGCCTCTCACATGTTTCATATGCTTGTAGTGCAAATCATGTTCATTAGCTTAGAATGCATGATGTTTTGGCTCACTATGCTAGCATATTTTGGCCATGCTCCAACATGATTTTGTTCATATTTTGGGTTGTCCTAGCTCTGTTTTGAGGTCCCTTGGTCGAATGATGCTTGCCATGCATGCTTGTAGTTTAAATCCCTTAAACTAGCTTTATATGCTTCATGCCTTGACATGTCATTCTAGCTTGTTTTCTTCTCATTTCAGTATGTTTTTGGTAATGTTTTACCATGTCATGACTCTGTTTTGGTTTGGTTTGGTTGGCCTTTGCATGCTCCATACACTTGCCATGCAATCCCATGAAATAGCCTAACATGCATCATGTTGGCACATGTCTTTTTAGCATGCTTTTGGCTTGACTTCAAGAAGACTTTGTTCATGTTTTTCCATGTTTAAGGTCTGATTTTGGTTGTCTTGATCATCCATGACTTGCTTTGTATAGCTTTGGTTCAACCTAGCTTGTTTGCTTTGTGCATTGGGTCCACTAGCATGCATTACTTGGCTCATTTCAATGATTTGGCATCATTAGTTATACTATTTCAGTCCATGTTTCATGGCCATGCACTTGCATTTGTCACTCAATCAATGCGTTGGAGGGTTCCCCCTTTATGCCTTAACATGAGCCATTGTGTATGCATTCATGCCTTTGCTTGCGAGCCATCATTTCAGTGCTTATTTGGGGTTGTTTTGCCATTATATAACTCTGATTTTTGTTGGTGGAGTCTTCCCATGCTTGGTCCTAATAGGTGTAGTGTAATCCACCTTATTTGCCTTGTATGCGTTATGCCTCATGCCCCTCATGCTAGCACATTTTGGCTTCCATCCATGCATGTTTTAGTCTCATATTAACATGTACTAGGATGGTTTTTGGTTGCCTTAATCACATGCTTCATGTTTTGTATACATGTAGTGTAAATGCTCTTGCTTGCCTCAAGCTTTGAGCACCATTGCATGCTTTATTTGTGTTGCGCACTTGATTTGGCATCACTTAACATCACATTTCAGAACATATAGACTTGCCATGTTCTCACTTCATTCATGTTTTGAATGCCTTTGATGGTTATGCATTGTTGCCTAGTTCATGCCTTAGTGTGTATGCTTGCATGCCAAGGACTTTGGGCCCTCATCTTAGCACATTTTGGTCTTTGTTAAGACCTATTTCAACTATGTCCATGCTTAGTTCATGCATATTTGCCATGCATTGCATGCCTCATGTGTAGTTCTCTTTGATAGCTCTCATGCCTTAGGACCCTTGCATGCTCTACTTGCTTTGTTTGAATGATTTGGCATCATTCCTTACTTAATTTCAGTGCACTTAGTGTCTTTACACTTGCACATTTGTCACTCTTTGAACACTCTTGAGAGTTGTGCTCTTGGGCCTCTTGTATTGGCCAATGCATTGTGCATGCATGCTTTGTATTTTGTACCTTCATTTCATCCCAATGGCCACTGATTTGGGTGTGGCTGAGGCCCATTCATTTTGGTTTAAGTCCATTTTGCATCGAGTATGCCATTGTAGTTCATAGCATTGAGTATGCCGCGTTGTCGCATGTTTGATCATTGCATTGCGCATGCCTTGTTCACTTCATTGTGTATGATAGTCTTCACATGTGCATTGTGTATGACATATAGTATCATGTGCATCGAGTATGCCATTGTTAGTTCGTAGCATTGCGTATGCTAGTTTGCATGTTTGCACGTCATCCTTTGCATGTTTGCATGACTTGGTTGCATCGCCTTAGGATTGCATGCTTGAGGTCGCATTGTGCATGCCGTTCTACTTGTTGCATTGTGTTTGGAATAGGAGTTAGTCCAAACACGGGAAACGAGGGACGTTTCATACTCCAAGTGATGAAACGTGCCTCGATTCTCGGTCGCCGACACTCTTGACTAACACATGATGGAGTTTAGGCATTTATGTGTTTATGTGTGCATTTATTTCACATTGAGTCGTGCAATCCGACTCCTCGGCCATCATGCATCGAGATACGTGATTGGTGGCCCGAGGATCAAAGACTACACTCCCTAGAGCTTATGCAATGATGGGGAGAGTGGTCGTGCGCACATGTGTTGTAAATACCTTGTTTTCTCTCTCTCTTGCCTTTGTTGCAGAAAATGCAGAAACCAGGAGAAGAAACTGGTCGGCCGACCAGGTTTTCTGGCAGGCCGACCACCTTTTCTGGTTTTCACCACCAAGGGTGGTCGGTAGGTGGTCTCCAATGCCTATAGCTGGTCGACAGCCTCCCCCTAGATTCCCAAGGTAGAGTTTCATCTCCTTGGAGCTTTGTGCAAGTTTATGAAATCAATTGCAAACAAAGGCGAGCCGGGGCATCGCGATGGATTTCCCGACAAGGCGACTCGAGCATGCATGCATCCTTTATCATTCAAAGCAGAGCTGAGGTAGCCCATTTTACATAGTTTGCATGCTAGTTTAGTTAATTTGTTAATTAGCTAGTATTGTGTAATAATTAGTTAATTCGATTCTGTATTATTTATTCGGACCCTCCGAGAGAGGGCAATGTTGTAATAAGTGTGTGTGTGTGTGTGATGTATGTCTTCCAACCCCACGTCTTTCTCCCTTTTATTTACCAGCTTATGATGGTTAGTTTTAGGGCACGTTTCAATTAGCAACCTTATGCTCGTATGTTTGCATCCATTCATCTGTTTTGCATGCACCGGGCTCGGCGCATCATACTAACTGCATCGTATTTCAATTCCAAGTTGAATACATGTTACCTGTAGCATCTCATATGCCATCTTAGAATAGCCGAGCCTATCTTAGTTGCATTCTTGCATGTGTTGCATTAGGCATCTCAGCATAGTTAGGATTCATGCATGTTTTCTAATTAGCTTCTTTCTTTGGCTCGGAGTACTCGGTAAGTGTTTATGCTTTAGCATCATTGCATGTGTGTGAGTGACTGCCATGATAGCCTGCTTACCATGAGGCTATGTGCTTATGTGATATAACTGCCTGAATGCCTGTGGGTGAAGGTTAGGTTGCTTGAATTGGAATAATTCGTCGAAACCCGTGTTTTAGCCTACTTGCGAGTAGTAAACTTCAATCCATTTTCAAAACAAACGGATATACGATGCTTTGTTCCAACTTAGGCAATCTAGTCTATACTTGTATGCTGTGCGCATCACATAGTAATTCTAGGTTAATAACCGGAATAAGAGCACATGTGTTTTCAAAAACAAGATATCATGCTTAGTAGTGGCCGATCTTTGTTCGGGCGAGCGGGGGTACTCATGAAATGACCTTCCCCAATCGTACCCAAGTTCCCGAGCCGAGGCAACTTTGGTGATGACGGACACGTGGCCTTAGGCACGAGTCAGGGTTTCCTAAATTCCCCCAAAATAAAATATTTAGATGGCGACTTTGTATCTGGCAAAACAGTCCATGTTTGGCACTTTTTTCTAAAATCAGTTTTTCAAAACGATTTGCCGGATTTAGACTCTTTGGTGATTTATCGATCTTGCATTGCACTTTGCGAGATTAGATTTAGAACCGTGACATCGAGTTCGAACTGTAGTGAGCCCAATGGACAAAACGGGATTTTCCCGAGACGTTCGGGGCCGTCTACACGGCCTTGCGCCCATTCATAGTTCTATCTAGTACATTAAACGGCTACATACGCGGACGTATCAAACGACCTCTGGCCCACTTCGTCTTTAACAGTCGGCCTCGGGCCCAATCCATACACGTCAAACGGCCTTTGGCCCAACCATTCATGTCCAACGGCCTTTGGCCCAATCATTCATATCCTACGGCCTTTGGCCCAATCATTCATGTCAAACGGCCTTTGGCCCAATCATTCACATCCAACGGCCTTTGGCCCAATCAATCATGTCAAACGACCTTTGGCCTAATCATTCACATCCAACGGCCTTTGGCCCAATCAATCATATCAAACGGCCTTTGGCCCAATCAATCATGTCAAATGGCCTTTGGCCTAATCATTCACATTTAACGGCCTTTGGCCCAATCAATCATGTCAAACGGCCTTTGGCCCAATCGTATGGTATAACGAATATTTGTCCACAATTCAAATTAATAAACTTATGAAACTCAAATTGGAGTAAGTAATTGGACAAATAGCATACTTCAAAATATTTTTACTAAGATATTACTCACAGTGTTCTACCGGTGGATTCGCCCTTGTGCTCGACCCTACACAATACATAGCACATATTGGGTCACAATTGATTCAATTCGTTCTTAATTTATTTCTTTCTCTTAGGCCTCTTTCTTATCCTTTTAAGTCATATACAAAGCTCAATGCATGCCTAAGAGTGCTTAGAAGTAGAAGAGAATGGAAAATGAAACTCAAAACAACTTTTTAAAATATCTGAAACAGGGCTCTCCGCTCAAGCGTAGGTATTCCCGCTTGAGCGGACCCCTTTGGTCTGCAAAAGTTATGGTTGCCTTATTTTAGTGCTCGAGTGTGACTTCGGACGCTCGAGCTGAGAGTCAAAACATTTAACTGGGCGCTCGAGCGTGACTCCTTCCGCTCGAGCAGACATCAATGTCTGCAAAAGTTCTGGGAGCTATAATTTCACGCTTGAGCGATGCTTTCCCCGCTCGAGCGGACATGCCGAATTCTGGAATTTCCAGAACTGAGTTTGAAGCTCAAACTTGATGTTCAAAGGCCCAAAACTCATGATTTTGGTTCAAAAACATGGGAACACATTATATAATATGAGAATATAAACAATATGAGACCAATTGTTCAAACTCTTGGTCCCTTTCCAAAATCATTTTGAATCCTCTTCACAAGTTTCAAGAACTCATGCATTCAATCTCATACAACTCCATATCTTCATTAACCATGTATGCATGTTACCTCTTGACTCCAATTCTATCTCAAATGATGTAATTGATACTTATAGTCATGAAACTCATGAAATTCATGCATGCATGTGAAATTTGGTACTCAATTCATCATGTTCAATATGATTCATGCTTGATTATGCAAATTCATGGAAATTCTAAACATGCATGTGCATATAGACTTCAATCTCATCATAATCCATTTAATTCATGTTCTTGATTACCATTTAATTTTGAATTCACAAAATTACAAACTCAAACTCATGAATTTACTCACCTATGAGCTCCAATTCTTCAAACTATAGCTAATCCTTGAGTTAATCTACTTAATTCTCCAATTTCCTTGCGAAATCTTCAATGTTAGCCCCTATCTCTCTCTCTAAATTCAGCCCACTCTCTCTCTAGAGTGCTATTTCAGATTTTGAGCTCCAAGCAAGATGAATATAAGTGTAATTAGGCCCTTATATACACCCTTGACTAATCACCTTAATTAAGGCCAATTAACTAAGCTTAAATTAATCAATTCGATCTAATTATTTTGGTTCGAATCAATTTCTAATTAAATTTCACCGTAGCCTCTAGAAATTACGCTAATCACAGTGGCATAGTCAATTTTAGTTTTTGATGCCTCTACGACCTTCAATTTAAATTCTAAAGCAAGAATTCGAATAGATTTTCCTACGATGAATAGATAGAAATTTTAAAACACATATAATCATGTAATTATCACTCAAAATCATATCAAGCATATAATCACAATCATAAATTAAGATCAATTAGCATAACTCGGGACGGGGTTATCACAACTATGTTATCAAAGAAATCATTAAACAGTATATTACTACTATTTAAGAAATTAAAGAGTATATGACTACTATTAAATTTCCCGAAACAAAATATTCGTCTGTCTAACACAGAAATAAATAAAAATGGAAATCTACTTTAAGATTCTTACACCCAGCAGTGTGTGTGTGTGTGTAAATTAAATGTGTAAATAAAATAAACAACAAAATAAAATAATTCAGAAAATAATTATGTAAATTAAATTCCGAATTAAATGCTTACAGAAATTAAAGTCAAGGCTTGTGTTGGACACAATCTCCTTAAAGGAGATTTTGCCCTCGCTTCGGTGCTTCGAGTTTTAATGGCGTCTACTTCCCAGGATGCAACGACTAACACTTGAATTTGCAACACTACAAAATCAAGTCTGGCGAACCAAATTATGTTGTAACTCTCTCTCTTTCTTCCTAAAATTAAACGCAGAATAGATGCAGAAAAACACAAAGAATAAGGACGAAATTCTGATAGAATATTCTGATGTAAGAAATATTGGAAGGCTGGCTTTGTATAGAAGAAATAGTGGCTATTCCGAACAGATAGAACCTGTTCGGACAGATTGAACAGGTACCTGGACAGATTCAGTTTGAATTGAACATGTATGAACCTGTTTTGAACCCTCTGAACTTGTTCGGGTGGGTCTGAACCCGTTAGGGATCTGTTTGGGTGAAGGAAAAATTCTGGACCAATTTATTTGAAATTTTAAAATCAAAATTATAAATAAATAAATAAATTATAATATTTTTGGCCCAAAAAGATAAGTATTGGGCCGGATAAGCCCAATCCAACCACGCGCCCATGCCCCAGCCCAGCCAACCGGACGAACGGCGGCGCGCGCGTCTGGTTTTTGTTTTGGGTCCAATGAGTCTAGCCCACTTTACCGTAATCTCACCCTTCCTCAAACTTGGGTACCCCTTGGGGCCCATCCCAAGTATCCCAAGTTAGAGTGTATAAATCCATTCAAAATCTCAAGCCTTTCCAATGTGGGACAAACACATTTCACAAATGTGTAGGAAACCCACCTAAAGCCATTGCCACGAACCCGAAAACGCGCGTTAAATTCTCATTCATCCGGAAATGGTTTTGAGCAACCAAATACACGGTTTTATTCACTACACGACATTAAACATAAACCCAATTAAAAACATTAAAAATAACACTTGGGTCCTACCTTAGTTAATGCTCAAAGTTAGCAAAAAATAAGAATTTTCAAAGCCATTTTCCAACAGCCAAATGGCCATTTCGCATAGTAATAAATATATTTTTGTGTATGAAGGACATTGTTTTTGTATGCTTATTTGTTCTGTATGAAATTATTATTTCCAGCTGGAATATATACTTGGTTTGTATAGAATTTGACATTAAAAGTTATTCTTTTTTGTTGGATGGTTGTAAGTGAAATACGTATTGTGAAATGGGTGATAATATAGATACGTATTGTTGTGTTTTTATACTTGTTACAGGTTGCGTGGGATACATACAGGTTGTGGATAGGGATGGCAATCTGAAACCGACCCGACGGTGACCCGACCCCCCGACCCCGAATTCAGTGGTTATTCACCGAAAAATATCCCCTACAGGCCGAGGATGGTATTCAAAAATTCATCCCCGATGATATCCGGGCCGGGGACGGGGATAGGTGTTTCAGACCCGAACCCGGCTCGGCCCCGCCCCTACCCTGCTTAGTCCCCGAGGTAAAATTATACCGTTTTGTCCCTGGATATATATATGCTTGTATTTGTTTAGGGTTTGACACAGACACACACACACTCAGCCTCTCACTCACACACGGCGCTCCTCTCTCTCTCTCTCGCTCGCTCGCCACTAGTCTCTCCCTCTCTCTTTCATCTGTCACCGCCGCGCCTCCCTCCTCACCGGCGATCCTCCGATCCTCCATCACCGCCGCTCCTCCGTCGCTGCTCTCTCTGTTTAGGTATCTCTCTCTCTCTCTCTAGGGATTCCGATCTAGGGTTCACATATATGTATATATATATATATCTGAGTGTATAGATCTATTTATTTTAGATCTGTATATCTGAGTGTATAGATCTGTTTCTTCAACCTCTGTTTTTATTTATTTATTTATTTATATATATATATATATATATATAAAAATATATCTGGTGTGTTCTGAAGTTGAAATTATCTGTGAAGATTAATTTGTTGAAAGTTGTTGAAAGTTGTTAATTTGTTGAAAGTTGAAAGTTAATTTGTTAATCTGGTGTGTTCTGAAGTTGAAATTATCTATTATGAACTTTTTCTCTTTGATTCCATTCTTCGGGAAGGCAAAATTGGGAGTTGGTGATAGAAAGATGAAGGAAAAGAAAGAAAAAGAAAGAAAGATTGGAACTATGAATTGATCTCAATACAAAATGTTATTTATTTATTTATTTTTTAATAGTTAGATTGGTTATTTTCTTCAAATGCATGCATACATACATACATACATATATATATATATATATATATTTGCTTTTCCTTATCAATACTGTTGTTGGCTATTTCTTTTTTCCCTTAGTTTGCTGGACATAGCTTTGTTAAATTTTTATTTAAAATAAATGTTGTAACTTTTTTTTAAAAAACGTCAGGTAGTTTAATTTTTGTTACCACCTTTTTTAATTTTTTTTTTTTTTATATCTAGACTAAATTTTCATTCAAATAATTCTCTAACTTCTCAAATTGATTCAGTTTTACCCTTATGTGACATTCTATCCTCTTTTGGCAATTAAGTTGATCAAATAGGACTAATTTAAAGGATAAATCGATAAATTTAATTGTAAAACCTTTTTCCTAGTATAAAAAAAATCCATTGATAACATGAGAAATGGTGAAAGATAGTGTTAGTTCTATGATTTTTTTGGGGGGTCATTTTAATATTAGAAAAATAAATTTATGCTGAGTTTTCTTAGTTTGTCCTTTAGTTAGGGCCTATATAATGTATTTAACGGCTAACTTAAGGGTTATATTGAATTAATTTAGAAAGTTAGAGGGTTTAATTAAAAAACAAAAAAAAAATTAACTCAAGGACTTAATCAAAAAAATAAAAAGTAACCCTTATTTTAACATAATTTACTCTTTTAAATAATAGTTTGGCAAGCATGTTCACCATGACATATTTATTTTCCCTAGCAGTTCATAGTTTTCTAGTAATAAAAAATTAACACTCGTCCAAAATGAAAGAGACCATTTGGTATCTTGAATAGAGTAATATTTGAGAACTATTGTGTGGTGGACTCTGAAAAAAATATTTGGCCTTTCATGGCAATTGAGGAACCACAAAGCTATACTTCAATTTGAGATTTTGAATATGTTAAAGAAAAGAAATTATAAGGGAAAGTGAAATGAAGTAGAAATTTTTTATTTATTTATTTTTTTTTTATAAATTTTAGATGTAAATACAATTTATAAAAATTGTATCTAATGCACAAGAGCATCACTTGACATAGGTCACAGCTAGACATCATTATCATACTTTTTAATAGAGATGTTGCTTCTCAATTGCCAAATACATTGGTATATAGGAGTTAGAGTGATGGTTACTTGGTTTGGTAATTATTGATGTAAGAAAAAACTATTATTAATGAAATCATAGCGTAGTTTTGTTAATAAAGAAAAAAGAAAATTGATGTTTAGTTAATTTGTTTCTCGGTTCCATTAATTCAATCCATGTTATTAGTTATTATTAATTTGTTTATTAGTTCCAGTAATCTACTTTTATGTTACCTCTGTTAATATTAATTCAATCCATATTATTTTTATAAAGGTTAAAAATGTCAGATGTTAATTCTCAAGTACCCGTTAACTCTCAAGTACATTTTATTATTAGTATTAATTATTTATTTTTTTCCTTTTGTTATTTAACAGGAATTCAAGTTGAAGGAGATGATAGAAGTTGTGTGGTTTGTATGGGTATGGGAGAAACAATGGATTTCATTTTTTATATTGTAATGGATTTTTTTTTTTTTTAATTTCAATTTTTGGGTAACCTATCCCTTGTGGGTTCTGCTTGGGATTAATTATTCTCTTTGCTACTTGTTGAATTTTCTTGTGTGTGTAGGCTGCTGGACAGATGTTTTGTTTGTGCTATTTTGTTGCTACAGGATGTTTTGTGTATGGGTTGTGTATGGGCTGCTGAATTTTCTTGCTACAGGATGCTATTTTATTGAATATTTAACAGATGCTATATTTCACAGATGCTGCTAGACAGATTTATTGATTTGTATATATTGGCAGATTATGTTGAATTTTTTGGGTAGCCTATCTTATGTGAATATGTTGACAAATTATGTATTGATTTTTTAGCTTGACAGATTATGTATTGATTTTAGCTTGATAGATTTTTTAGCTTGAAAATTTTAAAATTATGTATTGATTTTTAGCTTGACAGATTATGTATTGATTTTTTAGCTGGACAGATTTTTTAGCTTGAAAATTTTAAAATTATGTATTGATTTTTTAGCTTGACAGATTATGTATTGATTTTTTAAGTTCTTTGTGATAGGATGAAAGTTCTTTGTAATAGGATTTTTTAAACATGTACAGATTATGTATTGATTTTTTAAGTTCTTTATGATAGGATGAAAGTTCTTTTAATTTTAAAACATGTACAGATTCTTAATAGGATGTTTAAAATTGTTTTTTGAAAAAAAAAATACTGTAATTCGGTCGGGGAATTTGCGGGGTTGGGGATACCCGATCCCCGATCCCCGATCGGGAGCGGGGGCGGGGGGGATATGGGGTCCCCGTCGGGGATCGGGGATGGGGACGGAGAATTTCTCACTATCGGGGATCGGGGACGGGGAATGTGGTCCCCGGCCCCGCCCCGCCCCGTTGCCATTCCTAGTTGTGGACAAATTAATTTTTTTTTTTTTTAAAAACATAAAATGATGTTTTCGACAACTAGATAATTGGCAGCCAAAATGGAGTTAAATATTTTTAGCGACTAAATAGTTAGTGGCTATTTAAGAAAGACTTTAGGCGACTAATGCTATAAAAAAAAAAATTTGATGACTAAATATTTAGTCGCCAAAACATAAAAACTATATGATAGGTGACTAAAACTTTAGTAGCTAAACAAAAAAAAAGTAGACTTTAGGCGACTAAACTATTTGATAGCTAAACAACAAATTGCACTTTAGGCTACTAAACATTTAGTAGCTAAAAAAATTTAGATTAAAAAGAAGAAAATTCGCTACTAAAACTTTGGTCGCTTTAGATAATTCAAGTTTTGGTGACAAAAATTTTAGTAGCTGAAAATGTGATGTTAAATTAAATTGTAAGCTTTTGGCGACTAAAAAATTAGTCGCCAATTTAGCATTTTAGTGACTAAAGTTTTTTTTGTCACTAATACTTTTACTTTTGGCGACTAAAAAATTAGTTACCAATATATGACTTTGGACGACTAAATATTTTTTAGTCGCCAATACCTTCCCCGACAATCTTTCCGAGACAAAGCCCATGACCAAAATATTTAGTCGGGAAAATATTTCAGTGACTAAAATTTGACTAGTCGCCAAAAGTGCAATTTGTTGTAATGGCGGTGGGCGATGACTTCCTTCTTCCTCGCAACCCCTCTCTCTGCCTCTCTCAGTGGCTTTCAAAACCCAAAAATAATAATAATAATAACAATAATAATAATTTGATAGTGTTTGGTTTAGTTTTTAAATTAGGGTTTAGCTTGTCTTATGTTTGAGATTAAAATTAGGCTGTTCAGTTCGGCCCATGAGTCCGTTTTTGAGCCTCTTTTCGATAATCCGAACTGTGCAATGTGTAGAACTCGTCGAGTAATATATCTCTGAAAGAAATAATGTTGATCGGATATCAATAGCTATTTGATCGGATCAGATTTCTGTCAACCGTTTATTTTTTCACCATCTATTTTTTTTGTACAAATCTGATCTGAACAAATAGCTATCGATATCCAATCAACGTGATTTTTTATAGGAATATAGCACTCGACGAGTTTTACATATTGAACGGTTTGGATTATCGAAATGGGGCTAAAAAATAAGCTCATAGGCCGGATTGGACGGTCCAGTCTTGATCTCAAACATGAGACAAACTGGACCCTTAAATTAATATTTGAATAAAAAATTTAAAAAATATGTTTGTTTAATAAAATTTTAAATTATTTTCTCTCTCTCTTCGCTCTTCCCTTTTTTTAACAAATCAATTAATTATTTATTTTCTCTCCTCTTTCCTCTTTCCTCTTTCATTCTCTCGCATTCTGCACATCAATCAATCAATCAAATTTTCTCTCACATTCATCTATTCAACTAAAAATAAATAAATAAATAAAAATTACAAATCATCCAAAAATTATTTTTTAAAACTCATAACCAAACAAATTTTAAATTTTTAAAATTCTTTTTAATAACTTATCTTTTAAAATACAATTCAAAACTCAAAACTCTTTTTAAAAACTAAACTAAACGAAGCCTTTGGTGAAAAGTCATCTCAACCCTTTGTTCTGTTAGTAGGACAGGTGTCATGCCAGGAAACATCACTTTAGAGGATCACTTTACCAAATCACTCTAGAGGATCCAACACTCTTAGTTTATCACTCTTAAATGATCACTAATGATGTGGTATTGATGTTAGATTTCATATGATAAAATATTTGATAAATCAAAATTTAACGCTTGTCAGATATATGTAATTGCGATTGTGTAATTGTGTTGATTTTGTGTGGTGTGGGCTCCATGTATAAAATAAATCTCAACCACAAAATGATAATTGTAGATAACTTCTTAATAGTTAAGTCTGAATTTGTAGCATTACTATTTATTTATCACAGAGTCAACCATGTAATGTTCAATCCCTTTGCTAAAGCTATAAACTTGGACGGGCTCAATCCAAATAACTCAATTGTAGTCTGAAATTTTTTAAGGATCGAGCAACATATTTTTTATTTCGGTGGGGGCTTGAGTAGAAATTCAAAATTTTGAATAAATTCTAACGAATTTGAGCAAAGATACCAAATAACTCAAACAATCTAAAATCCAAATCCAAATTGTATAAATAAATATATAAAATGTTAAACATAAATTATCGTATAACCATCACTTTTTTTTTTAATAAAAAATACAAGTTTCACAAACCACTACTTTAAATATGAAAAAAAAAAAAAATTTTCTTTTTATTTGATTTTAGCAAGTCATTTTTTAGCTATTTAAGCTAAAAACGGTTTTTTTGCTTTTGATGGTAATTTCTTTAATTGATAATTGAAAAAATATTTAACAGGATCTACCATTTTGACAATTGCTAAAATAATCATACATTTTCCCAACTTTTTTGTCTTTAATAAAAATGATAATTTAATTTGTATTAAAAAAAAAATTTACTATTCAAGTCCTTCAAGTATTGAAGGATTTAAAGAAATAAATAAATACAAATTTAAATTTTAAAAATTAAAAATTAAAATATAATTGTAAAAATATCATTAATAGATATTAATAATTTGAACATGAGTATTTAAAACAAAAAAATAAGTAAAATAGCTGTAGTTTTAAATTTAAAAATATGATTTTGGAAAAGCTTATCATATTTGACATTTGGAAGGAGTATAAAACCTAAAAAGGATTTCTTTTTAGAAGTTTGAAAAAGATTTTCTTATTAGTCAATATTAAAATAAAGGAAGAAAAAAAATGAAAGAACTAACGATGCTTTAATATGTGTAATTGTACAATTTAAAAAATCTAAAATTTGAGAAAAAATGATTGGAACTTTAAATTTAATTATCTACAATATTTTGTAATTATATATAGGTTAGATAGTATAGATTTATGTTTTTTTAGCTCATAAAGTGGGCTTGATTACTAAATATTCTAAAAATAATAATTGTCATGAGGAATTATAAGTGAGAGGGTAATTTATAAATAAATTGGGCCGAGCTAAGGAAGAGGCTTCTTTGAAAGTTGGGCCGCACATCGGACCGAGATAGGAGCTGCTGTAGCTCGGTCTAAAAACTAACGAGCTTAGGCCAAGTGAAGTTCGAACCGAGCTATGGGCCGAGGTGTTTGGGCTTCACATGTTGGACCTCGCCCTTGTTAGCTCGGTCAGAGATTGCCACAGTTAGCTTGGTCTAAACAGACAAAATCGAGGTAATATCAATGACGAGGGCCGAGCTATGTGTAGCTCGGCAGGGTGGC
The DNA here is from genome assembly GCA_030407325.1 of Camellia japonica. Lineage (NCBI taxonomy): Eukaryota > Viridiplantae > Streptophyta > Magnoliopsida > Ericales > Theaceae > Camellia > Camellia japonica. Next base: position 141,752,875 of record JAPPVO010000059.1, on the reverse strand, counting down.
ATTCATTAGATCAACTTCCAATCAAACGGTCCGAATGGCAGGGGACCGAGATAAGTCAGTTCGGTCAGGAATGTATAAACCGAGGTAAAGGGTTCAGCCATCTCACTTGGCTTGCAGTGATAAGACTCCTAGTAAGACTCTGCTAAGGAGAGTTAGAGTCCTACTGGGATTGTGCAAACCATCTCACTTGGTTGGTAGTGAGTAGGAGTGTGACTCCTAGGAGGACTCTGCTAAAGAGAGTTAGAGTCATACTAGGATTGTGCAAACCATCTCACTTGGTTGGTAGTGAGTAGGAGTATGACTCCTAGGAAGACTCTGCTAAGGAGGATAAAGTCCTACTAGGATTGTGCAAACCATCTCACTTGGTTGGTAGTGAGTAGGGTGTGTGATTCCTAGAAGGACTCTTATAAGGAGAGTTTGAATCTTACTAGGATTGTGCCAAAGCAGAATCTATAAAAGCTCATGACCAGACCTATGTACAAGTATCCCAATTCTTCTCTATAATACATAGAGCGTTTTGTCTATTGTCTATTTGCTGACTTAGGCATCGGAGGGGTTTTTGGCACACACCCGCCAGGTAGCTCACGTTTGTGTTTTCAGGTAGCAAAGCAACATTGTTTGGAAGAGCGCAAACTTGATCAACGGGATCATACGAGAAGAATTATTTTGTGCTCGTACAATTGGCGCCGTCTGTGGGAATTCCACAAAGAGCAAAACCTCTTGATCAAGCTTTCTTCTGTAGTCGGAAGTAATGGCGCACAATGAAGACTTGTCGCAATCAACCATTGATGGGCAAACCCCGAAGGGGGGTGAGAGACGCGAAGTTTTACCTTCTATCCCATCCATGGCGGAATTAGATCCCCAGCGAAGGAATCCGCGGAGAGAAGCGAGAGAAAGACGGGGCTCAAGTTCACACCGCTCTCAAAGCCCTGATAGACAGAGGTGGAAGATGGATCCTCAGGTTCTCGAAGATCGCGTAAAGGAGCAAGACGAAGTAATAAGAAGAATGATGGCTGACATAGAGTCTATGAAGAGCCAGATAAAAGGCAAAGGGGTGGCAGCAAAGAGGGCCGCAAAGGCAACATACACTCTTGCCACTCAGAAGATCGTGACAAACAAGTCACACTATCACAAACTGAAAGTAGAAGCCTCAGGTCGGGCGATACACAATCAAAGACTTCCAGGACACGCTACTCCAGGCCTGAGAGAATGAGGACTGAAAGGGCTCGAAGGAGAGAAGACACTCAGGCTCGCGACCCCCGCAGAGCCTCCGCACTACAACGATTGGTTCCTAAAACACATGGGAGTGCCAAGGTAAGAATGCCAGAGCCGCGTCTTGCCTATGAACCAGCAGACAAAGTGTTAGCAAGGTTGCAGAGCTCGTTGTTCGTTCCGGCAATTGAGGACGCACCATTACCCTCAGGCTTCCACCAGCCCAAATTCACTACTTATGAGGGGAAGTCGGACCCCTACATACACTTGAGCCACTTTTACCAAGTTATGGTCGTGTATCGGCGAGACGAGGCTCTAATGTGTATCCTGTTTCTTTCCAGCCTTGGTGACCTGGGTTTAACGTGGTTTGAAAGGTTGCCAGAAGGTAGCATAGCTTCGTGGGCGCAACTAACAGAGGCATTTGTGACCAGATTCAGAACGAACACTAAGACACCAGTGGAGATTGACCAGCTTTTCTCCATAGACATGGGCGAGAAAGAAACATTGAGGTCCTACAATAACCGGTATTGGGAGACTTTTAATCAGATTGGAGATTGCCCTACAAACCTAGCTATCGCACAGTACAAACGAGGTTTGCCGGCTGGCAATAAGTTGAGGGATTCAATGACAATGACGTCGCTCCTTACTATGGAAGCCCTAATGGAGAGAGTGCACCAACACATCCGAGTAGAGGAACATGGGGCGCGCACAAGGCAGAGTCCGGCGCAACAGTGATACCAGACAAAAAGCCTTTAGCGAGAGTTGACACGGTTGACAAGTAGGACTGACCGCGCAAAAGTCTTTGCCCGACTGGGGGGCAATTGGGAAGGTTGGCAGGATTGGCCAACTCTTTCTAAATGAGTCTTTGCCCGACTGGGGGGCAACAAAAAAGGTTGGCAGGTTTGACCAACACTTTTTTATTTCCTAAGCCGAGATAAGGATCTGTAATAACCCTCACCACTGATTACTGATTAAGCACTGATTACTTATGATGGATAATTGAATTGATTGAAATACTGAACTGACTGACTGAGATCCGAGACTGATTGATTGACTGTAACTGTTTAAATGCATTTTCTATCTGTCGATTGTTAATCGATCTGTTCATGTTCTGTAATTTAAACTGCAAATTGAAGGCCTTATCGGCGGCCGAATCGGAAATGGATCAATGTTTTATGATCATTGGAATTTATGTGAATTAATGGTATATTTAATTGAAAATCGATTTGGTATGATTAAATTAGATTAAAATAAACTAAATCAAAGAGTTGCCTTATTTACGGAATTGCCATGTTAGTGGGCCCTTTATTATAACATTTTTTAGCCTCATTAAGCATTTAACAAAACTTTTCATCAACTCATTTTGAGAGCTCAAAACCGACTCTAGAGAGAGAGAGAGACCTAGAGGAGTGATTTCATCTTGATTTCATTGTGAGTTGGCTTGAATCTTGGAAGAATTGAAGAGTGATAGCAACATTAAACTCCTAGACTCATAATTAGAGACTTAAGGTAGAGTAATTGCCTTCTTATTCATGCATTCAAGCTAGTCCTTGCATATTCCATGTTAATTGAAGAGTTGAGTCTAGAAATGGGGCCAAATTGTTGAATTGTAGCTCTAATATTGCATGCATGTTTGTATTGTTGAAGTTTGAGTTGATTTCATGGAAATTGTTACATGCATGTCCAAGTTCTAGCTAAGGTTCATGAAATCATCTTGTTTTTGAAGTAATAGGCTCATTTGAACTGGTAATTGGAGCCTTGAAGTTGTTTAAGTTCATGCATGTCATGTTTGTATCATGTTCATGAAATTTGATTTGAAATGGGTTTGAAAAAGAGTTTGATTGAAACACCCTTGGGCTTTGATTTCTCAAATTGACTTTCGAATCATGTCATTCTATGTGTTTACAAATGTTTTCCAGAAATTTGGCCCAAGAGGATTGAATTTGGTATTTGAAACTTGAGTTTTGAACTTGGAGTTCGAATCTGGATTTTCCAGATTTTGGTCGTCCGCTCGAGCGGGGGAAGTGCTGCTCGAGCGGGGAAATCGAACTCCCAGCATCTTGCATTGTTTTACAGTCCGCTCGAGCGGAGTAATGTACGCTCGAGCGGAGGATTTGGTGACACGCTCGAGCGGGCGTCGAGCGTAAATTTCACCCATCCAGTACTTTTTGGTACGCTCGAGCGGGGAAGTTGGCGCTCGAGCGGGGACCTTTGTTTCATGTCCGCTCGAGCGGGGAAACCTGCGCTCGAGCGGGACCTCTGATTTTCTGAAATTCTGAAATTGTCTTCTGAATGCATCCTTGCATCCTCTTTCCATCCTAGGCATTCCTAGGGCATGTTTCATGCATCTTAAGGAGGATATTGATGTAGAACCACACCGAGGCAAATTAGGGATTAAGTTATTGATTTTCCCAACTGTGTAGCTTAGTGTGTGTTCAATCTGTAATTGTGTAGGGTTGGCATCTGGAGACGCTCTAACTCATCTGTAGCCCAGAACTCTGTGAGTAACAATGTTGAAAAGATGTGTTCAATTATGATTATTTATGAACGACCAACTGAACTGTTTCTGAAGGAAATACTGTCTACTGAATGAACTGAATGTCTTAATTATGGACTGTATTCGTGGCATCCATAGTAACTTACTGTTACTGTACTGTACTGCTACTGTCATAGATATCTCTGTCAGTTCTTATCTTAGAACTTCTGTTTACTGTTATGATGGCCATCATTCACTGTTTGATCTGTTAGGCCAGAGGCCATTTTGTATTTCTGATATGGAACAAAGTACTGTACGGAACTAAGTGCTACAGTGTGAGCCACCTCTAGAATCTGTGTGAAACACCTCTTGAGTCCATATATATGAAAAATCTGGGCTTAAAGCCAATCTGTGAAACCTGGAACAAAGTGCTGCACGGAACTAAGTGCTACAGTGTGAGCCACCTCTAGAACCCGTGCGAGACACCTCTTGAGTCCATAAGAACTGTACTGTTTTCTGAAATGTTACTGTTACTGTTACTGTTACTGTTACTGTTACTGCTACTATACTGCTACCGTACTGTTACTGCATTGTACCGTTACTGCTACTATACTGTCACTGTACTGACACTACTACTACTGTACTGTTCTGCTAACGGATGTGCCACGTACGATTACTATGATTTCTAAATGACTGATATGGCATGAAATGTAAGCCACCGATCATATAACTAAACGACTGGTTAAAATACTGAAGGGACATTCTTTGCTAACCTCTTTACGCATTATGTTATTCATTGGGCTTTAGCTCACTGCTCATATATATATGTAGGTGTTCAGGCACCGGACCGCTGCTAGGAGCGTCAGGCAAGCTTTTGTTTTGTCAGTCAACCACTGTGCCTCACCGTGAGGTTCCAAGCCCGTTCAAGCTTTGGCTTAGGGGTGTTTTAATATTCCCCGTCTGTCTCTGTAACTGTTTTGTTTACTGTATAGACTGTATAGACTGTTGCTGTCCTGTTTAATAGGGATTAGATCCCTGTTCTGAATGTACATATATGTATAGACTGTCCTGTTATGATGTGCATACTGTTTGGTCACCGACTGTATATATGTATGAAAAGTCTTTTTGCATACAGACTGTCACAGCTCATTGGACATTGTTTATTTACTGTATTAGCTTCCGCCATGCCCCTGTACTCTGTTTTACTGTTCTACTGTTAAGCAGGCCTTCGGTAATCACGGATTACTGGCCGGTTACAGTGCTAAACCCATAGGGGCGGGTTTGGGCTGTGACAGGATCTAAGCTGCAGGACGTTGGCAGGTTTGACCAACACTTTTAGCTTTTCTTCAGCCGAGATAAGGATCCGCGCTGAAGAAAGTTGGCAGGAATAACCAACATTGAGCTCTCTTCTAAGCCGAGATAAGGATCTAGGCTGCAAGACGTTGGCAGGTTTGACCAACACTTTTTTCATTCCTAAGCCGAGATAAGGATCTAGGCTGCAGGACGTTGGCAGGTTTGACCAACACTTTCCATTCTTCAGCCGAGATTAGGATCTAGACTGGAGAAGGTTGGCCGGAATAACCAACACTTTGTTCTCTTCAGCCGAGATCAGGATCTAGGCTGGAGAGGGTTGGCTGGAAAAACCAACATTTTTGTTCTCTTCAGCCGAGATCAGAATCTAGGCTGAAGAGGGTTGGCAGGAATAACCAACATTTTGTTCTCTTCAGCCGAGATTAGGATCTAGGCTGGAGAGGGTTGGCCGGAATAACTAACACTTCGTTCTCTTCAACCGAGATCAGGATCTAGGCTGAAGAAGGTTGGCAGGTTCGACCAACAAATTTTTGAACTCTTTGGCCGGGATGATGGTTACCTCGACCAAAGCAAGTTGGCAGGTTTGACCAACAAATTTTTGAATTCTTCGACTGACATGGTTATCTCGGCCAAAGCAGGTTGGCAGGGTTAGTGTAAACCGAGCTAGTCTACTCCGCGAGACACAGAAAGAACGACTCACCGTATGATTACAAACTCAAAGAATATATACGTTGAAGGCAAAAAAGCAGGGCTATTCAAATTTTTGGCATGACGGCTGTAATAGGAGAACGGGACTAATGGGGGCACGCCACCTGTCCTTGGGGTAACGTCGTATCAGACATGCCAAATTAGTGGAATGACGTGCTGAGCAACTGACCAGACTTGTTGGGACTGAACGAGTTGTGAGACCGAACAAACTTCTCTAGTTCGGCAAAGTTAAGCATTTTTAGCTTGGCTAGAGGAAAGTAATCCCAATAATGCTGTGCAGATGGAATTAAGGGGCAATTGAGAGGATAATTTATAAATAAATTGGGCCGAGCTAAGGAAGAGGCTTCTTTGGAAGTTGGGCCGCACATCGAACCGAGATAGGAGCTGCTATAGCTCGGTCTAAAAACTAACGAGCTTAGGCCAAGTGAAGTTCGAACCGAGCTATGGGCTGAGGTGTTTGGGCTTCACATGTTGGACCTCGCCCTTGTTAGCTCGGTCAGAGATTGCCACAGTTAGCTTGGTCTAAACAGACAAAACCAAGGTAACATCAATGACGAGGGCCGAGCTATGTGTAGCTCGGCAGAGTGGCATTCATTAGATCAGCTTCCAATCAAACGGTCCGAATGGCAGGGAACCGAGATAAGTCAGTTCAGTCAGGAATGTATAAACCGAGGTAAAGGGTTCGACCATCTCACTTGGCTTGCAGTGATGAGACTCCTAGTAGAACTCTGCTAAAGAGAGTTAGAGTCCTACTGGGATTGTACAAACCATCTCACTTGGTTGGTAGTGAGTAGGAGTGTGACTCCTAGGAGGACTCTGCTAAGGATAGTTAGAGTCCTACTGGGATTGTGCAAACCATCTCACTTGGTTGGTAGTGAGTAGGAGTATGACTCCTAGGTAGACTCTGCTAAGGAGGGTAAAGTCCTACTAGGATTATGCAAACCATCTCACTTGGTTGGTAGTGAGTAGGGTGTGTGATTCCTAGAAGGACTCTTATAAGGAGAGTTGGAATCCTACTAGGATTGTGCCAAAGCAGAATCTATAAAAGCTCATGACTAGACCTATATACAGGTATCTCAATTCTTTCTCTAGAATACATAGAGCTTTTTGTCTATTGTCTATTTGCTGACTTAGGCATCGGAAGAGTTTCCGGCACACACCCGCCGGCTAGCTCACGTTTGTGTTTTCAAACAACAGAGCAACATTGTTTGGAGAAGCGCAAACTTGATCAATAGGATCATACGAGAAGAATTATTTCATGCTCGTACAATAAGTAAAAATAATTATGCAAAAAAGACAAAATAGTGATAATTTAATGACATGTGTATATATATTTTGTGGGAATTGAAATCGTATTTGATATAATTTGGAAGAAAAGATTATATAAATATGCTTTAGAATAATTGTCGTGATGAATCATAAACAAATTTAATTTTTTCAAAAAAAAAAAAAAAAAAAGAAAGAACAAGAAGAAGAAACAATGGTAATTTCACGACAAGTATTTTTTTAAAATTAAAATATAATTTATTATCTATGTATACTATTATAAGAGAAGGAGTGCTGTTAATAATCGCCCATTTCCTTGGGTCTTCTTTCTAAAATTTCTTCCAACCTATATTTCTTTGAACCCCACCATATTCCCAACTTTATCATATTTTAATAAGAAAAATAGAAAAACCTTTGATTACTCTGGGGCCCCTTCTCCATCTCACCACCACCTAGTCCACTTGCAGCCACCTCCAACCCCCTGCTACCCTTCCATTGCCCTTTCTGCCAACCCACCATATTAACCAAAATAAATTTGGTTGGGAAGAAACATTATTAAAATAAATTTGAATAAATTTCCATACTAACCAAAATTCATTAAAAGTTATTAAAATAATGCATAACTACGTAAACTTAAATAAATTTCCATACTGATTTATTGATAGAATATTTGAAGAACGTAAAACAAAAATGGAAAGAAGCATAAGTAAACAGTTTTAAAAACTCGTATTTCTGATTTTTATTATAATAAGTACTAGTAAATATGTATTTATCAATTTAATAAGTAAATGGCTCAAGTGATTCATGGGTTGGATATTGATCAAGACAATGGTTAACTACCTTGTGATCCTTCACTTTGAGCAACAAACACCCAAATTCCATGAACTTCACGTTGGGGAACAAGTTAAGTCTTTTATACAAGTAACACTCTCTTCACATTGAAGGTATTGAATCTCATCTAATCACACATAGGACACACTTTCTCTTCATCTCTCTACACCTAGAGAGAAAATTTCATCTTCTCCGACCACTCATTCTCACATCAGAGGGTTTTTCGGCCAACCCTACCCGAGCAACTCTGATAGTGACTCTGTTTAGGCCCTCAATTTCTAGAGAGTCTAATGCAGTCACAAAGTTCCTATCCACTTCATCTAGTGCGGGATTCAGTACACACAAAATGCCATTGTTTTTAATCAACTAGAGGTTTGTAAAAGTTGAATTAAATGTTTGCTTGTGATATTATTATTGAATTTTTTTGGTATTTAGTTAAAAGTCATTTTATTGAATATTTTTGTTTGAAGTAAATTTTTTTTTGTTTTTTTATTTAAATTTTGTGTTCTTTTGATGGGGCATTTATCCATAATGTACTTTTTATTAATATTTTTATTTTTAAACTTATCTATAAAAATTTAAATTAAAAAAACTCGTCTCCTGTTCTGTTACCGTCATCCCTCAATTTGTCCCACACCCAATATGAAATAGGGTGGGGGTAGATTACAACAAACCCAACATGTTTCTCACCCCCAAAGTCCCCCCCCCCTCCCCCCTCCTCTCTCTCTCCCTCTCCTCTCTTTTTCTCAAACAAACGATGGTCCCTCTCTCCTCTCTCTTTCGTGAATGTTGCCTTGGCAATCTTGATGCAAGACTTGAATTTTTTTAATTATTTTCTAATTTTTAATTTTTAAAATTATTTTTTATTAAATATCTTTCTACTTTTTAAAAAAAAATTTTTTTATTAATTTTTAATTTTTTATAATTGACGCCCATTTAGACAGGCTTAAATGGGTTTATATGGGTACCCAATTTTGAATTTACATGGGTACCCATTTAAGTCCATTTATTGAGTTGGGCAGGCTAATATGGAATTTAAGTGGGTATAATTGGGTGGGTCATGGGTTTAGGTTTGGTTTGCCCTAGATGTACTGGAACTCTAGTTTAAAATAGAAAATAGGCGCCAACTGCAACAGTATTTTTTCTTGAGATCTTTTTGAAGATCTTCCTCGACGGCTCTCTCGTTTCTCTTTAATCTGGGAAGCAGATAACCCCTTGCAATGAACCCACTTTTCAATGCGTCTGTCTCTCATCTTGCTCTAATTCTTGACATATTTTTGAGTAGTCTCCTGCTGCTAAGACCTTCATAGGTATGTGCAATTCAGAAAGTTAGTGTGATGCTGTAATTTCAATTCTATATAGATTCTTGATTTTGAATTTCTTTTTTTAAGGTCTCTATTTTTTCCCTAATTTCTTGAGCTATTCGAACCTAACATGTGTAAAATCCTAACACATGTAGATGAAAGTACAAGTGTGATTTTAACAAACGTTCCTGACTTTGAATTTTTTTTATGTTCTTTTAAAGCTTCCATTCTTTTTCCCTATTTATTTGAACCCGTTTTTCAATGGGTCTGTCTCCCATCTTGCTCTAATCCATAATATAATTTCCTGACATCTTTGTCGTCTCCTGCTACTTCAATGTGTCTCATCAATCTATCAAGCCCATAACAGCTTGATTGGTATGTGTATATGCAATTCAGAAAGTTAATGTGACGCTGTAATTTCAATTTTGTATAGATTCTTGATTTTGAATTTCTTTATATTTTTTTAAATTTTCTATTCTTTTCCTTAATTTCTTTGAGCTATTTCCTAGTAATTTCAACCCTAACATGTGTAATCCATAATTTAAGTGCGATGAAAGTACAACTGTAATTTTAACTCTACAGATTCTTGACTTTGAATTTTTTCATTTGATCCCATTTTTCAACGAGTCTGTCTCGCATCTTACTCTAATCCAAAAGATAATTTCTTGACATTTTTTGTGAATATTGGCTCCTACTTGTCACGTTCCGCCAAATTACCTAGACAAAATTGCCTATCAAGAGGAAGTCTCAAAAAAGGGAGGCTAATGGAATATTCCGGAAGCTCTTGGAAGACTTGAGAAAATGTGGAAATATGATACATAATTCTATAACATACATAGAAGGATCTAGAATAGGCTTTATAGCATTTAAGTGAAGATTGGAGGAATGGAAGCAATAGAAACTTCTAGAACCTCCTAGAGAAATGGAGATGGAAAAAGAACCTTGTACCTACGTCTAGAATGAGATAGATGTTTGTATAGATATTTTTAGAGAGGATTCTAGTACCCTCTTGTAGGATAAGGGAAGCTTTCATGGGAAGCTTCTCCATAGTCCTTTTCTTGTATGTTCTGGAATATTCTAGAGAATGCCTAAGATGCCTATAAATAGGGGCTCATTTGCTCCATCTGTAATCCAAGAGTTGTGTAAGTTTTCTCAAAGTGAATACAAAGGCATTCTCTCAAACTCGCTTTGTCTTCTTACTTGTCTTTCTTCTAAGTTTGTGGGTTAGGCAAACTTAGCATCTCTAAGTAAGACTAGTGATTGTCTAAGTGTCGCACAGATAGCTTGGAAACAACCAACAAGGCCGTGACATATTGCTTCAATGTGTCTCTCTCATTTCCCATGGCAAGCCCATAAGACCTTTATTTTTTTATTTTTTTTTCAACCCATAAGACCTTGATTGTTAGACCTAATATAGGTAAACCAGAAAATTAGTGTCATGAAAGTACAACTGTAATTTCAATTTGTAGACACTCCATTTTTGACCGACCTTAAGACTCAGATGTCATCGATTGAGCGCTCGGTGATTGCGCATGTTGTGCTCGTTCTGAGGTTTTGGAGTTTCGGCTGAGAGCCTTACCCCCGAACCTCGGGACCCTTTTGTGCTTTGCCTCGGTTTGCGAATCAGGTCTTGTTTTCCCTTCCCGAAGGGAGGGAGAGGTCTCTTAGACCATCTCTCAGTGGTCGTAGGCTACTTTTCGTGGTCATATGCCACTTTTCCCGTTTGGAGACCAGTTTCCAGTTTTCGGAGCCGTCGGCCATGCGCCTCGATTCGGGACCGCTTAACTTTCTCCGTTTGGCACGGTTTTTGGCACACACCTTGCTTCCTCTCTTAGAGGGACACTATGGCCTGGGAGACCACCTTTGTGGTCGCACGCCACTTTCGATGCTTAACAGCCTGTTTTCGGGGCACCCGGCTGCACGTTTTGACCCCCGAACCCTCGTTTTGCATCCGTCTTGGTTCATTTTTGGCATGGACCTTGTTTTCATTGTTTGGGAGATGGTACAAGGGTGGGAGACCACCTTTTCTCCTTGGAGACCACTTTTCTCCCGCCAGCCGATTTTCTTGTCAAGAAGCTGGTCTCCTTGGTCTTTGAGCCACATTTACTGGTCTCCCACCATACCACTAGCTTGCATTCAATGTGGAGACCATCAAATGGGGCTGCCGACCACCTTTCATTGAGTTGACCCTTTTGAACTGGTCGGCTGACCAGGGGAAGTGGTCGGCCGACCACCTGAACTGGTCGGCCTGCTCCCTCCAGTTTTGTCTCTGTGAGTTGTTGCCAGCTGTGCCAGCTGGAAGGCACAGACTATATCCTCCATACACGTGTATGGAGGATCTTGAGCCTTGGTTTTTAGCTTCTTGAAGAAGCTTTGGCCTTGTATCTCTATAAGAGAGGCCCTCCTCTTCCTTGGCACAGGTTTGAAATTGGTCTAAGGCAAAAAACATCTCTCTCTCTATATCTCTACATTTTGAGCTCCAAAGTGTATTATTCTTGCACCTTTGCACACCACCTCATAGCCTAACCCTTCCACCATTGCTTGGAGCTTCTTGGAGGCCATTTTCAGAGGTTAAGGAGTTGGGTTTTGGGTCCACAAGTTGCTGTCTTGCTGAGCTTCAAGCGTAACACACTCTCTCCCTCTTTTAAGCTTTATTTTGATCCTTCTCTTAGCCTCATTTGCATGCTTATTTGAGCTTTGTTGTCAACTGAAAAAAGTCTTGTTTTGAGGTCCTTTTGATGTTTGTTTAATGTCATTTTGTTGTTGGGGGTCATCTACCCCCTTGCATGCTTCATTTTGCCTTGTTTTGAGCCATGCCCTAAGGTCTTTGTGTTAACCTTTGCTTGGCCTTTTAACCACTGAAATCTAGTAGATTTTCAGTGGTTAGCATGTGTTTTTGAGAGCCAAAATCAGAGAGGGGTGACCCTCTCCCTCCTTGTCTTGTTCACTAGCATTTTTGGCCTTACAAAGGAACCTTCATTTGCACACCTCCAAGCCTTGTTTCAGGCCCTTTTCAGTGACTTTTAGGGCCTGCCTAGGCTCTATCCAGAGTTGGTTTTATCACCTTGGGTGTGTCTCTTGCATGTGTAGAATAACCCCTCTTATAGCCTATCAAAGGAGCATGACATTCTTGCATGCATTGATCATGTTTCAGTGGGTTTTTGGGCTTTATTTTTCATGTCATGTCTCTGAATTTTTCTGGTTTAGTGGCCTCTTGAATGCTTCATGTGCTTGTAGTGTAATCCATGTTCACTAGCTCACATTGTATGTTGTTTTGACCCTTGATTCTAGCATATTTTGGCCATGTTCTAAACTAATTTTATTCATGATTTGGGCACCCTTAGCTCTGTTTTGAAGTCCCATGGTCGAATGATGCTTTCCATGCATGCTTATAGTGTAATACCCTTGCCTAGCTTCGAGTTTTGAAGCCTCTTGCATGCTTAACTTGAGTTGTTTTCATGTTTTGGCATCATTGAACATGTTATTTCAGAGCTTATACTTGTGCCATATTCCCATGTTTTCCACTCTTCAGATGCGTTTGAGAGTTGTGCTTGTATGCCTCATTTTTGGGCTATTGCATGAGCTTCATTTTTGTGCATTGCAAGCCATCATTTTAGTCCATCTTGCCACTGTTTTGGGTCTGCATAGGGACTTTTTGGGGTTGGTTTGGTCATTTGGGCATCGCTTTGCATACCTCTAGTGTAATGCACTTCACTAGTTTCGGTAATTGTGTCATCCAACATGCATCGGGTGAGTTGTTTGCATGATTCGGGACCATCTTGTATATCATTTCAGAGCTGGAACATGTGTCATTGTATGCCATATTTCATCCTTGTCATGCTTTGGTAGAGTTGCACTTTGTTCTTTAGGTTTGGTCCCTTGCATTTGTGCATGTTTGCATGTACCTTGTTGCCTCATTTTCGTCATATTGGCCACTGACTTGGGTGTGGCCGAGGCCCATCCATCTTGGTTTAAGTCCATCTTGCATTGTGTATGCCCTATAGTCCATGTTATCGCATGCTTGATCATTGCATTGCGTATGCCTCGTTCATAACATTGCGTATGTTAGTGCATTGTGTATACGTGCCACATAATCCATGTGCATTGAGTATGCCATTGATTAGTTCATAGCATTGTGTATGCCATTTGCATGCTTGCATGCCATTCCATGCATCTTCGCATCACTTAGTTGCATTGCATTTAGATCGCATGCTAGAGTTGCACTTGTCCATACATTGTTTGTTGCATTGTGTTTAGAGTAGGGTTTAGTCCAAACACGGGAAACGAGGGACGTTTCGTACTCAAAGTGACGAAACGTGCCTCGATTCTTGTCACCGACACTCTTGACTATCCATGATAGAGTTGTTGGCTTTAGGTGTTTACATGTGCATTCATTTCACATTGAGTCGTGCAATTCGACTCCTCGGCCATCATGCATCGGGATGCATGATTGATGGCACGAGGATCGAGGACTACATTCCCTAGAGCTTATGCAATGACGGGGAGAGTGGTCGGGCACACATATGTTGAAAATATTTTGTCTTCTCTCTCTCTCTTGCCTTTGTTGCAGAAAATGCAGAAACCAAGAGAAGAAACTGGCCGGCCGACCAGGTTTTCTGGCAGGCCAACCACCTTTTCTGGTTTTCACCACCAAGATGGTCGGTAGGTGGTCTCCAATGCCTATAGCTGGTCGGTAGCCTTCCCCTAGATTCCCAGGGTGGAGTTTCATCTCCTTGGAGCTTTGTGCAAGTTTCTGAGTTCAATTGCAAACAAAGGCGAGTTGAGACATCGCGATGGATTTCCCGACAAGGCGACTCAAGCATGCACGCATCCTTTATCATTCGGAACAGAGCTGAGGCAGTCCATTTCATGTAGCTTGCATGCTAATTTATTTGCTTCCTTAGTTTAATTTGTTAATTAATTAGAGTTGTGTAATAATTAGCTGTAATTTATTATTCATTTTGGTTGTGTAATAACTAGCTTAATTAGATTAGCTTAGATTAGCTAGTTGGTGTTGTATTATTTATTCGGACCCTCCGTCGAGAGGGCCAACTATTGTAATAAGTGTGCGTGTGCGTGATGCATGTCTTCCAATCCCACATCTTTCTCCCTTTTATTTACCAGCTTATGATGGTTAGTTTTAGGGCATGTTTCAATTAGCATCTATATGTTCGCATGTTTGCATTCATTCATCTATGTTGCATGCACCGGGCTCGGCGCATCATGCTAACTGCATTGTATTTCAATTCCAAGTTGAATACATGTATCGATTGTTGCATCTCATATGCCATCTTAGAATAGCCGAGCCTATCTTAGTTGCATTCTCGCATGTGTTGCATTAGGCATCTCAACATAGTTAGGATTCATGCATGTTTTCTAATTAGCTTCTTTTTTTGGCTCGGAGTACTCGGTAAGTGTTTATGCTTTAACATCCTTGCATGCGTGTGAGTGATTGCCATCATAGCATACTTACCATGAAGCTATGTGCTTATGTGATATAACTGCCTGAATGCCTGTGGGTGAAGGTTGGGTTGCTTGAATTGGAATAATTCGTCGAAACCCGTGTTTTAGCCTACTTGCGAGTAGCAAACTTCAATCTATTTTCAAAACAAACGGATATGCGATGCTTTGTTCCAACTTAGGCAATCTAGTCTATACTTGTATGCTGTGCGCATCACATAATAATTCTAGGTTAATAACCGGAATAAGAGCACATGTGTTTTCAAAAACAAGATATCATGCTTAGTAGTGGCCGATCTTTGATCGGGCGAGCGGGGGTGCTCATGAAATGACCTTCCCCAATCGTACCCAAGTTCCCAAGCCGAGGCAACTTTTGTGATGACGGACACGTGGCCTTAGGCACGAGTCAGGGTTTCCTAAATTCCCCCAAAACAAAATATTTAGGTGGCGACTCTGTATCTGGCAAAGCAGTCCATATTTGGCACTTCTTTCTAAAAATCTGTTTTTCAAAACGATTTGCGGATTTGAACTCTTTGGTGATTTATCGGTCTCGCATTGCACTTTGCGATATTAGATTCAGAACCATGACATTTGAGTCCGAACTGTAGTGAGCCCAATGAACAAAACGGGATTTTTCCCGGGACGTTTGGGGACGTCTACACAATTCTATATAGGTTCTTGATTTTGAATTTCTTTATTTTTTTTTTGAAGTATCAATACTTTTCCCTAATATCTTTGAGCTATTTCCTAATTTTAACCCTAATATGTGTAATCCATAAAATAAAGTATAATTGTAATTTCAACTATGTTCTTGACTTTGAAGTTTTCATTGTTTTTTCCCCTTTTAATGTAGTGTGATGGGGGGACTACCTCAGAACCTCCATTCAATTCTCGATAATCCATATAGAATTCCAACCTCATGGAATACCAGCTTAGCAGAGCCAATGAAGAAGACATTTATTTTCTCAGACCGCAAAGCAACCTCTGACTATCATAGACATTACCAACCATTTGCTAAAAAGTGGCCAACAACCAAGCATGCCACTCAAGCTTCAACAGGCCTTGGACATCTACAAATTCCAGAAATAGACGGAGGGAAATGGATAGTACCTACCTCAATGGATCGGCGTCATTACCATATAGTAACCCATATAAAAAACCAAATCGACAAAATGTGTTATGCAGTATCTGTGGGTACAGTAATAGAGAACCTAATGATCGTTCACGGATTGCGCACACATATGTTTTTGGATTCCTAAATCCATTCGCACCCCTCAACAGGTCCTTATTCTGAAGGTTTTCAAGAGTGTAGCCTGGAAAGCGCTTCAACCACGGGATTTTTATTCAGTTTCCTTGGGACTTACGGAGAAATGGGAACACCAAAACAACATTCCATTGATGGATATGTCAGTGTTCCACAGTGTAATGAGTTTTTTCTAATGCTTTCTGTCTGCTAACAACCAGTCGTAGCTATTATGCAAATTGGTAAATAATTCCTTAATTGGCCAGGTAATGGAATTTATTATGGGAGCCGGTAGCAGATACATCACTTTGTGGTCATTATTGGATATGAACCAAGTTGTTTTATAGTTCTAAATTCCTGGGGACCAGAATAGGACAATGATGGTTTTGTTAGATGTAACGATGGTAAATTAACATAATTTTATGTTTAAATTTTTAGTTTTATAATTTACAAGAAGAAGAAGACCCACTAACAAAGAACAAAAAAAACCTTTTATCCAGGTCGATATTTAAAAATTCCAAATAACAAAATGAAAATTAAAATAAAATTAGGATCATAATAACAAAACATACGGGCAATTAAGAGCAACATAAAAAATAAAAATAAAAATAAAAACCCAACATATAATTTGTAATGAAGAATCAGATCAGAAAATAAGAAAATCAAAAATTAGAAAGCGGAATGAAATGCAAATCACCATGAAGTCGTAGTTTGTATTTTGTTTTCAATTCTATATATCAATGTCGATGTACATGTATGAAAACCGATACAACACCACAAATTAGAATCATGATGAAGAAGAATATATGTCATCATGTACTAAATAAAAAAGAAGAATAATTCATCACATCAGAAAATAAGAAAATAAGAAAATGAAAGAATAGAAGAAATACATCCAAATAGAATTAAATCTTAAAAGAGGGAAGTTTCTAAATAATCCATTAAAGAATTAAGTCATACCTATGTGAAAATTTGACCAAACTATCTGCAAGTAAACCATTACTCCGATCGTGATTTTGCTTCCGAAAAACCTAAGTGATTCGTGATTCAGATCAAGATTAATTGCAACAATACCCAAACAATTAAAATAGACAATCTAAATCATCTAACACATACGAAAGTGATTTAGATTGTTGTTTCAAAATCAATAAAACAACACAATAGATTTTTACATGAAAAAACCAAAATTGGAGCACCTCCAATTATTATTATAAAAAAAAATCACAGGCTAAATACCACTAATCAATCTACTATGAAAAAAAGAAAGAATACAAATTTACCAAACAAACTACCCAAACTCTGACAATTTGTCTTCAACAATCTGTATCGCTTTCACCGCAACCTTCGTCTCGGAATTGATCAGATTGATGTTGAATCCACAACATCCATGTCGAATCAACGACTGTGCACAGCTTTGAACTCCTTCGAATACTCCACGTTTGAATCTCCGGATTCCACCGAAGAAGAATACTCTTGAAGTAGAACACTCAAATAACCAAACTCTTTGATGTATGCTTGTCAAACCATGTGAGTTTAATACTCAATCAAACATCAAAGAAAACTAGCAAAATAGTCTTAGAAAAAAACCCTAGAACCCTCAAAAAAGATCTGAAAGCAGTACACTAGATTCGGAGCAAACTACAAATTTATAGCAGTTAAGAATGCGATCTCCACTTGAGCATAGGACTTACTGCTCGAGCGGCGACTCTAAAACACGTGTTCCAAACCAAGGTCCACGCTCAAGCTCTGAAACTTATGCTTGAGCTTAAAATCACTCCTCACAGTATTTTTGCAGATGAGCCAAAGTACTGAGAAAGTGGAAACGCCACTCGAGCGCAACTTTCCCCACTCGAGCATGAAGACCAAAAATAGGGGAAATATTACAATTCGATTAACCCAAGCTTGTTCACAGAATTGGCAATAAGTAGGGTCCTAACAATCTCCCCCTTTGTCAATTCCCGAACAAAACTTTTCTAATAATTTTTCCTAACAAACACATGCACTAGACAACCTAACTAACACAATCAAAAGCTCTAAGCCAACAAAACAAAAAACTGCAAAACCACAAAAGCCAATTTGATTGAGAAACACTTAGAAACATTTTGAACAATCCACCTATGGAAAAATACCAAAATACAACACAAAACAAAACTGTGGAACGAAATAAGATAACGAAGATAAATAGATATGAATAAGCAAAATATCCAACTATATATCCAAAACTATCTATTCCAATACATCCCAATATTCATGCCCAAAAGTGGTTTAGCAAACACAAATGTCTAGCAGTTCTAAACCAAAGTAAACAACCAAAGGAACAACCAACCAATGTTTATGAGTGTAGAAATACCTCAAAGTAATCTCCCTTTTTTTGTCCGGGAGACAAAGTAAAAAAAAAAAAGAGAAGAAGAAGAAGAAGATAAAAAGAATATAAATTGTGCAAAGAAAAAATATACTGGCCAAGTAGAGAGAAACATGCATCAAAGATCGGCGGTGGCGGAGGCTGCTGTAGCTAAAGCAAAGTCAAGATTTGAGCAATATACTGGAAAGACTGAGCAACAGACTCCTCAATGCGACTGGAAGAGGCCTCCAAGGCAGTGAATCGGGCATCAGTGGAGGTCTCAAGATCAGTAAGCCAAGCATCAAAGATATCGATCCAGCCCACCAAGCGATCAAAACGGGAAACCATGGCATGCTTAAACTGACGCAACTGGCCTCTGATAAAACGAGCCGGAGGAGGGTGCTCCCCCTCACCTACAGCAGCAACATCATACTCAGCCTCCTCAGCCAGAGGATCATCACCTGTAATAGAACCACCCATCCCAGAAGGATCCCCCTTGACATGTGACTGACTCTGGAAGACGGTCTTTTTGGTAAATGGTCGGGTAGGAAAGACAAACTCATCTTCTTCAAAGGTAGAAACCTCAAGTTTGGTAAGAAGACGGTTAAGAAAGCAACCATAAGGGAGACCTAAAGATTTTCTCTCAAACGCAGCTATCATCTTTTGAATAACAAGGGTGGCAAGATTGATGGAGAGGTGGTGATCTATGCAAAAAAGAACATAGCCTTGTTCTTGATTGATCTCGAAACTATGGGTGGTGACGATGATATTGGCACAGACAATTAAGTTGAGCAAATGGAACTAGGGAAGGAGTTCATGTAGTTTGATCAAGGCTTCCTTAAGCCAAGTACGGGATGTACCACAGAATGCAGTGGCCACCTCGTTGAAGTCACATCTGGGTCGGACAGGGAAGGGATAGTGACACGAAAAGACACGTCCGATGCCTAATTGCTCACGAATAAGATCGGGGGTAATGGTGATGGACTGAGACCTAACACAGGTCTTAAAAGAAGGACTAATATCATCAATGCCCTCGATGTTACAATAAAATTTCCGGACCCAATCAAGGTTTTGACGGCCGGAGAAAGAGAGAACTAAGTCACCCCCCAAAGGATCAAACAATAGTCGAATGGGTATAGACTCAAAAGTGTTGGTCTGGACATGACGCTCAAGATGGATAGTCCTAGAAAAGTAAAACTCTCTAAGAGGCTTGGCTTTTTTAGCGAATGGAAAACGGTCGAAGTTATATGTAGGAGGTTAGTGGTGGACTTGCGGCATTTAGCGGTAGAGGAGGACATAACTAAAACCTAGAAGACAACAACCCCAACAACACAGATAATCACCCCCAAAAGACAAAGGTCAAATGCATTAGTATCCAAAAGAAAAATAGTAGTAACACAACCAGAAGAACAAAATGTAAACCCAAAAGCAACTGGGTACCAAAAGAAAAAAAGCCAACATAGCATCATTCTAAGCACCAGAGATAGAAATTAGTAACAACACCAACAAAAAAAAAAAAATGCCAAAACCAATGACACTAAAAACAGGAGTAAGCAAGACAGGCCATTAGTATCTAAGCAATAGAAAACACAAGAAACCAAGTAGAAATAGTCAGCACGTGCAAATCCTCTGTGGAAGTGTGTAAACCAATGCAGAACAAGAAGAAACACTGAGACCAAGCCACGACAACCAAAATCCAAACCAAACCAAACCAAGAATGACAGATCAAGAGAAAAAAAAAGAAAAAAAAAAAAAAGGAAAGAGACTTACCAGAAACGAAGATGGAAGGGAAGAGCACCAAAAAACAAGCCAAACCACGACGCAATCTAAGCCCGTGGAGATTACAATTGAAGCCCTAGGAGAAAAAGAGAGAAAGAGAGAGAGAGAGAGAGAGGAGAGAGAGAGAGAAAGAAATTTGAGGGAAAATGGATTGAAAAGTCGAGGGTTGAGTTTATATAGCAAGATAGTCTGCTCGAGCGAGAGACTTGCCGCTCGAGCAATCTTACTTACGCGCGAACTACGCTCGAGCCTAGACTCATGCGCTTGAGCGCAAAAAAACAAGCTCACAGAAGTTTGACGGCTCTGCAAAAAAGCTGGATGAGAGAAATCTTCACTCGAGCGAGGAAGAAAAATCAACAAACACAAATACACCTGTCTGAGCAATTAAAACCAACTCACACTATCAAGTGGAACCTGAAACAAAAAGAGGTGAACACAATAGCAACAATATGACACTAAGATGAAATAATCCACAAACCATGAAGCCTGCAAACTCGCAATTTTGACAATATGAAGCATAATATTAGGTAAGCATTGATCAATGATCATAAGCTACATGAGAATGCATAACTCAAAGACAAACATGAGAGATCACATAATGAATGTGTGTGTGTGTGTGTGTGTGCAATCCTTGAGAGGCCATAGAGCTAGAGTTAATCCTCGTAGTGATCGGATGATTAGACCTCTGGCAAGAGTAACTAAACATCATTGAGAAAAGTCAAACCACTAGACATCAAGGGATATTTGTTGAGTAAAAACGGAGACTCCCCCTCAATCAATGAGTCCTTTTTTTTTATTATTTGATTTTTGACTTGTCTTTCTTATGGGCACTCACTGGTGGCATGCACACTCAAAAGTATGGAGACCAAACCAGAGAAGCATGAAAGCAATAAGGAAGGCTTGGTTAGTGCCTTTGAGGTAGCCTTTTCCTAATACCCAGACTTCAAAGAACTGAGGGAGGAATCATGGAAGTGAAAAATGATAGAAGATAGTTAAGAGACTCAACATCACCCATGATATGCCGGTATAGGTCAATTCTTTTAAACATGTATTGGAGACATTGTTAAAAGTCCATAAAGAACTTTGATCACTTGTGCGGAAACCATTGCAACAGTTTATCTCAAGGATATGTACAGAATGAGATCATGAATTCAATGAGTATAAGCATTTAGAATGAGCTATGAACAAAGAAGAATAAAATCTTGCAAGCAGCATGAGAAGTGTTCATATGAGTCTAAATGCAGATGTGGCAGGAATCAGTGGCAATGAGATTATAGCATCCAAGTACACACAAAGCCAATCACTCTCACCCACTCAAGTAACAAGTCACACCCTAGTGACTAAGCACTACACCCAAGGTCTTTCTAAGGAACTCAAACCGAAGAAGATCAAGAGGTTTTGTAAAAATATCAGCCTTTTGATACTCAGTGGGTACATGTTTAAAAACAACAAGGCCTTTTTCCACTAACTCTCGAATGAAATGATGACGAATGTTAATGTGTTTAGTGCGAGAGTGTTGGATAGGATTTTTAGAAATGTTAATGGCACTTGTATTAACACAGAAAAGGGTGAGAGTGTCCTAGTCAATGCCATAATCATGAAGCATTTGTTTCATCCACAACATGTGCACAATAACTCCCTGGAACAATGTACTCAGTCTCAGCAATCAAAAGAGATATGGCATTTTTCTTTTTGCTATGACGATTATCAGCACACCCTACCCAGTCGGCATCAGAAAAACCAGTGATCTCAGCGGTAGTGTCGGTCGTGAACCAAATCTCATACCCCAATGTCCCATTAACATACTTAATGATGCGTTTGACCGCAAGCAGATGAGACTCTTTAGGACATGCTTGGTATCGGGCACAAACACCTACACTAAATGCAATGTCAGGTCGACTGGCTGTGAGGTACAAGAGACTCCCTATCATACTCCTATAAAGGGTAAGATCAACATCAGTACCAGAGGAATCTTTGGAAATGTGAAGACTGGTGCTCATAGGAGTACGTGCATGTTTGGCCGACTCTAGACCAAACTTAGACACAAGGTTTTTGGCATAGTTGGTCTGAGAGACAAACATAACCAAAAGAGATTGTTTAATTTGAAGACTCAAGAAGTAAGACAACTCCCCCATCATGCTCATTTCAAACTCATGTGTCATGCAATCCGAGAAATATTTCACAAGAAAATCAACAGTGGATCCAAACATAATATCATTAACATAAATCAGAGCAACAAGTATTTGAGACTTAGTATATTTCACAAATAAGGTCTTGTTCACACTACCCCTTTGAAAATCATTATCAAGAAGAAAGGTAGTAAGTCTATCATACCAAGCCCGAGGGGCTTGTTTCAACCCATACAACGCCTTGTCTAACTTGTAGACATGATGTGGACATTTTGGGTCCTCAAACCCTTTTGGTTGCTCAATATAAGCCTCTTCTTTCAAGTAACCATTCAAGAAGGCACTTTTCACGTCTATTTGAAACAATTTGAACCCAAGAAAGCATGTAACACCAAGTAAAATACAAATAGATTCGAGACGTCTAACAAGGGCAAACGTCTCATCATAATCAACACCCTCTACTTGAGCATACCCTTGAGATACCAACCTCGCTTTATTTCTAACCACAGTACCATTCTCATCAAATTTATTTTTAAAGATCCACTTGGTACCTATCACATTCATGTCTCTAGGTCTTGAAACAAGAGTTTAAACTTTGTTATGTTCAGATTGACCTAATTTTTCATGCATAGCATTAACCCAACTATCATTTAGTAAGGCCTCTTTTATATTTTTAGGTTCAATTAACCACACATAGCACATATGAGATACCTCTTCCCAAATTTGTTTTCAGGTTTTTATTTTGTCTGAGACACTTCCAATCACCTGTTGAGCTGGATGATTCAGTTTTACCCTTGCTGATGGTTTTAACTCGGGAGCATCAGAGGTGGTGTCTCTTTGTGCACTCTTTGGACTCGGACTTACCATTGAAGTTGGTGTCGGCTCACCTTATTAAGCTTGACCCTATGCTTCTTCTTGTCTTTGTGGTTCAGTATCCAAGATTGGAGACTCACCATATTCTTCCTCATGTATTGCTGGCATAGGAGAACCTATATCATCTATAACCACATTGATTGATTCCATTAGAGATAAAGTGCACAGGTTATACACACGAAAAGTGGTTGAATACCCTAGAAAAATACCATTATCACTTGGGAGTCAAATTTGCCCAAAGGCTCTCTATCTTTGAAATGTAACATTTACTCCCAAAAGTTTTGAAATATTTTACATTAGGTTTCAACCCTTTCCACAGTTCATATGGAGTTTGGAAAGTGCCGGGCCTTAAATACACACGCTTCACAACATAAACAGCGATATTTAAGGCTTCAGCCCAGAACTTAGGAAGAACTTTCTTGCTAAGGAGCATGACCCTAGCCATCTCTTAAACTACCCTGTTCTTCCTCTCAATAACTCCATTTTGCAGTGGAGTAATCAGTGCAGAAAACTCATGCTTAATTCCATGCATATTACAAAAATCCGAAAACGAACTATATTCAAATTCACAACCATGATCAGTTCGGATTCTTATGATACGCCCAATAGAAACACCTTGTTCATTTTGGATTTAAGGACTAAAGCCTGGAAAGCATCAAACGTATCAGATTTTTCTCTTAAAAAATTAACCTATGAAAAACGAGTATAATCATCAACAGTTACGAATATGTATCTTTTACCTCCAATGCTTTCAGTACGAGTGGGTCCCATAAGATCCATATGAACCAGTTCAAGAGGACGTTTGGTTGTGAAGCTATTCACCTTTTTATGAGGGGCACAAGTTTGCTTCCCAAGTTAACATGGTCCACACACATGGTTCACATTTTTACCCATTTTGGGTACTCCTCTCACAAGCTCGTTGTTGGCAATCTTAGTTAGATCTTTGAAATTCATGTGACCTAATCTTTGATGCCACAAGTCAAGATTACTTATGATGGTTGAATGGCAAGTGAGATCATTTTGTGGTAACAATCCCATAGCAACAATTATCAGATATACGAACCCCATGCATGACAATATTTCCCTTCTTATCCAAAATTTCACATTTAATTTTTGAAAATAATACTTCATGGTGGGAATCACACATTTGACTAATGCTCAAAAAATTCGCTTTAAGGCCATCAACAAGTAATGCATTTTCGAGCTTGGGAAGATCGGCCACACTTATAAAGCCCTTACCAATTACTCTAGAAGTGCCACCATCTCCAAAAGTAACAATTCCTCCTTCATATTTTTCAAGAGATGTTAAATAGGATTTGTCACCAGACATGTGACAAGAGCACCCACTATCTAGATACCACATGTGTGAGTCACGTGCTTTCAGAGCAGTGTGAACAACAAAACAAGTTTAAGTCACTCTTTTTCACCCATATCTCTTTGGTCTTAACAGAAGCAGGACTGGCAGTCTTGGTAAATGTCTTAGTGTTGTGAACACCATCATGGATCTTAGTGCTCCGCCTAAACATGTAAGGTTGTCTCCTAACCCATGAAGTATTAGAATTTCTAATTTTTTGAGGCACCTTACCAAACAACTCATAACAATAAGGACGAATGTGGTCATACCTACCACAATGATGACAAATAAAAATAGGTTTTACCTCACTTTTGTTGATCTTACCCCCTTTTGGTTGATGAAGAGAGGAATTATCCCGTTGAACCTTCAGTTTACCCTTTGCTTGAGTCTTCAGGTCATGTGATGTAGAGGTCTATCCCTTTTGAACTGTTGTATTACCACAGTTTATCCCACTTTTGTCGCAACTCATCTATTGAGACCCGAGGAAGTCTTCCAGTGTCTTTGACCCTTTGTTCCACATAACAATTGTGGCTTTAGCATCTTTGAATTCTTCTTCTTTCTGACTGACCATCTCTTCTAATGCAACTTGTGACATCTCAAGGATTTTAATCTTCTTTTCATATGTGGCATAGATTTTCAGAAGTTCATTCCTTTCGGTCTCACAACATAGAATTTTTTCACATAGATCTTGCCTGTCATTGGAGATCTTGATGACATCATGTTTTGCTTTTGCAACCTCTCCCTTTAGCTTGACATTCTCACTTTCGCATGCTTTGAGCTTGAAAGTCAGTTTGTTATTGATCTTGAACAAGTTCAGAGATTTATTGTAAAGCTTTTCATAAGCTTGTTGTAGGTCATCACCATCAATCTTATCATTGTCTTCCGAGGTTTCATTATCTTCTTTTTGCTTCTCTTTCTTTTCGATCTCATCCAGTCGAGCAACTAAACCATGAAAGTTGATGGATGGTTGTGAAGATGACTCACCTCTTTCATGGACTAGACTAAGAATGTCCTATGCATCTTTGGCCTTAGTATAGTGAGCAATCCGTCGTTGTTCTTCTTCAGAAATTGCTTCACAAATTGTATTCAGAACTCTTTGATTGCTCGGATTGTCAGCACCTTCAGCACCCTCTTCAATTACTTGCCAAGCTTTAAGGTCATGAGCTCGAAGATACATCCTCATTCATATCTTCCAGAATAAGTAATCACTCCTATCAAAGATAGGAGCACAGTGCAGACTCTGACCACGATAAAACTCAATTGGCTTTGGAGATGGTTGAGTGACAATAGACCAGAATGCCATGTAGGTACTATCCCCGTCTTCACTGGATTAGGCTTCTTCGGGTTCTTGCTCTGACCCGTTTTCATCATCCTAGGTCACAGTATAGACTTTCTTGCAGTTCTTTTTTGATGGACATTCAAGTGCAATATGTCCAAACCCTTGACATTCATAACATTTGGCACCTTGCCCCTTTACAGTCTTCTTCTCAGTATTTGGAGCAATTTTTGATGGAACAGTTTTAAATTTTTCATTACCCTTATCTTTTGAACTAGAGTCCTTAAAATTCGGCTTCTTTTTCTTTAAATTTTTTTTAAACTGTTTGGTAAACATCGCCGTCATTTCGGACTCTAGATCAAACTTAACCTCAGGGGTCTTAGTAATCTCATGAGCACTAGTAAAAGCCACACTATCTTTTTGTTTTTTCTTAGAAATCTGGTGGGCTTCATAAGTCTGCAAATTTCTAACCAACTGATCAAGCTTGAGGTTCTCAACATCCTGAGCCTCCTCAATAGCTGTCACTTTTGATTGGAACCTCTCGGGTAAAGACCTCAAAATTTTTCCAACAACCTTCAATTCAGGGATTTTTTTCACCGAGTGTGAAATAGAAATTCACGATGTTACTAAGTTTAGCATAAAAATCATCAAACGTCTCATCATCATGCATAAAAAGAGTTTCAAAAGTGGAGTTGAGACATTGAAGTTTTGATCTTTTAACAGCAGTACTCGTTAATAGTTTCAAGAATGTCCCAAGCCTCTTTTGCTACGTCACATGTATAAATACGACGAAACTCTTTTGGTGTGACAGAGCAAAAGAGGGAATTGAGAGCTTTACTATTTCAACTCAAATTTTGTTAATCGATTACGTCCCATCTATTGAGTGGTTTAGGGATATCAGCACCATCAATGATGATAACAGGTTCACTCTACCCATAGAGCACACGGTGCCAAACTTTCTCATCAATAGATTTTAAAAACGCCCTCATACGAGCTTTCCAATAAGAATAGTTTGTACCATCAAGTAACAGAGGTCTATGGGTCGAGTTACCTTCGCAAATTGCATTCATATCACAAATCACACAAAATCACACTCCTATAGTTTTGAAAAAAACAAAGAGTGACCTGCTCCAACACCAATTGAAAAACCTAAGTAATTCGTGATTCAGATCAAGATTAATTGCAACAATGTCCAAACAATTAAAACCAACAATCTAAATCATCTAGCACGTATGAAAATGATTTAGATTGTTGCTTCAAAATCAATAAATCAACACAATAGATTTTTACGTGGAAAAATCAAAATTGGAACACCTTCAATTGTGATTAAAAAAAATCATGGGCTAAACGCCACTAATCAATCCACTGTGAAAGAAAGAAAGAATTCAAATTTACCAAACAAATTACCCAAACTCTAACAATTTGTCTTCAACAATCTATATCTCTTTCACCGCAACCTTCGTCTCGGAATTGATCAGATTGATGTTAAATCCACAACATCCATGTCAAATCAATGACTGCGCAGAGCTTCGAACTCCTTCAAATACTCCACGCTTGAATCTCCGGATTCCACCGAAGAAGAACACTCTTGAAATAGAACACTCAGACAACCAAACTATTTGATGTATGTTTGTCAAACCATATGAGTTTAATACTCAATCAAACATCAAAGAAAACTAGCAAAAAAGCCCCAGAAGAAAACCCTAGAACCCTTAAAGAAGATCTGGAAGCAGTACACCAGATTCAGAGCAAACTGCAGATTTATAACAGTTGAGAACGCGGTCTCCGCTCGAGCACAGGACTTGTCGCTTGAGCAGCAACACTAAAACGCGTGTTCCAAACCAGGGTCCATGCTCGAGCATAAAATCACACCTCACAGTATTTTTGTAGATGAGCCCAAGTACTGAGAAGGTGGAAACGCCGCTTGAGCGCAACTTTCCTCGCTCAAGCGAGAAGACCAAAAATAGAGGAAAAATTACAACTCGATTAACCCAAGCTTGTTCGTGAAATTGGCAATAATTAGGGTCCTAACAGCTTCATGGTGAGTTGATTCAATACCCACAAATTTGGTTCAAAGTTCTTATTCCCAGTGGTTACCAAGGCTATAATTGATTCAATTCCAAAAGCAAATCAAATTATATAAAACAATATATATGAAAAATCTAAAAGAGGGCTTTTATTTTAATTAGCTTAGGTTGACAAAGAAACGATATTTATGAAAAAGAGAAACAGAGGAATGTTGGGTGGTTTATTAAATTATGCTTTGGATGCTCTGAAGAGTGTGAGTGAGAATGGCGAAGCATACAAAGAGCTTTTTCAAGTGTGTGGACTTTGATGGTGGGTTTTAGGTGAGATCGTTGTTGTTTGGAGCTAGATTTTCATTGTATTTATTTATTTATTTATTTTGCAAAGGGTTCAGACTCTTTGAAATAGGCTAGAATTTTTGAGATTGGAATTGTGGAAGCCCAATGAGTCTAGATCCTCTGCCGTGCTCCTCTGCCATGATTCCTGTGGTGCCCCAAAATGACATCGTTTTGAGACAAAATTTCACCAAAATAAATAAATAAACAAATAGAGCCCTTCTTCTTCTTCTTCTTCTTCTTTTTTTTTCTTCTTCTTCCTCCTCCACCGCCACCCCCATTGTCGCAAGCCCGCTTATCTCCCCACTATCTCGATCTTTTCTCCTCTTTTCTTTTCTCTCTCAGCTCTCAAACCAAAGAGACAAAGATGGACAGTGAGGCGACGGCGAAAGAGGAAGTGGAGTGCTGCCGGTGTACCGGAGGGAGTTCGTCGGTCATTCTCGTTGTTGGTCGTCAATTGTCCCCTGGTTTCAACCTAGATTTGAAATGCAAAAAGATGGGTTTATGAAGAAAAGTAAAGTTTCAAAATCTCTATGAAAGATTTGAGATCCAAAATCAAAGAGGAGGAGAAGAAAAAATTTAGATTGTTTGTTCGTTACTTTTGTTTGTATTGATCTAATTTTTAGTCAATTTTGATTTATCATTTGGAATGTTCATTCAAAGTGTTAATATGCATATATATATATATATATATACATCTCAGATTTTTTTAATCTCAAATTTTTGTTTGAATGGTTGTTCATGTTGGTGTTCTTTTGAGTGGTGGTGAGAAATGAAGGGTTTTGCTCAAAAATCCTCTGCTGGTGCCATGGCGGCTAGAGTTCGTTGGTTGTAGGGTTATTTCCCTCTTTCTCTTTCTCTAGGTTTTTTTTTTTTTTTTCCTCTTGAAATTTTAAAATTTTTCTCAAAACAACGTCGTTTTGGGGCACTGCAGGAACCACCACAGGAGATCACGGCAGAAGATCCAAACTCAAGTCCAATGGGCCTACATCGACTTTAATGCCTTGTCAACTCAGGCTCCTCCATTGTCCACTCATGGTTAGGCCTAGAACTGTGCAAAATACCGTTCAATCCGTTAAAATGGTATCGATCCAGATCAATCTATACCGCTGTATCTACTAACCGGGGTTTAAATTTTAAAATTTATAATTTACCTTCGAAACTGCACCGCTCTGCTATAGGTAATACATATATATTTTTTAACCTATAATGAAATATCAAAATAACAATGAGTGTAAGAGAGATTTAAGATGTAAAATTTATTACAAATAAGTAGTTATATATATGAAAAATATAATGTAAAATTAGTTTGTATTATATATATGAAAAATATTATGCAAATTAGAGTTATATATTATGCAAAGGCTTGATAATTAGTTAAAATATTCTTCAATCCGTTAATCTGCTAATTCGTCCAAAACCACACAAATCGCAATTTGTTACTTCGCCAATCCACCATTTGGTTTATAATTTTCCTCTCAAACTGTCCGAACAACACCATAGAGTTAGGCCTGTTATTAGGAATGGCAATAGACGAGGCAGGTTTATAATCCCCTATTCCAGTCCTCTATTTTGTTGGGGGCGGATATGGAGCAGTGGTAGGAAAGTGTTGAAATAATTTTTCTTGTTAAAGAGGGTATGATAAAACTTGACTTATATATCTCATGTCAATATATAACATAAAAATGAAATTTTTGCACAAAAAAAACCAAGATGATCCCAAAAATACATCCATGTTTGATACAAAAGTTTGAAAAGTCATATTACAATCCCATTTAGTGCCCATTTGACAATTTAACTTTCTTAGAGCATTTGCATTAACCTAAACAAAATTCAAGTCAACTATAACCTAAAATTCACTTTTATATTTTAGTTAATCTCTTTTTTATGTACACATTTCAGTGAACTTTTTATTCTAAAATTTAATTTTATTAAAATATATTTTTTTATTTTTCTTTTTCTATAATTTTTTTAATTATATTTTATTTATAATCTCTTGTGAACATTATATTGATAAGAGATATAGAGGTTGTAAAATCTATTAAACTAATACAATATTAACATGTGAAATAATAAATACAATATTATTATTGTATTGACAAAAGTTAGAAGAAAAAAACACCAAAGTAATGATAATATAAATAAAGATAAATATCATCTAAAAATAATAATAAATAAATGAATTAAAAAATGTAAAGCCAGTGTACGGTAACTTGTCACTCTTGACGAGTTAGTGTTGGTTAAGGACATTTTCGTGAGACTTGGGCGAGTCTAATGGAGTCCAATTCAAAGCTTCAAGCTAGACAAAGTAGCAAATGGAGATCTTAATTTAATCTTTTGCAAAAACTCGACTTTTAGAAGGAAAAAAAAAAAAAAAAGCACTCATCGATATCTCAACAACTCAAAACAAAGAACTGGAATGTAAAACTATTATTAGGTTTGAGTTTGGTCTTGAGTTTTAAAATATTTTTAATAAATATTTTATTTTTTAAGTGTATTTAGATTAAGTGATTGTAAAAAAAATTAAAAATTAAAAATTAAAATTTATTTAAAACATAAAAAATATAAATTCAAAATCAAAATTATTTTTAAAAAATTAAAAATTAAACTGAGTGAATAATTTAAAAAATAAAAGTACAATTAACTCTTAAAAAACTTATTATTTCTTATGAAAAGTATCGTCTCATAAAAAAGTTTGGTTAATAAAAATCTTTTTTCAAGTAAAGGTTTGTCTGACGAAAGTATGTTTCATATAAAGAATTTTGCTAATAAAAACTTTAAGAGTTGTTAACAAAAAATTAAAAATTATATAATATCAAAATATTTATAATTTTAATATACATTTTACATATTTTTATTTATCATTTAAATATTTTAATACATTTTATATATATTGTTCAACACTAATAATAACTCTTTCCTTGTATTAATCAATAAGAGTATGTTATACTAAGGCCATGTTTGTTTGGACGGATTAGATTAGGTTGGATTAGTATTTCCATGACTAATAATCCGAGTACTACGAATCCTTTGGATTGTATATCCTATCCTAAGAGCATGTTTGATTGGGTGGATTAGAACATGGGATTAGGATTATTAATCCGTGGGCCCAATTATCCTATGTTTGTTTTAACATTTTGATTTAGGATTATTAATCCAATGGATAATTAATCCAACAAATTTGTAGGATTATTAGTAATGGGGTAGGGGTGGGATTATTAATCCAATGAATATTAATCCTATTGGATAGTGAATACCACACTAATTTAATAGGATTATTAATACTTCACTATTAATCTTGTGAATCAAACATGACCTAAAGGACTAATAATCTAGACTTTGGCTTAGTCTTCCAATTTATATCCCACCCTCCTATGTGGGATTGAATAATCCATCATATATAGGATATCATATCCAGATGAATTGTTAATCCGTACTTCAATTATTTAACCAAACATTGGATTAATAATTTTATTGGACTATTAGTCCAATCCCAAACTTATGTCTATCCAAACAAACATGACCTAAGATTATTATTATTTTGGTTCTTGTCATTATTGGAACACCACTTGCATAATCTCCAATGAAATGCAAGGCATGGCTGACATGAAAATAAAAGGTCGACACTCTTTAGTCACATTCATTGTCACTCTCAAAGTCACAAGCTATCCATGACATAACATTCAATATCTTCATGTTGTCTACGCCACAAAAATCACAGAAATCCCTCCCCTGCCATCACAACCTCAGACCCCAAATCCATATTTTTTTTAAAAATTAAATTAAATCAAATGCACATAATTGAATTATAGAATTAAAAACGATATGAATCTCACTCAATATAAAAAGGTGATATCTGATTTTAAATTATTGAAGTAGAATTTGTGATAGGCTCTACGTGCCCAAATAATATAATTCAATTGAATTCGTGATAGGCTCTACATGTCCAAATAATATAATTCAATTTACTTTCTTTCTTTTTTTTTTGAACCAGATAATTCAATTTACTTTGTGAACTCAAAATAATCTGGTTTGTTATTTATAAATGTTTGGAACTCCTTACTTATTATATGAATTGGGCCATGTTGTTTGGACCATGAGTCCACCATGAGCCCTACCTTAATAATTTAAATTATTTATTTTTTATATCACAACATAAAGATTATTCATGAAAAAAATCAAGTTGATCAAACAATTGTGATTACGTTAGTTTATAATAATTATTTCCAAAAACATACACGACAAATATTATTTCAAAATTAGATAATTTATTTTTTATGAGGCAAATTTAATAAATTAACACGACTATGATTATTGAATCAAATTGAAATTTTTTCACGAATAATCTATACGTTATGATTTAAAAAATGAATAGTTCAAATTATCAAAGTAATACCGTAGTGAATCCTACGAACCCAAACAACATAGTCCAATCCACAAAATCTATTGGCTTCGTTTGGGATGTAGGTTGGCTTTTTGGCTCAGTCTGGGGCTAAAAAGTTTCTTTTGGGACAAGTTTTTTGATTTTTTTGAGAGAAAAAATAAAATAATTATGATTTGGATGTGACATTTTGTCTTATTAGGCTAAAAAGCTTATTTTATCTTTTTATGACTATTTTAGTTCAAAAAAAAATCTAAAAACATTATATGCCAAACGAAGGCAAAATGGAGGGGATAAATTACATGAAATAATATCATAATTGTATAACTATATATATTACCACGCTCACATAAATATATGATGATGATTGTCGAAACATTATAGAACATGTCCCTACAAAGGCACGCACACGACAATAAACTTGAAAGGGAGAATACAATGGGTGCTTTGCTAGGTGGGATAAATATAATGGCCGGCCCATATATCCCATTACAGGCCTGCACTCATCATCACCCTCCCTCTCTCTCTCTCTCTCTCTCTCTCTCTCTCTCTCTCTCTCTCTCTCTCGTTTAAATTCATTCATACTTCTCTTCTCCTCCCTATATAAATTCATTTAATTTATCACCCCTGTTCTACAAACATTGAATATGGCTAGAAATTTAGCTGATCAAAAATGGGTTCTAAACCCCATCATCTCTATTGAAAATGAAGTGGAAGAAGACAACGAAGAAGAAGCATTGTCGTTTTGTGATCTTCCCATAAACGGCGACAATTTATCAACAAAAGAAGAACCACAATCAGTTGTAGATGACTTCCACTTTGGCCGCTCTGTTTTTGCAGAACCCGAAATGTGTGCTGCCGATGAGCTCTTCTTTCAGGGCCAGATTGTTCCATTACGCCACTCTGTAAGCTCCGACAGCAATCTCCTTATATTCCCAATACATAGGTCCAAGTCCATGGACAATTGTTATTTTGGAAGGTTCAACAGCGTCAGCAGTAGAAGCAGCAGTCAACATTCTTCAAGCAGTGCCAGTTCTACAGCCACTGCCTCCGCTGCCACCACTTACAAGCAAAGAGTCCGAAACCGATTTCATTCACAGCCAAGTCCTAGTCCGAATCCCCGAACACGGATTTCAAGCGGCCAGTATGGAAATCTGAGCCACCGGAGTCGTAAATCGACCACATGGAGCCTATTCAGACCTGGTTTGGTCCGGACACCAAAGATCGAATTGCAAGATCTCAAGGTTCGAAGCAGTAGCACCAGAACACAGAAACCCATCACAGAATCGAACACATTTATTTCACATGAGGTGAGTCCCATCTTTCTGCGGACTCCTTATCTATGTGAAGGAGTTATGTCTGATTCTGTAATTGATTTCTGTATGAGTAGAAGTACTAGTACGAGCAATAGAATCAGTGGCAACAGTGATGACAGAGACAAGAATGGTTCTTCTAAGATTGAGAGGAAGAAGAAGAAGAAAAAGAAGCAAAGGTTAGTAGATAGGAATGGAACATTGTTTGGTGGTTGCAAGTGTACGGTTGATGCAGTTGAGACAGTACCTTCGCAAGATCAAAAAGTTCAAGCAAAGAAGAAGAAGAATCGAACGTTTGAATGGTTGAAGGAGCTTTCACTTGCTGACGTACAAGATGAAGCATAGATTCACTCATCTTGTTTATGTCATGATTTTTTTAAACTCTGTTTTGTTTGTTTTGTGCTTGTAAAAGTGTATTTAATTTGAACTAATTGATTTGGAAAAGAACTGTTTTCATACGGTAATCAACCTTAATAGTCATTAGGTGGTTAGCCTGACGTTCGAATTAGTCAAGCGAATTTACCCAAAAGACGGTGCAAACGTCACAAATGCACTGAATTGGTGGACCAATTCAACAATCGGGTCAGTATGCTGAGTTCACCAGGTGATCGAATCAAGCATAAGAAAGGTAATTAGTGTGTTTGGTTTGAGTTTTTTGGATTAAGTTTTTTTGAAAATTGACTTTTTTGATTTTCGTGTTTTTTTATTTTTAGTAAATATTTTTTAAATTTTAAATATTTTTTTTATTTTTTTAGATGCACCTTACTTAGATGTATCTAAAAAGTAAAAAATTTGTAAAAAAATATTTTAGAAAATTAATAAATATATAAAAATATAAAAAATGTACTGAATTCTTGTATTTTTTTGTATTTTTGGTATTTAGTGAATTTTTAAAAGATTTTTTACAATTTTTTTACTTTTTAGGTATATTTATGTTAGGTATGTCTAAAAAGTAAAAAAATTACTTAAAATATTAAAAAAAAATTCAGTAAAAACAAAAAAATACAGAAAATAAGAAAGTAGAATTTTTTGGAAAGTGTTTTTTAAAAAGTGGAAACAAGTATTAGACAGTTTGCTTAGTCCATGTAGTTATCTTTGGAAACAATGACAATGTTAGAAGTTTAGAATTTGAGTTGATGAAATGATTATAATTATTCATTATAATCTAATTTATTAATTCTTAACCTCTCGCCATATAACAAAATAAATAAATAAATAAAATTCTATGAATGCTATTAGGAAAATAAGACAACTAGAGATTATGAGCCATGACTGGAAAATCTATTTCCTTATCTTGCTTTCGGGGTTTAGATCTATTGGATTATCCAAAGATTTTTTATTGGCACTAGACTAAGATTACTTGAAAATTACTGTTTCCATTGTTCATTTCAAATTGCTTAAAGCTCGTACATACTAGTCCCGTAATAAAAAAAACATAAACAAAACAAAAAAAAAATATCCATTTTATTTCATTTTCGAATTTTTATGAGTTGGTGGTTAACTATAATTTTTGTGTGAGAATTTAGTTATTAGTTGTAGTTTAATTATGGGAGTATGCTAGCTGTGAAGGGTGGATATGATATTTTGGGTGTGGTGGTGCTGCTTGTTATGATTAAAGTGTAGACTTTGATGCTTTTCTCTGTGCTCCCGTGGTGTGCAACAATGCCAATTTTTTTACTGCTAAATAGTTCCCAATAAGGTCTCACTTGACCTTTGGTCCACACCACAATAGTGTCCCTTGATTCTGTGTTTTGAGCAATGCCAGGATCTTAAATATCCTATTAAATACTCACATTAAAATATAGAATTTGCACATATTAGTGTTTGATAGAATTTTTTATAAAATATTTGGAGTCTAGTATTTTTGTGCTTCGAAAAAAGTTACATATTTAAAAATATTGTCAAGATTTTTATTTAGAACGGTAATATTTACTTGAAAATGAATGGGTGTATTATAGGGTCTATAAATCATAAAATTTTTGAATATGTAATATTGCTCTTAATTTAAATATGTGATTGAACTTGGTTTAAATCGTGCTGATCTTATATTATCACATAGCACTAATGTCAAGTCAAAACATAAAATGCATTTTGTTTGGCGTAGTTTCAAGTTCTTTTTAGAATAATTCTATATAAACAATCACATAAGAGAGATAAATGACTCTTTTGGTGAAATGCAAATAGCACAGCTTTTTTTTATTTGTAAGAATTAATTTTCAAAAATTATTTATGTCCCCAAAATGATAAAATCATATGAAAATAATGAATTCTTTTTAGGAAAATTTATCTATAGATCCCATCTTGAGGAATGGTGATCCATTTAATCCGAAAGATTTTCTTATAGACCAATTAGTCCCATTGATTTTAGAAAGGTAGATTTAATATATTATTTGAAAATTAAATTTACGATTATGAACTTATTTCTTTTTTTTTTTTTCTCTTGTGCTAGAAAGATTAGGTATATAATCTATGAAAATTAAATTTTGGATAAATTTTTATATAAGAATCTTTTTTAGCTTTTGTTTGACATGCCAGGCTTTTTGACTTTTTAGCCATTTTGGCCACACGAAAAAAAAAAAAAAAGTTTTTTAGCTCAATAAAACAAAACATCACATCCAAACCATAATCATTTCATTTTTTTCTCTCGCAAAAGTCAAAAAGGCCAAAAAAGTCTATCCTAAACGAGACTTTTTAGCCTTAGGCTAAAACAGTCAAAAAAACCAACTCACATCTCAAACGAACCATTAGTTGGAAAACATTTCAAAAGAAGTACAAAAATAACTGAAAATATGAGATTCTTCAAACATTCCAAAAAGATATAGGATTCTTCAAACATTTCAAAAGGAGTACAAAAATTCCTTAGTAAGTTTTAGACAAATGTATAATTTCAAACTGTAACACTCCAATATAACACTTAAACATTGTAGACACCCCATTTTGATCAACCTTAAGACTTAGGCGCTTTCTGTTGATTACACGATGATGACAATCAGAATGTGTTTCCCAGCAGTCCTCAACAAGAAAAATGGAATTTGAGGTTTAATCCCAACCTTCACACATTTTTGGCCAAACTATTTTAGACCTTAAAACCCTTTTTTCAAAATATTTTTCTAAATGTTTCTACGATATTTCAAGACTCCCATTTCAATTAAAATATTGCACTTTTCAGTAAACCCAGTAAGGACAAAGTGGAAATAAATAGAAGGGGGGTGAACTCTTTGAAAAAATATTTAAAAACATCTTCTTTATAGGTTTGGATTTGAAGGAAACAAGAAGGGATGGAAGAAAACTGGTTTAGGAAAAGAATGAGCATCAAATCATTAAGAATGAAATGAACAGCCTTTACTAAATTAGGCATATCTCTTTGTACACTTGGAATTTAGATATGAGGCTATCACCATTGGAAATTAGACTTTTGGGGATTCAATTAGACCAAGAACCACCTAAAACCAAGTCCGGACAAGGGAGATATGCCCATTGAAGTTGGGCTTAAGAATATATTTTGTTGACCTGGTCCAAGGGAAATGAACAGCCTTCACTAAATTAGGCATATCTCTTTGTACAGTTGGACTTTAGAAGTGAGACCACCACCATTGGAAAGCAGACTTCTGGAGCTTCAATTTAGACCCAAGAATCATCTAAAACGAAGTCCATATAAGAGAGATATACCCATTTGAAGTTAGGCTTAATAGCAAATTTTGTTAACTCAACCCAAAACAGCAGCAAGCCCTTTTTTTTTTTTGGTTTTGGCTCGGTAGGAACACCCCAATGAGCCATTTTCTGATCCATTCAAGTGTACCCACTCATCCTCCATTATCTCCACTCACCCCTATTGTCAAAAAGAAGTTTTGTTTGCATCCATAAAGGAGTATCCCGTGCAAACACCTTGAAAATTTGCCCTCCTATCACACTCTTGTCTCCCACCTTGTCTCCCACCTTTTTTTTGACCTTCACTCTCCCTCATTGCCTATATAGAATGATCATATTGTAAGAGAGAGAGGACCACGAAATTGAAGAGAAAAAAATGAGAAAATGGTGAAAAAAGAGAGAAAAATTAAGTTTTTGACCCAAAAATACTCATATCTTCCATATACAGCCCATACCTTCCATAGCTACTGAAATTCCTCATTTCCATACACCAAAACCACTCCAAAAATTCTGATACAGCCAAAGATCAATTGCCTTAATCATAAAGAAGAGTGTTTAGTTGTTGAAAGTGAGAAAAAATAAGAGAGTTAGCTTCTTTTCCACTATACATACCCAGAGTTCCATTCTAGTTTCAAATTGAGGATTGAGAACACACTTCCTAAACTTGAGGGTAATCAAGAGGCAGTTTGGAAATCAAGAAATTCAATCTTTCTTTGGAAAGTGAATTTATAGTCTTTCATTTTCTTATATTTTCTATCTCATATTTATTTTCTTACTTCTTATTTCATAGTGTTTTGTTATAATCCAAGTGGTTTGTTTATCTCATATTTATTTTCTTACTTTAAATTTCAGAGTGTGTTGTTGTAATCTAAATTGTTTGTTTAGCTCATAATTATTTATTTATTTATTTTTATTCGCTTGTTTTAATTTTATATTAGTTTTGTTGTAATCTTGCATGTTCTATCTTTATATTTACTTTCTTGTTTTAGGTTCATGTTAGTTTTGTTGTAAGTTTGCACTTTTTTTATTTTATATTTGTTTTTTTATTTTTAATCTAATCGGTAGTGGTTAGTTAAGCTACCTACATATTTCTTGTTTGTTCATTTTCTTAGTTTCGCAATAAGACAGGTTTTGCTAGGCCTAGTTGGCCGGCCGGCCTATTTGGCCGGTCAGTTAACTTCTTTCGGACAAGATGGCGTAATCTCCCAATGTTGACCAATTTTCACCGAGGATTCCAAGGAACATGAAGCTTTTATTTTATTTATTTTTATTTTGAGTGTTTTGCGAGGTTTTTATTTTGATGTAATATTCTCCTCATCCCTCTCTAATTTGGTTTGTAATTATTATTTCAAGTGTTGTAATAATTCTCCATCCCAATTCTTATCTATCTCATTCTTTAATCGTTTTCCATAACTGTGCATATGTATATATCTTACATGACATCCATGCTTTTATATACATGATTCATGCCTAGATTCAGCTAAATTTGCATCTTTGTGCTTTAATTGATTATTAAATGACTTTGTGCGCTATCGCATGTTTTGCAATGTTTCACATGTCATGTTTTAGAAGTCGGATCTTTAGAAGCATTCTTGTGTATGTATTGCATTAGAATTTTGTATATAGGATCATATATATTTTACTAACTTTGTTTTGTAGTTGTTCGCGGGACGTCGGTAAATATGTAAGTTGTTATACTTTAGCATCACGCTTGTACATAATTTTTTTTTATTATGTTTAGCATCTTACCATATGGCTATTTGCTTATGTGATATAATTGTATGAATGTCAGTGGATGGAGGTTATGTCGTTTAATTTATAATGATGTTGATTTTCATGTTTGTAAACTCAATTTATTTGAATTGTACATCTTCAAAACTCTTTCAAAACTACATAAAATCAAGTTGTTCCAAAGTGGGTGACATAGTCTCTACTTGTATGTTTCACATAGTAAATTTTAAGATTTTTTAAATAATTAGAACATGAACATATAAAAAATACTCACCCAAAAAAAATATATAAAGAAAATAAAATTCATATCATGGTTAGTAAAGGCTGATCTTTTGATCGAGTGAGCGGGGATGCTTAATTAATGACCTTTCCCTCTCATATCTAAGGTTCCGAACTAAGACAACTTTGATTATGACGAACGGTGGCCTTGGCACAAGTCATGGGTTTCCTAATTTTCCAAAATATTAGGTGGCGACTCTGAGATTTGATGACGCAGTCCATTTGTGGCAATAATTTTGTAATAAAATGAATTTTCTATGAAGTTACTAAATTTGGACTCTCATCTATGTTTCGTATTGCACTCGTTAGACTAGATCAAAGAGATCTCAGAAGTCCGAACTATTTAACGCGTGCGGATACTCCCCGGGCATGTTACAGTTTCTGACGACTTTGCTGGGGATTTTATGAAACCTTGACTCAAACTCCATGATATGACTTTTATTTTCAATTATATGCTTATTACATTGCATGCATTGGTGTAATTAAAGTCCCATGTGGTGCCCAAATACTGGTGGGAGCACAGGCATACTTTTTGTGACACTTCACCTATCTTTACAATACTTTAGAAGCCTTGTGTTGTAACCTTTTAAGATCTCTAAAGTTCTCAGACTTTGAAGAGAGGCTATATTGACTCTTCTGATTTCCTGGAATCTTTATTGGTTATGACCCAAAGGACTCTTCGGTAGCGTCACCTTGACTTCAACTCCTAGAGTAGAGCCAACCTTGTACATATAGTGAGCTATAGTACCTTTCAAAATTAGAACAGGATGCTCTCCCATTTCTAGAATGTATGATGCTGCTTGTTTGAATAGTGAACCCTAAATCATTTCAAAAGCTAGGGCAGGGTACCCTTACCCCTCCATAGGGGTGTTTGTTCTCTTTCTTGCTATGTGTTATGTGCAATGTATTGTATCTATATAGGGGTTCTCAAATTTGAATGAGTCGTTCAAGAATTTCAGTTTGTGAGGTTGAGTTTAGTTTTTCAGTGATGTATACAGTAGTTAGTTGTGTGAATTGAACCAAAGTGCTGCCAGAATTCTAATTGGAGATCCTATTTTTGTTTTTGCAAGGTGGTTGTAGCACTATAGTTTCAGAATAGTCTATTATCCCTCCAATTCTGTAAGACTCGCACCGGTAGATTATTCAAAGTACCCTTCATTCGCCAACTACATCATCCCCAATCACCTCCCTAGAATCAATGATGGCTCAAATTCCAGAGAATATAGCAAACATGTTTTCATCCCTCCAAAGAAGCATAGATGCTATCGCCAATACAGTTGCCACTCACAGTGATGCTCTCTCTAAATTGCAACACTAATCACTAATCTAGGATGTCCATTGTCCAACCACCTCTAGTGACTCATCCCGATCCACCTCTACCTGTTAATGCCAACTCTTCAAAAATCAACACAATCGTTGCCACCACTACCACCATTGCCAATCCCTTTGGTAATACTGGCCCACAAACAGTTGAGTCAACCCGACCCCCAAATAAACCCTTTCATCCACTCCATATGTCCCCAACTCGCGCCATGGAAATCCTCGTAGACAAGGGGCACCTCAAGCTCCTTGATCCCCGACCTCTTCCTAATATTCTACTAGCCAAACATGACCCCAATAAATACTACGTCTTTCACCAACAACACGATCATGAGACTGATCATTGTTTTCGTTTACGCCATGAGATTCAAGATCTCATCAACAGTAAAGCCATAGCTCTGCCTCAACCCCAAACACCCAAGGTCATCACCCCACCCGAAAAAGCCACAAAATCTACCGATAATGGGTTAATAAACTTGGGGGATAATGCAGCTTTGTGCTCGGGGGATGAACCACCTGCTGATTGCACACATTTTGTTCCAAACGTGGTGGATGACACGCATTGTTTTAGCAATTTGAGAATGATTTCATTTTACTTTTTGAATTGAGTGTTAAGTCTGAGTTTGATTCCACCTAGTCTGTAGATTTGGAATTTCGAGTCATTCTATCAAGTCTAAATCTGTTGATTTCGGGAATGCTAACCTAGACATCTTTGTTTTGTCTAGGTCTTCTTTGTCATTTTCTTTTGAGTCTGTTGTCATCGCTAAGTCGTAGTTTCTTTTCAATAAAGGTGCCATAGATTCTGCCTACTTCTCTGTGCCTTTAATTTATTGCATTAACCAAAAATTATAAAAAAAAAAAAATCCAAAACATTGATAAAAATGAAAAGAAATTCCTCGTGATTTGTAAATTTTTATCGACTGAGAGGAAGAGAGGTGTGCTAAGCCCTTGATGAATGAGATCATTTTTGTTAATGTGGGTACTGAGAAGGATCCTGGCTTGGTCCAGATTGGTTCTATATTGTCTTCGTAAGAGCACGAGCAATTAGTCACTTTGCGAAAAGATTTCAAAAAATATTTTTGTGTGGTCCTATGAAGACATGCCTAGAATTGATCTTGAGATTGTACAGCATAGGATCTCTCTCGACTTGAGGTCTGACCTCCTTAGCTTTCAAACCTTGATTCAGAATGTTCAGTAGTCAACCAAAGTATAAGGCTTGTATAGCCAGAATGGAGGCAACTTTTGAACTAGGGGCAATAAAGTCGGATGTAATTCAGATTGGAAGCATCCCTCGTATTAAGGGTAATAAGGTCGAATGTGACAAAGATTCAAACTAGATCATTTCTCAAGCTAATGAAGACTGAAAAAGAAGTCCAATCCCGGAATATGAAAGAATGAGTATTATTACTGAAGGACAATCAAGTTCCTATCCACTACACTAGGGGCAAATCCAGACCGAATTAACCTAGTCCCTACATCATCATGTCTATTTGGTCAGGTGTAGCAATCATTCTTATAGATTTAGATGGCCTAGAGATCTCACAACCAATCAACATGGACAAACTAAAACAAAAGTACCACCCTTGAGAGGCTCGCTGGGCTGAAAACCCAGAAGGGCGACCTAGGCAAAAGTTAGAGCAGCAAAAAAAACAAAAAAAAAACAAAAAACAAAAATAAATAGAAAAACAAAAATAAATAAAAAGAAGAAAATAAAAATAAAAATAAATGAAAAAGCTCGCAAGGTTGAAAACCCGAAAAGGCTTCTTTAGCAAAAATTAGAGCACAAAAGGAGAGTGTTAATACCCAAGTGAACCTTAGCCAAAACTACGTAAGGCTTGATTCCTATCTTTGGGATACGTAGGCAGTTTCATCTTTAAGCTCGGCCATAGCCATTCTCAACTCACTCATCTCGTCCATATTGTCTGATGTATCTTTAGTTGACTTGGCTGTCCTATCCAAGTTTGCTTGGCTCGTCTCCGTTCCGCTCAGTTCAGTTCGGTTCGATTCAACTTGGCTCCGTTTGATTTAGTTTGGTTCGGTCCAGTTCTGTTCAGCTTTGTTCGGTTCGGATCGACTCGGTTTGGTTATCACCATTGCTACAATAGAACCAATTCAGGATTATCTAGCTCTGGATTATCTGGCTTCGAACTATGCACCCCAATGGTTGATTCCATGTTGGTCGGGTAGTGGTCATTTACAAAAATAGGTTTTGATTATTTTGAATGAAGCTGACTAATTTTTCTGGAAAATTATTCCATTTTTTGCAAAACCAAACCATTCTTTGGACTTAAAAAAGGAAAAATTTTCAGTGCTCATAACTTGACTTACATGATTTCAAAACAGAAAATGGAATAAGTATGCTAATCTAACTCTCATATTGATCAAAACATTTTTACAAAAAATCAAGAGAAAAAAAGTCAAGGCAATGAACTAGGGGCATAGTCGAGTTAGAGATTCTACCGTCTCCCCACTCGAGTCAATTATTCACTGCCGGAAGTTACTATTCATCCAGCGGGGTTCGATTCCAGCCGTGTTGCTTCATCTTTCAGCTGGCGCAATAACTCGTTGGCCAGTTTATCTGTTCGTCGGTCAACTTTTTGACCGACACGGCAACTCTTTGGCCAGTTCATCAGTTCGTTAGCCAACTTTTTGGTCGGCCCACCAATTTCAATTTCAACCCATAATGACAAACTGCAGCATAGCTTAGGCTCAATGGTTGTGTTTCAGGGTCACGTTTCTAAGTTCCTTTCATACCAGTCAGTGTATATAAGTGTGTTTGGATCGTTTTGTTTCGTTTTTCTTTCGTTCAGTCATTTTTTTATTCTGGTCAGTATGGAATCAGTGTCCAATTCAGAGTTCAAAATTCAATCATTCTCAAATTCAATCAATCAATCAAATTGTTTTCAAGCTCAAAGTGATGTGCTAGTCACGCCATTGATGTGCAAAAACAAAACTCAGTTTATTGAAGTCAGGGGATGAAATCCCCGATTACAGAGACAAAAAAAAAACAAAACAAAACAAAACAAACAAACAAACAAACAAAACAAAACAAAACAAAAAAACAAAAACACAGAAGAGGTAACTTTTTTTTCAGTTTTTTGGCAGCAGTTCGGCGACGAATATTATAACTGGCTTCATTTGCACTCAGCTTCGTTGCCCGACTTTACCATCAATGCCTCGCTTCATCTTTACTCCTTCAAAGCTCTTGAAAACTCTGCCTCGGCCTTGGCAGAGCTTCCGAAGGCGATTATTCCTCGCCGGCTATCAAATTGGTTATGCGAAGGAACTCCAAATCGAGCCGCAGAGGTGGCCTGTCGTTTTAGTTCTTTGTTATGCTTTTTCAGTGCACTAATTTCTACTCGAGAGTCCTTGTACATACGTTAGAACAAGGAGAGTTGTGCAGTTAACCGATGTACATCAAACGTCCTGTTCTGCAGTCGACGGGACAAGTTGGAGACCGTAGTCACGGTCTCCACACATGACCTCAGCGTATACGAGTTTGCTTCGATGTTAGACTATGTCGCCATAATTTGCTCAACTAACATCGCTGGAAAGCTAAAAACATGGGAAGGAGGAGGAGCCCGCGGTTAAGGTTCAAGGAGTCAGAATCGATCATCTCTATCATGGATTCGTTCAAGTCTGGAAAAAGAGTGAGAGAACCGTGTGAAGAGGCCATAGCAGAGGAGAGTAATGCGAAAGAAAGAGGTTGTAGGGTGATGACAGAAAACGTTTGCAGGCTTTTGCTCTGCCTCTCTCGTAGGCCTCAAGTTAAGAAAAGAGCGAAGAAGAAGAAGAAAAAGAAGAGCAGAAACACTGGGATAAGGCGTTGAAGAATCGGGGCAGCCTGTCGGTCAGGCGCCGCGATTGTTGAAATCGCACGCCAGACACGACGCTCGAAGAAGATAAAGGAAGAGAGAGAGAGAAACAAAAATAGGGGAGGAGAGAGAGATATGTATATGTATATGTAGGTGTACGTATGCATGTGTGTGTATATATATTATGTACGTATATGTTTCTGTACATGTAAATATTTATATGTTTTGTCTGTATATGTATATAT
Source organism: Camellia japonica (assembly GCA_030407325.1). Taxonomy (NCBI): domain Eukaryota; kingdom Viridiplantae; phylum Streptophyta; class Magnoliopsida; order Ericales; family Theaceae; genus Camellia; species Camellia japonica. The sequence continues at coordinate 141,708,223 of JAPPVO010000059.1, read as the reverse complement.
GTGTATCCGTATATATATATAGTTTGCCTGTGTATATGTATACGTATGTAATACGTATTTTGCATATCATGGTATCTCACCTTTTCACCTTTCACGTGAGACGTGTTAGGATTTAACGTTTACCTGGTTAAAACCTTCCCCTCTCCGTATGAGATAAGATTAGGTACGCATGTTGGTCACACCACCTTTGCTCCTTTCATGTGAAACGTGTTAGGATTTGAAGTTTACCCGATTAAAACCTTCCCCCTCTCCATATGAGATACGGTTAGGTATGTCTGTTGCTTACACCACATTTGCTCCTTTCACGTGAAACGTGTTAAGATTTGAAGTTTACCTGGTTAAAACCTTCCCCCTCTCCATATGCGATACAATTAGGTACGCTTGTTGGTTACTCCACCTTTCCTCCTTTCACGTGAAACGTATTAGGATTTGACGCAACAGTCCTTAATAAGAAAAATGGAATTTGACCTTTAATCCCAACATTCACACATTTCTAGCCAAATTATTTTAGACCTTAAAACCCTCATTTCAAAATATTTTTTCAAATGTTTCTACGATATTTCGAGACTCCCATTTCAATTAAAATATTGCACTTTTCAGTAAACTGAGTAAGAACAGAGTGAAAATAAATAGAAGGGAAGTGAACTCTTTAAAAAAATATTTAAAAACATCTTCTTTATATGTTTGGATAGGTTTGCATTTGAAGGAAACAGAAGGGGATGGAAGAAAACTGGTTTAGGAAAAAAATGAGCATCAAATCATTAAGAATGAAATGAACAGCCTTTACTAAATTAGGCATATCTCTTTATACACTTGGAATTTAGATGTGAGGCTATCACCATTGGAAATTAGACTTTTGGGGATTCAATTTAGACCTAAAAATCACCTAAAACCAAGTCCGAATAAGGGAGATATGCCCATTTGAAGTTAGGCTTAAGAGCAGATTTTTTTGACCTGGTCCGAGGGAAATGAACAGCCTTCACTAAATTAGGCATATCTCTTTGTACACTTTGAATTTAGAAGTGAGGCCACCACCATTGGAAAGTAGACTTCTAGAGCTTCAATTTAGACCTAAGAACCACCTAAAACCAAGTCTATAAAAAGGAGATATGTCTGCTTAAAGTTGGGCTTAATAGCAGATTTTGTTGACTCAGCCCAAAACAACAGCAGGCCCTTTTTTTTTTTTGGTTTTGGCTCGGTAGGAACACCCCATTGAGCCATTTTCTAATCCATTCAAGTGTACCCACTCATCCTCCATTATCTCCACTTACCCCTTTTGTTAAAAAGAAGTTTTGTTTGCATCCATAAAGGAGTATCTCATGCAACCACTTTGAAAATTTGCCCTCCTATCACACTCTTGTCTCTCACCTTGTCTTCCACCTTCTTTTTGACCTTCACTCTCCCTCATTGCCTATATAGAATGATCATATTATGAGAGAGAGAGAGAGAGAGAGGACCACGAAATTGAAGAGAAAAGAGTGAGAAAATGATGAAAAAAGAAAGAAAAATAAGTTTTTGAGCCAAAAATACTCCTATTTTCCATATACACCCCATACCTTCCATAGCTACTGAAATTCCTCATTTCCATACACCAAAACCACTCCAAAAATTCTAATACAGCCAAAAATCAATTGCCTTGATCATAAGGAAGAGTGTTTATTTGTTGAAAGTGAGAAAAAAATAAGAAAGTTAGCTACTTTTCCACTATAAATGCCCAGAGTTCCATTCTAGTTTCAAATTGAGGATTGAGAACACACTTCCTAAACTTGAGGGTAATCAAGAGGAAGTTTGGAAATCAAGAAATTCAATCTTTCTTTGGAAGGTGAATTTCTAGTCTTTCATTTTCTTATATTTTCTATCTCATATTTATTTTCTTACTTCTTATTTCATAGTATTTTGTTATAATCCAAGTGGTTTGTTTATCTCATATTTATTTTCTTACTTTATATTTTATAGTGTGTTGTTGTAATCTAAATCGTTTGTTTAGCCCATAATTATTTATTTATTTATTTTTATTCGCTTGCTTTAATTTCATATTAGTTTTGTTGTAATCTTGCATATTCTATCTTTATATTTACTTTCTTGTTTTAGGTTCATGTTAGTTTTGTTGTAAGTTTGCACTTTTTTTATTTTATATTTGTTTTCTTATTTTTAATCTAATCGGTAGTGGTTAGTTGAGCCACTTACATATTTCTTTTTTGTTCTTTTTCTTGGTTTCGCAATAAGACAGGTTTTGCTAGGCCTAGTTGGCCAGCCGACCTATTTGACCGCTCGGTTAGCTTCTTTCGGACAATATGGCGTAATCTCCCAATATTGACCAATTTCCGCCGACGATTCCAAAGAACATGAAGCTTTTATTTTATTTATTTTTATTTTGAGTGTTTTGCGAGGTTTTTATTTTGATATAATATTCTCCTCATCCCTTTCTAATTTGGTTTGCAATTATTATTTCAAGTGTTGTAATAATTCCCCATCCCCACTTCTTATCTATCCCATTCTTTAATCGATTTCCATAACTGTGCATATGTATGTATTTTACATGTCATCAATGCTTTTATATACATGATTCATGCCTAGATTCGGCTAAATTTGCATCTTTGTGTTTTAATTGAATATTACATGATTTTGTGCGCTATCGCATGTTTTGCAATGTTTCACATGTCATGTTTTAAAAGCCGGATCTTTAGAAGTATTCTTGTGTATGTATTGCATTAGGATTTTGTATATAGGATCATATATATTTTACTAACTTTGTTTTGTAGTTGTTCGTGGAACGTCGGTAAATATGTAAGTTGTTATGCTTTAGCATCACGCTTGTACATAATTTTTTTATTATGTTTAGCATCTTACCATGTGGCTATTTGCTTATGTGATATAATTGTATGAATGCCAGTGGATGGAGGGTTTGCCGCTTAATTTGTAATGATATTGATTTTCATGTTTGTAAACTCAATTTATTTGGATTGTACATCTTCAAAATTCTTTCAAAACTACATGAAATCAAGTTGTTCCAAAGTGGGTGACATAGTTTTTACTTGTATGCTTCACATAGTAAATTTTAAAATTTATTAAATAATCAGAACATGAACATATAAAGAAAATAAAATTCATATCATGGGTAGTAAAGGCCGATCTTTTGATCGGGTGAGTGGGGGTACTCAATTAATGACATTCCCCTCTCATACCTAAGGTTCCGAACCGAGACAACTTTGGTTATGACGAATAGTGTCATTGGCACGAGTCATGGGTTTCCTAATTTTCCAAAATATTAGATGGCGACTCTGAGATCTGATGACGCAGTCCATTTGTGGCAATTATTTTATAATAAAATAAATTTTCTATATAGTTGTCAAATCTGGACTCTTATCTATGTTTCACATTGCACTCGTAAGACTAAATCAAAGAGATCTCGAAAGTCCAAACTGTTTAACGCGTGCGGGTATTCCCGGACATGTTACAAACATAATACTTCAATATAACACTTCAAAAAAAAAATCCTTAGTGTGCTTTTTCCAAACGTAACACTCTAATATAACATTTCAAAAAAACTCCTTAGTATAATACTCTAATATAACACATAAAAAAACTCTCTATTGTACTTTTTCCAAACTTAACACTCCAAATAAAATTCTTAGTGTAACACTCTAATGTAACACACAAAAAAAACTCCTTAGTGTACTTTTCGTAAACGTAACACTCTAAAAAAAATTTCTTAGTGTAACACTCTAATGTAACACACAAAAAGACTCCTTAGTATAATTTTCTCAAACGTAACAAATGTAACACTTCAAAAAAAGATATGGGATTCTTCAAACCATTCCAAAAAGATGAGAAATTCTTCAAACCATTCAAAAAAGAATACAAAAATTCCTTAGTAAGTTTTGGACAAATATATTATTTAAAACTATAAGTGTTACGTTTGGAAAAAGTACACTAAAGAGTTTTTAGTGTTTTTGTGTGTGTTACATTGAAATATGTTATATTGGAGTGTTACGTTTAAGATTACATTAATTGAAGTGTTATGTTTGAGAAAAGTACAATAAAGAGTTTTTTTTTTTTTTTTTTGTATTACATTGGAGTGTTGCGTTTGAAAAAAGTACACTAAAGTTTTTTTTTTTTTTTAAGTGTTATGTTGTTACATTTGGAAAAAGTATATCAAGAAGTTTTTTTTATGTTCCATTGAAGTGTTATATTAGAGTGTTACATTTTTGTTCGTAATCTAAGATTCATTCCAAAATGAGGGAAACTCCAAAATTACTATAGTGTGAATTGCCCAAATATATAATTTTACATTTAGAGAAATTCACTTTATCCCTAAAAAATTAAACCCAAACATGTAAGTGGCTACATTTTGTGTAATTTTTACTTTAATAGAAACTTTGGGTTCATAAGAAAAAAGAAACAACTAAGCAGTTCACAAGATCACATTATGGGATTTATTAATACTTCACCTTTTTTTATTTTTTCATTTTTATAAGAACCTAATTTTAGAAAAAGAAAAATTCAGAAAATAAATTCTAAAAACTCAAATGATTGGTTGAGTTTTCAAAATTCTTTTTTAAAAAAAAATTTAAAAATTTAAAAAAAAAAATTAACAAAAATAAACACCAAAAAGTATTTTTTATTTTTCAAAAATTATTTTCGCCACAAAAAATAAAGGGGAACTTACTGATAAGTCCCATGCAACAAGTTCAAGATCCAGCTAATCCCAAAACAAAATATTTGCACCAATTAGTCCACACATATTTTTAATTGTTACCAAAAAATCCTTTTTTTTTTTTTTAATTTACAGACACTGTTCACATCTTACTATCATCGGACTTCTGTCAAATGGTCGCCGGAGACTCGTCGGAATGTTCAACATCGCCGGAAAGTCGTCGGAATGTTTAAAACATGTTATGAAACTGTAAAATTTTACAGTTCTAAAGCATGTTATAAAACTGCAAAATTTTACAGTTTTAAACCATGATTCATTCCAGCACCCAAAAAAAAAATTCAAACTGCAAAATTTTACAGTTTTCACCGCCTGTAACTAAAACTCGAAAATTACTTGTTCAGAATTCGAAAATTTTCTCATTACAAATCTGTGTGATAGCTGTACAAATCTAAGTCATTACAGATCTATTTCAATGATATTATAGATCTATTTTATCATCAACAACAACAACCATAGATCAACAACTATCCCCAAAAAAAATCTGTAAATAGAGAGAGAAAGAGAGAGAAATTGACAAAACCATATTCATGGCAGATTCTTACAACAGCTACAGCAAGCTTCGTAGATCTGCTGTGGGTACTTCACAGGCACGGCCTCATCTAGCTTCTGGTTGATTTCTTCTATCAGAGTCATCCAATAGGTTCGAAGATCGAATTTCGTCGACACTGACGATGATGGTGTCGATGATGAAGAAGAAGAAACAGAGCATCGAATTTTGGGATGCGAAATTGATCTGAAGAACGCATTGTTGATGAAAAACGCATTGTTGATGATGATGAAAAATCTGCAGAAAATTTCCAGATCTGAAGATTTTTTTTTGTTGATGTTGATGAACCCATTGTTGATGATGAACACGTAACAAGAGAGGCAAAAATCAGAGAGATAAAGGAAAGGATTTTTTGGAGCACTCAAAAAGTTTTGGGATTAAATGGTCACCACATGTTTCACATGGGACCTCCCAGTAATTTCCCCAAAAATAAATAAGCCATATAATAAGCAAGCAAATGCTATGCTGTCTAGCAATATCAAAACTTGAGTAGGTATTTGGGCCTACCACCCGGCAATTTCACAGGGTCCAATAGGCAAGCCCAAAAGAAGATTCCCATGGCTATTGATAACTATCACGAGGTTTGTGTAATTTCAAAAGTAAGCAATATTGTATAAATAAATAGTTTTTACAAATTTATAAGCAATGTTATATAACTATACAAAAAAAAATTATATTAACAATAATCATATGATCGAATTATATTTATTTTTTAAAAAATTAGGTAAAAAATATGATTTTGGTAAGACCTAAATTTTAAAGATATTTGTGTATAAATAACCCATTCAATAAGTTTTTATAAAATAAAAATTTTAAATTATCTCAACAAATTCATAATGGACTTACCAAGCCTTACAATATAGGCAGTTCAAAAAAACTAAACAAAAATCTCACAATATGGCATGTTGTTAGGAGTGGAACCAATTTAGTTCGGTCGGTGTTAAGAAATGTTTAGCATTGAACCAAACATTTCGATTTTGATGGTTGAGGAACAGACACAAACTGTAACCTATAATTCATTTTGTCGATCTTGTCAATTTGGTGTAGAGAAGCGATTTACATGATTTTAAAAAGTTTTATAACAATTTGTAAAATTTAACTAAGAATGAATGAAGAAAAAGTATGAAAATTACTTTATAAATGTTTCCCTCTATAGTTTTTTATCATCAAAAAAATATATTGTATTAGTCACTTGTCTTCTAATACTCAAAGAATCAAAATATAAAAATACTTAAATATAATGTTTCGATTTGATTAGTTTTTTTAAGTATAAAAATTTTGAAAACCAAAATAAAATATCTATACTATATATTAGGAAAGAAAAATGATATATAAGCCTACTTTTTAAATCTATTTTATGGATTAAATGATGTGTAAGTGATATAACTGATTGATGATTAGAGATATGAGATAAAGTGTTACTTTTAATATCCTATTTGATTGTCACGTCACTGGATTTGAAAAGTTTGTTTAACTTTTGTTCTTGAATAGCATATATTCTTAAGAAAAATGAGATTTCTAACTAAAAGAGTCATATGAAGCTCAAAGCCCTCGTATTATTTTTCTATAATTATTATTTTTTTAATAAATAAAAAATCTTCTCTTAATTAACTTTTATTTATTTCTTTTTAATTAGTTAATGTTTCCTTGACTAACTTTTATTGAAATCATTAAAAAAATAGTGCTGCTATTAGTACTCTATCAATTATTTTAGACCCCTCATTTTTTATTTTTTCTATTACAATAATAACCTCAAGTGAAATTACTAAAAAAGATGTTAATAATTTTGGGACACCCTGTCTCACAATTAAGCCCACATACCCACTACATCATGAGTTAGGGTTTATGAGAACATCCACCTCCATCATCACCCATCCATTTTTTCCAAATTCCACCTTTAACACCTACCCACCATCAAAATCTTAAAAACACGTTGGTGGCAATATTCCAGCGGCAACGGTAGTAACCATTTGTTTACATACACTTCTCCAGCAATGATAATGAGTGAAAAAAAAACTTGGCAACCACAGCTCCATGAAATGAGAGGAATACAACAATAATATTGGGTAATTATCTAAAACCATTTATTTCATGTGTTCAAAGGATAATAAACATATTAAGTTTATACTTGTGACTTGTTCAATTGTAAGTACCATTGGATATTGTTAGTCATTGATCTAACATTGATGATTGTGTACTTACTTGATCCGATTAATTCTAAAATAAACACAAGCCTTAAAATTGTAATAAACACGTAAGTTTGGTTGGTTCGTACATTTTTAAGCAATTTGAGTTACCCTAAAAATATTTTGACTTCTGAAATTTCTTTTGTAAAGTGCTTTGAAAATTTATGAAACTATCCAAAAGAGGAGAAGGATCAATCCAGTTTGGAAAGTAATTTAGATAATCAATATCATTTTCTCTAATTTTATCATACTTATATTTATGCTAATGGTTGTTCAGTTTGATCATAACACTTTATATGTAGTTTCTAATAATAATGAAAATGCTTTCATGTAGTCCCCGCAATAACCCACAAACGTGGAATGTGGGTTTTATGTAATGAGGTATATGAAAGATCTCATTAGAGATCAAAGCATTCTAAGAAAACAAAATGTGAGATAAATTCTAACTTTTATTACTATTATATTCATGATACTTGTACATCATTATCTAATTGTTTCTAAATAACCTCTTGCAATTCAATGGAAAAAAGACTTACACAGAAACCGAACTTGATGAAGTGCGAGTTGAATGGATTAATTTCGTACTAAAAAATATGAGTTGAAATCCAACATGCAAGTATAATATAACTTATTTTCTTTAAATTGTTAATAAACAATTTCTTTAGTTGGTAAGGAATATATAATCACTTATTGAGGTATGACTTATTGAGGAATATATGCTTCTAATGGTTTCTGAATTAATTTGTGTTTTCATTTTCAGATCAGAATTTTTGGAGAGATGCAAAATATGGTCAAAGAATTCAAGAACCTAATTTTTCAAGTTTTTTCATTTTTTAATATATGTAATCACGGTTAAAAACTTTTTATAATTCATTTATATATACTTTTGAACATTTAATTTTCATTTATGAAATATATGACGTTATTCCATTTAATACGTGGTTGTAATTCAAAGTATAGTATATAGTGTGTATTACATTCTTCAAATGCGCATACAAAAATAATATTGATTATTCATGAAATATGTCGAACCCTTTTTTTATCACACACATTAATTGTGATGAGAAATGCATAAAACGTGTGATCTTATCTCATTATTAAACATAGGTTTTATTAGATATTAATCACACTTAAAATCTGTGATCTAAATGTTTATTATCATAGGTTTTATTAGATATTAATCACACTTAAAAGATATGATCTAAATGTTCTTGTCACAACCCAAACCCGCCCCTGTAGGTTTAGCATCGTAACTGGCCAGTAACCCTTGGGTTACCGAAGGCCTCTGAACAGATTAACAAAATTAAGGGGCTAGCGGAAGTTAATACATAAATATAGTTGTCCAATGAGCTGTGCTGACTTACATGAAGCAGAATATTTAAAACTTTATATACATAACCGGTAGTCAACCATACATTATACCCACACACATTAGAGTATTTTAAGTACAGCCAACGACATCAAATCAAGTCTTATATAAACAGAAACCACAGAACTTAAACACAGGACGCTGCGGGAACCTCCACGTGAGGCACAATGGTTGGCTGACAACGGAACACAGATCCAGGCAAAAGCCTTCAGACTTGAACTCCAGAATGCTCACCTATACATATATATATACAAACAGTGAGCTAAAACCCAGTGAATAACATTAAGGTAAAGGGGTTAGTGAACGAAATCCGAACATATCATAATGAAAAACAGATCATAGCATAATCATCCTCATATCAGAACATAATAATGGTACATCCCATAGAACACATCACAGAACGTCTTCCGACTAGAGTAATCGGTTCCAGATACCGATTAAACACATATCACTATAATGAAGTGGCTAACGAGATCTCGTAATTACTTGTATGTCATGGACCCGCATTTTCATGCCCTCCCCCGTGACTTGGGACTATCTATGGATGCCATAATAGATTTCAAACATGGAACATTCGTTCACGAAAACAGATATCATTTCAGAAATCAGAACTTATCATATTTCCTTTGGAACATAATTCATACGAACGTATATTTACGATAACGTTACTCACAGTGGTTCCAGTAAGCGGTCAATCAATCCTCGAGTCTTGACCTACAATCACAAAATACATAACACAAGCATGTCTTATCATTACACATTCAAGTGGCCATTAAGGCTTAGCTTTCATTACATAGGTTCTAATTCTTTCTTATCACATTGCCTAAAACACGCACACTTGCAGTCTCGGAACTTAGTACATTCTTTTCTTAGTGTGTTTCTAATCCATAACCTCATTACTATGGCTTAATTAGGTCTTAGGAATGCCTAAGATGCAATGAGGATACCAAAACATGAATTGGAACACTTAGTCAAATTTTCTGAAAATGAGGTCTACGCTCGAGCGTGGGTTTCCCTGCTCGAGCGGACATGCAGACAATGAAGCTCCGCTCGAGCGTGCCTTTCCCCGCTCAAGCGGACTGTAAACTCTAAAAAGTACTGGATGCAAGGTTTTCACGCTCGACGGGCGCTCGACCCACGCTCGAGCGTGGTGCATGAATTCATGGTTCACGTTCGAGCGTGAAAGTCCTCGCTCGAGCATAGGTCAAATTTCTGGAAAATCCAGATTGACCTCCCAAGCTCAAAACTTGAATTGAACCATCCAAAACACATCTCTTGGGCCCTAAAACTAGAGATCACAAAGTAAACTTGTAAAACATGAAGAATTTAAGATCATTTCATAAAATCATGGCCCAAGAGTTTGTTAAAAACTCACAATTTCAACTTAAAACATGATGAATGTTCATGAACACAACATGCATGAATTTTTCTTGTATCAAACTTCTCAAAACATGATCAAACACCATGAAACAACTTGAAACTTGTTGATTTCCCCAAATGAAAATGAATTTCAAATATGCAAGAGAGGATTCATGGAAATCATGCTCAATTTGTAAGAAAATGTACATGCATGCATGAATTAACTCTAAATCTTCCATCTTCTTGACCAACATATGTAAATTACATGCAATGGTCCTAACAACTCCATGAATTCATCTCAACAACACATAACTCTTTGAATTAATAGTCAAAAGCTTACCTAGAGTCTTGAATTACTCTTGTTCTAGCATAATCTTGGCGAATTCAACACAAAACCATCAATGCTCCTTCAATCTCTTCCTTTCTCTCTCTAGAATTGTGCTCCCTCTCTCTCTAAAATGTTTCACCAGATTTTTCCACTCAAGGGATAAAAGAAAATGAGCTCAAAATGAGCTTATGTCTCATATATATGGCTTATGGTGCTAAAACACATTAATTAGAATATTAGGCTAACCAAACATGACTTAATTAATCGTTCTGAATCAATTTTTAATAAAACTTGTCATATGGTTCTAAAAATTCCAAATAACATATCGGTGTAGTCAATTTCGGTCTCGGATGCCGATAAGGCTTTCAATTTACATATTAAAGTGGAATTCCAAACAGATATTCTATAAGTAACAGATAGAAAGCCAAAATCATACAAAGTGCAGAATAAACACATAATTTATTTTAATCCTCTCATTAACATCATTAAATATGGATTAGTGGCTAATTACGGATCGGGGTTGTTACAGTCTCCCCACCTTAAGAAGTTTGGTCCTCCAAACTTGAGTTAACGCATGTCAACAGAAATTATGCCCATCATAAATGTAACTTTAACTCTTTACAAAACAGAAGCACAATCATAATCATAAACATACTCACGCTCAGGGTTCATATCAAAACAGAGTCTTATACCCATTCAGACTTTAGTCCAGAACAGATTCAGATACATATTCATGTTCATATTCTTGTCCAGATCATACACAGATGTCACAATTCTTACTTAAGCATACGTGGTGCATTCATTAGCACTAACAGAGCAGATACAGAACAGATGCAGACATAGCAGATACAGAACAGATACAGACATATAATGGTTATAAATAACCAGTTCCGTAAAAGAACCTCCGAATTCGGGAACAGAGAACAGATAAGCTGAGCCCCCATGACGGGGGCTCCGGTACGGGTAACAGAGTGCAGACAGATATAAGTTCCATAAAGGAACCTCCGATACCGGGTAACAACCAACAGATATCACATAATACCAAGAGTCACACGAATGCATATCAAAGATTGGACAATTATTCATTGCACAACACATAATATTTCAGAAAACAGATCCCCTTTAGACACATAGAAAACAAATACAGTTGAACATAACTTTACTATGCTATTATTCACGTTACTTATATCAAGTACTTATCGGGGTCATAGATTCACACTGTTTCCATTTTCATAGGTAATTTCCTCCGTTAAGTTACAAAGATTAGATTCATTCATTTCCGAGTCATTCATCTGGTCTTTGTTCGACTTGGTTTTCAATTCGGTAATCCATTACAATTAGTCCAGGTCATCCAAAGTATAGCAGAAATACAATGCAGTTTCGTACATTAACCCCATAGTAGTAAATGAAATTTCGAAGTAATCATTCATATACTATTCATCAGCCTCAGTTTCCACAAGTTCAATCGTACTATGTGTCAATACAGAAACAGTCCTACTGATTACATATACCCCCAGGTAGTCAGAGTTTATAATCAAACCAGTCTGTTGTCACAAATCCCATCAATTTTGAAGCACAGTAACACCAAAGCAATCATTCACTAGTCAAACAAGTTCATGGTCAAAACGGCAATACCGGGTAATTAATCACATGTCACATATACAGTATTCCCATATTCTCCAAGCATAAGTTACCAAATTCCATAATCCCATTCGCGTGTTTTCCCAATCGGTTACAGGCATATGGTAAGAAACTATTCGTAATCACATAGTCTGCTATTGACGGTTCACATTCTTCCTAATGGTTCAAGATTGATTCTAGATTTCATTCGGTTAGTTCCCTTAGCAACACGGCCCTGTCATTCAATCATAAGCAATTCGCAGTCCCCTATAATGTAATCAAATCAGATAGTAGCTCTCAATAAGGGTCTCCTCAGATCAAATCAATGAAAGTTCAATCAGGTCATATCAGATGAAAGTTCTACCCAATCATATCAAATAAAAGTTCAAAGCGTGAGTCATCAAACAGAAGTTCCATTAGTTAAACAAAGGTCTCATCAAACCACGATTCTATCAGGTTAGATCAGGTGAAAGTTCTATCATTATTATTTCCAAGCGAAGCACATTTTGTTCTATAGTTCATACTCCATTCGCTTAGGTGCATAGTCAGTAGTTCTATAGTTGTTCTAAGTTCCTCGGTTCTCAAATCACATCAGAGTCGTGTATCATAATAGTTCATGTCAAAGTGTTTCAGGTCATATACAATGTGTTTCCTCCCAATAATTTTACAGGTAAATGCACAGGCATGCAGTTATTCACATCGAGAGGTAAGCATTACAGTCAATATAGCAATTTCCCAAATGAGTTTTTTTTTTTTTTTTTTTATGTAAGCATAAGGTACACAATAGCAGATTGTTATACAAAAGTTTCAAATTAGTCATACAGTCATTAAGGCATGGGCTCACTGGTCTAGTCAAACAGTCTTGTCAATGTTCAACAATCACAGTCCACAGTTTAGAGGTTATCACATGGGGTCTTTACTTAGTCATACAATCCCAGAGTCGTAGTCCCAATGGTCAAATTATCAAAACAAATAACATATCAATCATTCTAAGCAAAGGTACAGTCATATATGTGTATGTCCAAAGTCTAATAACATCCACAAGCATAGGTATGCATATACATAAGTCCAAACATTCTCCATAGCATAGGTAGTTGTTAAACAAAAGGGTCTAAAGCGTCACATATAGTTCACATCAGGCAGTAGGTCTCAAAGTATTCATTAACCACGGTTCAACCCCATCAATCCTAATGGTATTACAAGCGAGGACATATATATACAGATACGAGTCTAGGATCAATTATCATTAGGCATTTGTTTGCAAATTCATAAGCGAAGGTTCATTCTTCTAACCTAACATAAGTTCTCAATTTCAAAAGTTCCACACACGACGGTTCACGCATATAATTTGAGTTCATGGGTCCAATCATTCAATGATGTCAGTCAATATATAACGGTTCAATTCAAGTCACGGTCATACAGGTTTTCTCAAATTATAGTCAATCATAATGTATTCCCATGTTTGATAGTTCTAGCATAGTTCAAAGGTCATACCTAACAGTTCATATTACATTTTGCAATACGGTACAAGGATTTAACCCAGCAAGTTCTCATCATTCACAAGTCCCAACAATTCTCATAGCACAGGTGATTCGTTAAGTTTATAAGGTTCCGAGCATCTCACATAAAATTTAGCAAGTTTTCGAGGCAGTCAATAACTAGGGGTTCATAATTCTCATAATTCAATTGGTTCAATTAACATGTCCACAATCTATATCAAGTTAAGGAATGTACACTCCCACACAAATTCCCATATAAACAATTGCACATAATTAAGGTAATACCTGCGTCAGTTGTTTTAGTGTTCCGTGTATTTTCTAGAACTAGGGTGTAGGAACGGAACCAGTCGTACTAGCATTAAGCCTAGTGTTGTTCGGACGAGTTCGCGGGCAAGATTTAGCCAAGTGCCCCCTCTGACCACATCTAAAACAGGCTCCTGATAGACGGCGACAAATGCCCCAATATTGTTTCCCACATTCTTTACAAATAGGTATACCATTGTTCACATTGCTTCCCCGACTCTCTTTGTTCACAGTTATTGCCCTAGATTTTTCATTCGCAGAGGTCATCGAATTACCAGTCATTTCGACTTTCTGTTTCTTCTGTTTCGTTCTTTCGGATTCAGTTGATGATGTTGATTTTGATATTTTCAAGGCTACTATGTTTGCCTCGGACATTACGGCCCTATCAAGAACATCCACGTATTTTGGCAATTTTAGGATGCCAACTCGATCAAACACATCCAAGTCAAGCCCACCTTCAAATTTTCTAGCCTTTTTGTAGTCAGTGTCTATCATGTGGGGTGCATATCGGGCCAGTTTAGTAAATTTGCTTCATATTCGGCCACAGTCATATTGCCTTGTTTTAGTTGTTCAAATTCGGATACCTTCCTATCCCGAATGCATTACGGAAAGTATTTTTTGAAGAAAATTTGTTTAAACCTCTCCCACGTCACACCTTCATTATCATTTCGTACTAACATCCACCATCTCCTAGCTTCTTCTTTAAGTGTGAATGTTGCCAACAAAACTTTCTGTGCCTCAGTACACGGAAATACTTCAAATATTTTCTCAGTTTCTAAAACCCTAGTCTCGGCTTTTAACAGTTCAATACCCCCCTGAAATTCCGATGGTTTCATCTTATTATATTTCTATGTCAGTGTTATCATATCATAATCAGCTGGTTCAGGTACATGTATTTGCCCTTGTTGCTGTTGTTTCAGATTTTCGATTAAGGCTTCAACCATTCTTTCTAACCGGCTAATTCTAGCGTTAGAAGATTCAGATTCGTCTACATTCCTTGTCCTTTCCATTGGCTACACACAAACAGGTTACTTATTATTATAAGGAAAGTTCTCACTGTTCTCACATTTCATTTCATATCAGACGCGTTTATACTTTCATTTCAATTCAGATACAGTCACATGATCCCTTACTTTCATACGTTCATGTTCACATAGATTCCACATTCGGTATTGAAATTAACATTACATGGTATTCCACATAACTTCTTTGATCATGCACAAAGGCTTCATTTCAATTCATTTTCAATAAGGATGTGTTCATAATAGCTCACATACTTACACATGATAATGCAATGCCCCTATTTCATTTCTAGGACATCCTATAGCTCATATGGACACGTGTGTGCGGTATAACTCGTGCTTTGATACCACTCTGTTACGACCCAAACCCGCCCCTGTAGGTTTAGCATCGTAACCGGCCAGTAACCTTTGGGTTACCGAAGGCCTCTGAACAGATTAACAAAATTAAGGGGCTAGCGGAAGCTAATACATAAATATAGTTGTCCAATGAGCTGTGCTGACTTACATGAAACAGAATATTTAAAACTTTATATACATAACCGGTAGTCAACCATACATTATACCCACACACATTAGAGTATTTTAAGTACAGCCAACGACATCAAATCAAGTCTTATATAAACAGAAACCACAGAACTTAAACACAGGACGCTACGGGAACCTCCACGTGAGGCACAATGGTTGGCTGACAACGGAACACAGATCCAGGCAAAAGCCTTCAGACTCGAACTCCAGAATGCTCACCTATACATATATATATATATACAAATAGTGAGCTAAAGCCTAGTGAATAACATTAAGGTAAAGGGGTTAGTGAACGAAATCCGAACATATCATAATTAAAAACAGATCATAGCATAATCATCCTCATATCAGAACATAATAATGGTACATCCCATAGAACACATCATAGAACGTCTTCCGACTAGAGTAATCGGTTCCGAATACCGATTAAACACATATCACCACAATGAAGTGGCTAACGAGATCTCGTAATTACTTGTATGTCATGGACCCGCATTTTCATGCCCTCCCCCATGACTTGGGACTATCTATGGATGCCATAATAGATTTCAAACATGGAATATTCGTTCACGAAAACAGATATCATTTCAGAAATCAGAACTTATCATATTTCATTTGGAACATAATTCATACGAACGTATCTTTACGATAACGTTACTCACAGTGGTTCCAGTAAGCGGTCAATCAATCCTCGAGTCTTGACCTACAATCACAAAATACATAACACAAGCATGTCTTATCATTACACATTCAAGTGGCCATTAAGGCTTAGCTTTCATTACATAGGTTCTAATTCTTTCTTATCACATTGCCTAAAACATGCACACTTGCAGTCTCGGAACTTAGTACATTCTTTTCTTAGTGTGTTTCTAATCCATAACCTCATTACTATGGCTTAATTAGGTCTTAGGAATGCCTAAGATGCAATGAGGATACCAAAACATGAATTGGAACACTTAGTCAAATTTTCTGAAAATGAGGTCTATGCTCGAGCGTGGGTTTTCCCGCTCGAGCGGACATGCAGACAATGAAGCTCCGCTCGAGCGTGCCTTTCCTTGCTCGAGCGGACTGTAAACTCTAAAAAGTACTGGATGCAAGGTTTTCACGCTCGACTGGCGCTCGACCCACGCTCGAGCGTGGTGCATGAATTCAGGGTTCACGCTCGAGCGTGAAAGTCCCCGCTCGAGCGTGGGTTAAATTTCTGGAAAATCCAAATTGACCTCCCAAGCTCAAAACTCGAATTCAACCATAACAAAGTAAACTTGTAAAACATGAAGAATTTAAGATCATTTCATAAAATCATGGCTCAAGAGTTTATTAAAAACTCACAATTTCAACTTAAAACATGATAAATGTTCATGAACACAACATGCATGAATTTTTCTTGTATCAAACTTCTCAAAACATGATCAAACACCATGAAACAACTTGAAACTTGCTGATTTCCCCAAATGAAAATGAATTTCAAACATGCAAGAGAGGATTCATGGAAATCATGCTCAATTTGTAAGAAAATATACATGCATGCATGAATTAACTCTAAATCTTCCATCTTCTTGACCAACATATGTAAATTACATGCAATGGTCCTAACAACTCCATGAATTCATCTCAACAACACATAACTCTTTGAATTAATAGTCAAAAACTTACCTAGAGTCTTGAATTACTCTTGTTCTAGCACAATCTTGGCGAATTCAACACAAAACCATCAATGCTCCTTCAATCTCTTCCTTTCTCTCTCTAGAATTGTGCTCCCTCTCTCTCTAAAATGTTTCACCAGATTTTTCCACTCAAGGGATAAAAGAAAATGAGCTCAAAATGAGCTTATGTCTCATATATATGGCTTATGGTGCTAAAACACATTAATTAGAATATTAGGCTAACCAAACATGACTTAATTAATCGTTCTGAATCAATTTTTAATAAAACTTGCCATATGGTTCTAAAAATTCCAAATAACATATCGGTGTAGTCAATTTCGGTCTCGGATGCCGATAAGACTTTCAATTTACATATTAAAGTGGAATTCCAAACAGATATTCTATAAGTAACAGATAGAAAGCCAAAATCATACAAAGTACAGAATAAACACATAATTTATTTTAATCCTCTCATTAACATCATTAAATACGGATTAGTGGCTAATTACGGATCGGGGTTGTTACAGTTCTTCATCACAAGTTTTATTAGATATTAATCACACTTAAAATCTGTGATCTAAATATTTTTTATTAGTTATTAATCACACTTAAAAGATGTGATCTAAATATTTATTATCACACTCAAAACATGTGATGGAATCATCTTTTAATGACACTTTAGGAGTGCGACTAAAAATGACCCCTTTTAATCACACTTCCAAATATCAATGTGTGATTAAATAACATACATCACACAAAAAAAAGTGTGATCTATTTATGATTTTGTAGTAGTGTTCATAGCTTTGATAGTGTTTTTAACTCAGAGAATATTGGCTTTGTAAGAATAAGTTTCCTTAAAAAAATGGCAAAATAATAAAAACTGTTTGTCATTTTTTCAGGACTAAACTCCTGAATATATGATTGAAATTCTGGAACACAGGCTCGAATATTGTTTATTTGTTCAGAAATAGGTAAACAAATATTTCTTATTTGTTCGGGAACAGATAACCGAAGTAGTAGCAGGAGCAGGCAAATAAAAGAGGTTGGATCACCCTTGGGTGGTCGACCGGTGGGTGAAATCCTGCCTAATTTTGCTCACATAGAGAGCATAGAAGTACAGTGAAGCCATGAATGAATGATAGAAAACCAACCAAAGAAGCATGAAAATAGATTATGTTGTGTTTGTGAAAAGAGATAATAGAAAAAAATAAATAAATAAACAAATTGACAAACCTCGTAATGAAGTAGAGAAAAAACTTGTTAATCACCACAAATTTTTTTCATTGATTTTGGGAGCTTCCACCGTTGTGGGTTTTGTTAGGGTTTTGGAAGAGAGGCTTTTTTTGGTGTGGGGGGTGTGCATTTGAATAAGTGAAATACTTTTACAAGAACAATTTTGGTATTATTTGAGAGGATAAAAGAAATTTTAAGAGTTTTACAATTTATAAGTGGGGGTCTAAAGAAACGGGATGTCCAAAATAATTGATGAAGTGCTAATAGTAACACTCTAAAAAAAATCATATTATGCCTTAATTTACACATTTTCAAAAGGAAAGTTAATTAATCTATTTAAAATTTTAAATTTAGAAATTTGAAAGGAAAAGTTAACTAATCAATTTTAAATTTTTTTTAAAAAAAATCTTCCAACTTTTATTGAATCATTTAAAAAAAAAAATCTTATTATGTCTTGATTTACACATTTCAAAAGGAAAGTTAATTAATCCATTTAAAATTTTAAATTTAGAAATTTGAAAAGGATTAGTTTTAAAATTTAGATTTTTGTACTGCTAAAATATAAGAATCAATTCACATCTTTCATAAATTATTTCTCTTGATGTTTAATTTTTTAAATAATTAAAAAAATCTTTTATTGACTAGTTTTTATTTTCTTATAATGTAATTGATGATCTATTTTAAGAATTTGTTTCTCCCACAAAATATTATATATGGTTTTTTTAGATAGTATATATTAATACAATAAAGGATCCCTCAAACATTGATGATAGGATCCGTCAAACATTGATGATGCGTTAAGTTCATGATTTTAAGTAGAAATTTTGAAAGAAAAAATGAAGAGATGTGTGAAATTAAATAAAATATGATTATATGTTATTCACATTTCATATTTTTTTTTTCTTTCTCATTACAAATTCCTACCATAATCCATGAATTAAACATAACATAAAGTTGGGTACATATTTTTTATATTGAAAATTTTGAATTAATAGTACTTTTTAAAATTGTGTACCACAAACTCTTATCACACGTCTCTTCATATAATAATGATTGAAATTTATTTTAGTTGCTAGCTCAAAGATTAGTTATAGAGTCAAAGAAAATGTGCAGGTTTTAAAATTTTAAAGTAAAAATTTTATGTTAGAATTTGTTCAAATATAATTTTCTTAATATTTATAAAAAAAAAAATTATTGATTGATAAAAGTACCGTAAACATTAAAATTATTTTTTATAATATTGAGTTATTAAAATATAAAATATTATAGGGTCAAACCAATAATTATTGAAAAAAAAATTAACTCGAACTAGATTTTTTAGGTTAATTTTTAATGTTTAATCCAATATTGATACCAGTCATGAACCAATAAAAACAATTTTTAATGATTAAAGGAAGGTCACATTGGCATAAATATTGAGTCGAGTAGCTTCTAAGTCACTTCTAATGTTTAGTCCAACACTACAAGTCAATCCTAATCTATTTTCACGTAAGAATTATGACATACGATAATTTTCACGTAAGAGTTATAACATACGATAATTTATAATTTTGAATAGACATTTTTAGGCTTTACAAAATAAGGGAAAAAAATTATATATTAACAAATATAATTTACTACTATCATATGGTAAATTAAAATTACAAAACTTATAAAACGAAATGTATTTATATTTTGTCATAAATATAATTTTTATAATTTATCCTTTAATTCTTACTAATTAAATTATGACATGCAGATTTTTATTAAGACATCAAAATAAAAATCTTCTCTTATGTGTAATTCTGATAAAAATAAATAAAATTCAATTAATTATAAATCATTTTTATTACATATTTTAAATAAATTTTATATTGCTATTTTAATTTAAAAACTAATTTTTGATAATTTATTTATAATATGGTAGTACCTCATAAAAACAAATGGAGAATCAAAATTTTAATCAATTTTAAAGATTTAATTTTATCATTTTTTTAACATCCTTATATGGTGTTGGGCTCAAAAGGAGGCACCTCCAAGCCTCAAAGACTGTTTTGGACATTGGAGTCAACCAATCTGAACACCTCGCTCGTTTGGTTTGTTTTTCAAAAAAAAATTTTGGAAAAATTTTTACAAATAAATTTTCAAGAGTAATCAAACCAAACAAATTTTTTCAAAAAAAAAATCTCAAAATTTTGTTTGGTTATCTATTTTCTAAAATCACTCTTTCTCTCATACACATCAAATCAATCACTTTTTTTAAAACTCTCTTCCCAAAACAATTTTCTAAAACTATTTCTGAAAAAAAAAAACCAAACAAGTCTTCGTACTTTTTATCTCAAAAACTACTCTACAAACACAAACCAAACATAGTCGCGCTGAATTTAATTAGAGGATTTGGAGAGAAATTTAGAAAGATAAAGGAAAAATGTGTGTAAAATTAGATGAAATATAGATATGTTTTATTCATATTTCAATTACCTTTTCAATTTTTCTTTTTAAATCCCTCATCAAATTTCCTAACCAAACACAACATAAATGACCCTCTTAGTTCTATTTCTTCTTTTCTAATTGCAGACATGGTTTCTGCTAGTTTAACTAGGGTCTAATGCCCTCTGATTGATTATTTGTTTATACTAAAACTCTGTTACTTTGTTCTCCATGTCACTTGAATCAAAAAAAAATAAAATGGAAAGACTGTTTAGGACATGGCAAATTCAAAGTCAAAATAGCCAAAAAAGAATTCAATGCAAGCATCGTAGACCCTTCCGAGGGGTAAGTTTTTCTCCGTCCCCGTCAACGCCACATCTCTAACCGCCTACTTTGAACCAACCATTTTGACTCCGCTCTTATTTGCCTCCATAGTCCATGCCATAAAAAAATCAAAATACCAAATATTCAATAAATATTATATTATTTTTAAATAATAATAATAAATTAAAAAATAACTACATAATTGCATACAAATGAATATGCTATTAATTACGTTAACATTTGAGAAAATTATAATTCGGTGTACTTATAAAAGAATAATTACAAATTTATTTAAAAAAAAAAACTTTAATTATTAATATTGATAAAGTATAGCGCTGATATGCGATTAGTTTTATAGAAATATACTGTTGTGTAATTTTTTCTTAAAATTTCAACCCACTAACAAGGGTAATCGTAATACTCTGCAAACAAATAAGTCATATAATTTTTCTATTCACTGAAATGGTAACTATTATATAATTACGATGAGTCATGAGTTAAATATTAAAATTTTATTTTTGTATATTACGTCATTAAAAAATTTGTAATTTATTATCAGTATTTTTCTTTTAATCTCCCCCACATTGAGTAAAAATTTAGTATAATTGTAATGTTTTTGTCATTGCCACGTATTATCACAAACCAATAATTAAACTACATATATGATAGAGCAAATTTCATTTGTACCCCTATACTTTTACATGATTTTCAATGACCCCCAGGCTTTTAGTATTTTCAATTTTACTCCCATACTATGTAAATTATTATCAATTTCCCCCTGCCGTCTATTTCCGTTAAGAAAGTGGACGGAATCGGTGACGTGGCCCCCTATACTTTTGGATTGAGGGAAAATTAAGGCTTTTCCGCCAAAACCTAACCTTCCCTTGTATTCCCTTCAACTTACAAAACAGAGACCACAGCAAAATAGAACAAAAAAATAGAGCATCAATGAAATTAGTAGGAGAGAATAAATGAGGAACAATCGAAGCTCAAGAAATCAAGGGAGATGGAACGCAAGTAGTGGGGACGAGATGTTTTGCAATGTTTGTGAAAGAAGAAGGCTGATACACACAGCATGGACTGACGCAAATCCTGTGAAGAGATTTCTTAGTTGCCCTAACAATGGTTGTAATCACTTTACCTGGTTAGACTTGCCCATGTGCGATCAGGCAATGCAAATCATTCATGGTCTGTTGAAAAAGTTGAATAAGATGGAAGCACAACTGAAAAGATGGACTGGAAGAGAGAGAAATTATGGATTTACTTGGTTTTGTCATGGTTGGTTGTAAGAATATGGTTTGTAATATAAAATTACAAGTTGTATGGTAGTATAAGAATGAATGGAATCTGTATCCTGTTTATGAATCATATGCAATGGGTGAACTATTATTGATGGAAAAATATGATTTTGAGATGAAAATTGTGTGTTTAGTGACCTATTAATATTGTGTGTATTATTTTGTGTTTGGTGACTCTGATACAGACAAAGGAAACACACAGAAGTTGGGACACAATTTATGACCATAATTGTCACTCCAAATTCAAATTGGGCAAAACAATACAGTAAAGGCACCAAAGTTACATTCTTCATTTCACTGTCCATCACCAATGAACATCAATAGCTTGTCACAACATAAAGGCACTAAATTATCATTCAAACTTTTATCAGTTTACACACTTGTCATTTATGCTGTGCAAAACATATACTAAGGCCTCGTTTGGGAACAGGCTATTTTAGTAATTTTTTGGCTTTTTACGAAAAGATGTGCAGAAAAGTAGAGAGGTGATGTGACTAGTTTTAGTTGACTTTTTGGCTTTTTGGCTAAAATAGCCACTCCCCAAACGAGGCCTAAGGGACAGCCAATACAAAAACTAGGTTTAACCTAATTCTTTCCCAATACCTATTCACAATCCATCTACTACTCACATGTGGCACATCAAATGGTCTATTGCATGTGTGTTCATCTACAAAAGTTTGATCCTATACACCCCTTCACTCTTCACAAAAGAAGCATAGCAAACCCAAGGACAACCACTTTTGCACTCTTCCCTAACCCTCTATTTGTCACTTTTAGGAAATGTGATTTGTTTGCCCCACTTAATAGCATATTCCTTTACAACATCCCTAAACAACACATTTGTTTTAAACTCTATACCAAGTTGGAATGTAGGATTGTGCATGTTAGTCTCACTAAAAATATGGTATTTAATCCTCTTACATTGACTATCTTCATCAGAGGAGCTATGAAGGCTTCTTAGCTCATCAGATGAGTTGTCCATGCTTTATAGGTCATCATTGCCATGTACATCACTCAGAGCATCCTTACTACTTCCTAAACCACCAAATTCCACATCCTTGTCAACATTTTTATCATATAAAGCATCATTATGACCTTGCTCATAGTCACTGTCATTATATTTTTCAGACTCATCAGAGGATGAGTCTGACTAGTTAGGATCATAGGCATCACTATCTTTATCTTCCTCCAATTCAACATCAAGAACTACCCTTACCCTTACTTCTTTATACACTTGAGCCTACTTGACTACTTTGTGTATGTACTTACATAATCATCCAAATTGTGTCCTATGTAAACATCTATTACTCTGTTTTCATCCACTTATGTGTCCAACATCAATACATCAGCATCAGATTTTAGTAACTCCATCCCACCATAGCCACTAACCTTATTATAATAGTTGTTACTTGGCCTATGTCCTAATTCTTTAGCCATGCAACACAACTTTGTAATGGAAATTTAATCTGAATGACAAAAGTTAAAATGACTTACCATACCACCACTATAAACCCTCTGTGCAATATACCTAACCACACCTCCTTAATGCATTTTGATTGTAAAATATCCATATCCTTCTTCTACATTTTTCAATGTAAATTTGTCATTAAAACTATTATTCAATGGAACTCACAATAATAAAATATTATTACATTACACTAGAGATAAATAACTAATAAACAAGTCGTTATCCACGTGAAATAGAAACAACCAAAAAAACAAAGATTTAATATGTGTTCTTCAATTTCAAACCGAAACAAACATAAACAAAGATTTTCTTAAAGTAAAACTGTTGAAACCGAAACAAACATAAACAAATTTCATTAAAAAATCTATATCACATACAAATAAACAAAGATTTCACTATTCTAAAATAATATTAATATCAACACATGCGATTTCCAACAAGAATTTAAAAAATACCTTTAAAAAAATATTTAAAAAAACATATATACCATATACAGGTGTTTCTCTTCCTTCTTCTCTCTTAGCACCCAACTTTTGATTTGAATGTGATTTCACAATCATTGTTGACTCTCAACTTTGATTTCGAAATTTTGAGAGCAAATTGAAAAACCTAATTGTGATTTGGGAAGTTCTAAGCAACCCTAATGTATCTAATTGATTGTGCTCAGCCAAACCATTGTATATTGCCTCCATCCAAAAGTATGGAGGGGCCACGTCATCCACTTCCTTAACAGAAATGGATAGCAGGGATGAAATTGATATTAATTTACATAGTATGGGGATAAAATTGAAAATACTAAAAGTCATAAATGAAATTTGTTCTATATGATATTGAGTCATACTATTCAAATGTAATTAATGCTTTTAAAATAATTTTGCAACAACCACACACACACATATATATATATATATATAACGAAGTTTATTATACCAATGTAGTAATTTATTATCGGGATGTTTGTATTAAATTTTTCCTAGCTCCCACTTAAACCAACCCCCCCTCTCTCTCTCTCTCTCGTTAACTGCTTAAACCTTTTTTCTAGGGGTGGGCGCGGGTCGGTTGCGGCCACGGAACCTCCAATCTGCCATCCGTCCGCCAGATTGACAGATTGAAGAAAATCAATCCGCATCCGTTCGCTAATCTGGCGGATGTGAATTGAGCGGATTGGCGGTTTGACGGATGGATGCGAATTGATTTGGCGATTTAAAATTTTATAAATTTTCAACATAATTCAACTTGTGCACTTCCTCAAAAAAAAAAAAAAAAAAAAAAAAAAAAAAGAAAAAGAAAAAGAAAGCATTACAGTCAATGACATAAAAAAGTATTACAATCACTGTATGCCTTATCCAAAGAAAGAAAGTTTGAAACTTTAAAATATCACGATCACTACATGCCTCATCCACATATTACAATCACAGCATGATTCATCCACATAAAGTATTACAATCTGTGATTCTTAAAATATAGTAACAATTCAAACCACTAAAACCATAAACAGAGCAGTAGTAGAGATTGTATGTCTCTGTATTGTTATATCTACATATGTTTTTTAAAACAAAAACCAACCAGCATATATCATATTTTCTATTTATTATTTTTAGAGCTAGATTTAAAAACCAAAAAATATAGATAAATAATACGTTTATTTTTTTCAATTCAAAAAATATATTCAAGTTGAAAACTTTTTTTCAACAGAATATTTAAATTCTTTTTCAATTGAAAACACAAACATAATATTTAAACAAATTGAAAATACAAAGTCTTATAAATTACTAGAGGTGCTCGCGATTTAGCGGTTTGGCGGTTCGGTTGCGGCCAAAGAAATCTCAAATCCGCCATCCGTCCGCCAAATTGACGGATTGGAGAAAATCAATCCGCAACCGTCCGCTCGTCATCACGCATCCGTCCAAAATGCGACAGATCGGTTCGGTTCGGTCGGTTTTGGCGGATCGGTATATCCGCTGCTCACCCCTACTTTTTTCCCATAATTTGCCAAAATCAAAACAATTATGCTTGAGAAGGAGAATTTATTAGACAATCTTTTTTCAAGTACTTATATTTTAATTAATTTATAAGATATTTTTATATTTTAATAAATCTTATTATTTGGTTGTTTGGGGTGTCCTAAATAAGTGTATTTTTTTGTCTTTTTGGACTAAAAAATTGAGGTTGAAAATATGGATGTTTGGGTTAACTTTTTGATTTTTTATGGAAAAATGTGTAATAAAAAATTATAAAAATTGATTTGTAGGGAAAAATTCGAATTGAGAGTTGTGCAGCCGTAATTGTTGACTTTTGGTGAATAGTGTTAACTTTTTAACTTTTTGAGTAACTTTTTGGCTTTTTAGCTTTTTTACAAGTTCCCAAACTTGGCCTTAATCTACCAAATTTAAATTCTCATATTTAAAATATTTTATGGATAATTTTACTTTTATAAATATTTTTTGAATTCTAACTACTTGATGATGTGAACATTTACATTAAATAAATTTAACAGTGTGAATGTTCACGTTGACAATATATATGTTTACATTGATAGTGTGATTGTTCACATCATGAAACATTCATATTGTCAATATAAATATTAATACGCATGTTACTTTATTATTATTATGAATATTTTGATAATTATATCACCTACAAGACTTATTGAAATATAAAAAAATAATTTAGGTTAAGTAGAATATAAATGAGGTAAAAATAAATTTATGAATAAATGTCACTGTGGTGTCACAATTTAATTTATTTATTTTAATAGGGATCCATCACTTTCATACTAATTTTTTATGAGATAATTGGACAAGTGTATAAAGATAAATGATGTAGAACAATGTTGAAGACACCTGAGCTCCGTTTGGGAAGTTGGTTTAGAGGTTTGTTTGGTTAAAATAGTTACAAAAAATAAAATAGACTTTTTAATTTAATAAGACAAAACATCACATCCAATCTATAATCATTACATTCTTTCTCTCACAAAAAGTCAAAAAAAAAGTCAAAATTCCTTTTCAAACTAGATTTTTTAACCCCAAACTAAAATAGTTAAAAATATTAAAAAGTTAAAAAGCCAATTCACTTCCCAAACGGAGCTCAAATAACCTTTCTCTAACATTCTACTTTTAACAAAAATAAATAAAATAAAAATTATCAACGACTAAAGAGTTAAAAGTCTTGTTGACCTTCATTTGTTGTTGTTTTCACATGACCCCTCGCAGAGTCTATTAGACATGGGGCTGCTATTGTACCCAAAAGTCGCAACAAGCTACTATGAGGCCTTGCGTGCTTTTGTGCGTGTGTCTGAATAATCACCATAATATATTTACCAAGTTATTTAAAGTAAATTATAAATACATATCTTAAAATTTATTTAATATATTAATTATTTTTTGTAAAAAAAAAATTACATCTGAATCTTTAAAAATTTTAATCATGTAACAAATAATATTCTTCATTAATCAATCATGAAGCCTTCATTTGGAAGAATTTTGTTAGACTAACTTTTTGGCTTTTTAATAAGGGATATTTTTTCATAAATCCCTTTATACCTACTTATGTTTCATTTAATTCATATTATTTTTTTATGTTTCAATAAGTCTTATGGTGACATAGTTACCAAAATACCCCTAATAATATTTTTGTTTGCAGTGTGAATGTTCCATGATTTGAATGTTTACACCATCAATGTGAATGTTCACATCGTCAATTTAAATATTCACAACATCAATGTGAATGTTAACATGTCAATATGAATATTTATATTGTAAAATATAAATATTCACATCACCAAATTATTAACCGTTCAAAAAATATTTGTAAGGGTAGAAATGTCCATAAAATACCTTAAATATGAGAATTAAGATTTAGTAGATCAAATGTCCAAATAATAGGATTTATTAGAATATAAGAATATCTTATGGATTAATTGGGATACAAACACTTGAAAAATGATTTTTTAATAAATTTCTCTTTTAATAATTTTATCCTAACTAAAAAGGTTCTGTTTAGAATAACTTTTAACTTTTTATAATTTTATGAGAAGAAAAAAAATAAGGGGCATTTACATACAAGTCCCATTTTGTAAACTCATAGTCCATTAAGTCCTATATAAAATTATTTGCTCCTCCAAGTCCTATGAATTTTTAATAGGCCAATTTATCCTCCGAAGACCTCCTCACCCGACACACACACACACACACACACACACACATACACACACACACACACACTCTCTCTCGCTCTCTCTCTTCCCCACAGACCCAGTCTCTGGTGTCCTCCGTATGACTCCTCCTTCCCCTTCGTCCAGAGCTTCGTTGGCTCCAGCGCCGAACATCATGCTCGCCATCTACGAGAAGAAGACAGTCTCAGTCGATCTATATTGTCCTCTTCGCAACTACATAGTCTTCAACTACTCCGAACGCGAAGCCCAAAACCTTGAAGACGATCTCCAAACAAATGCGCTCCGATCTCGAACGCCCCACCACCGATTCCCTCTCTTCCCGCTACGACCCTATCCCGCGCAGTCTCCACGAAGGTACAAAAAGAAACTCCGTTGTAGAAGTATAGTATTTCAAGAGTTGAGAAGATAGCCGACAGCAAAGCTGTGGTGTGCCATAAGCAGAACTACAAGTATGCTGTATTTTACTGCCACAAAACAGACACCACGAAAGCATATATGGTGTCGATGGCCGGTGCTGACGGCACACAAGCAAAAGCAGTGGCAGTGTGTCATACTGATACATAGGCATGGAATCCGAAGCACTTGGCCTTTCTAGTGCTCAAGGTTAAACCGGGAACTCTTTCGATCTGCCATTTCCTTTCGAAGGATTATGTTGTCTGGTTTTCCAACTAGATCTCTGCAAAAACGAATCAGCACTTGTTAGTTTCATCTGTTGGTTTTGTGTAGTTTGGATTGTAATATTTTGAAATTGAGAACCTTCTCAGTTTATAATATTCTCAATTTTAATCAAGAAAAAATTGAGAAATTTCTCAAATTAATAATTATAAATTTCTTAGTTTTGATAGTTTTGATAATATTTTCAGTTCATACTAGAAAAAAAATTGAGAAATTTCTTAGTTTTGATAATTATAAATTGAGAACATTCTCAGTTTTAAAATTAAGAACATTCTCAGTTTTGAGATTAAAGGGCAAAACGTCTTTTTACCTGTACATAGGACTTATTGGTTCAAAATTTTTTTGATAGGACCTAAGCTACCACCAAATGTGTAAATAGGATTTTTAGGTAATTAACTCAAAAATAATTATGGTTTGAATGTGACATTTTGTCTTATTTACTTTTTAGCATATTTTGTGTTTTAGTGTGCTAACTTAGTCCCAACCATCTTGCCGAACTAGGCCTAAGTCAATTAACATTTTTTAATCAAGTCATTAATATATTCAATTAATAATTTTATTATTTTTATTATTATATTAGAAGATAGTTAGGAATTTTATTTTTTTGGCCAACTTTATTATTAACAAATTCTTGATAGTAAAATATTTAAAGTTGCCACAATCACAAAAGATAATATGTATTTTAAGCAAATTTTAATGTTATTTTATTTGATAATTAATTTTTAATAATTTTTTTATGAAAAAATATTTTAAAAATAAATTAACTTTTTGTAAAATATTCTTTAATATTTTAAGAAAATATTCTTTAATTTTTTAACTAATTTAATTGGTACTTAAAATTTACCAATTTATTATGAGAAATTATAATATACACATCCTTTAAATGGGTATATCATATACATCTTTATTTATGTTATTTTCTTCTTTAATTATGACTAATTTTTAGTTATGATATCATTTTAATAACGACTCATAAATCTTTAATTATGTAGTGTTTTGAGAAATTGGTAAAAAGTTGACTTTTTTGAATTTTTTGTGTAAAAAATAGAAAGGTAATGTGACATAAAAAAACCTTCCCAAAAGGGCCCTATGTCTCATATTATATTTAGTAGAAGTGAGCAGTAGATATTCCGATCCGCCCAAACCGGCCGAATTGAACCGATCCGCCGCATTTTGGATGGATGCGTGATGACGAGCAAACGGTTGTGGATTAATTTTTTTCAATTCACCTAATTTTGAACGGATGACGGATTTGAGGTTCCTTTGGCCGCAATCGAGCCGCCAAACCACGACCACCCCTAGTAATTTGTAAGACTTTGTGTTTTCAATTTGTTTAGATATTCTATTTGTGTTTTCAATTGAAAAAAATTTAAATATTTTGTTGTGTTTTTAATTTGTTTTCAATTTAGAAATCCGTTCATCAAATGGCAAGTGTTAATATTTTGTATTTTTGTGTGAAAAATATAAAACTTAATTTTGTCATTTAAAAAAAAAAATCATATTAAATAGTTTTTGAATAAAAAATAGTAATGAAATAGTTTTGATAATGCATGGTTTTCTTATATGTATTTATTATTGGTATTGACAATTTACTTGATAATCTTTTAGTTATATTGAGTTGAATTGTTATCCAAAAAAAAATATTGACAAATTGTATTATGTTCAAAATTTGTAAAAGTTTAAACCGCTAAACTGATTCACATCAATTCGCTCAATCTGGCAAACAGATGTGAATTGATTTTTTTCAATCCGTCAATTCAACGAATGGATGGCGAATTGGAGGTTTTCTGGCCATAATCGAACCACAGACACTTCTAATATTTAGTTTTGATATTTTTTAATTATAATTAAAAAATATAAAATTATATCATTTTTTTAAAATTATAATGTACATGAAATATAAATTCTTGGGTAAATTACATTTACCTCCCCTGAGGTTTCTGACAAATACAGGGTCCTCTCCTGTGGTTTGAATAATTACAGTAACCTCCCCTATTTTACCTAATAATGTCAAGATTCTCCCAAAATTTGACAGCCGTTTATACACCTAACAGACCTTGCTGATGTCATCAAATGTAAGCACTAAAATGCCCATAATGCACTAAAATGCCAATTCAAGAATTTTCTAGAATATTGTTCTTTTGTAAAGAGGAAATTATCAAGGAATCTATTTTTCATGAACTCATATAGCAGAAGCCTGTGACGACCTTCAAAGCAAAACCCTATCAATCTCACAAGATTTAAATGGTGGATACTACTTATAGTTGCAACCTCCATTCTAAACTGTTTCTCACCCTACTCAATCCCTTCAAGCTGCTTCACTGCAACAATAGTTTTATTAGCAAGAACGCCTCTGTAAACAGCCCCAAATCCTCTCCACCTTCCTCTTACACCCTTTCCTACTATCATTCAGATCAATGGGTAAAAAATTCTTCAAAGGACATCCACAAATTGGAGTCGTATCGTTGTAACTACAAAAACCCAAATCCCCACAATACCCAAAAACTTGGCACTGATCACTAACAGCAACCCATCTCTCAACCCATCTCTCAATTGCAATTGATCCATTACACTTAGGAGAGCTATAAATCCTCAAATTCCCATCACTTTCTAACTTCAAAAACCTAAGTATATTGGTCCTTTCAGCATAATCACTACCATAAGCCATGATCACAGGGGCATAAAATGATGGATCTGTGAGTGATAACAACCCAATTGATTGAAGTCGTAAAATGAGTGATGTAAAATTTATGTTAATCGACAAATTCACACTCGAATTCCAATACACAATCGAGTTATTTCATTGAAGGGTCAAATTTCCAGAGATTAAAAGTCTAAAATAGTACAACCCAAATTCTAATTTTTTTTTACTAGTGAAATTTTGATTAGGCAAGAAAGTATCAGTAGGGGTTATCAAAGGTGGACCAGACCAAACCGGTAAAATTTCAGAGGACAAAGTTACCTAAGTCGTTGAGGACGGCGGAGGAGACACCGCGGCTGGCGATGTTGGACTGCCAGACGAGGAACTGGAATGAGGCGGAGGAATCGTAGCGCCGGAATCACCGTTGACTTTCCAGACTAGGATGCCGTTGTAGGTGATGGCGACGAAGTATACGGAGCCATCGACTATGAAACCTACAAAGAAGGCAGGGCCGGCCCTGAGTTTTCGGGGGCCTAAGGCGAAACAATTTTTTGGGGCCTTTTATATATTCATAAAAATAAAAATAAAAATCACCCAAATTTTCAAAAATAATTATTTGAGTTTACAATTCGTATTTTTTTATATTTTTTGTATTTGGAAACTTTTTTTGTTTTTTTCAAAAAAAAAACAAAAATATTATAGTTTTTAAATGTATCTAAATTAGATGTATCTACAAAATAAATAAATAAAATTGCGTAAAATATTTAAAAAACCACTAAAAAACACATAATTGGGTCATAAAAAGAGAAGAAAAAAAAAATAGGCCCCATAGACATATACATATATTTTATTTTTTATTTTTTTAATTGGGCTAACAACTAACACTTACAAATATTTTTTAACTTGGCCTTTTATCAATTGAGCCAGATAAAACTGTTGAGGCATTTTAAAATGGCCTAAATTAATTAAACAAAATTGGGCCATTTTGAATTTTTGATATATTACAAGATAATGAATTTTGGGGCCCTTTTTTGGGCCTAATTTTTGGGGCCCTAGGCTCAGGCCTCACTGGCCTTAACCCAGGGCCGGCCCTGAAAGAAGGTGTTGTTTGGGGATAGCCATGACTGGTTCAAATTGGAAGCCAAGAGGGTTAAACCAGGTTGAATGTTTTGAGCGAATAATGAAAAATAGAGAGAATATGAAGATGATTGACAACAATGGAATCATTTTCTCCACTCTCTCTCTCTTTCTCTTCTGCACTCTTAATCTCTCACCTCTGATATGTATGGTTGTATAGTAAGAGGAGAAGGATAAGAGAGACAGAGACAGAGAGAGACCAAGCCCTTATTGACTTGAAGCATAGAGAGCGGGGGTCATGGTTGTGTTGGTCAGTCACGGGCAGTGATTTTAGTCTTGAATAAAGCTTTTTCGTCTTTTCACAAGCAAAAGCAAGGGTAATATGGTTATTTTCTATAGGATACTAACGTTGTTTATATAAAATAGACAGAATGGAAGAATCTTGACATTATTATAATTATTCAAATCACAAGAGAAATTCCTACATTTATTAGAAATCTTAGAGAATGTAAATGTAATTTATCCTAAATTCTTTAAATGTACCATACCATAGTGTGTTTCCCATTCATTAATAACATGATGACAATGTTGATTAAAATTTTGCTTTACCGAACAATTCCACGTCTTCTCCCACTACACCAAACCAGAATCCAACAATTTAGAGAGAGAGAGAGACATTTCATAGAGAGACAGAAACTGACTTTTTTAGAGAGAGAGAGAGAGAGAGTAAAGACTAGAGAGAGAGAGAGAAGATGTTGGAGTCGTGTTACAGGCCGCTGGGGCGATGCTTCGGCTTTGCCGGCGGCGGATGCGGTGGGTGTTGCGGCGGAGGAAGTGGTGGCGACGGACTTCTCTGGGACATGGACTTGAAACCCCACGCCTCTGGCGACTATTCGATTGCCGTGGTTCAAGCTAATTCTTCGCTTGAAGACCAAAGCCAAGTTTTCACCTCCCCTTCCACCACCTACGTCGGCGTCTACGACGGCCACGGCGGCCCCGAGGCCTCTCGATTCATCACCAACCACCTGTTCTCTTACCTTCACAGTACGTTCCTAAACCCTAATTTCCATTCAATTTTTAGTTCTGTATTTGTATGTATGTATGTTATGTGCGTATGTTGAGGATTTAAAAAAGTACAATATGCTAGGTTTTGTTACTTTGTTGATTTTGAATTTTCTCAACCAAACAGATTGTTATGGAAAATCGGAGGAATATATAATGGGAGAGACCATGCCTTTTCATTTTCTTTTTCTTTTTTAGCGTAAGGAGAGATCATTCTTTAGTCTTGTGTTTTATGTTATACTAGAACGTGTGCAGTGTGCTATGAAATCAATAGGTTGATTGTTTATTGATTGACGCACGAAAAAAAAAATGTAGATGAAGAGAAAGAAAACTGGAGAAATTATGAAAACTTGAAGTTTCGAATTTAAAATAAAAAAGGAAGGCAATTGCATGGCAATTTGGGAATGAAAAAGTTATGACAAAGCTTCGAGTTGTAGGGTTTGTATCATAGAATCGATAATAGAGTAGGTGGTTTTTTTTTCTTTCAAAAATATAAAATTTAAGAAATGGTTTTATGGATTTATCAATTTTGGTTACACAGAGTTTGCTTCGGATCAAGGAGGATTGTCTGCAGATGTGATTAGGAAGGCATTTGATGCCACTGAAGAGGAATTTTTGCATTTGGTGAAGCGATCATGGGTAGCTCAGCCTCAGATTGCTTCGGTTGGTTCTTGTTGTCTTGTTGGGGTGATTTCAAATGACATCTTGTATGTGGCGAACCTTGGGGATTCAAGGGCAGTGCTTGGCCGAACAGTATCAGATGGGCCGACCAGTAAATCTACCAATGTGGTGGCAGAGCGCTTATCAACAGATCATAATGTTGGGGATGAGGAGGTGAGGAAGGAAGTTGTGGCACTTCATCCTGATGATTCCCACATTGTTGTGTATACTCGTGGAGTTTGGCGAATTAAGGGCATAATTCAGGTATCAATTATGGCTTTTGTTTGCTTGTTGAACGGAATTTCTATGGTTGAGCATCTTTAATCACTTATTTTCTATACTAGTCATTGACTTTTATGTTGTATTCGACTATTAAGTTAATAGACAAGCAATGGTTTAGATGAATTGTCATAGTTTGTTGTCATCATAATGGGGACAAATCTTGTTGGGACGTGGACAGTGATCGGTAATGATAAATTCATTAAATGCATACAGAGATATGCAGTTTTTTTTCATTGGTTTTTGTTTTCTCTGCTGTGCTGGTATGAATTATCTTCTCTCTTCCAAAAACCTATCGCATAGGACTGGTTTGCTTCTAGTTTTGCAGCTCAAGAGACAACTATTTTGGTCTTTGAATGCTTAACTTTGCTATGAATGGTGAATTAGTGCTTGGGCTATTCCCCATCACCTGTCAAAACTGTTGAAGCCACTGTGGTATTCATGGTGTAGTTGATATGTTAAGAATAATCATCACTGTAATTTGTGCATTACTTCTCTTATGTTCTTGCTGGGTGTTTGGTTTCTCTTCTGGATTAAGCTTGGGGCTGTTCAGCTGGTTTTAACTGAATCATATTAAACATGTAAGGCTCTATTACAGACTGTAAATAGCACCAATGCAGCCTGCGGTGTGCCAATTTTTTTTTAACCATTTTCATTTCTTTAGCTTGACAAACCTATTTCAGGATTTATCTTAGAGTAGAATCTTTTTAACTTATACAAGAGGTCTTGACCCCCTAACAAATCATAAAAGCAAATTTTTTTTTTTTTTTTTTGCAAGTGTAATAATGGTGTCCTTTATTGCAGAATTGGATTACTCTAAATGGCATGTCTTGCCTTGTTGGCCACCCTTTCATAGAATCAAAAGTACAATTGTGATGTTTTCATTGGGCTCACAAGTCATGAGATGCACATTAAGATCTAAAAAGCATATTGCGGCACTAATTGAAATATTTTTTATTCTTCTTTTCATCTAGGTGATTTGCATTGCATGCTTATGATGGTATGCTCACCATTGCAAATATCAGATGCCTGTTTCGTTTTGCAATCAAAGAGATATATAATATAACTTTTATGGCTATACCTAATTGCAGTGAGTACATGGCTGTAATGGTTTCAACTTCTGGACCAGTGGATTGGTTTCCTTTTTGTACTTGGTTGTATGGGTTGTACAGGACAATTTTCTATAAATGCTTACTCTTTTGTTTTTGTTTTTGTTTTTGTTTTTTATTTTTTTGTCCTTTTCATTTTATATGTTATTGATTGCTGCTAGTTTACCCCCATGGAGTCGACATTTGTGCGTAATTTAGCATCATCTGTTCAAATATCTTTATGATCTTTCTTTTAATTCTTTCCTCTTAATAGGTGTCCAGATCAATCGGAGATGTTTATCTAAAGAAACCCGAGTTTAACAGAGATCCTCGTTTCCTGCAATTTGGATCACCTGTTCCTTTAAAAAGAGCTGTAGTGTCAGCAGAGCCTTCTATCTTGATTAGAAAGTTAAGGCCACAAGACTTATTCTTGATATTTGCATCAGATGGCCTCTGGGAGCAACTAAGCGATGAAGTAGCTGTTGAAATCGTCAAGAAAAATTCAAGAGTTGTAAGCGCAGCCACTGCTCTTTCATTATTCTCTCTATTCTGCTATGCTTTGTTACTAAAGTGTTCGGCATGCAAATTGGGATTAACCCATCATGATGTCAGCGTTATATTATTAATCACTTCTGAATTCTTATTTTCTGATTTATTTTTTTAGGGAATAGCAAAGCGCTTGATTAGAGCTGCCCTGCAAGAGGCTGCAAAGAAAAGAGAAATGAGCTATGATGACATAAAAAGAATTGAAAAG
The DNA here is from genome assembly GCA_030407325.1 of Camellia japonica. NCBI lineage: Eukaryota > Viridiplantae > Streptophyta > Magnoliopsida > Ericales > Theaceae > Camellia > Camellia japonica. The sequence continues at coordinate 141,671,963 of JAPPVO010000059.1, read as the reverse complement.
GGGGTTAGGCGCCATTTCCACGATGATATCACAGTGATTGTGATATATCTGGATCGTCAACAGCGCTCTCCAAATGGGAAATGCAAGGATTACCGGATGGTTGATTGCACTAGCGCCCCAGTTGATATTTTCACGCTTAACTCAGATGAAACAGAAAATACACCTCAGACTTCTCCCTGAACAGTCCTTAGACACGGTGCTGGCATGTAAATATAATGGTAAATTTTGTTTGTTTCAGTTTTTCTAAACAGGGAATATATGGAATTTCTGGGTCATAATTAGAGAGGTTGTAAATAATCTTGTGAAGGAGGGATGATAGATTGAAGCTGTTTGCTTCCCGGCTTGGGTTTTGACCTCATTTCTTGTTTTGTTTTTGTTGTGTATGTGTGGGTATGTATGTTTTATATAACTGAGATTGAATTATAAATCCTTTTTAAAACACAGCCATTATTTGTTTGTTTTCCCCTCTTAGATTTCTTTTTTCTTTTGTATTTTGGTTTATATGTTTACTACACAGAGAGGCATGTTTTGAAGTAAGCAAATGGATTGGGGGGCAATTGAAGAAATAGTGACCCCAACAAGCTCACCATTACTATGGCCGCCACCACCCGCTTCCACACACGATGTCTATTGGTTTTTAGTTCATTTTATACATATGGAATAACTTATTTTACTGTAGCATGTAAATTTTGTCAACTAATTTTTCTAACTCAAAAAATTCAGGGTTCGATTTTTAATTTTTAATTCTCAATTTAGGATTAATTGCGGGGAGACCTCTTAAACTACTACCAAGTATCATTTTGATCTCTTAAACTAAAAAAATGTATAATTAAACCCTTTTTAACTATCAATATTGGGATTTTAGGCAATTGTTTAAGTGGTTACGGAGAGTATACTTAGGTGCCAAGGTACCTGAAGTTTGAAGTTCAAGTCAATGGAAAATCGTTAATGCGTTGTAATATCAATATTGAATATAACCGTTAAGATTTTATTTATTATAAAATATCACTTTATCCCTTACCTGTCTATCGTAAAGATACTCCATGATACAACGGTATAAGGTGTGTGTGTGTGTGTGTGTGTGTGAAATTTTAGTAATTAAACATGTTTTGTTAATGCAGTTACAAAATGTTAATAATTTGAAGAGTCAGTTTACATATATTTTTTTAGCTTAAAAAATTAAAATGATATTTGACAATAATCTAAAAGGTGTCCTTCGTGTATCAAATACCACCTAACCCTATGGCTCAAAAACCCTAAAACCATGTCCTCCTGACAGAAGGATCAACAAAATGTTCTTTTTTCGCACTATTGTCAATTAGCCATGATGTATGGTATGGTTAATACACAAAATATATAGAGGGAAGAATAGGTAAAACAAGCTGTGGAATGTCAATAATGTTGCAATTACTATGATGGTCTTGTATGAATGGAGAACACCTCAATGCAGTTACTGAGGTGAAAGAATTCAAAAACTGTGTGCCAGTTCATTGAAGGGATTGAGAGTTAAAAAAAAGTAGCGGAAATCTTACCAAAAAAAATACAAATTGGACCATTCTAGAGACGAAAAATTATTGGTTGGTCTTGGGATGTCACGTGGTTATACCTCACACCAATCACAATTTACTATACTCATCATGTTTCTCAATCACCTAATACAAATTCGTAGGTCTCACCTCCTCCACCAATCATAACATCGGTGGGGCACCACGTGACGGTGTCCCAAAACCAACCAATTACTTCTCTCTAGAAACAGTAATCCAATCACATGGTATTATTCATGTGATATTTTCATTAAAATTTTATAGATGAGAGGACATTGATTCATATTTGTTATTGTTAAGTAGTTGAAAAATAAATGATAATTTATTTAATATGTTTTGTAGTATTTCATTTGTAAAGAATTCCCTATAAGAATGTCACATGTATCTTAGAATTACTTAATAAATTTTCATATATAGGTGCATTATTCATAAAAATAAGGGTGAATTACACTTTATACCTTCAAGTTTTAGTGTCTTTTTGCTTTGGCCTTTTAAATTTATTTCATTCCCACCTAATATTTCTAAATTCACTCATTTTATAATGTTCATTCAATTGCAGATAAAAAATACAACGTTAACAGTCACATAACATAATAACACCATTACCCGGTTTAATTCTTAAAGTTTTTAACCAATTTGGCTCTTAAGATTTATAATTTTCTCAATTTGTTCCAATAGCTAACTCTTATCCAAAATTGCACACATGGCATCCATGTTGCTCCCAACTCAAACCTTACATTCCATTTTCTCCCAAATATCTACTGAAATAGCAAGCGGATTTGAGAGAGAGATGTTCAATGTTGTCAATTTGAATAGATTGTGATAATAGATGCTAAATGGTGGTTTTGAGGTATTGGTGGTGTTAGTGAGGAGGTGAAGTAGAGTTGTGGATGATGATATTATTTAGTTGTTAATGATGGTAGTGAAGAGGGAGAGTTTTTGTGAAGAATTGAGTCTGAGAGTTAGAGTGCAAAATGGAAGAAGAAGAAAAGAGTGGGAAGTTTAGGAGTGGTATTGGGCCAATGGAGGGAGTTCATGGTTGGGTTCGGTGGAAGGAAGTGATAAGGAGGTAGTGGCTATAGGCATAGGTTTGAGTCTAAATTTGTATAATAGTGTATTATTATGTCATGTAGTGTTGTGAGATTGTTAATGTGTCATTTTTTAATTCAATTTTATATCAATGTTGATTGTTGAAAATAAATAAATAAAAATTGAAGACATTAAACATGGCTTCCAATGTGTTGATTTTGGTTCAAAATTAGATGAATTTTAGCTATTAGAGTAAACTAGAAAATTTAGAAACATTATTGGGGGCCAAGATGAGAAAATATTGAAATTTAAAAGGGGAAAATATAATTTATCTTAAAATTAAAATATATATATAAAAAAAAATTGTGAGTTGTCATTTTCATTGTAGAGAAACAGGTTAGAAGGGGGAGAGCGTGTTCCCGTGATTGGGACTATGGGTAAATCAATCAAACAATTCGAGCGTGATTTATGTTTGATTCGTTAAAAATTCATTAAAATTCAGTTTATTAAGCAAATAAGTTAACCTTAAACACAATTTTGAATTTATTAAAGATTTCAAGCTAAGGATTGTTTGAGATATTTTAAATAAGTGCACTTTTTTACTTTTTAGACTAAAAAATAGAGAAAAAAAATATGGTTATTTAAGATAATTTTTTAACTTTTTACAAAAAAAATGTGTATTAAAATATTATATAAAATAACAAAATTACTATATTACCCCCTATATATATAAATGCCTACTAACAATGATGGTACCGTCATGCATATGGTGGGCAGCTAGGACCAGATTGCCTACGGTGCTGTTCGGATTGGACGGTGTTGTTCGGCCCATGGAGGCCCACCACGGGTCCCGTTTTGATAATCAGAACCGTTAAATGTGTAGAACTCGTCGAACACTATGCTATTAGACAAAATCACCTTGATCGGATGTCGATAGCTATCTGATCGGATTAGTTTTTTATCCACCGTTACTTTGTACACCGTCCATTTTTTTATACAAAACTGATCTTATCATATAGTTATCAATATCCGATCAACGGGATTTTTTATAATCATATAGTATTCGACAAGTTCTACATATTAAACGGTTCCGATTATCAAAATGGGACCCATGGTGGGTTCCCACTGGCCCAACAGTACCCGTGACACCTCAGCCTATTTACATATATGTTCTGACAGCCCATCATTCCAATAATATTTAGAAATACTTATGTACAGATCCTAATAAGTGGACTTATTATCTAATAGGACCTATGAGAAAAATTTGTCATAAAAAAAGTTACTAATTGTAAATTTTAGCGATAATTTATAAAAATCATGACAAAAAGAAGTCACTAATTGTCAATTTTTGACGACATATATAAAAAATTGTCACAAAAAAAATATTTTTAGCGACAATTTTACCAAGACTTATTTTCAATAAGATTTTATGGGAATTAAGTCCAACCATTAAGACCTATTGATAATTTACCCTAATATTTATTCACATATATATACATATATGTTCTAACAGCGCCAGACATCACCATCACTGCCCTGCCAAAACTTGACTTGTACTTTTTTTTTTATAAAAAAATTATATATATTTTTTTGTGAATAGTGATAACTTTTTAACTTTTTTAATAACTTTTTATCTTTTTTCATGGATATCAAACCAGTCCTAAGCTTGAACAGTGAATTATTCGTTCGACTCATTAAAACTAAATAAAAATACCAAACTATTTGAGTTTGACTCGACTAAAACTTGTTTAAGATTGGCTTGAATACCATAATGAACCAAGTTTAAATAAATTTTGAAACTCATTAAAATTTTCAAATAAGACTTTAATAATAAATCGTTCAACTCGTTGGGTACATTTATCACTCCTAATTGGGACACTATAGTCACGGACGCATGCAATTGTTGTGCATTTTTTATGATTTTATTTTGGACCATTTTTTATAATTCAAAATTTTCCATTTTTTAAATCTATCAATTAAATTGCTCATGTAAATATTTAAATTGGCACAACCTAAGGATTTTTTTTTTTTATCAGCAAAGGTCAATTGTTAATTATTAGATTAACACTTATAAAAATTAGACTTTATATTCAGTGATTGCCTCCTAATTTAACTCTCCATTAAGAAAAATTGAACCCATAACTTTCTTCTGGGAAATTATTTAATAATCTCGGAATATCACGTGACCATATTTCAAGTCAATCACCAATTACTTAGCCCCCATGTTATTTCTCATCCCCAACATAAATCGTGAACCCCTATCCCTCTCTACCAATCAAAACCTTATAGAGCACCATGTGTTCATACTCCAAAAATACTGAATAATCACCCCTTCCATCTTGGGACTAAACCCTTAAAGTCATGATGGCCCAACTAAATTAGACCTAGTTGGTTAAATCCACACAATCTTTCTTTAGGAAAATTATTAAGGGTTAATTACACTAATAGTCCCTATAGTTTGGGACTTGTGTCACTTTGGTCCCTGACTTTTCAATTGTGACACATTTGACCCTGAATTTTGAATCTTGTTCCAAATAAGGACAATTGAAAATATTATTAGATTTTTCAAGGGTAAAATCGTCAATTTGATAAATATAAACTAATTTGACAAAAATAAATGTCAAAAAATATTTTTAATTTTTTTAAAATTATTTTTATCCACCAATGATAAAATTATGTAAAATTAATAAAAATTACATGATTAATTTTTTAAATTAATTTTACATGATCATCATCCAAACACATAATAAAAATTAATTTGGTAAAAAAAAATTAAATGTCTGAAAGATTTATCAATTTTACATAATTTTATTTTAGTAAGTAGAAATAATTTTTAAAAATTCAAAAATATATTGTTTGACATTTATTTTTGTCAAATTAGTTTATTTTATCAAATTGACAATTTTACCCTTGAAAAATCTAATTATATTCAATTGTCCTTATTTGAAACAAGATTCAAATTCAGGGTCAAATGTGTCACAATTGAAAAGTCAGGGACCAAAGTGACACAAGTCCCAAACTATAGGGACTATTTGTTGTAATTTGCCCAATTATTAATTTGTATGTTTAGGGTAACTGATAAAGTTTGCTTATGATGTTTTATAATATGACCTTTCATATTCGTCTTCATTTATGATTATAAATATCAAAATGACTTTATTTCTAAAATATAATTTAGCCTCACATGTAAAAGTGGCACTTCTTGTCTCTTTTTGTATAATGTTTATGATCTATTTTCTTTTATAATTTTTTCTTTTAATTATTACACTGTAATGTCCATTTTTATAAATCCAACATTGTTTATTTGTTGCAAACTATTTATCCAGCATCATTTATTTTTTCGCTTAAAAGACGTTGTTCCCATTTTTTTAATTTCAAAACAATGATTCAGAGTTTCTATTTTGATTTTTTGATTTCAAAATTGAGTGCGGCCATTTTTCTTCGATTGTTTGTAAAATCTATAAGTCAAGCATTTTTCTTCGATTTGCTTGTAAAATCTATAAGTAAGAAATTTTATTACATAAATAACACAAACATATTTTTTTCAAATAAAGTGTACATATTGAACAATCATGGAAAATCTATAAATTGTTCAACCAAATACAAGATTGGAGATTTGGACATACCTTAGTACTCCACAACTTGGACTTTCTATTAATTTTCTTATTAGTGCTTTAGCACCCCATTCATAAAAATCCAATACATACTCATGATGTTATTCACGCATTTTGATTTCAGAATAATGTTTGAGAGATATTGTCTCAACTTTTTAATTTTGCAAGGTTATTTGTAAGGTTTTTCTAATGATTAAAATGAATCGTATGAAATATGGTCTTAATATTAATTTCCTTACTAAAGACAAGCAATTTCTTTTAAGAAGGGCCAAATAAAAGCACTTACTTTTGTTTTTTTTTTTTTTTTAAAATGATGATACAGTTTGTTCCAGTGAATGGGTCGGGCAAGTCCAAGCTCCTCAATGCTCACGTCCAAATGATCAAGCCCACCGGATAACCTGCAAATGAGTCCAACGGGGAACGGGGTAGTCCCCCAGTGAACCCTCCGACGAACAAGTTAGAAGGAGGAGTAGGGCGTAGAGAGAAATTAGAGATAGAAAGCTTAACCTTCTTCTTGTCTTCAACGTTTACTTATATCCTTTGGTAATCATTTCGCTGTCCCTTCCGACCTGCCCTCCTCGTCGAAAGTCTATGCTGTAGCTTACCTTGTTCAGGGTAAGGGGGTTCTATTCCGACGGAGAGGTGTTGTCGTAATAAATGCTGTGATAGGCTGCATTAATGGTGATGTGCAGTGGCAATAACTTCGCAGATCTTTGTCTGCTGATGTGGCTCGTCCTTCACCTGCCATCTGCCTGAATGTCATTGGCTCTTTATGCCATGTTGGATTCCAGCTGTTCTGGACCTCACCAGCTGGGTTATGTATTGGGCTCCAAGTGATGGGCTTGGGTTGTTCATAGTGATTCATGGCCTTTATGGGCCTATACACGTCAATAGTCCCCCATTCCCGAGTGCAGCTTTAGTCCAGCGAAAGGAATACTAATGAAGAAGATGAGGGTGTTAGGGATTGGCAAGATGGAGGTCGACCGGCAGGTTGATCAAGAGGGTGAACCGACCGGGAGGTGGTCCGACCGTGCAGGGTGACCGAGTAGAAGGGCCGACCGCGTGGAGGGTCGACCGCGAATGTTGGCCGAGTGGGAAGGTCGACCACGAGGAGGGCCGACCGCGAAGGTTGGCCGAGTGGGAGGATCGACCACGAGGAGGGCCGACCGCAAAGAGGGCCGACCGCGAAGGTTGGCCGAGCGGGAGGGCCGACCATGAGGAGGGCCGACTGCGAAGGGTGAGGTGGAGGGGCGTGGGGCTCAAGAGGCGGCGTGTCACGTGGTGATTTGAAGTGGAAAAGACAGGGTAAGGGGAGAAGACAGTGGATCGTGGTCGTACACGTGGCAACATCCTGTGGGGGGGAGATTAGGCGTTGGATCAGAAATGAAACGATAGGTCATTATGGGTGTTGAAAAGACAGTTTTGGCAGATGATTTGAAAAGTTTTCAAACTGGCGAAAATTAATTGGGATCCTTGGAATACGGGCAAACCGTGGGCTTTTGGTATTATTCGATTCACCTACTTGTTTACGAAAAATCAAAATATTCCAAGTGTGAATTCCTTTGTTGCTCACGATACACCTCTACAACACTTTTTCAATTTCCTTGCACCTGTATCCGAAGCGATTCGCAGACATACCATAGAAATGGCCCAAGAAGAAACTGAATGTCAGTGTGGATCCACTTAGTGATGATGCGGTGGAGTTAGCGCAGCAATATAGGATGGAGAGGGTGGGGGAGTCGGTAGTACGATCCCATGGTTCTACCAGGATAGCAGCTCCAAAGCCAATCAGCCAGGCAGAACCAGATCACTGGCATACAAAGGCGGATAGATCAATGGTTACTGTAGCGGATTTGGAGACTATTCGCGAAAAATACCAGGTGCCTGCTAAAATAGAGTTATTGTTGCCGATGTCGACGGAGAGGCCATCCGATGCCAGGCCAGGGGAGTTTGCCCTTTATGAGGAAGCATTGAAGGGATGACTGAGGCTGCCCCTGCCGCAAGTGGTGGTAGATGTCCTGAATCGCTTAGAGATAGCGCCGGGCCAACTAATGCCCAATGCATGGAAGATCTTACTGTCCTGTGCAAGTGCGTGGCCGAAGGCGAACGAAAGGGCGGCCATGACAGTAGACGAATTCTTCGCATGTTACAAGGCCTCAGGGCAGCAAGAGACTTGGGTCACTCTGCAGGCAGCAGTAGCAGAGAAAGGGCTGGTGGCGGGGCTGCCGTCGTCGATCAAGGGGTGGAGACCACGGTGGTTCTATGTGTCTGCCAGTGGAGGGGTTGGAGTGCGCACCATTTGGAAAGTGCCTACCAAGTCTGTGGAGCCAAAGCTGGGAGCAGCAGCAGAGGAGAAGGTGAAGAGGGTAAAGGAATGGAGGGAGAAGGAAAGGGCCAGATGGGACGAGCTCGTTCAGCCGTCGGCTTTGTTTGAGGCAGGGTTGGGTCCACAGCCGAGCGGTGGGGACCTCGACCGAGCGGAGTTTGAGGCAAGGAGGAAGGCTTAAGAGGCAGAGGATCAGACCATCCTTGCAAAAGCCCAAAAATTCAAAGAGTCTCAGGCAGACCGACCGCCAAAGCCGGTTCCAAGGGAGAGGATCCGACCTCGCCCCAAACCCTTGGGGGAGAAAGACTTAGGTGAATTTGTGCCACGACCGCCCCCAATAGATCCTTTGAAGGAGAGGTCTTTGAAGGAGATGGAGGTGTTGGGCGTAGTGAAGAAGAAGAAGAGAGTGAGGAGGAGTGAAGAAGAGCCTGCCCAGAAGAGAAGGAGGGAAGTGAGGGCAGAAGAGACCAATATGGCCAAGGAGGCAGAGGGGGGAGAAGTGGAGGAGACCCCAGGAAGAGTAATTGCCCCAGCAGTGGTGGACATTGCGTCAGAGGTCATGGAAGTCGTTCCAGTAGTGGCGGCTATCGCCGCAGGGGTCGCGAGGGTCGCCCCTGAAGTGCAAGTCAAAGGTGGGGCAACTGGCCCTGAGCCAAGGAGGGAAGAACAGCCCCAAGGGGGTCCTGCACCCCAAGGAGGGGGAGTCAGTCTGACTACTGCGATCTAACACGCTCGGGCAGTGGCTGGGCGGCTAGAGGGAGAAGAAGGCCCAGCCAGGACAGGGGCAGATCGCCTTGTGGGGATTGTAGAAGAGGCAGCCTTGCGCTCAGCAGCCAGATTCAATGAGGCTGAACTGCTGAGGGGTTATGCTCCGCTCAAATGGAGGTAACCACCTTAGTAGGGGCTCTGCTGAGGAAGTCGGGGGCTGCAAAACTCAAGGCAGATGAGGCCAAGGCTCAACTTGCAAAGTTAAAGAAGGAGAGCGTAAACTGGGAGAGGGCCCAAGCTGAGCTGCAAACGGTCAAGTTGGAGTTGGAGAACGAACGCCGCCGAGTTGTGTCGCTCGAGTTCCAGTTGGCTGGCGAGCAGAGGAAGCTGGAGGAGGCCCAAAAAGCCTGCGCGGTCGCGGTCGAACGACATGAAAAGGCGATGTCCAGTAATGAAGAGCTGGTTAGGCAGAAAGATGAGGCAGACGTGAAGATTGACGGTCTGCAGAAGGAGTTGGAGGGTGAGCATACAAAGGCAGTGGAGGAGAGGGAGAGCCTTCAGAAAGAGTTGGACGCAGAGAGAGAGAAAGCTGCTGCTGAAAGGGCGACCCTGAAAAAGGAGTTGGAGGAAGAGAGGGCTAAGGCAGCCTCTGAAAGGACGGCTTACCTCGATCTGTGCGTTGCAGCAGTGGAGCAGTTCAAGGGGTCTGCTGAATTTCAGATGGCAGTTGATGCCGCGGTCGCCAGCAGTTTGGCTAGAGGAGGAGTCTAGGGGGCGGCCCATCGAGGACGACCGCTGGAGGCAGAACTGAGTCAGAAGTGATTGAGAGCTTCCAGCGGTCAGACTTTTATAAACACGAAATGGCTGAGTTCTGGGACAGTGGTTGGAAGATGTTCAAGCATAAAGCTGAGGAGCTGTTCCCAGACTTGGACCTGAGTAGTGTGAAAATCGACGATGACGATGTGGCCCAGACCCCCTGGATGAGGGTATTGAAGAAGAAGACCTTGTGTCCAACGAAGAGGAGTAACTGAAGAAGAAGAAGAAGAAGAAGAAGACCTTACACAGACATTGAGTGGTTATTTTTTGTTTTGTTTTGTTTGTTTGTTTTTTTTTTTTTTTTTTTGAATTGCTGTAATGAACTATGTACAAAGTTGTGAATAAATAAAATTTCAGTTGTGTTTTGCATTTGATTGTTGTTGCTTGTGCATCTGAAATGGATGAGAGTGGTGGCTTGTGTGTGGAGCTTGTGTATGAATCATTGTGAAGTGCAAAGTGGAGTTAAACTTGTAATAAAAACTGAATTTAGGAATTCCTCAAGATAGAGTGGGATTGAAGTTGTAATAAAAATGGAGTGCAGAGTAAAGTTAGGAACTCCTCAATGCAAAGTGAAATTAAACGTGTAATAAAAACTCAGTGCAGAGTATAGTTAGGAACTCCTCAATGTAACAAAATTATAAGTTTGTGTTTGGCACACTACTCAAGTAGGTTAGTGGTTTATGGGGTGAGGCTTGGCTTGTAAGGAAAGAGGCTGACTTGTAAGAGTTTGATTGAGAAGAAAATAACCTGACTTGTAAAGAAAACGTGTAAGAACGTCTTTGGAATTTGACTGAGCAAAGAGTGGTGTAAAGACTTGGAGCTGGAATTGTGACCAAGTGTGTCTACTAATTCCACAAGCATGAAGTTTGCATGGTTGGCCTTGACCGAGCCCTGCATGCGTGCTCAGTTGGGGCGAAGCTATGATTCACTGACGTGGTAAGTAACTCAGTCTGACCCTGAAATTGTGGCGCTCGGTCTTGGCGGAGGCTTGTTATGCTTAGGCTGGCTGAGGTTTGGTCTGGCCGAGTGCTTCATGCTCAGTCGGGCTGAGGCTTTTTGGCGCTCGGCCTGGCTGAGGCTTGTTGTGCTCAGTCTGGCTGAAGCTTTTAGTGTTCAGTCTGGCTGAGGCTTTTTGTGCTCAGTCTGGCTGAGGCTTTTGGCGCTCGGTCTGGCTGAGGCTTGTTGTGCTCAGTCTGGCTGAGGCTTTTGGTGCTCAGTCTGGCTGAGGCTTTTTGTGCTCAGTCTGGCTGAGGCTTGTTGTGCTTAGTCTGGCTGAGGCTTTTAGTGCTCAGTCTGGCTGAGGCTTTTGTGCTCAGTCTGGCTGAGGCTTTTGGCGCTCAGTCTGGCTGAGGCTTTTGTGCTCAGTCTGGCTGAGGCTTTTGGTGCTCAGTCTGGCGGAGGCTTTTGTGCTCAGTCTGGCTGAGGCTTTTGTGCTCAGTCTGGCTGAGGCTTTTGTGCTCAGTCTGGCTGAGGCTTTTGACGCTCAGTCTGGCTGAGGCTTTTAGTGCTCAGTCTGGCTGAGGCCGTTAATAAGTGCTGCAAATGAAAATGTTATTGAGACAACACACAGATAGCTGAGATACATAAAATTGTTGTCATGGACAGTGTAGTCCAGTCGATCAAAGTTTACATTATGCATCAAAAAGAAAATACAACAACTGAGCAATACAACAGTAGGAATTTATTGAAAGTAGCGCCTCAGGTGTTCAGCGTTCCAGGGGTGGGGGAGGTCTCGACCTTCCATGTCCTGAAGTCGGTAGGTGCCCGGACGTGGTCGGGCTTTCACAACGTAAGGTCCCTCCCATTTGGCTGCCAGTTTACCCTCAGTCGGATTTTTGGTGGCAAGAGTTGCTTCTCTCAAGACAAGGTCCCCTACAGCGAACTCCCTTGGTCGGACTTTGCGGTTGTAGTGTGTTCTCATTTTCTGTTGGTATGAGGCCAGTCTGACAGCAGTGGTTTCTCTGAGTTCTTCAATTAGGTCCAGGTCTGCCCGACGGAGCTCTTCCGTTAGTGCTGGATCTGGATGTAAAACCCTAGGGGTAGGCAGACCGACTTCCACCGGAATAACCGCCTCAGCGCCGTATGTTAAGCGGAAAGGGGTTTCCCCAGTGGGAGTCCGAGCTGTTTCGGTAAGCCCAGAGTACATTTGGTAGTTCCTCAGCCCAAAGTCCCTTAGCAGCTTCTAGCTTGGTTTTGACGATCTTCAGAAGAGAACGGTTGGTGACCTCAACTTGGCCATTGGCTTGGGGATGACCGGGGGAAGAGAAACATGGTTGAATTTGGAGGTCTGCACAGAACTTCCTGTACTTGGCGTTGTCGAATTGTTTGCCGTTGTCGGAGACGATGGCCTGGGGGATGCCAAACCTGCAAACGATCGACTGCCAGATGAACTTGGTTGTGTTCCGCTCGGTAATGGTGGCAAGGGGTTCTGCCTCTACCCACTTAGTGAAATAATCAATGGCGACAATGGCAAATTTGGTCTGGCCTCGGCCGGTGGGTAAAGGACCAATTAGGTCGATCCCCCATTTGGCGAACGGGTAGGGGCTGCAAAGTGTGATCAATTCAGTAGGAGGAGCATGGGGGATGTTGGCAAAACGCTGACACTTATCACATTTGAGCACGAAGTCAGTCGCATCTTGGTTGAGAGTAGGCCAGAAATATCCAGTGCGAAGTATCTTGTGGGCCAGGGACCTGCCGCCTGAGTGATTGTCGCAGATACCCTCATGAATTTCTTGCATCACATAGGTTGCTTGAGCCGGATTGAGGCACCGCAGATAGGGGCGTGAGAAACCACGTTTGTACAAAATGCCGCTGACGAGGATGTAATTGGACGACCGGGCCCTGACTTTGGCGGCTTGCTGTTGGTCGTCTGGAAGTTCCCCCGTTGTCAGAAATAGAAAGATGTCCGACGCCCAAGGGATGGGCTCATTTTGGAGGAATTGTATTTCGTGCTGGTCGGGGCAAATGGCGGGGTGGGATAGGTATTCGAGGCGGACACCACGGCTGAGGTCGGACTGGTCTGCGGAAGCCAACTGAGCCATCTCATCTGCCTTAGAGTTTTTCGCCCGAGGAATGTGCTTGATGTGGAAGGTATTGAAGAGGCGAACAAGGGAAGAATGCAATATCCCTGTAAGCCCGCATTGTGTCCTCCTTGGCATCGAATTCTCCCGTGATCTGTCCGATGAGCTGGGAGTCGCTGAACACTCGGATGTGGCTGACACCAATATCCCTGGCTAGGCGAAGACCTGCTATCAATGCCTCATATTCGGCCTCATTGTTACTGGCCTAAAAACAAGGAGAGAGCATTTGAAATAACCACCCTCAGGGCGGTGAGGATGAGGCCAGCCCCACTACCTTCCCTGCGGGATGATCCGTCGACGTTGAGAGTCCAAGAATGAGGGTCTTCTGGCTCGATGGGAGCTGTGGCTGGTGGGGTGGAGAGGCAGTGGTTGGGGTAAGATTAGTGAATTCCAGGATGAAATCGGCGATAGCCTGCCCCTTAATTGCTGTTCGAGGCCGGTAAGAAATGTCAAAATGGCTGAGTTCCACTGACCACTGCATGAGTCTGCCGGAAAGTTCTGGTTGCTGCATGACCTTCTTCAAGGGTTGGTCGGTGAGGACCACTATGGAGTGGGCTTGGAAGTAAGGACGGAGTCGTCTGGAGGTGGTGACCAAGGCCAAGGACAATTTTTCTAACAGTGGGTAGTTCTGCTCCGCTCCCTTGAGGGCCCGACTGATGTAGTAGACCGGTCGTTGGACAGAGCCGTCTTCCCTGATAAGAGCTGCACTGACAGCGGTGCTTGATACAGCTAAATAGAGGAAGAGGGGCTCGCCCGGGATTGCCTGTGAAAGGACAGGGGGTTGGCCATGCACTACTTCAACTGTTGAAAAGCCTCTTCGGATTCAGCCGTCCATTCAAAAGTTTGCTGAAGAACTTTGAAAAATGGTAGGCACTTATCCGTTGCGCGGGAAATGAAGCGTTTGAGGGCTGCAACTCGGCCAATGAGTCTTTGGACCTCCTTAACTGTTCTGGGTGACTGCATCTCGATCAAGGCCTTGATCTTTTTAGGGTTAGCTTCAATGCCCTGCTGACTGACCATAAAACCCAAAAACTTCCCAGATCCTACGCCAAAGGCGCACTTCTCTGGGTTGAGCTTCATTTGGTACTTGCGTAGGGTGGCGAAGGTCTCTCGCAGGTCGGTCAGATGATCAGTGGAGAGTTTGCTCTTGACTAGCATGTCGTCGACATATACTTCCATATTCCGACCTATCTGGTGATGGAAAACGGCATTGACCAACCGTTGGTAGGTGGCCCCAGCGTTCTTCAATCCGAATGGCATCACACGGTAGTGGTAGGTACCTCGGTCGGTAATGAAGGATGTATGTTCCCGATCGGACGGGTGCATCAGGATTTGGTTGTAACCAGAGAAAGCATCCATGAAGCTGAGCATTTGATGACCGGCCGTGGCGTCGACCAGCAGATCTATGCGGGGAAGAGGATAGCTGTCTTTGGGGCAAGCTCGGTTCAGGTCAGAGTAATCGACACAGAGTCGCCATTTGCCATTGTTCTTGCGGACTAGGACCACGTTTGACAACCATTTAGGGTAGTCCACGTTTTTGATGAATTGGGCCTCAAGGAGCTTGTCAACCTCTGCGGCTATAAGAGTATTGCGCTCCGGATGAAAGATGCGCTGCTTCTGGCGGTAGGGTCGGAAATGGGGTTCGATGCTGAGGCGGTGAGTTATGAAAGAGGGGTCAATGCCCGGCATGTCTGAATGGGTCCAGGCAAATACATCATTGTGCTCGATCAGAAGGGCGGCAAGGTCGGCCTTAGCTTGGGGGGATAGTTGGCTGCCGATCTTGGCAGTTTTCATTGGGTTGGTGGGATCGATGGGAATCTCAACGAGCTCCTCCACCGGTTCTCCTCTGACCAGCTCGTCCTCATCTCGGACGTCAAGTCCTTCAATGATCATGGCCTCCTTCAGCTTGACTTCCTTGAGTGAGGCGACATAACATTCCCTGGCTACGGTCTGCTCCCCCTTACTGTCCTGACGCCCAGGTCGATAGGGAACTTTATGGCGAGGTGGTAGGTTGAAGTGATAGCTTGGAAAGCGTTGAGGGCGGTGCGACCAAGGATGATGTTGTAGGCAGAGGGACAGTCGACCACAAGGAAAGTGAGCAACTTCGTAGTCTGCCGTGGGTATTCACCGATGGTGATGGGGAGATCGATGGAGCCGATGGAGGTCACCCGGTCGCCAGTGAAACCGACCAAAGGGGTTTGGAGGGGAGACAGACTGTCCTCCCCAATCTTGAGCTGGCGAAAGCAGTTGAGGAATATGATGTCTGAAGAACTGCCGTTGTCGATGAGAACCCGTCTGACCTTATAGTTGGAGAGGAGGGCAGAAATGACGAGGGTCATCATGAGGATAACGGATGCCTGTACAGTCGGCCGTGTGAAGGTGATGGGCTCTGTCCACTGCTTGGGCTGTTTGGAGGGTCGGTCTACCGTGGCAACTGCTTTGTCTGAGCCTTGCCTTATCTTTCTGAGTTCTGCCCTCTGAGCCGAGCGGGATGGTCCCCCACAAGCAAGGCCACCTGAAATGACTCGGATTTCACCAACTGGCGGAGGGGGATTACCTGGCGGCCGAGGCTGTTGTGGAGGGCGATCATGGCCTTGGTTAGGTTGGGCTGGCTGCCGGGGTGGGGTGCGCCGGCGGTTGTTTCTGAGGGGCTCGGTTCTTTGCCTCTGCTGTGGGCGGGTGTCCGTGAAGCGGCTGAGACGCCCTTGACGTATTAGGGTCTCGACCTGATCCTTGAGGTTGATGCAGTCATCAGTGTTATGGCCATGGTCCTGGTGGAAACGACAATATTTGGACTGGTCTTTCCGATTGGAAGGGGTCCGTGAAGGTAGGGGCCATTTGAGGGGGTAGTCCCGTTGGATCTGGTTGAGGACTTGTTCCATGGGAGAATTAAGAGGGGTGTACCGCTCGAACCGACCGGGCGGTCGGGCTGGTGCCGACCGGTCAGCGCGGGGGTCGGTCTGTATAGTGGGGTGTTTGGCTATTATACTGGGTGTTTTTGGGTTCTGAGTCTTTTCTCTTTTCCCTGGGGGTCAGGTTTTTAGCTATGAGATCCTGTCGGGCGGCTAGTGAATCTTCAGCATTCATGTATTTCTGGGCTTTAGAGAGTAGGGTTGCCATGGAGGCCGGGGGGTTTTTGGAGAGGGAGAAGAGGAAATCGGACGATCGTAGCCCGGCCATGAAAGCCGTGAGGATGACCTTGTCATCGTTTTCCGCTACTTGCAGGGCTTCGGTGTTGAAGCGGGTAACAAAACTGCGCAGCGACTCCCCCTCGGTCTGACGGATGTTGAGGAGTTGGGTTGCCGGGCGGCGTTGGCGCTGGGCTCCAATGAAATGGCTAAGGAAGGAGTCGCTGAGGTGCTGGAAAGTGGAGACAGAGTCTGCTGGTAACTAGCTGAACCACAGTCGAGCTGACCCCTTCAGTGTCACGGGGAAAGCCCGACACATGATCTCGTCAGGGAAGGCATGGAGGATCATGAGGGTTCGGTAGGTCTCCAGATGGTCGACTGGGTCCGTCGTACCGTCAAAAGAGTCAATGGTGGGCATCTTGAACTTGGCGGGCAGAGGTTTGTCCCGGATGGAGGCAACAAATGGTGAGTTTGCCGTGGTAGAGGGTTTATGCTGAATGTTCTGCATGACCCCTTGGAGTTGGAGCTTCATTGCTCGGAGTTCAGCGTCCCAGAGGGGAATGTTGTCACCACGGTCAGTCAATGGGGGCTGGACGCTGCTGGCTTCCCCTTCAGGGGCTGGTGCCACGACCGACGGGTGTGGGGGTGGAGGTGGTAGATTTATATGTGGGGGAGGGGGTTGCAAACCTTCCAAGTTGGGTGGATAGGGTTGCGGAACAGTATGGCTCGGGGCTCTTTCTTGGTTGGGCGGAATATCTGGAGGTGGTGGAGGAGGCATCGGAAGGTTTCTTTGGAGTAAAGCATTTATCAGGGCCTGGTTTTGCTCGGCCATGCGGTTAATGCTGTTGGTAAGCTCGAAAATACTGCGGTGGTTGTTTGGATTGGAGGTCGGCCTGATGGTGGCAGCATTATTGTGAGAAGCCATGGATCTAGTCGTGACCATACACTTTGATGGGTAGGAGGAAAAGGTTGTTGGGATAGGGTCTCCGGCGACAATGAGCACAATTGGCGCGCGGAGCAAAGACCTTCCCACAGATGGCGCCAACTGATGATACAGTTTGTTCCAGTGAATGGGTCGGACAGGTCCAAGCTCCTCAATGCCCACGTCCAAATGATCAAGCCCACCGGATAACCTGCAAACAAGTCCAACGGGAACGGGGTAGTCCCCAGTGAACCCTCCGACGAGCAAGTTAGAAGGAGGAGTAGGGTGTAGAGAGAATTAGAGATAGAAAGCTTAACCTTCTTCTTGTCTTCAACGTTTGCTTATATCCTTTGGTAATCATTTCGCTGTCCCTTCCGACCTGCCCTCCTCGCCGAAAGTCTATGCTGTAGCTTACCTTGTTCAGGGTAAGGGGTTCTGTTCCGACGGAGAGGTGTTGTCGTAATAAATGCTGTGATAGGCTGCATTAATGGTGATGTGCAGTGGCAATAACTTGCAGATCTTTGTCTGCTGATGTGGCTCGTCCTTACCTGCCATCTGCCTGAATGTCATTGGCTCTTTATGCCATGTTGGATTCCAGCTGTTCTGGACCTCACCAGCTGGGTTATGTATTGGGCTCCAAGTGATGGACTTGGGTTGTTCATAGTGATTTATGGCCTTTATGGGCCTATACACGTCAAAAAACAAGGAGTTGATTTTATAGAGGAATTTAATTTTTAGTGTACTACTTTTTAAAATTGATGGGGCTATAAATACCAATTAGTAATGGAGCTATAAATATCAATTAGTCAGGGAGGGTATTTTGAGAATAAAAAAAAAGTAAAAAACATTCTATGGTATTCTTAATTTATTAAATATGTAAAAAAAAGTAAAAAAATAATGTGACTTAAATAAATAATAAGCCAATAAATTAATTTTTTTGACCTTTTCAAAACAGGCCGTTAACAGTTTACAGCAAACATGTTCTTGTATTGGGATAAAACTAGGAAAATGGTTGGTAGCTCAAAAACTGTGGCTCAAATTGGCTCAAATTGCCAGTTTTAGTAACTTGTTTTTTTTTTTTTTTTTTTTTTTTTACCTAATAGGGAAATTTGAGCCACAATTTGAGCCAAATATTTGAGCTCCCTAGCAATATACTAGATGGAAACAATTATTGCTTGGAGAATAATGACTTATGTTTGATGTTTAGATTATGAATAATATTTTTGTAATCATGTTATAAATGATGATAAATTTCAAAAATTTGTGATTTCAAATTAAATTGAACTACATTTTATTAATTTGATTCCAATTTTTTTTTTTATTTGATTTAGTTCGAAATTTTATAAATCCTGTCGAATCAAATCCAGCCATACTCTCCCTTAATCGATTATAGAAATAATCCTTGTATGCAGAGTTAGACCCGTTTTGGCTTCGGCGAAAAAAGCTTTTTTTTTTTTTTCATTAAATGAATTATAAATCAATAAATCAAATTAACAAAAATTTAGATGGAGAGGATCAAATCAAAACTAAACTTAAAGCATGGGAATCAAATTATTCAAATTGAAATTATATGAATTAAAATAAAATTTGAGTCAAACTATATAAGTAAAAAGTAGTATAATTAATTCATAATTTTATTATATTTATCTTTAAAAAATAAATAATTTATTTTTAAAATTATAATTATTGTTCATTATTTTGAAAACAAATATAATAAAATTATAAGGTAAATTACAAATAACACTCCCTGAGATTTGATTAAGGCCCCGTTTGGGATACTTGTTTGGGCTATTTTAGCCATATGAGACAAAATAGGCTATTTTAGCCATATAAGACAAAATATTACATCTAAACCATAATTATTTTATTTTTTCTCTCACAAAAATCAAAAAAGCTTATCCCAAACGAGGTTTTTTAGCTATAAGCTAAAAGAACGCTGATTTATACCCCCAGTGGGGTCGCGCCCCCAGTGAGGTGGCGCGCCCCCACTGGCTGCCCACCAAAAAAAAAAAAAAAACTGTTTTTTTGGCCAACCCCGGGGTGACACCTCACTGGGGGTCACCCCCAGCTGGGGGTATAATGAATTCCGCAAGCTAAAATAGCCAAAAAAACAACCCATATCCCAAACGAATCCTAAAATACGAATCACCCCTTATGGTTCTAGAAATTACATTACACCCCTTAAAGTTTTTAATTTCATAACAAATTGTTCCTTTTATTAATAAATCATGAAATCAATTAACAGTTTTTAATAATATTATAAATATATTTCAATTAACAATATAAATAATTTTTTTATTGTATAGGACAGCAATTATGAATTTTATTTTTTCAATTAATTCTGTTAAATAAAAAATTATGATACGGGAATATTTATAATTTTTCAAATCACAGAATATAGCAATTCCGGTTTTGACCCGTCACTTGTTGTATTCCAGACTCGGGTTTGTATGGTTTTGAATGGTGATTCATATCTTGTTTCTCTTGTCTCCCCTCTATTTTTGTTATTGAATTGTAGTTGTGCGTTTAGAATAGGTTTGTTACTTGTTTTTCCAAACTTTTATTACCCAGATTTTTGCTTCTCCGCTCAAGCAGCCATTCTTGCGCTCGAGCGGGCTTTGTAATCTTTGCTCCTCCACTCGATCGGCACTTCTCGCGCTTGAGCGGACTTTGCGAACTCTCAGTACTTTGCAGGTCTGCAAAACTACTGGGAGAGTGTTTTCTACGCTCGAGCGGCGTTTCCTACGCTTGAGCGAGTAGGCGCTCGAGCGGCCTTTCCTGTGCTCGAGCTTTGGTTTGTTGTCTGCAAAACTTCTGAATGTGTGTTTTCTACACTCGAACGGCGAATTCTTGTGTTCAAGCGGTGAGCGTTAGTTCTGTCTTGGTGCTCGAGTGGCCTTTATTGCGCTTGAGCGGAACAATTTTTTTGTGTTTGATGCTTGAGCATCAATTCTTCTGCTCGAGCGGACTGTACGTATATCAGATCACGAAAGTGACATTTTATATCACTTTTTCATTCTTCTCTCCCTCTAAAACTTTCCAAAAACTTAGATCTTGACTCTCTTTCTCTAAAAATACTCTCTCTTTCTCTCTCTACATCTTGGCCTATATCCTTTGGGTTCTCTACCCTAGTGTCTTTGAGAAAAGGTTATAGCATTCCAAGAGCTTCGTTTTGATCCAATTGGAATTTGGTCACGGCGTGGTTGAGGGTTCTACTTTGCTTTGCTTGGTCTTCTCTTCTTAAAGTAGGAATTTTATACACTTTAATATGGTTTTTAACTTAGTTATTTGCCTTTGTGTGACAATGGTGAGATTTGGGGGTAATGTGAACAAACCTAGGGTTTGGATGTAAAATGGAAAGAGGGGTTTTGGTGAATGAGAGGTAAATGATTGTGGAGTTTGAAAATGATGTTGTTTGGTATCAAAATTGTTGATTTTGATACTTGGTTGAGACTTGGGAAGAGAGAGAGTTTGCCCTAAAATGATTATGATATTTATTTTTTATAAATAAATGAAATTGGTGTTGTAAATATGAAATTGGACGAGTATTGAAATACATGGTGGAATTAAGTAGATGATGTGAAAACCCACATTTTATTATTCTTAGAAGAAAATAAATAAATAAATAAATAATAACAATAATAATTTTGTGGTTGTTTAATATTTGTTATTTATAAATTATTTTATTAAGGATTTATTTTAGAATTAGAAAGTTAACGTCCAGATAGCCTAAGGAGGTGGAATTGATAAGTTAAATCAGTTTAATTTTAAGTATTAGACCCTATGAAAGTGTAATTAAATATTTGATTCAGTTTAATAAAACTAAGGTTTGATTAATTAGATCCTAATTGGAGTTGATTAAGTCATGAGGATTGGGAATTTTGGTTATTATAAATTTAATTTAATTAGGATGTGCCCAATTTGAATATATAAATTAATTGACGGAAATTTGGAGTCCGATCAGAAATTGAAGGCCTAAATGATTTGGGAAATCAAAATTGATGATGGCAATAAGTTCGATTTATTATTTGGAGCCTTTTGGGAGTCTGATTAAAAATCTGATTTGTACCGATTAAATTTAAATATAATTAATTGGACCCTAATGGAAGTCAATTGGACTAATTAAATTATATGGGATTTGAGATTAGTTACAATTAACTAATTTTATGCTAATCAAAATTTATTAAGATTAAGTGGTGTCTAATTAAACTAATTCTAGACAAAATTTAATTATGGACTAAATTAGAATTGAAGGCATAAGTGGGTTTGGGTGTATTGAGAAATCTATGTATGGGTGTGTGCATGTGAGTGATGTGCTGGAATTCAATAAAAGAGTGCACGTGTGCTTGTGAGGTGTCAAGAGGTATAGTGTATGTTGGTATATCTATGCTAGTGAACACTAAAATATTCATTTGGGCTCAAAACACTTTGTAAAGAAAGAATGAGAGAGAGAGCACCGAAGGAGAGAGAGGAAGTGAGAAATAGAGAGAGTTCAAATCAGCTCCTACTTGCTGGAAATAGGGAAGAAAAACTAAGGAAAAATATGGAAAAAAGGAAAGAAAAGAAAGAAGACTCAAGAATTTGTGACAAGGTTCAATCATTCAACAACTCTAAGTAAGATTTTTAACTCTAATCTTGTAGTAAATCCTTCCTTACATCACAAATCATGTAATTAATAGGAATTAACAAGAAGACCAAGAAATCTTGAGTTACGCTTTAAGATCATGGATATATATTTGGAAATTAAATAGTAAGAGTTTGATTTATTTTTATTCTTCACAAATTAAAACCCATCCTTGCATGCATGTGGATGATCATGGAAAATAAACTAGAAATTAAATATTTTAAGCTTGATTTGTGTTTTCCTCATGAATTTGGGCTTCATCTTTACATGCATCAATGGAATTTTATGAGATTTGAAGAATTAATTTCATGTTGGGTATAAGAAGAACAAGTAGAGATTATTGAAGATGTTTTTGGTCCCTTAAATCTGCCAGGAAGTTGTACGAATTTTTAGACAATTTTATACTCAAAATTTGAAGATGATTTCTTCTACAAATTTTTTGATAATGATGTCTAGTTCATCCACAAACTTTTTCAACAATTATTGAGTTTTGTACGAATTTATACAGATTTTTAACCAAATCTGGAGCCATAGACAGATTTTATTATGTGTTTGAAAAATCATTAAAAATTTTATATTAAACCAAATCTGATAATTTCTAAGAAAAAAATGAAATTTGAGAAGTCTAGTTTCATAATAAATTTTTAGATCATGGAATTAATTTATAAATTTAAGTATGGAATCAATTTAAGAAAATGTGATAAATCTGTGTCATAAACACTCTTGGAATTTTTAAGAATTATTTATAACTTATTTTTGGAAAATGCTTTCTGAAAAATGACAATAACATGTTTATTGAGTATTCTGTAGATTTATATGAATTTTAGAGTTGTATAAGTAATTTATTTATAATTGTATTTGCAAGACATACATTCTGAAAATTTCTGGACATATTTAAGATCATCACTTCAATTATTTATTTGGGTAAAAATCAGTTATTGTGTTGGCCTAATTCATCAAATATTGTAAATTAGTAATCCATATATGGGTGTATTGTTTTAGTTAATATTGTGCTAGTCTAATCTTGTAGATTAAAAGTCCATGCATGTGTGTAATTATAAATTATTTCTATTCTTTGGGTATCTAAATTATTATTTCATACCATGGTTTAAATAAATTGTTTATTTAAATTTTGTACAATTGTTTATTATTGTGTGACATGTGTAATATTTTATGTTCAGATTTTAATGAGTTGGTATAACATTATTTGTAATTAAAAATTTGAAATTTATTTGTGATTAATATCAAAATTAATTGAAATGGTTAGCGGCTTACACAAAGTTAACAATTGACGGTTAATACCAGTTGTTCAGGGTGAGTCTTGGTTTTAAAGAGTGTATGAAATTAAGGGTTGACGGTCAATACCGGTTGTTCAGGGTGAGCCCTGGTTTTGAGAATTCTCACGTAAATTGTGTTGCGAAACTCTAAGATGGCACGGGACTTATTTGAACCCTTTTCGGTATTCGGTTTTGGAATAAGGGTGGATGTGTAGGTGGCACACAGGGAGGTTACGTACCCCTGGCAGACCGTTTCCTTGGGGCAGACCGTGATGTCACGACTCGGGTATGTAACCCCGGTGCGTGGGCATCATTGGTAGTTACTGTAGGTAACATTTAAATATTTGACCAAGGGAGGGTTTCAAATTAACCGTTGCCATGCTTAGTGGTTGGTAAGCTAAATCTCTTTGGTGAGATTTCGAGTGTCACCTAATTTATTAAAATCTAACTATTGTAATTTATGTTTACAATTATATTGTTATCTCATGTTTAGAAGCTCATTATTTTTCTCTTAAAATGAATGGTAGGTTGGTTATGTTTTCTTACTGTGTTGCAAAACTCATGGCATATATTTTTGTTGCCCTGGCGTTTTATGCCAGGTTTTATGTTCGGATTCTAATGAGTGGGCATTTTTCTTATGATGAAATACTGCCTCTGTTTGTCATTCTATTTATTTATTATCTATTGTTATTATTTCAACTGATGGCATTCCTATTATGCTTATTAAATGCTACCTGTCATTCTGTTACTACACATTGTTCATTGTGGGTATTATTATTGGGGTGGGTATTTCGGGTTGTAGTATCTTATTGAGCTCGTCGCTCATTGGCATCCTCGTTGCCCTGGCGTTTCATGCCAGGTACCGAAGAAACCGAAGGAAACACCGAGGTGTTGAAAGGCAACATTCAGCCCTGATTAGCTTGAAGCGTGTCAAAGTTCCATGAACCATCTTTCTGGGTTTTCTAGTTTTTCTCTACTGGAGTTGTAATTGAAGAACTTTTAGTTTTGGTGTTGTAATTAATGGATGATGGTAAATTTGGTGGCAACATTGATGAGGATTCTTAATTAAGAAAATTGATTTTAAGTTTCAAACCTTTTTATGATGTCCAAATTTTGGGGCGTCGCAGATGATACGTCTCATCTTTGGAAATTTTAAATAGATTATATGTCTTGAGATTGTATATCTGTTTAGAAATAAATATATTGGACTATCGGTGGATGATAACTATGATTGTTATAGAAATTGCATAAGAATTAGGTGAATTAAAACTAATCCATGGTTGGTTATCATTGAATATGATCATGTTGTAAATACATTGTATATGTATGATTGTTTGGGTGAAAAAAGGGGATGTACTCCATATATGATTATGTGTTTAAATACATTACATATGTATGATTGTTTGAGAGGAAAAGGGGGATGTACTTCACTGTTTGGGAGGAGAAAGGGGATGGACTCCATTATAATTAATTTGGGCGGAGTGTCCTGGGTGAAAGTCCCGAAATTTATACATGAGTGTCGATCCCGCGGACGAATTTTTCGTAAAATGACAGATTTAAGTGTTTGTGTGTTAATGGTGTGATTGTAGAACCATTGAGTTGTAGTCTCATTTGGGTTATTGAAAAATAATGGAATTGACTCATGCATTGAAATGAATTGAAGGAGAATGAAATGAAATATCGATTTGGTATTCTATGACTATATAAAAATGTGAATGTTTTATCCCTAGCATTGTATGTGCACATTGCACTTATATCTTCGTTAAATCTCATATATTGTATTAGATTATTCCTACTAGACTGTGGCTCACCCTATTTTGAGAAAAACATTTTCAGGTATTGATGGCATGCCTCTACCAAGGCAATAGCATTGGAGGGACTTTTGGGAAGTAAAAGCTTCTTTGTTTTGTTTCACTTTTTGTATAGCCTAGGGCTTAAATTGTATGAGTTAGTCTCACTTTTGTTATAACCAAGCCAAGACTTGGAAAGGTATAAGCCTAAAGGGCATTTATTTATGCTAAACTCTTTTGTACTATTAATATTATGAAATGAAAGAATTTTACACTCTGATTCTATAGCAAACCCGGTTCTTTCTCATTTGGTTATAGTATCCGGACTTAGTTCCGTGGATTCCAGTTGTTGTTTTGAACTTGTTTCTGTCCTTCAATTCTTTAAATTTGAGTTATAGAATGTTTTGGACTTGTTTGTTCCAGGTTGGTTGTGTTGGAAACCAGGAGTAGCTGTCCAGAGTTTTGGATCCTCGCTCGAGGGAGGAGTTGGTCGCTCGAGCGAGCTTCTGTCTTTTGTTCTTCGCTCGATCCAGGGTTTGGTCGCTCGAGCGAGAGGGTTGTTTTTGTGTCTGGTGGCTCGAGCCAGGGTTTCTTCGCTCGAGCGAGAGATTGCGTCTAGTATAGACCTGAGAGCAGTGTTTCTTCACTCGAGCGAGCTTTTCTTCGCTCGAGCGAGGTTTTCTTGTGTCTTGTCGCTCGAGCGACCAAGTCTTCGCTCGAGCGAGCCTATCCAGTTTAAATAGGCAGCAGCGGGTTTTTAATCAGTTTTTCATCCTCTTTTTGATTCCAAACCCTAGTTTCGAGTTCTCTCTTTCTCTACTCACCTTCTCTCTTAGGTTTGATCTCTTAGGGGTGTGTTTCTACCCTAGTTGCTTTGTTAATAAGAGAGTGTGAGTCGAGGGCTTCAGTTTAATCTGAACTTTTGGTGGTTTGGAGCACTTTGGAGTTGGGGCTTCATCTGCGTATTCTTCATTCGGGTTAATTTCTTTGAGGTAGGGATTCTCCTTGTTCTCTTTTCAATACTTCGTCTATAGATAGACATGTGGTTATTTTGTATTGCATGAAAATTGTATCATGTTGGTTTTATTTGAAAATCATGGGGTAAACCTAGGGTTGGTTGTGTTAAGTTTGGGTTTGGCTTCATTAGTTGTTGTCTTGGCTAATTAGAATATAAATTAGCATGTTGTAGTTAAATGAAGAAAAAACCCTAAATTATGTTTTGATTTGGTAAATTAAAATGGGGGTTTGTTGATTAATGCATATGAATCTCTTTGATTAAAATGAGTTGGGTAAGGGTGTTAATGCCTAAAGGATTAATCATAGCTTTGGAATTGGTTTTATGGAAACAAGAATAGTGGAGTTGGTTTTGTGATAACAAAAAGGAAATGGGATTGTTTCTGTGAAAATGAGAAATGTGTTTTCGAAATAAGTTTGAGAATTGGGTTGTTGTATCTTGAGTGTTGAATACACGTTTAGAAGTTGTATTTTTAACTACCATATTAATGTTATTGTTTGGTTTGTGAATCATGATAATTGAGTCTTCAATAGATGTACTAATTATATGCATCTAGAGGTTTTGTCCTTGGTCATCGGTGGAGGATGACACGGTTGTGTAGAATGGTCGGGTTTGCATTGTGTCATTGATTAATTGAACATCATATGTGATGAAGTGTTAGACACATTATGTATTTGTATGTTTGCTCGGGAGGAGTTAGTTATGTGTTCATCTACTTTAACACATTGCTGTCATCTTGATAGTTTATGTATCTGCATTATACATGTTGGATATGCCTTGTTGCATGGTTGTTGTTGGCATTATATGCCGCGCTTATAATCAGAGGTACCGTTACCTTCCAGCTAGCGCCTGGAGAACTGTATGCGCTGATAATCTAAGGTACCACACCCTTCCAGCTAGCGCCTGGTAAAATGGTATGTTGTTGTTGTTGTTATTGTTTCAGTGTATCTGGGAACATTGTGGATTGTGTTGGTTACAGTTTTGGAGGGCCGAGGTGCCTCATTGGTTTATCTTATGCATATAGTTGAGTTGTTAACTCCCTTTATAAAGGTATGCATGTATAGTTATGATAGATTTGGGATTGAACCGAAATGGCTTTTGTCTTTTGGAAGTGTAAAGAAACTCAAACATTTTAGAAATATGTTTTGAAAAGATACATCTGTGTATGTGTGGAAAATGGAAGAGAGTAATGGGCTTAGTGAATCTATTTTCCTAAGTAATTGTTAATGTTATCAAAGATTGGAAATGGGGGTTAATGAAAGGAAAAAGGAAAGATGTATCGCTTATAGCGTTGAATGAAATGGTTGTTTTCAAGAAAAGTTTATATATATATATATTTTGTATAAACTGTCACATTACTATTCTAGTACGAGAATGAGTGTTCATGATCATAGCTATCTGTAATGTTGTTATTGTTGAGGAACATGTTGAGATCCCTACTGGACTATATGTTCATCCCACGTTGTTGAATTTTTTCAGGTATTTAGCAGGATGTGCTACAAGATTTGGGATCTTCTTATTTGTTGGCCACGGGGCCTCTTTGTTGTAGGCTGAATGCCACATATGTATAAAGGGTTGTACCCTTCATTTGATTATTTATTGTTGTAAGCCTGAGGGCAATTCATTTAGAATGCTCATGTTGTATTTAAATTTTCATTTGAATGAGAGAGCTGTTGTTCATTACTTCTAATTGAACATTTGAGTTTAGTTCCGCATGTTATCTCTGAAATTGAATTAAGTTAAGGAACTGGGTAATGACTTCGAGTAATAAAAAGTGGGGCGTGACAACTTGGTATCAGAGCTACCGGGTTTGAATACCTTGAGCTCGTGGGAAGTGGTTTTTACCACAGTGGGTTTACTACGTGTAGTGAGGACGTTGCATATAGTTAACATGAAAGTTAGGACTTATGTGTTGCATTTATGTGAGCATGGGATTTAGTCTCTGGGATAGTATTCATAGCCGGTGAACTTGCTTTGAAGTCCTTTTGGAAACGCGCCTGATCAACGTGGTTTCTGATAGGAAATCCTTGAGAGTTCCGGGATGAGTGGCTATCTTTGTGGACTTGATTCGATTATGTGTTTACATGTTTAAATGTTTATATGTAATAGAGATGTATATTTTATGACTAAGTGTGTCTTGTGACTTAGTGGTGGTAGTGTGTGCCTCGGAGAAGGCTATTGTGGTTGGCACTAAGTGTATTTTACTTTTGTGCTTTATAGGATGTCTACACGAGGAAGTAGAGGACGGTCAAATAGTAGAAGTGTCGGTAGGGGCACAGCAGTTCCTTTAGCACCCGCCGTTGCAACATCGGCTGTCGGCGAGGATGTCACACGTGAGATTGTGAGGGCAGTGCAAGACGCCCTAGTTCGTACTGAGGGCGGCAGGGCATGCTCTCAAACTTACTAAGGAGTTTTTCCGTTCCGGCCCACCAGAGTTTGTGGGGGAGGCTAAACCGTTGGAGGCAGAGAGTTGGTTAGAGCAGATTACCAAGACTCTTGATATGCTCAGAGTCGAAAATGAGGAGTTGAGGGTCTCTTTGGCAACTTTTCAGTTGAAGGGTGATGCGAGTTATTGGTGGAAGTATGCTAAGAATACTGTAGATAGCACGTGGGTTGCTTTTACCGGGGCCTTTTTGGCCAAGTATTTCCCTCCTTCCGCTCGGGAAAGGTTGAGGGATCAGTTTTTGGAGTTGCGTCAGGATGATACTCCTGTGGCACAGTTTGAGATGCGGTTTACTAGTTTGTCGAGGTTTGCTCCAGAGTTGGTGGCGACAGAGGAGCGTCGTTGCTACGAGTTTGAAAAGCGGCTGTGTTCTGATATTCGGGAGAAGGTAGCTGGATCCTTTTGGAAGGATTATTATAATTTAGTCGAGGCAGCGGCCCATGTGGAGGCCATGGTTGCAAGTGATGATAGGGTTAAGGAGGAGACCATCTCGGTAAGTCCTACGGTTCCTAAGCACTCTAGGCTCAGTAAGGGGTGGAGGCGGAAACATGCTCAGTCAAGGGCTGATTCCTTTTCCTCGCCAGGGGTTTCGGATCCTTCTGTTGGGGGTTCTGGGGAGGTGCAGGTTTCAGACCAGTCTCAGAGTAGAGGGTCTGGTGGTTGTTTTGTTTGTGGCCAGCTGGGCCATGGTAGACGTTCTTGTCCTTTGCGTGCAAATTCTTCGGGGGTATTAAAACCTAGTCAGACTCAGTCGTACCCGTCCAGTCGGGGGCGTTATCGGTACCAGAAACGGGCAGGTCAGGCTTCGGGAGCCTCGCGAGGGGCGACTTATTAGTTAGCCCTACAGTGTTACCCCGGAGAGGGACTTTTTGTAATGTTGGCCGGTGGTGTATCATGTTTATTGCTTTTGTTGTTGACCGGTGTACTGTTGGATGCTGAGGCACCATGTTTATGTATCGCATATGTGTGCATAATATTGTTTGTTTAATCCTCATGTATTGGGGAGTATGTATGAAATTTCGAACCCTCTATTTTATGTATTGAGAAGTTGTTAATGGGATCAATGATCCTAGTGTTATTGCTTGCTGGGTACTGTATATTGAGATAGTCTTGTGGCGGCCTGTGGGCCTTGTTCACTTTTTGAGATTATTTGTTGAGAACGGGAATGGTACCTGTATGTTAGTTCATGTTTTGGGCTTTGCTAGTTAGTGAGTCTGTGGTGACCCCATCGGTTGTATAGGGGTAGTGTTTGTTTTGTAGTTGGTTATCAATTGTGGGGTATGGTTTGTGAGTGGATGCAGGCAGCATTCTTTAGAGGAAGAATAGTTTGTGTTCTAGAGTAACGAGAACAGCATTGGTCAAAATTGTCCTTCGTGATTGGGTTGTTGTGATTGAGGTTGACCATATCGGTCCTCGGTCGAGGAGATGAGCAGGCTTGCTATGTAGCTATGGGAGGGAAATGGTGATACCCTTAGACGCAGTGTTGATGCGGTTTAATTTGAGGAGATCCGGTGAGATTCCAAAATTGGGGATTGGTGTAGAGAACTCCATGTTAGGGGTTAGTAATTTGAGTGGCACATCAGTGTGTGGATTACTGAGTGTGGAGTTAGTTGAGTTGATTAGTCAGCTTATTGGTATTGTGTTTTGGGTGGACATCGGTCACCTTGAGGTTAGTCTCGTTTGTTGTAGACTTTGTGTGTTGATTAGGGAAAACTGAAACTAATCATCCGGGTTGTGTTATTAAATATGACGATTATAGTAATACAGCAAATATGTGTATTGAATGATCATTGTAAATGATTGGATTTTTTTTATATACATTATGTGTATATATATTGTTTGGGAGGAGATAGGGGATGGACTCCGATGATACAGCACCAAAATGTGTATCCATTGAAAGATTGTAATAGCTCATATGCTTATTTATTGTGAAGTGAAAAATGTTTTATATGAGTTACTATCTCATATAATTGTTTGGCCAGGTTCTGAGCCAGGTGTATGTTATCAAATTGGTTAAGTAAAAGGAGGCGAGATGAAATTGCAAAACCATGAATTTCTTATGCCTTATGTGTTGATAGTATCGTTGTTATTTCTATTAACTATCATTATAGAAATGTTATGCTTCGTGTTGGTTTTGGTATCACTGTAAGAGTGACGGATATTGTTGGTGTTATGTTAAAAGGATTTGGAAAACAAAAAAAAAAAATTTCCTAGTGTTTGGGCCACCTAAGGGTGTTGTTGAGAAATTGATTTAATTCAAGGGTTTTGAGAAATTCCAAATGAATCTTTTTGGTAAATAAACTGTGGATGATTTTTGTGTTTTGGATAACACCGTATTTGTGAAAAATATTTACAAAACTGTTGAGTTTCGCATGGAAAATGAAGGATTTATTTTGGAATGTTAACATTGAAAATTTGACTATCTTTGAGAAATGTCTCTTGAACAAGAAAATGTTTTCTTATTATTTACTCATAAGATTTGCTTGGGTTGACTTTTGGGAATCTTGCTATTGAGTAGTGACTTAGCTTGAAGCGCTAGTCAGTGGTTGGTAATTGTTTCAGGAAAGGTTTGGTTTGTTAAGGTTTTCGCACCTAAGTGTTGTCGTGTGGAACGTATTCCCTTAGTGAGTCTCTGCCTTGGTTAGAGTGGCTTGACGGTTTGTAGTGAGAGCGGTTTCACTCCTAGTATTGGGGGGTGGGTGTTGGTGTTGTGTAATCAGTTGGCCTTGTGTTTTTGGCGCATCCTTAATTTCGGGGACGAAATTCTTTAAGGGGGGAAGGTTATAGCGAACCCGGTTCTTTCTCCTTTGGTTATAGTATCCGGACTTAGTTCCGTGGATTCCAGTTGTTGTTTTGAACTTGTTTCTGTCCTTCAATTCTTTAAATTTGAGTTATAGAATGTTTTGGACTTGTTTGTTCCAGGTTGGTTGTGTTGGAAACCAGGAGTAGCTGTCCAGAGTTTTGGATCCTCGCTCGAGCGAGGAGTTGGTCGCTCGAGCGAGCTTCTGTCTTTTGTTCTTCGCTCGAGCCAGGGTTTGGTCGCTCGAGCGAGAGGGTTGTTTTTGTGTCTGGTGGCTCGAGCCAGGGTTTCTTCGCTCGAGCGAGAGATTGCGTCTAGTATAGACCTGAGAGCAGTGTTTCTTCGCTCGAGCGAGCTTTTCTTCGCTCGAGCGAGGTTTTCTTGTGTCTGGTCGCTCGAGCGACCAAGTCTTCGCTCGAGCGAGCCTGTCCAGTTTAAATAGGCAGCAGCGGGTTTTTAATCAGTTTTTCATCCTCTTTTTGATTCCAAACCCTAGTTTCGAGTTCTCTCTTTCTCTACTCACCTTCTCTCTTAGGTTTGATCTCTTAGGGGTGTGTTTCTACCCTAGTTGCTTTGTTAATAAGAGAGTGTGAGTCGAGGGCTTCAGTTTAATCTGAACTTTTGGTGGTTTGGAGCACTTTGGAGTTGGGGCTTCATCTGCGTATTCTTCATTCGGGTTAATTTCTTTGAGGTAGGGATTCTCCTTGTTCTCTTTTCAATACTTCGTCTATAGATAGACATGTGGTTATTTTGTATTGCATGAAAATTGTATCATGTTGGTTTTATTTGAAAATCATGGGGTAAACCTAGGGTTGGTTGTGTTAAGTTTGGGTTTGGCTTCATTAGTTGTTGTCTTGGCTAATTAGAATATAAATTAGCATGTTGTAGTTAAATGAAGAAAAAACCCTAAATTATGTTTTGATTTGGTAAATTAAAATGGGGGTTTGTTGATTAATGCATATGAATCTCTTTGATTAAAATGAGTTGGGTAAGGGTGTTAATGCCTAAAGGATTAATCATAGCTTTGGAATTGGTTTTATGGAAACAAGAATAGTGGAGTTGGTTTTGTGATAACAAAAAGGAAATGGGATTGTTTCTGTGAAAATGAGAAATGTGTTTTCGAAATAAGTTTGAGAATTGGGTTGTTGTATCTTGAGTGTTGAATACACGTTTAGAAGTTGTATTTTTAACTACCATATTAATGTTATTGTTTGGTTTGTGAATCATGATAATTGAGTCTTCAATAGATGTACTAATTATATGCATCTAGAGGTTTTGTCCTTGGTCATCGGTGGAGGATGACACGGTTGTGTAGAATGGTCGGGTTTGCATTGTGTCATTGATTAATTGAACATCATATGTGATGAAGTGTTAGACACATTATGTATTTGTATGTTTGCTCGGGAGGAGTTAGTTATGTGTTCATCTACTTTAACACATTGCTGTCATCTTGATAGTTTATGTATCTGCATTATACATGTTGGATATGCCTTGTTGCATGGTTGTTGTTGGCATTATATGCCGCGCTTATAATCAGAGGTACCGTTACCTTCCAGCTAGCGCCTGGAGAACTGTATGCGCTGATAATCTAAGGTACCACACCCTTCCAGCTAGCGCCTGGTAAAATGGTATGTTGTTGTTGTTATTGTTTCAGTGTATCTGGGAACATTGTGGATTGTGTTGGTTACAGTTTTGGAGGGCCGAGGTGCCTCATTGGTTTATCTTATGCATATAGTTGAGTTGTTAACTCCCTTTATAAAGGTATGCATGTATAGTTATGATAGATTTGGGATTGAACCGAAATGGCTTTTGTCTTTTGGAAGTGTAAAGAAACTCAAACATTTTAGAAATATGTTTTGAAAAGATACATCTGTGTATGTGTGGAAAATGGAAGAGAGTAATGGGCTTAGTGAATCTATTTTCCTAAGTAATTGTTAATGTTATCAAAGATTGGAAATGGGGGTTAATGAAAGGAAAAAGGAAAGATGTATCGCTTATAGCGTTGAATGAAATGGTTGTTTTCAAGAAAAGTTTATATATATATATATTTTGTATAAACTGTCACATTACTATTCTAGTACGAGAATGAGTGTTCATGATCATAGCTATCTGTAATGTTGTTATTGTTGAGGAACATGTTGAGATCCCTACTGGACTATATGTTCATCCCACGTTGTTGAATTTTTTCAGGTATTTAGCAGGATGTGCTACAAGATTTGGGATCTTCTTATTTGTTGGCCACGGGGCCTCTTTGTTGTAGGCTGAATGCCACATATGTATAAAGGGTTGTACCCTTCATTTGATTATTTATTGTTGTAAGCCTGAGGGCAATTCATTTAGAATGCTCATGTTGTATTTAAATTTTCATTTGAATGAGAGAGCTGTTGTTCATTACTTCTAATTGAACATTTGAGTTTAGTTCCGCATGTTATCTCTGAAATTGAATTAAGTTAAGGAACTGGGTAATGACTTCGAGTAATAAAAAGTGGGGCGTGACAGATTCATGCCGTTATTTATATATATTTGGGTTGAACTTATGATTATATTTTGGGGGCGTTACACAAAAGGCAATTTATACTTTAAGCAAATCTCAGATAGTGTATTTATAATTTATCCAAAATTATATAACTATGAATCATTGAAATTTTTTCATAAATAATTTATACATAAAACCCAATAAAATAAATAATTCAGATCATCAAAACCGTCAAGCTCTTTCTTACCAAAAAAATAAATAAATTAAATCTTAAAAAATAAATAAAAAAAATTGTGAAGCCCCCAATTTTTATTTTTGGGGAAATTAAAAAAAAAAACCTCAGGGTTTAACGTGTTTTTTACATTAAACCCCAACATTTTAATTTTAACAATTTAAATCCTGAATTTTTAACTGTGTTCCAATGTTGACCATCCGTCTGTTTCCGTTTGATTATGTTAGCTTTTTACACTTATTTGATATACGTGTCACTTTTTGATTCGTTCATAATTATTATAATTATTTTATTCCAACACTTTCTCTCTTCCAATCCTCTTTTCTCTTCTCATCCTATCTTCTCTTCATTTTGTCATCAATCAGTCCCATTTTCTCTATCTCTTACTCTGGAAACTATTTCTATAGAAACCATTCTCTCTATATCTCTCACTCTTCTCTCTCTCTCTCTTTCTCTCTCTCTCTGTGATTGGATCTGCCATCACTCCGTCCATGACTCCCACCGTCGCCGCTATGACTCTGTCATCGATCGCTTCCAATCTTGGTCCATCGACCACTCCTACTAGTGTCGCCACTTTGAACAGAGTCGCTGTCACTGGATCCGTTGCTATAGCATTCTTGGCCGTAGCAATGTTCCGGTGTTTCAAGGTGGTTCTTGTAAGTATGAGATTGTTCAGATTCATATCTAGAGCGAAGATAGGGCCGTGATACTGAGAGAGAGAAGCCATACCAAATCCTTTTGTCACCGCTATCACGAAAGGGAAGTGTCATCGTAGAAGAGATGAGAGATATGTTACCTTTGAATCTCGATCACCATTGAATCTGTCACAAAAGCTTGTATTAACCATATAGATTTCAGATTTTTGTATATGTGAGAAGTGATACAACTTACAAACACCACATTACAGTACATTCTTTCATTGTGGTGTAAAATTGAGCTTCTGACAAACTTACACAAAGGGGAAGTTGAGGTGGCTCTTCTGGAAATTATGGCACAACAAGGTGCCAAAGCCAATAATAGAAGCTTTCCTCTTGAAATTGTTGAAGGTGTTTGAATAACTATACCTTTCATTTTTCTTCTATTGAAAATTACTTACAAATCTCTGTTGAAGATCTCAGTCCGTTGAAGATTTTTCATAGATCCATTGAATCCACTGAACCTCATCCATTGCATCTCTTCGCCGATTGTCCATTGAATCTGAAGGTCAGCGATGGGGCATCCGGAGGTCGGCCATCGTTCATCTTGGGGGAGAGAGAGAGAGAGAGAGAGAGAGATAGATGTGATAGAAAAAAAAAAAGTAATTTTGGAATAAAATAATTACAATAATTATGGACGAATCAAAAAGTGACACGTGTATCAAATAAGTGTAAAAAATTAACAGAAACAAACGAAACATACAGAGAGTCAATATTGGGACACGGTTAAAAATTTAGAATTTAAATTATTAAAATTAAAATATTGAAGTTTAATGTAAAAAACACGCTAAATCCTAAATATAAAAAAAAATGGTAATTTCTCCTTTATTTTTTTATGTTTGTAGGCCCCCGCCTAGTGGTGTTTTGGGAAGTTGATAAAAAGTTGATTTTTTTATTTTTTTTATTTTTGGTGATTTTTTTGACTAGAAAAACTGATTTTTTATGACTTTTTTGTATAAAAAAAATTAAAAAATCACAAAATTGACTTTTTTAGCAAGTTGTCAAAAAGACCTCCTAATATCTGCACATGTCCCCCAGCAAACAATGTGTATGTTTGGGAAGTGAGTTTTTTTTGTAGGATTTTTTAGTTGTAGGATATTATTGGAGAAATTTTTTTTTATGTTTAGAAAGATAGTTGGATTTTTTTGTAGTTGGATGTGATATTTGTGAGATAAAAAGTGAAATGATTATAGGGTTTAATGTGATATTTTGTTTGGATTGATTTTTTTTAATTTTGCAACCAATTTATCTTTTAGTAAAAAAAATAAAAAAATAAAAAAACCAAAAACCAAACTCCCCAAACACCCCCAATATCTTATCAATATTATAAATATTAGGGTATGGCTTCTGTCCAGTTTGAGATCGGACTGGACCGTGCTGTTGGGCCTGTGGGGGCCCACCACGGGTCCCATTTTGATAATCTGAACCATCAATGTGTAGAACTTGTTGAGTACTATATGCCTGTAAAAAATCACGTTGATCGAATATCGATAGCTATATGATCAAATCAGTTTCGTATTAAAAAAATTGGACAGTGAACAAATTAACGGTTGACAAAAAACTATTTTGATCACATAACTATTGATATCTGATCAACGTGATTTTTTACAAGCATATAGTACTCGACGATTTCTATACATTGACGATTCAGATTATCAAAACGAGACCCGTAGTAGACCCCCACGAACTCAACAACACGGTCCAATCTGATCCAAGACTGGACAGAAGCCATACCCTAAATATTAAACCCACTTGTGGTTCATATTGTCCCGCGTCCACACTGTCTCCACTTCCCAACTAAAAAACCTCACTCCACGCTTTCAAGCCCCCAAACCTCCTCCAACGGCAGATCAAACCACAACAAAAACCAAAGAAGAAAAAGAAGATCGAGATGGGAATAGTTGAAGAAGCTCACAACATCAAGATCTTAGGCTCAAGCGATCATCAAACAATCGTCCTCGCTCATGGCTTCGGCACCGATCAATCGGTCTGGAAACACCTCGTCCCTCATCTCGTCGACGATTACCGAGTCATCCTCTTCGATAATATGGGCGCTGGAACAACCAACCCTGAATACTTCGATTTCGATCGCTACTCTACTCTGGAAGGCTATGCCTACGATGTGCTCGCTATTTTGGAAGAGCTTCGAGTCCAATCCTGCATTTTTGTTGGCCACTCTGTCTCCGCCATTATTGGCGCTATTGCTTCTATCACTCGTCCTGACCTTTTCGCCAAAATCATCATGATCTCTGCTTCTCCAAGGTAATAATTTCAGCTCTCTCAATTTACGATAATTTTATTTTGGGATTATTTACATTTTTAATCCCAAAATTTTTATTGTTTGTGTAATTTTCGTCAGATCTCTAATATATAAAAATATTTTTAAAAAAATTCAATTTGGTATATCACATAATGTATATTTTTTTAGGTGAATTTTAATAATGACACATTATGTGTTTAGAGATTCATAGTGTATTTTTTTAAACTCGGTTTGTATTGAGTTGTTTCTCCACTCTATTTGGTTTAAAAATTTTTAAAAATAATTTTTAATTCGTATTTTTTAATTTTTAATATTTTTTTAACATTTTAATAAATAAAAAATAATAATGATTTTTAAATTTAATCTGGATACAATTAAAAAGTATAAAATTATTTTAAAAATTTTTAAAAATTAATATACTTTTGTATTTTCTTATATTTTATGAATTACTAGATTAAGAGAATTTGAAAGGTTAAAAAAACTGATTAAAATGTTACAAAAAAAAATTACTAAAAATAAAAAAATTATGAATTAAAAATTCAACAAACTGTATTTGAAAATTTCAAATCAAACAAATGTTTTTTTGATATTTCGGTTATAAGTTAGGTGGGAATTTAAGAGCTTTCTTGTATTATAGGTTTAATTCCTATCTAAAATGATGAGATTTTGTGATAAACATATGGCTTGTTTAGAATTTTTTTATAATATTGAGATTGTTCATTAAAAAAAAATCTCACTCAGTTCAATGTTATATAATTTGCTATACAATCATTTTTATTTTTGGTAATTTTTATCTTTTTTATTATTATTATATATTATGGACTAAATTAACTTGTAAATCAAGTAGCTCAAACGACAACCCTTGATTTTGATTTTAGGTATTTGAACGATGTGGATTACTACGGAGGGTTCGAACAAGAAGATCTAGATCAGCTATTCGAAGCAATGCAATCAAATTACAAGGCGTGGTGCTTTGGATTCGCACCATTGGCAGTGGGCGGCGACATGGATTCAGTGGCGGTGCAAGAGTTTAGCCGGACTTTGTTCAACATGAGGCCAGACATAGCGTTGTGTGTCGGGCAGACTATATTTCAGAGCGATTTGAGGCATTTATTGTGCAACGTGACCGTGCCATGTCACATAATACAGAGCATGAAGGACTTGGCTGTGCCAGTGGTGGTTTCCGAGTACCTCCATCAGAATCTTGGCGGCGAGTCAATCGTTGAGGTCATGTCAACTGACGGTCATCTGCCGCAGTTGAGCTCGCCGGACATTGTTGTTCCTGTGCTCCTCCGACATATCCGTTTCGATATTACTGTGTAATTTTGTTATTGACTTATCTTTGATATGTTTTTGTTTGTTTTTTTTCCCCTAGTGTTTGTCATTTTGTGTGGTCGTGTAATTGAATCAATGAATTGCTAGGGAAGATTGGGTACAAAATTGGACTCAATAATCTCGTATGAAGTGAATTTCACTTTTTATAATTTTATATGGAATGTTTGTGTTTGATTTTGTGATTGATTTCTGTCCAACCATGTAATTAGATTAGTTCACGTAAATGTATGGATTCGGAGGGTTGATAAGTGTGCAAAGATTGTTTGTTTCAATTTTTTTTTTTTAATCTCCTCTTTAGTCTATTTATATTTATATGGTGTGATATTAATTATGAAATATAGAAATCTTAGAGCACTGATGTAATATGATTTTGAAACATTGAAATTTTAGAACACGATCTTGTAATTAAGATTTTTTTGAGGGGGTAAGATTGGGAACGATTGATAAATTAAATTGCATAATTGTAAACACTTCTAATTAAACAAGAGAAGAAATAGAAGGAGCGTCTATAAAAACAAGAAAAATGTTTGAGGGCCACAAAAAGTGTGGTTCAAATGGCTTAAATTTGTCAAAATGACGTCGTTTTGGGCTCAAAACTTGCCAAAACGACGTCGTTTTGACAAATTCGAGCCATTTGAGTCACACTTTTTGTGGTTCTCAACCATTGCCCTAAAAACAAATACTTAAATGACACAAAGTTTTGTGTCCATCCTACTTAAAATTTGTGCTTCATTGTTTAGAGAAATACGTAGGAATCTCTAAAACATAATTATTAAATTTATGTTTAATAATGTGTTAGGAGTTATGATTTTAAGTGATTAGTTTTTAATTCAATTAATAACTAACATCATTATGAATAAATTTAGGTAATATATTTTAGGGCATTTTAAGCTGCCTTTTTTCTTTTCTTTTCTTTTCTTTTTTCCTGTGTTGAGTTTTGTGGGGAAAAAAATTAATTGAAATTTTGAAACGTAAAAATCTTACAATATAATTATAAAATAAAAAATATATTTGGATTGAAGATTCGGCGGCCAATGAAAAAGATGAGTGCGACACATGTCATACATTTTCCAACTGTGCAAAGTTTCGATCGTTGGATCTCATTTTGTTCTTGTGATAAATAAGAAGTCGTCTGCAGTTGACAATAATTGCTAAGCCCTCAACAACTGACAATAATTGCTGAGTGAGATTTCTATATCTATGGTCGGTTGTTGATGTTGTTTGGATGTGGATTATGGGTTCGGTTGTTTGGTGTGTAGGGTATGTTTTATTTTATTATTTTTTTATTAGGATTTGAGATTTGTTTTATTATTGACTTGGTATTGGAGCATCTCCAACATTGTAGTTAAAATTATTTGTTAAAATGTGTTATATGATAAAAAATAATAAAATGTAAATGTTTCAAAAGTGTTATTAGGATATGTCATGTAAGAATGTAGACTCTTTAAATATATATATAAAAAATAGAATTGAGATCCCTCAATTTCAAGGTTATAATGGAGGATGTCTATTATAGCAAGAGATATTTATTTATAAAT
This sequence comes from Camellia japonica, assembly GCA_030407325.1. NCBI lineage: Eukaryota > Viridiplantae > Streptophyta > Magnoliopsida > Ericales > Theaceae > Camellia > Camellia japonica. The sequence goes on along the minus strand of JAPPVO010000059.1, from coordinate 141,632,311 downwards.
CTTTTTTAGTAGATTGATAGCCCAATAAATTTAAAGGTTTTTTTTGTGTTCCATCAAGTTTCATGTATTTAGCTTCCGTTTGTAAAGTGAGTTGGCTTTTTGGCTTTTTTTAGCTATTTTAGTCTGGGGCTAAAAAGCCTGATTTGAGAAGGACTTTTTGACTTTTTTAACTTTTTGACTTTTTGGTGAGGTGTCTTCCTGTTAAATTACCAAACTACCCTTCAAAAGAGTTTACCTGTGAGCCATCCAAAGTGGTCCTCCACGTCAGCCTCTTCTTAGACCGAAATTGTTGTTGTTTTTTTTTGTTTTTCTTTTTTATTTTGGGTTTGGATTTGGCGTATTTGGCTTAAAATTTTTATTTTTTTTATTTTTTTATTTTGGATTTAGATTTGGTGTATTTTGCTTAATTTTTTTTTTTTTTAAATTTATGTTTTGATCATTTTTATTTTTTTATACATTAATTAGTTCTTGTTCTTTAATTTACACAATTTGCCTTATTTATTTTTATTGGTATACAATAACTGTTTTTTTTATTTATGTGTTTCATTTATTTGTAAATTATGTGTCGAATGGTAATTTATGTTTTCATGTTTTATTTTTAAAATGTTTTTGAATGAGGCGTATTTTTGTCGTTATTTTTTTTTAATTTACAATTTTGTCATTTTTTTATTCACTCACATTAATTTGTTTTTATATTTGAAAAATAGATTTTCATGTGTTTTATTTATTTGTAAATTACGTGGCAAATGTTAATTTCTGTTTTTTTGTTTTTTTTTTTCCTTTTATTTTTTGATGAGGCCTATTTTTGTCGTTCTTTTTTTTAAAAATTTACGTTTCTATAATGTTTTTTTTTATTTGTATACATTAATTTGTTTTTATATTTGACAAATGGGTTTTCATGTGTTTTATTTATTTGTAAATTACGTGGAAAATGCTAATTTCGGTTTTTATGTTTTAATTTTTTTTTTTGTTTGGATAAGCCGTATTTTTGTCGATCTTTTTTTTAAATTTACGGTTTTGTCAAAAAAAATTTTGTATACATTAATTTGTATTTATATTTCAAAAATTGGGTTTCATGTGTTTTATTTTTTTTTTGTCGATCTGTTATGTTTTTAATTGACGTCGCACATGATAATTTGTGTATTAGTTCTTTTTTTTTTTTGTTATTTGTTTCACCTTGTTTTCTTTTTCGAAAAGGCTTTTTTCAGTGGTTTTTGGTTTTTCAAAGTTAGGCACGTCACCAACTGGAAGGGGGTATATTCCCGTGTAAACACATACATATTGTACATGATAATATATTTGAATACAGTCTGTTCCACGTGTGTTACCAATGTTACAACCCTACGAAAATTAGGTCGACTATTATATATTTCCTAACATTCCGTTATGCCGCATGTAACATAATTTGTCGTGTATGCAAAGGCGCACCAATGCCATATGCGGGTCCTCATCCCTAACCATTAAACCATCCTCGTCATGTTCAACTTATGGTATGGCATTTACAATGTTCATAGCCTCTTCCGGTGAACAATTGTTGGATTACCTGTGTTTCGCCGTATATAATTATGTAATGCCATTGACGCACCTACTAACTGAACTTGCACATTTGCAAAGTCATACCGAGGCATAACTCAAAAAAAACCCCATCGATTTTTTCAGGCACCGAAAGTGCGTTCCACTACACTGCGTAACGATGAGTGAACTTTGTTAAATAATTCCCGAGACGTGTTTGCCATCGTGTTCCGTGGAATACGTCGGTATTCTTGTTGGTGGTAACGGCTGCCTCTGAATGGTACTAAGTAACCTATTCGGTTTGGATAGCCAGAATCGACAAGATAATATTTGCCTGCAGACAGGACAACAATGTATGACACCAACAACAAACATTGTGCTTCATTTTCAAGTAATAAGTATTTTCAGAAAAAAAATTATAGCCCCATAAATGCAGAATTCATGGCCATGTGTTACCTTCGTCAGGATGTGGAAATAGGACACTGTCATTTGTTAGTATCTCATTGAAGATACGACTATCATGCATACTTCATTCCCATCCGCACGAAATGAATATGAAACACATGTCAAAATCGACCGCGGCCATGATATTTTGCGTGTGACAGTATTTCCTACCGAAATATGTTGCCGCATCTGGCCCCGTAACCCATGCATTTACATGTGTTCCGTCTATTGCTCCAATACAGTCCTGCAAATAACCCAATTCTATTGTTGCTTAAACGGCTAACAACTAATGGTTTTTTCCATACGTCACGTCCAGTTAATAATAAAAACAAAATAACAGTTACACTCTTTATTTATATGTCGATAAATGTTTTTCAGTAGTACCTTGAACGGTAGGTATTTCCGTCTAGACCGCACGTATGGATATATACGATGCTGACTGTATGTGGGCCGGCAATGAACAACAGTGAACTCTTTCATGGAAGTTAATACGTTATGCACGTGCCGAGACACAGTCTCCCCCGAATGTTGGAACCGTTCTTGGATTTCCCGATTTTGTTTCCCTTTTAACACATGGATAAACATTGCAACGCTTTCTTCAACAACTAAGCCATGTGGACGTTGCGGTACTTGTAACCCAAAATCATTTACTAATGTCTCATACAAGGCGACAAAAACTTCCTTCGGCATGTAAACATTTTCCTCAAATCAACCCATATGACCCGCATATAGTTCGCATATCCATGCATTCCCGGTCAGTATAGAAGTGCGACATGGCGTTTTAACCATATGTTTTTCGTACCATTCTGTCACATACTAGCATGCTTGTAGAAATGTGCAGTTGTGCTCTTGTTGCACCTGGACCGCCATTTGATTAAGTATTTCTCTTAACTCGTTATTGTTGCTTCCATCCCAGGGATTCATCACGTCTTTGTTGATGCGAACCTACAAGAGTGGCACTCTTTCAATCAGTTTGCACGTGATTCATTGACTCAAATTATATTGAAGTTTTGTTACGACCCAAACCCGCCCCTATGGGTTTAGCACCGTAACCGGCCAGTAATCCGAGATTACCGAAGGCCTGCTTAACAGTACGACAGTAATACAGAGTACAGGGGCATGGCGGAAGCCAATACAGTAAATAAATAATGTCCAATGAGCTGTGACAGTCTGTATGCAAGAAGATTTTTCATACATACATGCAGTCAGTGCTAACAGTATATACAACATTTACAACCAGTCAGAAATAGGGACCTAATCCCTACTATACAGTACAGTAACAGTCTATACAGATTACAAAATAGTTACGGGGACAGATGGGGGAAATAAAAACACCCCTAAGCCATAGCTTGGCAGGTTCGGAACCTCGCAGTGAGGCACAGTAGTTGGCTTGACAAAACTGGAGTTTACCCCGACGCCCCTAGCCGCGGTCTGGTGCCTGTACACCTACATATATATATATAAGCAGTGAGCTAAAGCCCAGTGAATAACATAATGCGTAAAGGGGTTTAGAATGAATGTCCTTACAGTAATGAAAACAGTTGTTTCAATTAGTATTTCAGTTGTTCAGTACAGTAAACAGTTATATGTGGTACATCCATTAGCATAGCAGTACAGTAAACAGTAGGTCTAAAAAGACCGAACAATCATTGATGGCCATCAATCAGTAAACAGTAGTGGTTCCAACAAGGGAACCGACAGAGATCTCTGTAACAGTAACAGTCAGTAACAGTAGTTGCTAAGGATGCCACAATACAGTTCAGAATATAGGACATACATTCATTCAATTAACAGTATCAGTTCAGAAACAGTTCAGTTTAATTGTTCAGAAGATAATCATTTTGAACATATCTTTACACAGTTGTTACTCACAGAGTTCTGGGCTACAGTAAGCTGGAGCGTCTCCTCGGAAGCCAACCCTACACAGTTAACAGATCGAACACACACTAAGCTACACAGTTGGGAAAGATAATAACTTAATCCCTAATTGTCTCGGTGTGTTCTACATCTATATCCTCATAAGATGTCTTAAACTAGGCCTAAGAATGCCTAGGATGGGATGAGGATGCAAAGATGCACTCAGAAAACAGTTTCAGAATTTTCAGTGAAACAGGGTCCCGCTCGAGCGTAGGTTACTCCGCTCGAGCGGACAGGCAAACAAAGGTCCCAGCTCGAGCGTCAACTTACCCGCTCGAGCGGACCAAAAAGTATTAGATAGGTGAAATTCACGCTCGACGCTCGCTCGAGCGTGTCACCCAATCCTCCGCTCGAGCGTACATTCCTTCGCTCGAGCGGACTGATGAACAGTGCAAAGTACTGGGAGCTCGAATTTCCCGCTCGAGCGCCGTTCTCTCCGCTCGAGCGGAAGACCAAAATCTGGAAAATCCAGATTTTGAGCTCCAAGTTCAAAAACCAAGTTTAAATGCACTAAATTCGATCCTCTTGGGCTAATTTTCTGGAAAACATTTGTAAACGCGTAGAACAACAAGATTCAAAGCTCAATTTGAGAAATCAAAACCCAAGGGTGTTTGATTCAAACTCAATTTCAAACCAATTTTCATGAACATGCTACAAACATGACATGCATGAGTTCAAATCATTTCAAAACTTTAAAACGTGTTCTAGCGAGCCAATTCTTTGCAAAACAAGATGAAATCATGGTCTACTCTCAAAATGTGGACATGCATGTGAGGAATCATGAACTATAACCTCAAAACTTCAATATATGTACATGCATGCAACTATTAAGCTATAATTCAACACTATAAGACCAATTCAAGCCTTAGATCACTAAAGACCCATTAATCATGCAAGAATAAACTCAAATACACAATGAAGAAGGTCAAGGATCTACCTTAGGTCTTGTAGTTCAAGCAGGGAGCTCAAATATGCAATCTACACTCCAATTTCTTTAAGATCACCAAGCAATATCAAGAAAAAGGGAGATGAAATCAACTCTTCTAATTTCTCTCTCTCTAAGGTCAGTTGCTCTCAAGAAATGAGCTGATGGAAATGTTGAATCTAAGTGTATCAAGCTTCAAAATGTTGGTGTAGTGGCCCACTCACAATGGCATTATGGTGATTAAGTCAAACTATGCAATTTATCAATATTTAATCTAATTTAATCATACCAAATCACTTTTCAGATAATTACACCATAAAATCATATAAATTCTAATGAACACAGAACATCAATCAATTTCATATTCGGCCGCCGATAAGGCCTTCAATTTGCAGTTTAAACATAAAGACACGAACAGATAATTTAACAATCAACAGATAGAAATACAATTAAACAGATGTACTCAATCAGTTCAGTTCCAGATTTCAGTCAGTCAGTTCAGTATTTCGATCAGTTCAATTACTTATCATAACCAGTCTCAGTTTAACAGTAACAGTGATCAATCGGTAAACAGTGACGAGGGTTATTACAGTCTCCCCTTCTTATAAAGAGTTTAGTCCTCTAAACTCGAGTTACCTTCATTCTGGAAGAAGATAGGATTCAGTGGGAACAGTTCAGGATATCTTTTAGCCATGTCATCTTCCCTTTCCCAGGTGTAGACGTCCCCGAACGCCCCGGGAGGGTTAGGTCCCGTTCTGTTCATATTGGGGTCACTACAGTTCAAGGACTCAAATGTCACGGTTCTTAATCTTGAACCAAAGAGTCCAAATCCGGCAAATCGTTTTGAAAACAGATTTTTTTGAAAGAAGTGCCAAACATGGACTGCTTTGCCAGATAACAGAGTCGCCACCTAAATATTTTTTAAAATGGGAAATTTAGGAAACCCTGACTCGGTGCCGAAGGCCACGTGTCCGTCATCACCAAAGTTGGCTCGGGAACTTGGGTACGATTGGGGAAGGTCACATCGTGAGCACCCCCGCTCGCCCGGTCAAAGACCGGCCTCTACTAACCATGATATCTGTTTTTGAAAACTTTGTGAGTTCTTATTCCGGTTATTAGCCTAGGTTACTATGTGATGCTCTCAGCAAACAAGTATAGACTGGGTCGTCTGAATTGGAACAAAACATCTCATGTTTGTTTGTTTGAAAATTGTGTGATGGTGCTACCCGCAGGTAGGCTAAAATGCGGATTTGCCACCCTCGGGTGGGCTTAGAAAACATGATGTTGCCACTATCTAGTGGGCTTAAAACAAACAGTCAATGCACTGTCCCAATTCAAATAACTCAACCTTCACCCACAGGCATTCAAGGCAATTATATCATTTAAGCACTTAGCCTCATGGCAAGCATGCTATCATGGCAACACTCACACGCATGCAAGGATGCTAAAGCATAAAAACTCACCTAGTACTCCAAGCCAAAACAGGAACCGATTAGAAATCATGCATGGATCCTAAGTATACAGAATGCCTAATGCAACACATGCAAAATGCAACTATAGCAGGCTCGGCTATTCTAAACATGGCATATGAAATGCTACAGCTAACATGTATTCAATTTGGAATTGAAATACAAATGCAGTTTGTATGATGCGCCGAGCCCGGTGCGTGCAAAACAGATGAATGATGCAAACATGCTGTCATACCGTTATGCTAATTGAAATATGCCCTATATCTAACCATCGTAAGCAGGTAAATAAAAGGGAGAAAGAAATGGGGGTTGGAAGACATACACACACACACGCACACTTATTACATTTGTGCCCTCGCGCAGAGGGTCCGAATAAATATACAGTCCGAAATATACAGTCCAAAATAATGTACAGATTTCTAATTAATTAATAAATTAAACTAGGAAAGCAGTAAAACTGGCATGCAAGCCAGGGGCTGCCTCGCTTCTGATACAATGTATGCTGGACTGTATTGCGCAGAAATCCACTGAGATGCCCGATTTAGCCTCTGTTTGCGATATTTCTCGAAATGCGCGCCGGACTCCGAAAAGTGGTTGAGTTTGGATTTTGCTGCAACAGAGAGCAGGAAAGGGCATAGCAATGTATTTCACAAATATATGCATGCCTCGATTCTCGTGCCACCAATCACGCATATCGATGCATGATGGCCGAGGAGTCGAATTGCACAACTCAATATAGGGATGAATGCAGATGAATGCTAAAACAACACTTAACTCCATCATGGATAATCCGGAGTGTCGGTGACTTGGGAATTGAGACCCGTTCCGTTACTCGGAGTACGAAACGTGCCTCGTTTCCCGTGCAATATGCATGATATGCATGAAATGCAACTAACATACAACCTAGCATGCACGATGCTATGAGAATGAGATGCCTCGAAATGCGTGCCCACTGGCACGCGAACCGAGGTGATGACATAAAGGCACGAAATGCAATGATGGGCTTACACCAACATGAGAAGGCCTCAGCCACACTCATACGGGATGCCGGAATGATAAAAAAGAGGTGCCTCGAAGTGCGTGCTCACGGGCACGCAAACTGAGACGATGATGAAATACAAATCGGATAAAACAGAGGGCCTCGAAATACGTGCCCACGGGCACGCAAACCGAGGCAGAGGCATACGCAATGCAAACCGGATAAAACAGAATGTCTCGAAATGCGTGCACACGGGCACGCAAACCGAGGCGGAGGCATACGCAATGCCAATCGGATAAAATAGAGTGCCTCGAAATGCGTGCACACGGGCACGCGAACCGAGGCGGAGATGTGAAGTACAAATCGGATAAAATCAAAGTGCCTCGAAATGCGTGCACACGGGCACGCAAACCGAGGCGATGATATGAAAATGCAAATCGGATAAAACCGAAGTGCCTCAAAATGCGTGCACACGGGCACGCAAACCGAGGCGATGGTATGAAAATGCAAATCGGATAAAACCGAAGTGCCTCAAAATGCGTGCACACGGGCACGCAAACCGAGGCGATGGCATACAAAGCATGAAAATGGCATGAAAATGTAGATTGGGCTTACGCCAACATGAGAGGGCCTCAACCGCACTCACATAGGCTGCCGATGAATGAAAATGGAGTGCCTCGAAGTGCGTGCCCATGGGCACGCAAACCGAGGCAATGCATTAAGGCATGAAATGACATGGGAAATGATATGCAAGCATGCAAATCAAATTTCAGCAGCTATATGAAGGGGAAAACAGTCCCGAAATGATACGAAATGACAATCAATGCATGAAATCATCCCGAAATGCTATAATAACCCCCTGAAATGGCCTACAGCTATGCTATACATGCAAAATCGACTCATGGAAGTAAAACAGTAGCAAGGCAGTCCCAAATATGGCATTTTTCAGTAACAAACATGGCCAAAATGTAAGCATAGATATGGCAACATTATCATGCAAGATTAGTGGCCAAAAGAGGAATATAATGAGAGGTAGTATATAGAAAATTCAAATGGACAAACTTTCTTCTACAACATTGAAGAGGGCCTAAAAATAAGCACTTTTTCAGAAGATGGAAGCCTCTAAATCATAAGACAAACATGCCAGAAATGGAAGGCAAAATGGAGCCGCAAAAGGGTATAACACAAGACATGCAATCTATACATCAAATGACCAAACCTTCTTCATGAAACATGTAGAGGGGGTCAAAATAAGACCCATTTCAGTTCTGAACAAGAGCTAAAACCAAAAGCACAAAAGGCTATAAAACATACAAGAATTAGGGCCTAAAGTGGATTTCAAAGGGAGGTGGCATATAGAATGGCCAAACAAGGTTGAGCCCTTCTACAATGTTGTAGAGGGCTCAAAATAAGCACAAAACCAGTAGGGGTCGGAGCCCCCAAAACAAATGCAAATAGGCTAAAAATAGCATACAAGATTGTGGCATACAAGCTAGATATTGAAACAAGTGTATCATGGAGACACCAAATGAAGTTGATCCCTTCTACAAAGTTGTAGAGGGGTTCAAAATAAGCCTAAAACCAGTAGGGGTAAAAGCCCAAAAACTGAAAGGAAATAGGGTAGAAATAGGAAGCAAAATTATGCTACAAAAAGAGATTTGGAGACTTACCCTTGAAGATCCAATTGTTGCTACCTCTTGGCCTGAATTTGTTGCTTCTTAGCCACTGGAGAACACTTCCTTGCTGCTGGAATGGTAGTGGGGATGGTGGAGCTAAGGGTTGATGAAGGATTAGCCTAGAAACTTGGAAGTTTTTGAGGTTTTTGGCTATGGAAATGGGCTCAAATGGAGAAGAAGCCTTGAGAAGAAATTGTCCAACCCTAGGAAAGGAGGAGGGCAGCCCTTTAAATAGGCAAGAAAGGGTGTAAAAGGGGAGGGAAATGGAGACAAACTTTCCCTCCCAAAATATCTCCCAGAGGGGTGAGATATTTCAAAAAGCATCCGGACAGCTGTAAAGGGCTGGAAAGCAGGAAGCAGGCCGGCCAGGTGGTTTTGCTGCAAGTGGCCGGCCAGCCACCCCTCATGGCCGGCCAGCCACCTCCCATGGCCGGCCAGCCACCCCAAAAAATGAAGTGTTGAATTTCTGGCCGACCACCACTTTTTGGTGTCCTCCCATGTGTGTAGAACAAGGTTCCATGGTTGGAATTTGGCAACTCTGAAACAGGAGTCACAACATTGAACTTGAAGGAGAGGCTCAAAAATGAATGTAACAATTGCTGGCCGACCAGTACTTTTTGGTGTCCTCCCATATGTGTAGAACAAGGTTCCAAGGTCGGAAATTGGCAACACTGAAGTAGGAGCCACAACATAGAGCTGGAAGGAGGGGCTCAAAAATGAAACCTGAAATTTCTGGCTGACCAGTAGTTTTTGGTGTCCTCCCATGTGCCCTCATCACAAATATGTAGCTTTGGTTGGAAGAAAATAACCCCAGGGTGTTCAACATTGGCCCGGAAGTGAGCAAAACGGGCGCCGGAGGAGCGAAACTGGTTATCTGGGATAATTGCTGGCCTCCTACCCTCCAGTGATCTTCCTAATGCTGAAACAGAGGTACCTGCCAAAATTGAACAAAAACTAATGAGAAATGAACGCTCGGGGCCCAAACCGCGCAGTTTGGGGTCCCGAAAATGGGCTGTAGGCACCGGAAGTGGTGTTCAGCAGCGAAGTGGGTATCTGAGACCCCAGGGTTTCTCGGTATGACAAAACAGAGGTACCTGCCAAAAACCGGAGAAATCCGATGCGAAATGAATGCTCGGGGGCCAAACCGCGAGGTTCGGGTCCCGAAAACCGGCTGTAGGCACCGAAAGTGGCATACGGCCACGAAGTGGGCATCGGGGGCCCCAGTGTTCCTCAATATGATAAAACAGAGGTATGTGGCAAGAACCGGAGGAATCGGAGATGGTTGGGCGGTCCCGAACCGAGGCACCCGGCCTGACGGCTCCGAGAACCGGGAACCGGGCTCCGAAATGGGCAAAATGACCTACGGCCACGAAATGTAGCTCACGGCCACCGGGAGATAGTCTACAGGACTACTCCCTTCCCTCAGGAAAGAAAACAGAGAAAACCGAGCCTGGTTCGCAAACCGAGACAAGGCACAGAAGAGGATTCGGAAGTTCGGAGGCAGGGCGCGCGGCCGCGACTCTGGGACTTCTGAACGAGCACAGTATGCAACATCACCGAGCGCTCAACCGGTGACGTCTGAGTCTTAAGGTCGGTCAAAAATGGGGTGTCTACACCAGGTAGCATACACGCCACCATGGTTTTGCCAGTCAACTTTCACTAACAGGATCTCTTTGTTTCTCAACTTCTTAATCTGTCTGTTTACAATCTGTATAGGCCGTTCCTCGTAAGTGTAGTCATCACTAAGCACTACACGAGTCGGCTCAATCATATAAAAAGGATCTCGGAGGTAATCCCTCAACATAGAAATATGGAGCACATTATGCATATGCTCCATTTCAGGAGGAAGCGCAACTTGATACGCCACCGGATTGATTTTCTCAATGATCTCATACGGTCCGACATATCTTGGCGCTAACTTGCCTTTGACTCCAAAACGAGTCTGGCCTTTCATCGGTGTCACTTTCACAAACACGTGATCACCTACTTCATATTCTCGGTCTCGCCTTCTGACATCTGCATAACTTTTCTGTCTGCTCTGTGCAGTTTTCAGTCTCTATTGTATCAGTTTCACTTTCTCAGTCGTTTCATAAACAATCTCGGGCCCAAGCAAAGGCCCGTCTCCAACTTCTGCCCAGCAAATCGGAGATCTACATTTCCTGCCATATAATGCCTCGAAAGGCGCCATACCAATACTTGAATGATAGCTGTTGTTGTAGACGAATTCAGCTAAGGGCAAATGGCTTTCCCAGTTTCCCTGAAAATCAAGGATACACATTCTCAATAAATCCTCCAGAGTCTGGATGGTCCTTTCTGACTGACCATCTGTCTGAGAATGTTAGGCACTACTCAGTCTCAGTTCAGTACCCAATGCAGTCTATAGGCTTTGCCAAAACCTCGATGTAAACTTCGAATCCCTGTCAGAAACAATGGACACAGGCACTCCATGCAATCTAACAATTTCATCAATATAGAGTATAGCCAATTTGTCCGCATTATAAATTGTCTTAACAGGTAAGAAGTGAGCAGATTTAGTCAGTCTATCAACAATAACCCAAATCGAGTCCATACCTTTACTGGAGCGAGGCAGTCCACAATAAAATCCATAGTAATATGTTCCCATTTCCACTCCGGTATCGGTAAGGGTTGCAGTAAGCCTGCGGGTCGTTGATGTTCTGCTTTGACTTGCTGGCAATGAAGACATTTGGATACAAAATCAGCAATTTCTTTCTTCATTCCCGACCACCAGAAATTCAATTTCAAATCTTGGTACATTTTCGTATTCCCTGGATGGATAGAAAATTTTGAATTGTGGCCCTCTTGCAGAACTCTTCTTTTCAATTCAGAATCATTCGGTACACATAGTCTTTCTTGAAATTTTAGTACATTATTTTCAAATTTGAAACCCGGTCTCGGTTTAGATTCCCTTTCTTCGATGATCTTCTTCAAGAAGTCATCATGTTGCTGTTTTTCTTTAATTTCTTCAATCAGTGCCGGTTGAGCAGAAATAGCAGCTATTGTTCCACCTTGTTCTCTCAAAACAATTTCAATTTCAGATCTTTCAAGGTCACAAAGCAACTCTTTCTGTCCGGTGAGCAAACAAGCTAAGTTTCCGATCTATTTCCGACTCAAGGCATCGGCAACGGTGTTGGCTTTTCCCAGATGATACAGAATCTGTAGGTCATAATCTTTAATCAGTTCTAGCCATCTCCGCTGTCTCATGTTCAGTTCCTTCTGTGTGAAGAAATATTTCAAACTTTTGTGATCGGTATATACTTCACATGTTGCCCCATATAGGTAGTGACGCCAGATTTTCAATGCAAATACTACTGCAGCAAGTTCCAAGTCATGGGTCGGGTAGTTCTTTTCATGAGGTCTCAGTTGTCGGGAAGCATAGACAATTACTCTCCCATTCTGCATTAAAACACACCCCAAGCCCTTATGAGAAGCATCACTAAACACAGTATAATCATCCGTACCTGAAGGTAAGGTAAGAACTGGTGCAGTCACGAGTCGAGTTTTCAACTCTTGGAATGCGGATTCCCTTTGGTCAGTCCAGTCAAATGATATCCCCTTCTGAGTCAATTGAGTCAACGGTAAGGCAATTTTGGAGAAATCTTTGACAAATCTTCTGTAATATCCAGCCAAACCCAAAAAGCTTCGGACTTCTATCACATTCGTTGGTCTAGGCCAGTTTACTACAGCTTCAATTTTCTGTGGATTAACGGAAATTCCATCTTTGCTAATAACATGTCCCAAAAACATAACACGGTCAAGCCAGAATTCATATTTAGACAGTTTAGCATAGAGTTTCTGTTCTCTTAGGGTCTGTAGGGCAAGTCTCAGATGATGTTCATGTTCTTCTATACTTTTGGAATAAATCAGAATGTCATCAATGAATACAACAATAAAGTCATCAAGGTATGGTTTAAAGATTCTGTTCATGAGGTCCATAAATGGAGCAGGTGCATTGGTAACTCCGAAAGGCATAACTAAAAATTCATAGTGTCCATACCTCGTTCGAAAAGCAGTTTTATCAATGTCCTCTGGTTTAACTTTCAACTGATGATATCCGGATCTGAGATCAATCTTAGAGAAAACTTGTGTACCCTGTAACTGATCAAACAGGTCATCAATACGCGGTAATGGATATTTATTTTTCACAGTTACCTTGTTCAGTTCACGGTAGTCAATACACAGTCTCAGTGAGCCGTCTTTCTTTTTCACAAACAAGACAGGTGCGCCCCACGGTGAAGTACTAGGCCTGATGAACTTCTTATCTAACAGTTCTTGCAGTTGCACTTTCAGTTCCTTCAATTCAGTTGGGGCCATTCGGTATGGAGCTTTAGATACTGGCTGTGTTCCCGGAATCACATCAACGGTGAATTCAATCTCCCTATCAGTTAAATCCCCTGACAGATTATCTAGAAAAACATCTGGGAATTCTCTGACTATGGGAATACTGTTCACATTAGCATTATCATCAGTAGATACAGTCAATACAGAACACAGATACCCTTTACACCCATTTCTAATCAGTTTAACGGCTTTCACAGATGAAATCAAATACGGGGGAGGTACCACTCCAACCCCATTAAACACAAATTCAGGTAAACCCGATGGACAGAAAACTACTTGTTTCGTTACACAGTCTATGGTGGCATGATATTTCGTTAACCAGTCCATCCCCAATATAACATCAAAATGATCAATGTTCAGTGGCAGTAAATCAATAAACAGATGTGCATCTCCAACAATAATTTCACAAGCAGGGTACATATATGCACAAGTCATAGATCCCCCAACGGGTGATGATACAGCTAACAGATAGTTCATAGGTTCTAAGGGTCTATTCAATTTTCGCGAAAAAGCATGCGATACATAAGAATGTGTAGACCCCGAATCAATCAGTACATATGCATTTTGAGTACAAATAGAGAGGATACCTGACACAACGGTCTCAGTATTTTGTACATCTCCTGGTACTAGGGCGAACACTCGGCCCTGCCTCATAGGCTCTTTCCCGGTAGCTTTGGGGTTCAGTTTTGGTGCAACAGATGATGCTGCGGCGCTGCCTGCAGCTTTACTATCGCCTGTGGAGCAGAGGGGCAGTCTTTAACCATGTGGCCCACCTTGCCACACCTGTAACACAGCACCAGATAGTTTATAACAAACTCCCTTATGGTTCTTACCACATTTGGAACAGGGTGTTATGAACCACTCCCTTGGCTGGGGCTAGTTGTTGACCCCGTATTCTGTTTCTTGTTCAATGGGTTATGCTTGCCTTTCTTGAATTAAAATTCTGCCTTTTACCACGCCATTCAGACGCTGGGTTTCAGTTTTCAGTGCCTCGATGTTCGCTTCAGCCATCAAGGCTCGGTTAAGAACATTCATATAAGTCGGTAATTTCAGAACATTTATTCTATCCAGTATTGCAACATTCAGGCCGCCTTCAAACCTTCTGGCCTTCTTGTAATCAGTGTCCACCATGTGTGGTGCATATCTAGCAAGCCCGGTGAACTTTGTTTCATATTCAGCAACAAACATTGTGCCCTCTCTTAGCTGTTCAAATTCAGTCACCTTTCTGTCCCTGACACACTGAGGGAAGTACTTTTCAAAGAAGGCTACTTTGAATTGAGCCGAAATCATAACAGTGTTGTCATCACGGGTAAGCATCCACCACCTTCTAGCCTCTTCCTACAAAGTAAAGGTGGCCAACAGTACCTTATGTGCCTCCGAGCACGGAAACACTTCAAATAGTTTTCCAGTCTCCAAAACCCATGCTTCAACTTTTAACGGTTCAAGGCCTCCCTGAAAGGATGGCGGTTTCAGTTTGCTGAACTTCTGGGTAAGAGCAATTATGTCCCCATCATTAGCATTAACATTCTGTTCCGGTACAGCCGGAGGAGGAGGTGGGGGCTGTTGATTCTGTTGTTGATCTAGTCGTTCAGTTATTAGTTCCATCATCCTTTCTAGTCTTGCCATTCTTGCCTCAAAGGATGAGGATTCAGATTCATTTGCAATTCTTGTATTATCCATTTCACTATAAGCAGTTATAACAGTTATCAACATAGGCAGTTGTATACTTAAACAGTTTATCACATTAACACATATTCAATCATGTCCTAACCACACATTTTCCATGCTCATGCGATGCCCTAATTGCTTTTCTAGGACACCCTATAGCTCATTTGGACACGTGTGTGCGGTATAACTCGTGGTAAGTATCGCTCTGATACCACTCTGTCACGACCCAAACCCGCCCCTACGGGTTTAGCACCGTAACCGGCCAATAATCCGAGATTACCGAAGGCCTGCTTAACAGTAAGACAGTAATACAGAGTACAGGGGCATGGCGGAAGCCAATACAGTAAATAAACAATGTCCAATGAGCTATGACAGTCTGTATGCAAGAAGATTTTTCATACATACATGCAGTCAGTGCTAACAGTATATACAACATTTACAACCAGTCAGAAACAGGGACCAAATCCCTACTATACAGTACAGTAACAGTCTATACAGATTACAAAACAGTTACGGGGACAGATGGGGGAAATAAAAACACCCCCAAGCCATAGCTTGGCAGGTTCGGAACCTCGCAGTGAGGCACAGTAGTTGGCTTGACAAAACTGGAGTTTACCCCGACGCCCCTAGCCGCAGTCTGGTGCCTGTACACCTGCATATATATATATAAGCAGTGAGCTAAAGCCCAGTGAATAACATAATGCGTAAAGGAGTTTAGAATGAATGTCCTTACAGTAATGAAAACAGTTGTTTCAATCAGTATTTCAGTTGTTCAGTACAGTAAACAGTTATATATGGTACATCCATTAGCATAGCAGTACAGTAAACAGTAGGTCTAAAAAGACCGAACAGTCATTGATGGCCATCAATCAGTAAACAGTAGTGGTTCCAACAAGGGAATCGACAGAGATCTCTGTAACAGTAACAGTCAGTAACAGTAGTTGCTAAGGATGCCACAATACAGTTCAGAATATAGGACATACATTCATTCAGTTTACAGTATTAATTCAGAAACAGTTCAGTTTAATTGTTCAGAAAATAATCATTTTGAACATATCTTTACACAGTTGTTACTCACAGAGTTCTGGGCTACAGTAAGCTGGAGCGTCTCCTCGGAAGCCAACCCTACATAGTTAACAGATCGAACACACACTAAGCTACACAGTTGGGAAAGATAATAACTTAATCCCTAATTGCCTCGGTGTGTTCTACATCTATATCCTCATAAGATGTCTTAAACTAGGCCTAAGAATGCCTAGGATGGGATAAGGATGCAAAGATGCACTCAGAAAACAGTTTCAGAATTTTCAGTGAAACAGGGTCCCGCTCGAGCGTAGGTTACTTCGCTCGAGCGGACAGGCAAACAAAGGTCCCAGCTCGAGCGTCAACTTACCCGCTCGAGCGGACAAAAAAGTACTGGATAGGTGAAATTCACGCTCGACACCCGCTCGACGCTCGCTCGAGCGTGTCACCCAATCCTCCGCTCGAGCGTACATTTCTTCGCTCGAGCGGACTGATGAACAGTGCAAAGTACTAGAAGCTCAAATTCCCGCTCGAGCGCCGTTCTCTCCGCTCGAGCGGAAGACCAAAATATGGAAAATCCAGATTTTGAGCTCCAAGTTCAAAAACCAAGTTTAAATGCACTAAATTCGATCCTCTTGGGCTAATTTTCTGGAAAACATTTGTAAACACATAGAACAACAAGATTCAAAGCTCAATTTGAGAAATCAAAGCCCAAGGGTGTTTGATTCAAACTCAATTTCAAACCAATTTTCATGAACATACTACAAACATGACATGCATGAGTTCAAATCATTTCAAAGCTTTAAAACATGTTCTAGTGAGCCAATTCTTTGCAAAACAAGATAAAATCATGGTCTACTCTCAAAATGTGGACATGCATGTGAGGAATCATGAACTATAACCTCAAAACTTCAATATATGTACATGCATGCAACTATTAAGCTATAATTCAACACTATAAGACCAATTCAAGCCTTAGATCACTAAAGACCCATTAATCATGCAAGAATAAACTCAAATACACAATGAAGAAGGTCAAGGATCTACCTTAGGTCTTGTAGTTCAAGCAGGGAGCTCAATATGCAATCTACACTCCAATTTCTTTAAGATCACCAAGCAATATCAAGAAAAAGGGAGATGAAATCAACTCTTCTAATTTCTCTCTCTCTAAGGTCGGTTGCTCTCAAGAAATGAGCTGATGGAAATGTTGAATCTAAGTGTATCAAGCTTCAAAATGTTGGTGTAGTGGCCCACTCACAATGGCATTATGGTGATTAAGTCAAACTATGCAATTTATCAATATTTAATCTAATTTAATCATACCAAATCACTTTTCAGATAATTACACCATAAAATCATATAAATTCTAATGAACACAGAACATCAATCAATTTCATATTCGGCCGCCGATAAGGCCTTCAATTTGCAGTTTAAACATAAAGACACGAACAGATAATTTAACAATCAACAGATAGAAATACAATTAAACAGATGTACTCAATCAGTTCAGTTCCAGATTTCAGTCAGTCAGTTCAGTATTTCGATCAGTTCAATTACTTATCATAACCAGTCTCAGTTTAACAGTAACAGTGATCAATCGGTAAACAGTGACGAGGGTTATTACAAGTTTTCAATTAAAAAATGCCGACATTGTTTTTAATGTAAGTAATGCCATCACCAATGTACTGGTAAATGACATAATGAAATGAATTGAACAAATTGTAAACCTGTTCAATTTCTGCTTTACAGGGGGACCATGGTGGTAACAACCACAAAAGTTGACGTCAAACTAAACTAACACGCAAGGATTTGCAAAATATAGACATACAAAAGCTAGCAAGAAAACCGTCGTTGCCTGTCTAAAAAGTAGCCATACATTTAATTAAAACAGAAGCATCACATTCATCACCTCCCAAAAACCATGCACAACCATGCTTCCATTCCGTCAACCCATGCACTTAACTAAAAGTTTTGTGCACCATAGCTAGCAAGAAAAAAACAAAAATGACAGAATAAAAACATGCACACACAACCATCCTGTTTTAATACAGTGCCAACAATAACATAAGTCAAAGTTTAGAAAAGCAAGAGAAGGACAGGCATCTTCAACACTCGTAACACCGCTACATCACATCCGGCGACCCCCAAACAGGTTTGCAAAAGGCACCGACGCAGTACACTGGAGCTGCTTCTGTGTAAGCCACCCTATGATGTGGTCGTCATCAGGCTGGCACATTATCACCTCCCGATA
This sequence comes from Camellia japonica, assembly GCA_030407325.1. Taxonomy (NCBI): domain Eukaryota; kingdom Viridiplantae; phylum Streptophyta; class Magnoliopsida; order Ericales; family Theaceae; genus Camellia; species Camellia japonica. The sequence goes on along the minus strand of JAPPVO010000059.1, from coordinate 141,614,088 downwards.
ATCGGCGTTATCTATAAGTGTCGAGGCGAAGTGGAATAACGGCGTACCAATCAGGGATGGAATACTCGTCAGGCGATGCATACACTCCGAAATAGTGTACAGCGATTCGTTGCCTGTGAGGTGCCTCACCGTAACCTGCTGATTCTTTGTACGCACCACATCTGTCAGATTGTTCATGCTTTCTGCAGGCTTACTGTAACCCTTGTTGCCTTCTTCGACTTTGAAACACTTGTTGATGGCGTCTTTCTCCTTTTTCCATTTTCAATCAGAACATGCTCCTGTGAAGAATCTAAATCCACGTCCTGTACTCCTGCGGGTATCGATCAGCAAATGGCTGGGCTCCCAAACTATGCACTGAATCAGATGAGTCATCAGCAGCTTCAGGAAGTTTCTCTCCCGGGGTCCAATGGTGCTTACCAGTAGTTGATGCCCCCATGAAAACCGTCTTCATCAACTCACGATGTTCCAAGGTTTTTTCCTGAACTTGGCACACACCTTGTTTATCTGTAGAAATAGAGATATATGAAAGAGAAAGACGTTACATTTTATATAATTAATTAAAAGTTAACTAAAAAAAGAAAAAATGTACTGGTAAATGACAAATATGAAACTTGTTTGTACATGTACATACCGATTCCATCTTGTCCCACCACTCCTCAGGTGCCTGAAACATACCGGTGTCACAGTCAAACCCTATTCCTGACACTCCTTTGCTTGAATCCATCAACTTTGTCCACGCTTGCCACTCTTTTTTCAAACTCATATACTTTTTCTTCAACTGTTTTAGTCCATGTTTTCTTCCTGTTTTTTTCTCAAATTTCCTTGCCAAGGACTTGTACCCTACTTGGCTGAGAACTAGGAATGGGCGATTTCCTTTAGTAATCTCATTTGCAATCAACTGCAGGAAAACTCAGATTGAGTCACTGTCCCATGAGACCTTGTGGCTTAACTGAGTATGTGTCTCTTCAAGACTGCTTGACTTGTCAGTGACAATGCCTTTGCTTTTGGAATGGGTACGCGGAGAAGTACGTGTGGAAGCCATTACTAATGTACGATTATAAAAGATTACCATCACAAATTCGGTTGTTATATACAAACGCATAAGGCATTACACATTAATAACAACAAATAGAGAGATAGGATGCTAAATTAGCCAGCATATAACCATTGCACAGTAATAACATACGTACACAGGTTCCATGGAACTAAGTAGTGGAAATAATTATGATAGTCATTAATACGTCGACCGTTCCGTACTAACAAAGGCAAAGGCAGCTTAAGTCATACTGGAACATACTACCAACATACTAACAACGTCGTAACGTGTTTGTACATATTGACAACATCCTAACGTTTCTTACATACGGA